>JAGIQG010000010.1:40411245-41611245 GCA_024679065.1 Sphyrna mokarran | reverse complement strand
ACAGGGGAGCTTCCTGCTTTTTGCCAAATAGAGCATGGAATTTTTGACATCCACCAGTGGGCAGATGGGATCTTGCTTTACTATCTCATCTGAAAGTTGGCACTTCTTAAAGTGGAGTGCTCTCTCAGCATTGCACTGAAGTATTAATACTCAATTTTTTGCTGAATTTTCTAGTGGGGTTTGAACCCATGACCGCATGACACAAACATGAAGACTACCACAGAATCAATGGCACTAAAAACATAAGAAACCATTTTGCACTTGTTACAAGCACTGTATGTAACTTGTCAGCTTTGCACACTGGGAAATTAATAGCGCAAAAAAGTGAACAATGCATCTCAGATTTCCCGTTTTTTGCCTAAGGTTACACCATTGGTAAATTGTAAAATTAGCCATAAAAAAAAACTGAAAATAGAATAAGAAAAGCAAAGTTGAAAAGCAGATAGCACAGACTATGAAGATCAGCCTCCTTACCTTTGGGAACTGAGTTGAAAACAAATCTTCTCTGATGGAATCAAAGCCCACTTTCTCTGGTGGCTGTGAATGTCAACTACATTGATAATGGGTGTGAGCCAACATCCCCGAAGTATCCTAATTTGGCACTAATTATTTACATTGGCACCAAATTGGCTATTTCAATTAGTGGCCTGATGTAGCAAATGGAGATTTGATATTGGCCTAGTGGGTCGATGCACTTTTCGATTTTGGGATTACGATAGATTGTAAGATCAGAGAATAAGAAACTTTAATGGTTATCTAATAAAGGAGACATTATTTCACGAGCCTGAAGAATTTTTCCCTTAATTTGCAAATCAAGGATGTATTCATTATTCTGAGCTCAAAGAGGTGAAGTGCTGGAATGGAAACTAACATTTAATCACCATAAGATGATGGTAACCAATAAAAGAAAAAACTCATGTTTATATAGGCTCAACTGCATCCCAAAGGGCTGTACAGCCAAATTGCACAGCTATGTTCCACAAGCAGCAACAAGATAATGACCAGAACATCTTACTTAGGTGCTGGCTGATAGATATGTATCACACGACACTAAATCACTCACTATCCTGACTTGGGAATAAATCACTGTTTCTTCACTGTCACTGGGTCAAAATCCTTGAATTTCTTCCCTAACAACAGTGTGTATACTACACATCAGGAGCTGTAGTGATTCAAGAAAGCAGCTCCCCACCACTTTCTCAAAAGCAGCTAAGATGAGCAAAACCCACATCCCATAAATGGATAAAAACACACTCTGCTGCCGCCACCCTTCCCACCTACCTCCCATCATCCACCCACCTCCCCTCATCCACCCACCCCCTTCCCCACCCACTCACCCACCCCTCTCCTCCCAAACCACCCCCTTCCCTTACCTCACCCCCTGCACTGGCAATGTGTTGCGGTTTTCAAATAGCAACATGGGATTTTTTACATTCCATCATTTATATTGATCTATATTTTATATACGCGGATGCAAGCTGTTGTTGGAACAAGTCACTCACTGGGCCTGCAATTATATCGATTTAATGTTTCATTTGAAAAACAATGCCCTGAAAATTATTGGGCTAAATTCCACGGTCCAGTCTCTGCAGTGAAACTTGAATCCATCAAACTTCTAATTTAGAAGCCGGGCTGCTATAACAGAGCCGCAACTTACACCTACAAGTTAGGAAGGATGATAATGCATTCAAAAGTACTCCATTAGTTGTGAAACACTCTGGAACATAACAAGGTTTGAAATGGACCACATAAATTTTTTTTCTTTCAAAAATAATTAAGAGGTCCCAGATTAGTACTATTTATATTCAAGTGGATAAGTATAATTAAAAACGGTAATCAAAAGAAAATATTCTGGATCTCACCAAATATTGCCAAGGATTTTCTAAGACAGGACTTCCAAAATTATTTTCCAGTGCAACCCAATTTTAACACTTGAAATTGAATGTGAGCCCCAATGAAACAAAACAATAGTAAAGCAACATAGTAATGTTCCGTATATAATTTTCAAAGTTGTCATCTTATAATTAAATATAGATCATAAAAATATGAAAAATTGTGTTTTTAAAGTACTTTGTAAAAATATTATTCTACTATGTACTCACTTGTCTATTATTTCATCTGACCTCTTCCAACTCATGGATTTTGGCCAGGGAGCAGTGAATACCATTAATACTGTCACACACATGGTAATCATTCTCTATCCCTACTATTCCCTGACTCCTATCACCCAACCCCGCCAATATATACAGGTCAGTCAGGCAACTGGCAGCCATCGAGAAGGCAAAGTAGCTCCGACATCTTGAGTGCCAGCTCAAGCCTGAGCCATTGCGCAGCTGTGGCGACATTTTTAAATAGTCTCAAAAAGCAGAAAAAAATGAGGATCAGGGCTCCCCATTGCCAAAATCAGATCAAGTAGAAAGATTCAGTGGGATTGAATTGGGGGAGAAGAAAATCAATGACTCATGCTACGAACGTGTTGTTCATAGTGTTAGCACCAGGAAGGCCTCTCTTCAACAACTTGGGAGAGTGACCCAGAGACAAACAGGGTAATGTAATGGCCGGATGTTGTCTGGGCTTTGATATGGAATTCAGTCTCAGATGAGGGAGCTCATGGCCCCATTCGCTCGTTCTGCAAACTAAATTGAGGTCATGATCCAGACTGGTCATATCTATTACTCTAAGAATTAAATAAACAGCACTATGTTGAAATATACATTTTTTTGCATCCTTGATTGAGCCAAAATCATTCCAAATGCTAGAAATTATAGTTGATAATATTACTGGCCACATATTTAACATGCCAATATGATATTCTTCTGACAGATAATTTAGGAGATCTTTTTACCATCTGTAATATATTAACCTCAATACATATTGAAAATATCTATATCAGGCTTTTTGAATGTGCAAATTCATTATTAAAGGTGCAAGAACTAGTGTTCCACTGCTGTAATGTCACTGGAAACCTCATTTATAAACATAGCTGCTAATTTTGCTGCACTTATGGTGAAGTTACAGTGGTGAAACAAAGGAGCTTCCTATTCCTTGTCTGTGATAAAATATTAACTGCTGAGCTTTCACTATTGACATGATTTGGTACTGAGACTTGGCATTCAGCTCCAGCACCAAGTTACTGAATTTGAGCTTACACTGTGCCATCTAAAGCATTTCATGAACATAGGAACGTATGAATTAAGAGCAGGAGTAGACTATTCAGCCCCTCAAGCCAGCTTTGCCACTTAGTAAGATCATGACTGATCTGATAGTAATTTCAAAGCTGCAACCCTCATACCTCTGAAAACCTATTACCCTCTTGCTTACAAAAAATCTATCCACCTCAGCTTTAAAATTATTCAAAAACTATGTTTCAATCATCTTTTCCGAAGACTCATGTTTCTCTGAGAGAAAAAAAACACCTCATTTCTGTCTTAAATGGACAATTCTTTATTTTTAAACAGTGACCCCTAGTTCTGGATTCCTCTCAATAGGAAACATCCTCTCCACATCCACCCTGTCAAGACCCCTCAGGATTCTGATATGATTCAATCAAGTCATCTCTTACTTTTGAAATCTATTCTGTTCCAATCAAACCCTAGAAAATTTATCATCAATATAGCTGCCCTGAGTGTAAAGCAAGCCTTCTCATAACAGGTTATACACATAGAATGTTTTGCAGTATTACCATTCTCCCATAAAGCCCAAAGTTGCTTTTCCACTTGCCCAGCATGAAGAGAACAACAAGATATTCTGATTGCCCACCTCAACTGAGCAAGAACTCAGGATCAAGGAGAAGAACAAACTTTATACCCTAGAAGGAGCCGAAATTCAGGACCTGTGAGTACAGTGATCTTGCCTTATGATAAGCACCTGCTAAACGCTTGAAAGAAACATGTTCAGAGATTGAGGTGAATTTCCTCTGACTTCCATCCCACTGACCATGCTAGAAGTTGGAGAATGCTAGATTTCTTAATAATGCAATCTACCACTCCGTTGTGATCATGTTGCCCACTGCTTTTTCCTCTGACTGTCATGTTCCCCCTCTGTAACTTTCTCTCCTATAACCCCTCCAGTTTATGTTGCTATCATTCTCACTGCCATTCTATCTTCCCACTCAGCATATCTGCCTACCATATCCTCTCATTGCTTTTAAGCCCTGCTTTTTCTCTAACCCCACTTGTGATCAATTCCACTTCCCCTTCTCTATACTGCACACAGTTTTGATTTCATTGTCAAGGGAGATCAGCTAGTACAAAGGCGTAAAGACTTGCACTGGAACAACAAACAAAGGAAATGTGTTATGCAATCATCAAGTGTTATGAATTATAATTTGCAAGCTTAAATCTATGATGAATTTTATTAGATTTAAAGCATCAGAAGCAGTTTTTTGTGGAAGCTAGATTTTTACTGGAATTAATTTGTTCCCAAGAATGGAGTTGTTGCATGAGTAAGCCAAGAGCAAATGTAGGTTTAAAACACATTTAGAAATGATATCACTGTTAAGCTACACTTTCTTATATCAATAAAATTACATCTGTCCACCTCCAGCCTGCTGACAGCATCCGATACTGCCATTTGCCTTCCCAAAATATTAAAGTGTTCCATTCCACCACACTAGCTTTCAGGAATTCAAACTGGGGAAAAATGAATAGGATGAGTTTTTTCAGTCATATCCATAATAGGCAGAAATAAATTGGGCATCAGAAAGACAAAACTGGCAGATTAGTCACAGAAAATATGAGGAAGGATGAATTTTTAAATGGGTTCATCTATTTTTGAAAGATTTGAACAGGGTGTAAGAAGACTGTTTCATGAAGACAGGCATTAGCAAGGGAAAAAATATTTTTTTTTCGACACAACATATCGACACAGAGTCGATAAGACACCAAAACTCGATGACAACAGCTCAGAAATTCTTTGAAAATAAATAAACAGAAAAGTACGAGAGAGTTTCTGGTAGACATGTTCACTCAATAATTAGCATGGGTATGGCTAATGAGGTTTAATTTTTCAGTGAGATATAATTAGAGGAAAGGTGACTCATGGGGTAAAATTTCCAAGGGGATAAAAATGCCACTGAGAATTATAGCCCAGTGAACCTCATACTAGCAAAGTATAAGCACTCAAAAACATGATAGGAAGATAAGCAAATTCTGTCAAAGAAAAATGATCAGCAAAGGTTAGTATGAATGGATGCTGTACAGATTTACTGCACCTGCTCAGTAGTGCAACAAAGTTAATAATGAGAGACCTACACACTTTAATGGAATGTATGGTACCAGAAGAGGAGCAGGACATGTGTGTCATGATGCCAAAGGTTAGTCACTGATAAGATGCATCCTGGCTAGGGAAAGGCTACACAGAAAAAACGCGTGGTATTTTATAGAAAGAAACAAATGTGACTAATGCCAAATTGAGGTCTGGTTATAAGGATTGATTGATAATAATTGCAGTTTGACTAAATCAACTTTGATTCTTTTAAAGTGGCAGGTTAAATATTCCAGAAGCAATTTATTGCAAAGGACCAACTCATCATCAAAGGAGAACAGTAAATATAAGAATTAATTATAATCTAACCCATGTAATAGGGAACGAATAGCATAAGATCAGCAATCCATATTCTAGCCAATTTTACATTCAACCAAAGTCACTGGGAAATAAAATTATAGATGGAGTATAGAACAGTGTTGGTGGTTGGAGGCGGTGAGTGATAAAAAATGATCCAGTCCTGTTAGTTTGTCAGCAACAGAGTTGGGTTAGAATCACTGTATTTGTCAAAAGTTGGTTTAGTAAGATAAAACATAATGTGATTAGAAATGACTAATTGTAGACAAAGAAGTCATGCCATACAATACAATCCCTAGAGCGCAGAAAGAGGTCCTCAGGCTCACTCAGTCTGCACCGACTCTCCCAGGCTCTTCCCTCATCCCTATACCCATAACCTTGCATTATTTACCATGACTAATCTACCTAACCAATACATCTTTGGACTGTGGGAGGAAACCAGGGCACTCGGAGGAAACCCATAGACATGGGGAGAATGTATAAACTCAACACAGTCACCTAAGACCAGAATCAAATCTGAGTCCCTGCTGCTTTGAGGCAGCAGTGCTTGCTGCTGTGCAATCAAAACAATTTTTTTGGTTTAATCTTAGGACTGCCTCAGCTTTGCTTATGTCGAAATCTAGCATTTGAGTTCAGCAACAAGTTGGTCTGCTCCATTATAATGTTGCGGCTACAATAGAACATGATTACTTTTCCAAAATAGTGCTTCTTGCAATGTAAGATTTTAAAATCTCCTCCACAGGGTATTTTTATAATTCATTAGGAAGCAGATACCTAAAAAAAAACAGATTTTCCCAGCAACCAATAGAAAGAATTATGGGACAAAGTTTCACATTTCAAGACTGTGACAAACAAATGAAAATCAACATATCTCAAACACTACTTATCGGGCACCAACATATTTTAAAGAAATTTAAAGAAAAGGTACTTTTGTATTAATTAACTCAACTGAAATATGCCACGTGATACAATTTTATTTATGCCATGCTTCTGGCAGATGGCCAGCAATACAAGATTAAGTTCCAAGATATTCCTAGTTTCCAATAGGCTCTTTTACCAGTCATGCTTGTTTGAACTTGCCAATGCCCCCTGAAAATCATTCCACCCAGCTAGATTGACTTAGTACTGACTTTCACCTGTAAGGTCCACCTCAGTGACTCCTCTTTGAACATACAAATAAGGAACAGGAAAGAATAGATCATTCAGCCCCTTATACTTCATCACCATTTGATAAGATTGTAGTCAATCTGATTGTGGCCTCAACTCTACCTTCCTGCCTATTCCCAATAGCTTTGTTGGTTCGTCAAGAACCTATCTACCATTGTTTTAAAAATATTCAGTGACCATCACTCCATAGGGAAAGAGATTTCCACACACTCACAATTCTTTGAGAGAAAATAATTCTGCTCAATTTCATTTGAAATGAGACTTCCTTTATTTTTAAATTGTGCCTCCTAGTTCTAGTCTTTCCCGTAAGGGGAAACATCCTCTCATCTTCTATCCTGTCGAAGTGCCTGTTATGTTTCAATAAGATCACTAGGATCAATAAGATCCTATATCTTATAAGATATACCAATAAGATCAATAAGATAAGATTCTTCTAAATTCCATCTCCCTTGGTGTCTATACTTATGTAAAGTAGATTCACACCCATTGTACACATGAACCTGATGATAGACGTGTGGGAAAAATCCAAAATCGTGCTCTCACCATGAAATCTACTACATTTGGATAGTGAGCCCCTTCCAGCATTTGCATGGACGGCAAACTCAGGCTCAAGATCACCCTCATCACTTAAGTAAGGAGGCCAAAACTATACTCTCTACTCCAAATGTGGTCTCACCAATGCTTGGTATAACTGTAGAAAAGCTTACCTACTTTTTTATTCCATTTCCCTTGCAATAAACAACAACATTCTATTCATCTTCTAAATCCTTTTGGTTAAGATCAAGAGTAATGTTGACATGCAGTACTTGGTTGAAGACATAAAGTTACATTGTGGCTTCATTTGAAGCAATTTTTTAATGTGGCATCTTGACCTTTTGGCTAACTTGCAAATGAGGTCAAGCCTTGCAGAAGGTGCAATGCTTATTCCAATCAGTTTGGATCATGTAGATCAAGTGCAAGACAGGAAGTGAGAGCCCTGCTCGTCAGCTTGGATCAGTAATGTCTTACTAGCTGAGACTCTGAATTGGACTTTGATTGGATTGAATTGGATATATAAACAAAATAAAATCATCTTCCAAATCACTTGCTGTACCTGCATTCTAATCTTTCATTAATTCATGTACGAGGACAGCCAGATTCTCTATATCTCAGTGTTCTGCAATCTCTCTCCAATTAAATAACATGCTGCTTTTCAATTCTTCCTGCCAAAGTATACAAGTTCACATTTTCCCACATTATACTCCGTCTGCCAATTTTCTGTCCATTCACTTAATTTTTCTATATCCTTTGCAAATTCCATATGACCACTTCGCAACTTACTTCCTTACATATCTTCGTATCATTAACAAATTCAGCAAGTATTATTTGACCTCTTCATCCAAATCTTAGATATAGATTATAAATAGATGAGGTTCCAGTATGAATCTCTGTAGCACTCCACTTGTAATATCCCACCAAACATAAGTAACCCATTTATGCTTCTCTTGTCTCCTCTCAGCTAACCAATCCTCTATCCATGCTAATATGTCAGCCCCTACACCACAACTTCTTTTGTAACAACCTTTGATGTGGCACCTTGACAAAATGTCTTCTGGAAATTTAAGTAAACACATCTAAAGTTCCCTTTATCTGCCTTGCTTGTTACTTCCATAGAGAACTCTAATAATTTAGTCAAATACAGCATGTTGATTCTGTCTGACTGCACTGAGATTTTCTAAATGTCCTACTATAACATCCTTAATGATATATTCCAATATTTTCTCGATAACAAATGATAAGCTAACTCTACCGTAGATTCCTGTTTTCTGTCTTTCTGCTATCTTGAATAGAGGATTCACATTTGCCATTTTCCAATCTAATGCCACATTTCCAGAATCTAGAAAACTATCACAGCAACCATTTCTTTTAAGACCCTAGGATGAAGTCCATCAGAACCTAGGGACATGTCAGCTTTTTGCTCTAATAATTTTCTCAATGTTCTTTCCCAAATGATTGTAATTGCTTAAAGTTCTTCATTCCCTTTCCTATTTCTAGGATGTTATTTGTATCTTCTGTAGGGAATGCAGGGCTTGATTTTACCATTTTCATTCTAAGTACCAATTTTGCGCATAGTACAGATACGACTTAGAAATCTGCTTTCAGGCACCCCCATACACTTTCAGCCATCTCTAGTCCGATTTGCGCCCTGTCTGGGGCTTAGTGCTGCCGGAATGATCAGAGATCTGAACTCCGCATGCGCAGTTAGAAAAAAATTGGAAAAAGTGCGACCGTGTCAGATCGCTCCCAAGCCGCAGAAAGCGGAGAAAGCAGCCCAAGACCAAAAAGCAGAAATGAGGGTGTACACACACATCATTGTCCCCCTTATCCCCCATCCCCAATATCCAGAACAATTGCTACCCCTGCCCCCTCCTCTCCCACCACTCGCCTGCAGAGTGGCAGTGGGCACCCTGCCCGCCCCTCCATTCTCCCCACCAGAGATCTATCTGACCCACCTCCTCCCCTCCAAAGACAACAATATGGCCTCATACCCACCTGACAACGATCTGGCTTCACTCCCCCCCACCCCCCGACAACGAACTTGCCTCACTCCCTCCCAGAGAATGGTCTGGCCTCATTCCCCTTCCCCTCCAGAAGAACATCTGACCCGCCTCCTCCTATACCCCCACCCCCACCACCAGATAACGATCAGCCCTCCTCCCCAGCATGGTGAGGGAGGGAGGAAGGTAGAAGAGCCGGGCCCCAAAGGCTCTGTGTATCCTCCCGCACGCAAGTTTACTACTGAATCCAAAATCTTTCTTTGGTGGCTTAATTGGCAAATTGATGATGGTGAAGTTAAAATGGGGATTGGAATAAAGGGCTACTTGGTATCAATCGATGTATATATAAACATGCAGCTGGCAAACACAGAAGAATATATTGGTGGCGCTTTAGCAGATCACCTTGGCGAAGTTCTAATAAAGTGTAACAATGTCCGGTACATCAGAGAAGTTGAGGAAGAGGAAGAAGATGGGGAAATGAGAGAGTGACATTTCTTTTTATTTGGAAGAATAAAATGTGTAGAATTTTTGAGATTTTTTTATATTCAGCCATTCGAATATGCTGTATTTGGATTTGGATTGACTAGGTCAGAGGTTTGTACTGTGCTGCAAAGTGTAGATGACAAACTACAATTCAGTTGTAGACAATTGTTCTAGTTTGAATATGTTCAAACGTGAATTCAGGTATAAGGTGAACCAATAAAACTAGTTTTCAATCTGAAGAAAAAACAGACAACGATCAGCCCTCCCCACCAATCCGCAGAGTTACATCTGACCCACCTCCTCCTCCTCCCCACCCTAATCAGACAATGATCTGACCTCACTCCCCTCCTTCCCCTCCAACCACAGAATGATCTGACCTGCCTGTACCCTCACCCTAACCACTGATCTGAGTCAGAAATAATTGCAAACATTAACATGCTCTTCAGCGGCTGGAGCACCTGGCTCAAACTTTTATTCAGCAGATCTCTAAAAGTGCTGTTCTGGATTGGCAAACATGGTGGTAAAGCGGGAAATGCTGATAGAATTGGGTGGGCAGTTGATTAATTCAATTTAAATGCAAATGCATTTAAATCATCGTTGCGCTCGATTTGACATGGAACGGATCTCTGCTATTTGCGGGTCTCGGTAAAGTGGCGATATGTGCAGACTCGGGTGCAGATTATGATAAAGACATTACATCCGACTTTACCATGATTTTACGCCCATGTAAAATCAGGCCCGCAAAGTATCTGTTCAATTCATCCTCCACTTCCTTTTTCCCATTATTAATTTCCCAGATCCTTTAGTTACTCTTTTTCTCTTTAAATACTGATAGAAAACACTTACTTTATGTTTCTATATTTCTAACTAGATTTCTCTCATACTCTAATTCCTCTCTCCATATTAATTTTTGAGATCCTTCTTTGCTGCTTTTATATCTGTCCAATCTTCTGATTAATCATTAATCTTTGTAGAGTTGTGCACTTTGTCTTTCATTTAATAGAACTTTTAACTTGCCAGTTAGGCATAGATGGTGTGTTCAGAACCGTTTTTTCTCACTGGAATGAATCTTTGCTTAATAGTATGAAATACATTTTTAAATATCTGCCACTGCATTTTATTTACCTATTCCTTAAACTAATTTCCCAGATCACTTTATCTCGCCCTACCTTCATACCTTTGTAATTGCCCTTATTTTACTCTTCTGAAAACTGAATGCAAAATTCATGTTTTGATCACTGCTGCCAAGGGACACCTTCATTACGAGGTTATTAATTCATCCTGCCTTGTTGTTCCTTAAATCTTAATAAGTACCATCAATTTTGTTCCCTTCCTTTCAATCAGAAAACCGACTTTTCAAAGCATTCTTCTTTGCTGTTAACACAGAAACGTTTTGCCCTGTGGATCACAGCAGTAACTGCTCCTATCTCTCTTCCTTTCCATGTGTCTGCATCTTGTGTTTCACAAAGCAGCCATCCCAGGCATGAAATCTGTCACTTGACTTTCAATAGGTTTTGGTTGGGTCTGTCTCTAGATAGGGTTAGGATGATCGCCATCCCCCTTCTCTAGGACATTCTGTTTGACCCTAGATTAAAGTGATCAATTTAAAACATACCCATCTTATGATGTTGCATATTCAAAATAGCATGCGTGTACATTAGATATTGCGTGTACATATTTTATTGTTCAAGTGGTTGTTCACCAATTGGCAATTTTTTTAGGAAACTGCATACGATAGGACAGCACTGGGTAAGACAATAAACAGAAAGAGAAAAAAGGCTATTTTGGCTAGTCTGAAAAGTTTTAGGCACGTACATGCATTAAAATAGGCACTGGCTTGGGAACCGCTTGATAGTCAATTTGATTTACATAATTGCGGAGTCAAAATCCAAGCAATACAAGTGTATGCTTTTCAAACTTTGCACATATCCATTCTCATTATTCTATTATCAAAATGCCTATTACAATCCAATAGTGGGTCAATGAATAGAGTTACTAAGTTATCCCAGAATGCAAAATTTATAAAGATTTAGTAAATGTACTGAAAAAGTAGACATTGTTCATGCTACAAGGGCTGAGGAAAAGCTGGTCAATGGTATTTCAAATAGACCAATGCAAAGTAATGCAGGAAAATTCAAGTGACATTAATTTTCATTACATAATGAACAGCTTTTGATGGAAGCATAGCAAAAGAAAAGACCTAGAAATAGGATAGGAAACAGGGGCATGGGAAATAAGAGTAGGCCATTTGGCCCCTTGAGCCAACTCTGCTCTTCAACTATATCATGGTTGATATTCTATCTCAAAATAATTTTCCCATATCCCTAGTATCTTTAATATCTAGAAATCCATCAATTTCTGCCCTGAACATATTCAGTGAGCCTTTCAGGGACAAAGAATTCCAAAGATTCACCTCTGAATGAAGAGATTCCTTCTCCAGTGATACCACTTTTAGAATGCTGTACTCCAAAGCAAGTATGAGCAGTTGAAAATGATGTTGAGAAGAGTAAAATAAATTTCTCATACCGGTTCCAGCTTAATAGTAATCCTTTGAATCAAAACAAAATGTAAAGGAAGTCGTGATCCTCTTTTAAGACAAGTGGGTACAGCGAAAGCAGTCAAAAACTATTTTAGATGAATCAGGAGTAATGGATCAAATAATCACAATTTCGAAGCTGCGGGGGATTGAGAATTCAAAACAAATTCTCACAAATCTATACAAGGTTTGTTCGTCATTATTTTTTGTATCAAAAATCCCCACTTAGTTTAATGAATGCAAAAAAGTCCAGGACAAATGCACTTTTAAGTGAGATAGAAAAAGGTTGATGGAAAGGATTGTGGTTCAAGTACCAATTCACTACATGAAACGAGCCAAGTAGGCCTCTCTCATTTGAGTTATTATATTTTAAACATGATGTTTCTGCCTCTGCTGCAGTGCAAGAGGTAAGATAAGAAAATTCAGCAATAAGAAAAGTATGCAAAAAAAATTGTTAAAAGTTGTTAGCAATAAGTGGATTCAGTGGATTCTTGTTACTGCCACTCTCAATTACCACTTATAAAATGATAATAAGCATAAAGTGACAATAAAACCATTTCTCTCCTTGTGCTGTGTTTTTTCTCAGAAAATATGCAAGAGTATTCACACAGCTATAAGAACCCTGTAAAATAACTGATTCCCTTTTAGTAGTAAATTTTGTGCAGATTTCTGATCACAGTTTCTATTCAGTGGGAACTTTAAACACTTGCATCCAACTAGGTTGACAAGAAAATTATAACACATATCTGCGTGTCTACAGGTTAGTCTTAGCAAAAATGGCAGTAGGTAAGAACTGAGAAAGCTTCACAATAAAATGTGACACTGCATATAAAATGTTAAGTGGGTCTAGTTTGAAAGATAGTTGGAGAAATAATTAATGGAATGAGGATAATATGTAAATCTAGTATAGTCCAAAACTGATGAATGATGATGTAGTTAAACACAAAACACAGCCCCACTCTTATGATAAACCTAGTCCAATTAACATATCTCCCTCCATAGCTCATGTGATAGTATGCCCCCCCAGTTACTTGGCTCCACCCTGAGCAATGGTAACGACAATGCAATTGGTCTTAGCTTCCTGGATTCTAACTTTGCAATTTCTACTGGAAGTGCAATTGCTGATATGATTGGCAAGTGCCCTCCAATATTTGAAGAAGTACATCACATGAGTATATGACATTTGCGTGAGAAATGAGGAGTTCTCTGCGCCAGTTGAAACATTCTATAAACATAGACAGGGATCATGGGTAGAGGTGGGAACATCGGGGTGGTGGTGCAGGCTTGTTGGGCCGAAGGGCCTGTTTCCCGGGCTGTTTTGTTCTTTTGTCTTTATTCCCCAGCAAAGAGGTAATTTAGAATGGGCAAGAAGACTGGTAGGAAAAATGCTCCAAATCATTTTGCACAATCCTGTACGACAGGTGGTCATGGTGGAGCAGTCACTGCCATTTCACCTCAGACACATAAGGTTTCAACACAGCTCAGACTGTTCTTGTACTAGTTGCAAACATTCTATGCTAAATTAATAATCACAACTTAGACCACAGTTGACCAGGATTCACATAACAAATGGGAATGCTGAAACTGTTCATTTACAAGTGACATTACTGCAAAAAACAAGCTAAATAAAAACTTGGGCTGGAAAAATCATCTTGCTGAATGTTCACTGGGATCACAACCCTCCCACCACTCCATGGTTCCATAAAGTTTTACACAGAATGTATTTACCTTCTTCCTGCAGAACCATTACTATGGCTAAATAATTATCATAATACTGCCGCTACCTTAGAAATACCCAAATCCTTTACCACACTCCAAAAACTATCTTCAGAATTGCTAACAGCACCTCTTTACTTCATGTTGGAAACTGTATTTATCAAAATGTAATTTTGTTAGTAGAGAATTCAATCAGCTATCAGCAATTCAATCATTAACGTAAACATGACAGAAAGCACACTGCAGACAGAAATCTGCTGGGATAGCTTCTTCAATGCTTAGTACCTGTTCTGTTTTTCCGACTGTTGATGATGTATTGATTTTTCAAAAATGTATTTTCAGAAACATGTCAATACAAGCTTCTTGAATAGAGAGGGCTCTAAACTAAATAGTGGTGGGGGAACGAGGAAAGATTAAGTATTGGCAGATGTGGTAAATTAAAAGACAAGATCATAGTATAGCATAGTAATATAGGTGATGATAACCACAGTACATCAGGAAGGGACAGAACTTACGAACTTAAAGAATGTACCAGCAGATAAGACTGAAGTTTGAAAAACTGGTTAAAAAGAAACAGAATTAAAGGTTCTACATCTGAATATGTGTACTATTTGTGTGGGAATGGATAAATTCTGAACACAAATAGAAATAAACAGGTATGAACTGATGGCCATTACAGACATATGGAGCATAATCTTACTACCTGTTTATGTCATGCTCCCGAATAGCCAAATCTTCTTTCACTGCAGCAGGATGGGAAAATCCTACTGGTGTGAACAGTCAAAAAATTCCAGCCATGGTTGCAAAGTGACCATGGATGCTACCTGAATGTTCAAGGGTAATTGAAATTTGTTAATTAAGAGTGACATTACTACTGATGTGAGAGATGACCTTAGTTCAAAACAAGATGGTGAATAATGAGTAAATAGCAAAGATAAGAAATCATTTGTAAGTATTTTACAGGGCCAATAACAGTGGCTACACTGTAGGACAGAGTATACAGGAATAAATACCAAGGCTTTTAAGAAAGGTACTGCAATAACCAAGGACAATTCTAATTTACAAACTTATACATTTAGGAGCAGGAGTAGGCCATTCAGCCACTTAAGCCCAATCTACCATTTAATAAGATCATGACAAATCTGATTGTGAACTATACTTTGCTGTCTATTCCCTATACTCTTTGGGCTCCCTTATCAGTCATGAATCAGATAACTCAGCTTCTAAAGTATTCATTGACCACTACCTCCACTGTTCTGAAGAAGAAAATACTAGTCATTGATATAGATCATAAATTGTTGAGGCCCTAGCGCTGATCCCTGTTGCACGCCACTGCTTATATTTTGCTGACTTAAAAATGATTAATTTCTGTCCATTCTGTTTACTGTAAGCTAACCAATCCTTGATTTATGTTAATGTGATCTTCCCTACACCATGAGCTTCTATTTTGTGTAGTAACCTTTGATATTGACACCTTGTTAAATGTCTTTTGAAAATCCAAGCACACCACATTTACAGTTTCTCTTCTATACACATTGCTTCTACTTTTTCAAAGAATTCCAATAAATTAGCTGAGCATAATTTCCCTTTCACAATCTACATATAGGGGCACTCTTCCCAAAAAAATAGCTAAATGCCCAATGGACGGGGATATGGGAGATTTTCCTGCACGTTTTTTGGGTCTATTTAGTTGAATGAACCACTGGCACACTGTCTTCAACAGGGGGAATTCATGCCAGTAAATGGGGGGAGAGGCGTGCTAAGCAAGCCACTATACATGCACTGATCGGATAGATTCCTGGTTTGCAAAGGAGCCAAACATAGTGGGGGCAGTCAGGAAATTGAAGTTGAATCCACATTCAGATCAGCCATGATGTCATTAAATGGCGGAACAGACTTGAGGAGCCAAGTAGTCTACTCTTGCTTCTAATTATATGTCTGTATAAATAATCTGAGTTATTGAGTGTGTTTGAGTATAAATATTATGTTGGGAAATCAAAAAATTGAGTACAGCAGCAAATTGCAAGTACAGTAGTAAAGGTGGCGTCTTCATTTACTGAATCGCTATTTTGAGTCTTTAGGATCAGTAGCTTCATTCAGGAAACCAAAGGAAATGGCAAATTTACATTGTTTTCCATGGGGCAAGAATATTTTTGGAATAAATGCTTTCAAATCTCCAATACATTAGGTTATTGACTAGCATAATTCGTTCCAGGATGTGACAGTAATGTAAAGTATATTTCAATAAATAATGTCCTGACCAGTTACGGTGGTATATAGCAAAATCATACAGACAAAGAGATCTAGATTGGTGCCTTGGTCGGTGATGAGCTAGTAGCAGAGGTTCATACAAATGGCTTGAGTACCCTTAGGTAAAAAATATCGATCAATGTTTGCAGCATTGATTGCGACCCACAATCCCTGCTGGAACTTGGGTGATGGCAGGAACACACTAAGAAGTCTCACAACACCAGGTTAAAGACCAACAGGTTTATTTGGTAGTAAACATCACAAGCTTTCAAGCCTCGGCCGCTTCGTCAGGTGAGTGGAGAGTTCTGATCATATAAAGGCGCACACAGTTTACAGAATACTGATTAGAATGCAAATCTTTATAGCTAGTCAGCTAATCAAATCTTAAAGATGCAGACAATGTGAGTGGAGATAGCATTAAGCATAAGTTAAAAAGATGTGTATTGTCTCCAGATAGGACGGTAAGTGAGATTTTACAAGTCCAAGCAAGTCATGGGGGTTACACATAGTGTGACGTGAACACAAGATCCTGATTGAGGCCATCCTCATATGTGCGGAACATATCAGTTTCTGCTCAGCGATTCTGTACTATCGTATGTCGTGAAGGTTGCCTTGGAGAACATTTACCCAAAGATCAGAGACCGAATGCTCGTGACCGCTGAAGCGTTTGCCAACAGGAAGGGAACAGTCTTGCCTGGTGATCGTCGACCAGTGTTCATTCTTCTGTTGTCGTAGCGTCTGCATGGTCTCCCCAATGTACTATGTCACGGGACATCCTTTCCTGCAGCGTATCAGGTAAACAACGTTGGCTTAGTTGCAAGAGTATGTGCGGTGTACCTGGTGGATGGTGTTCCCATGTGAGATGATGGCATCCATGTCATTGATCTGGGATGTCTTGCAAAGATTGCTGTGGCGGGGTTGTGTGGTGTTGTGGTCACTGTTCTCTTGGAAGCTGGTTAGTTTGTTGCAAACAATGGTTGTTTGAAGGCAAGAAATGGAGGTGTGGGGATGGCCTTGGCGAGATGTTTGTCTTCATCAATGACATGTTAAAGACTCCGGAGAAGATGTCGGAGCTTCTCCGCTCCGGGGAAGTACTGGACAACAAAGAGTACACTGGCAACCATGTCTCTGGTTTGTCTTTTGAGGAGGTTTCTCGCTGTGGCATGTCGGAACTGTGGATCAATGAGTCAAGTCCCATAACTTGTTCTTATGAGGGCATCTTTCAGCATCTGGAGGTGTCTGTTACGATGCTCCTCATCTGAGCAGATCCTGTGTATATGGAGGGCTTGTCTATAGGGAATGGCTTCTTTCATGTGTTTAGGGTGGAAGCTGAAGAAGTGGAGGATTGTGAGGTTATCTGTGAGCTTGCGGTACAGTGAGGTGCTGAGGTGACCGTTCTTAATGGAGATGTGCATGTCCAAGAATGCAATTGATTCCGGAGAATAGTCCATGGTGAGTCTGATGGTGGAATGGAAATGGTTGATGTGATCATATAGTTGTTTCAGTGATTGATCACCATGAGTCCAAAGGGAGAAAATGTCATTCATGTATCTAGTGTATAGCATTGGTTGAAGGTCCTGTGCAGTGAAGAAGTCTTGTTCGAGCTTGTGCATGAAGATGTTGGCATATTGAAGTGCGAGTTTGGTCCCCATGGCTGTTCCGTGTGTCTGGAATGAAGAACTGCTTGTTGAAGGTGAAGATGTTGTTCTCCAGGATGAAGTGGATGAGTCGTGAAATCACATTGGGAAATTGGCAGTTGTTGGCGTTGAGTACTAAAGCAGCTGCAATAATGCCATTGTCGTGGGGGATGCTGGTGTAGAGTGCAGAGACATCATTGTGACGAGGAGTGCCCCTGGTTCAACTGCTCCATGTATGCTGAGTTTCTGTAGAAAGTCTGTAGTGTCGCAACAAAAGCTGAGGGTTCTTTGTACAATGGGTTTCACGATTTCCTCTACGTAGCCGCAAAGATTCTTGCATAGGGTCCCACTGCCCAATACAATGGGATGGCCGGGTGTGTTTGCCTTGTGTATCTTTGGGAGGCAATACAGATCTCCAACGTAGGGAATATGTGGAATGAGAGCACAGAGGATGTTTTGAAGGTCCAGATCAAAAGTCTTGATCAGAGTGTTGAGTTGGTGGGTGTGTTCTTTGGTCGGATCTGTGGTTAACTGTCTATACCGACAACTGTCCTCGTTGTTCAGTTGTCGGTATACTTCTTTGCAGTAGTCCATTCTGTTCAGTATGACGATGGCCTCTTCTTTGTCTGCTGGTTTAATGACAATGTTGCAGGTGGTCTTGAGAGTGTGGATAGCGTTGCGTTGTGCTTGGGTGATGTTGGGTGATCTTCTTACTGTATTTACCCCAATCCAACGCCGGCATCTTCACATCATGAGGGCAGGAACATACATAGAAACATACAATGTTGGAGCAGAAGAAGGCCATTCGGCCCTTCGAGCCTGCCCTGCCATTCATTACGATCATGGCTGATCATCCAACTCAACAGCATAATCCTGTTTTTTCCCTATAACCTTTGATCCCATTCACCCTAAGAGCTATATCCAGCCACCTCTTGAATAAATTCAATGTTTTAGCATCAACTATTTCTTGTGATAATGAATTCCATAGGCTCACCACTCTTTGGTGAATCAATGTCTTCTCATCTCCATCTTAAATGGCCTACCCTGAATCCTCAGATTGTGACTCCCCCGACCCCGGTTCTGGACTTTCCCACCAGTGGGAACATTCTTCCTACATCTACCCTATATAATCCTGTTAGAATTTTATAAGTCTCCACGAGGTCCCCCTCATTCGTCTGAACTCCAGCAAAAACAATCCCAACCTAGTCAATCTCTCCTCATACATCAGTTCCACCATCTCTAGAATCAGCCTGGTAAACCTTTGTTGTACTCTCTTGAGAACAAGAACATCCTTCCTCAGAAAAGGAAACCAAAACAGCACACAATAACTTTAGGTGTAGCCTCACCAAGGCACTGTATAATTGCAACAGAACATCCCTGCTCAAAACTTCTCGCAATGAAGGCCAACATGCCATTTGCCTTCTTTATAGTTCTGCACTTGCGTGCTTACTTTCAGTAATTGATGCACAAGGACACCCAGGTCCCACTGCACACTTCTCTCCCAATTTACAGCCATTCATGTGGTAATCTGCCTTCTTGTTTTTGCTTCCGAAGTGAATAACCTCACACTTATCCAAATTAAACAGCATCTGCCATTGATTAGCCCACTCACCCAACCTGTCCAGATCATTCTGAAGGATCTCTGCATCCTGGTCACAGTTCATCCTCCCACTCAACTTGATATCACCTACAAACTTTGAGATGTTACATTTTGTTTCCTTATCCAAGTCATTAATATATATTATGAATAGCTGGGGTCCCAGCACCGACCCCTGTGGCACCCCACTAGTTACTGCCTGCCAATTTGAAAAGCATCCATTAATTCCTACTCTTTGTTTCCTCTCTGCCAAGCAGTTTTCTATCCATCATAAATACACTTCCCCCAATCCCATGCAGTTTAATCTTACATGAGTTGTGCAGAATTTTGTCAAACACTTTCTGAAAGTCCAAATATACCACATTGATGGGTTCCTCCTTGTCAACTCTACTAGTTACATCTTCAAAGAATTCCAACAGACTTGTCAAGCATGATTTCCCCTTCACAAATCCACACTGAGTCTGTCTGATCCTACTACTGCTTTCTAAGTGCTCTGCTGTAAAGTCCTTGATAATGGATTTGAGAATTACCCCCCTCTACCAATGTTAAGCTTACTGGTCTATAATTCCCTCTTTTCTCTCTACCTCCCTTTTTAAATATTGGACTAACATTAGCTATCCTCCAATCTGCAGGAACTGTTCCAGAGTGTATGGAATCCTGGAAGATGGCCACCAATGCATCCACTATTTCTATTTATTACAGTTCAGCATCCTAGTCTCTGAATCAATTACTTCACTCTCCATCTTGATATCTACATCTTATAATGTTTCCTTCACATAGAAAGAATGGGTAAGATATTGGACAAGAACCAATGTTCAATGGGCTGCAATCTCTGATTTTAGGAGACAAGAGGGATAAAATTTGGTGGGAAAACTTTCATTTGTGTTGACAATGATTCGGGAACTGGTTATTTAACTGACAAAACAAGTGTTTAGAAAGAATCATTCTACTGATGTATTGATAAGGTGATTCAACTGAACAGGATTCTAACAGCAATACTTTTCACTGTTAGTTATTGAAAGGACACAGAAGAGAACAATCAGTCCGATTATAGGCATGAAAGGACTGGATTATGAGGAAAGATTATTTATACTGGGAGCATTTACATTGAAAAGAGAAGAGTGAGAGGTAATATAATTACTCTTCGTAGGATTCTGAAGAGACTTGATAATGCAGACGACGATAAGTTGCTTCGCCTTTTCCGCAGGGACATAGCTTGTGATTGACCTGGGATAAATTTAAAACTAACCTTCAAAAAAATATATTTCAGTAAGAACCAATCTATGGAACAGGCTCATTAGAAAACATTTTTGTTTATTTTACAAATGTAGATTAGGTAGATTTAATTCAGAAAATATTTGGAATACAGTCGATGAGTAATTTGAGACACATATGTGCTAAATGTAGCATTCTTGAGAAGAAAAAGGTGCCTTTGGACCGAAGATTCCCAAAATTCTCCAACACTTAGACTTTCTTTGTCATATCTGGCTCTGTTGTAGACTAACTTATAGAGATCAATGGTGATGATTAGTCAATAACTAATTAGTCAATTAATTGATTATCATTATAATATGTGGCTACCAGGATGGCAGAAAGTATATGCGAGTGGTCTATTTTCATCCAACAAGTTCAATGTACTAAAATCTACAGAAGACTCAACAAAAATATCTGCAAAGTCATGTTACGTATGAAATGATTCACAGACTAGGATTGGATGAGAAACAGCAAAAGAGTTTGTCGATATCTTAGGGGAAATGTTTGTCGTTCTGTGATTAACTGCTGGGTGCAGCCAGAATGGAAAATCAAATTATTGAAAAGGTTTATGAAGGAAGTCACCTATTTCTTTCCCCTATTAATTCGGATAGAAAGACAATTCAGTTAATTTTTTTTAAAATGAGTGCACTCCAGCAAGACTGACTGCAGATCAAAGAACATTTCACCTATTATGCCGTGATTCCATTCCTCTTTTTAGTACATAAGGATTAAATTGGCAGGGCAGTATCATTATTTTTGGCAGCAGTTGTCATGGCTGACAGCACATTCCCATGACCAAACAAATTCTGTCTTCTTACATGATTTGAACTGCGGTGATGCTAAATTTTTGTTTTACTGTATGAGGTAGGTTTTAGGAGTAGAGGGAGGTACCACACTCATTGCAAAGAAAAAAAAAGTGAAAGAAAAGACAGCATCTATAACAGTGCAGTACTTACTCAATATTGCACTGATGTTGCCCAAGAAAATGTGTTCAATTTTCAGGAATGAGCCTAAAATCCCAAAGCTTCAGATTCAGACACAAGAGTGTTGCCACTGAAGGATGCTTAAAATCACAAAAGAAAGTTAGGAGATATGCCAAAGGGCTCCAGATTTACGATCATCATTTTACACTGCGACAGAAAGTCAAAATCTAACCCAAATGTGAAACAAAACCTAATATTACCATGTAATAAATCATGTAACACAACAGAATTTGTTGGGTGATAGGAATGTGCTGTCAGCCATGACAACTGCTGCCAAAAATAATGACATTGCCCTGCCAATTTAACCCTTGTGTACTAAAAAGCAGAATCCAGAATAGAACAATGAACAAAGAAAAGTACAGCACAGGATCAGGCTCTTCGGCCCTCCAAGACTGAGGTGATCATGTTGCCCTAACCAAACCAAAAAAAAACCTTCTGTCCTTACTCAGTCCATATCCCTCTACTCCTTCCCTATTCATGTACCCATCCAGATGCTTCTTAAATGTTGTTAATGGAGTGAGGGTTCAGGATGTAATAGGTGAAATCTTCCTAGATCTATATTCAGGCTTGCTGGATTGCCAGAGTGAGGCAAATAATGGATTACTTTGGCATCTTTTAAGCACTATTTTCTTCAAACATGATTTCAAATTGGAAGTTATTCACACAACTTTTCACCCATGTTCCTACTTCTAATATTGTTGTGCCAAACATCATCCTTTGAATAGGAGGCCAAGTAGAGAGTGCTGTGCCAGTACACTGTTGCTAGGAGGTAAGCACTTAAGACAACTCTCCCTGGAAGTTTCCTAGGGAACATTTAACTCCCCCAAGGTGGTGTGCAGCTGAAACTGATAACTCAACAACATCCCAGATGCAAATTCTCATCTGCCAGTGTGCACCTCAAGAATAAGATGAATTTTCTAAATTAAAATATTATTGTTTTGTTCAATTCAGTGAACAAACAAAGTTAGTTTTAAAAGCAAAAAGGCAAACAATTTTTGAAAAAAGCTAATTTTGCAGCATGAATCAGCTGAAAAAAAAATTGCTGCACTGTTATTTCAGTTATTATCAGGGATGAGTCAGGATGTTTACCTGAAAAAAAAGCTGAAAATGTAAAATTGTTGAAAGTACACTATATCCCAAGAGATGTCATTTTTTCCATACCAATATCTCTGATGCACTTTGTGATGTCAGTAGTGCATAAATATGTTTTTCCTTTTAAATAGCGTACAGTAAAAATAATTCAATAACCCCCAAATGAACACAGAAAACCTTAAACTTTCTCAAATCACCAAAACATTTTAAGTTCTAAATAATGGATACAAATTATGAATATCCATTATAGTTGGCCAAATATAAGAAATGATTTTGCACCTATATGGTACTTTTTTGCATCCTAAGTGCTTCATAGCCAATAAAGTACTTTTGAAGCGTAGTTACTGTAGTAACTCAAAGAAAGATGGCAACAACTCTGCCCACAGCAAAGCCCTCTTAACAAAAATATCACAATGACCAGATAATCTGTTTTAATAATGTCAGTTAATAGATATTGACCAGGACACTAGGAAGAACTCTTCTGCTCTTCCAGAAATAGTGCCATAAGCAATAGGTCTGTCACTGTAATGCAGTATATAATACTCTTGTATAGGCACATTATTATACAGATATAATACCGATCAGACAGCTACAAGTGGTGACTACAAGTACATCATTGTGCAATACTGAATAAATGATGGTCTGAGCAATTAGAGAATCAGGTTTCAGTGCAGATATTAAGTGACTGGTTGGATTTGGAACTA
Source organism: Sphyrna mokarran (assembly GCA_024679065.1). Taxonomy (NCBI): domain Eukaryota; kingdom Metazoa; phylum Chordata; class Chondrichthyes; order Carcharhiniformes; family Carcharhinidae; genus Sphyrna; species Sphyrna mokarran. The sequence continues at coordinate 41,587,727 of JAGIQG010000010.1, read as the reverse complement.
GACTGACATGGCACTAAATTTAACGCAAACGTACCCAATCGTTTTGTACTTTTTAATCTACAAAAGCTACATACAATTGATATTCATCAGATGCCAATGTTGTTAGAATTTCAAAAGCCAATTAACACATTAACCTGGTTCACTTTTGAATATAATTGTAATAATAAACATTAAAATGCTTTGCTGTATTGCTTTAGCTATAGTATTCATAATTTAAACTTCAACCATATTACGAGGCACACACTTTACGCTGCAGATATAATAATTGTACAACTCTGCAGAGAAATGCTCCAATATCAAGGCTAGCATATTTCTTAACTTCCAATTGTATTCTTTCCTTGCATTGATGGCAGCACTTTTAAGATCCCATATCCAAAACAGAAAAAGATACTAATTTAGTATCTGGCATGAAAAATAAGGATAATTTAAAAAATCCTCGGTTCAAATGCTTTGTAAGGCATATTTCAGTTCACTCCCCAACTTTAATTAGCTCTGTTATAAATAATAAATTAGCTGATTAATACAACTGTCAGTTCCAGATTAGTGACAACTTTATAATATATTTGAATTCACCTCTCAAAGATACATTTTGAGATGAATCCACAATGACCAGAGGAAAGTCACAAAACAGTTTCATTTGAAATAAGAAAAGATGTTATTTCCTCTCAGGATTGTACTTTAATTCAACTATATTTCATAAGGGAGGTTAACAAAGGAATCTGCAACTTCACATGGACATTCACCTGAAACCTTATAGGAAACAAAAACTAAGATAGGTACAGTTAGAATTTACTTCTCATTGTTAATTTGACTGCAGTGACTGCTTCAAACAATTGGTATGTAATGATATGTGCAGTTCACCGCTGATGTTCATCATGTATTTGGATGATTATGTACTTAACACATAAGACAGACTGATGCACCTCCCTTTAAGTAAATCATAAGGAAAACCTCAAGGTATATATATGGGGGCAATTCTCCAACCTAGCTGCAGGTCACAGTGGTCCCAGGGAATAACATGCGTGCCTAAAAATCAGTTTTGCGTCTGGCGCCAAATGGTTTGCAATTCCCGTAGCCTCCTTCCAACAATGTGAACTGGATTACATCCTGAAAGGGCACCAGACCATTATCATATTTAAAGTAGTATTTAAATATACATAGCTTGTTCAAATCCCAGTGCACGGAATTCTCTGGCCTTCAAGTGTGGTGCAATAATGGTGAGAATCACTACAGGGCTCCACCAGTGGAGTTATGCTGGGGGGATTGATAGTCAATGAAGTCCCCGCATGGTTGGGGCCATGGCCAGCCAATGCCCCTTGGGCACTGTGTACCTGGGGGTGCCCACCTGACACACTGATGATACCCACCAGACTCTCTGGAGGTGCAGGTTGGGCATAATCATTGTGCCAGGACACTGCCAAGGTTGCGGGAGGGAGGGACCCTGAATGGTGGCTGAAACAAAGAGGGAACGGTGGGTGGGGGGGGGGGATCTATGCCAGGCTGGTCATGCAGTGATGGATCACACCAGCGGTCATGATGAGGGTGCATGGTGGGAGTCAGGCAGGAGTACATCAAGTAAATCGGAGTATCAAGTATAAAAGTTGGAGTGTTATGGTAAGATTATATAAGACATTGGTGAGGCCAAATTTAGAGTATTGTGTATGGTTTTGGTCACCTAGTTACAGGAAAGACGTAAATAAGGTTGAAAGAGCGCAGAGAAGGTTCACAAGGATGTTTCTGGGACTTGAGAAGCTAAGTTACAGAAAGAGATTGAATAGGTTAGGTCTTTATTCCCTGGAACGTAGAAGAATGAGGGGAAATTTGATAGAGGTGTATAAGATTTTGATGGGTAGAGATGGAGTGAATGCAAACAGGTTTTTTTCCACTGGGGCTAGGAGAGAACACTGGGACTAGGAGAAAAAAAACACTGGGGCTAGGAGAGAAAAAAAAGACATGGGTTCAGGGTAAAAGGAAAAAAGTTTAAAGGGAATATTGAGAGCAGCTTCTTCATGCAGGGAGTGGTGGGAGTGTGGAATAAGCTGCCAGATAATGTGGTAAATGCGGGGTCACTTTTAACATTTAAGAGAAACTTTGACAGGTACATGGATGAGAGGAGTATGGAGGGATATAGTCCAAGTGCAGGTCAGTGGGAGTAGGCAAAAAATGGTTCGGCACAGACAAGAAGGGCAAAAGGCCTGTTTCTGAGCTGTAATTTTCTATGGTTCTATAGGGTCCATTGGGAAAGTTCCAATGCCAACGATCCAGGTCGGAGAAGAGATGGGGATACACACTACCGATGACAGGGGGGCTGGAATGGGGAGTCCTGATGTCCATAGGAGAGGTAGGAAGTCTCCCATTGTACTTGAGAGATCAGATCAGCTTTGCGTAGCAGCATCCAAATGCTCTCAAGCCGGACTCATCAGCGTGAATAGGCCCCGGTACTCCCAGGCCCTGCATAAAATTCCTAATTCTCCAAAAAAGTGATTGTGGAAGGATTGCAATGTGGCACATGCCTGAGAGACTAGTGCAAATCACTCCATTATTCTGGCCTTAGAGCCAGATTCTCTGTTCTCTCTAACTACGGCGACAGGGCGTGAACAGCCAGATAATTTCGAATATTACATTCTTTATTAAATGTTCTCTCAACCTATCTCACCACCTTCTATGATCCATGCACGTTTACATTCAGGTTCCTCTGTTCCTATACTCTTTTGAGATCTGTGCCCTTTATTTTATATTGTCTCTCCATGTTCTTCCTATCAAAATGTATTACTTCACTTTTCTCCACATTGAACTTCATCTGCCACCTATTTTGTCTAAGTCCTTTTGAAATTCTATACTGTTCTCTACACAGTTTACAATGCTTCCAAGTTTTGTGTCATCTGTGCACCACGATCTAGATCATTCATATATATCAGGAAAAGCAAAAGTCCTGACTGAGGTTCTTTATTTTAGGTGAGATCATATTACCAGTAAGAATTCCAGCAATGCTGCTTTTTTTGTGGGACATGTGGACTATTCTTTGTTTCAATCCCACTCAGGTCCCCCTTTTCATCTTTTTCTTTAGTACATTGGTAACTATATTGATACTGTTTCCTGCTTTCACCCAAAACTGAAATTTTGATCAACTTGGCTTCCAATTTCCATCTTTCCTTCATCTTCACTTGGCTCACTACTATCTTTTCTATTTGCTTCCTCAATTTCTCTGTTTCTAGTTCTGAGATGTGGAGATGCCGGCGTTGGACTATGATAAACACAGTAAGAAGTCTCACAACACCAGGTTACATCCAACAGGTTTATCTGGTAAACCTGCTGGACTTTAACCTGGTTTTGTGAGACTTCTTACTTATTTCTGAGGGCAAGTTATTGATCAATATCCACTATAAGCATACTGACTCACAGTTACCTTGACTATACTTCTATTCTCCCAGTTTCTTCAACTATTTTGAAGTTATTTTGACAATGCTTCCTACGCATCTCTTCTTTCCCTCAACAGAGAAGTTCTACCTTTATGTTTAATAAGGCCCTAGATCAATTACCGCATCTTCTCATTTTTCTGCTGTTACGACTATCTCTCTCTCCCAGACCATGTTAGTTCCCCTTGGCCTCTCACTGTCAACTCTAACAGCTCCATTTTCAGTGGATCATTCTCTGCTATTTCCACCATTTCCAGCATGATGGCACCAGCAAACATATCTTACCCTCTCTTCCTTTCCCCTTTTAGCATTCCAAATTAATCATTCCCTCCGTGGCTTTGATCTACTTCTCATTTACCTGCAACATTCTCTCCCCTTTCTTTCCCATGACACCTTCTTGGCCAGTGCAGTAGATGCAATGTCAGCCTTTTCTCCACACAGACCACCCAGATGTAACAATAATTTACTCGTACTGCTGCAATTTTATCACACTTCAACAGTGCTCACATTGCAGTTTCCCAATATACCGAGGAAACAAAGCACAGGATGGGTGATCACTTTGTGGAACAATTCCATTCAATTCACAAGCATGATCTCAAGCTTCTGGTTGCTTGCCATATTAATTCTTCATTCCACTCACATTCTGGCTGCTCTGTTTACAGATTCCGACACTATTCCCATGAAGCTCAAGGATCAGCACCACCATCTTTTGTTTACCTCTTCTGGACTAAATACTAAGTCCGATAGTCTCAGATCATTTTGATTTCAGATCATTCATCTTGCAATTTTTTTGTTTTTGGACAGTGGTGGCTTTGATTCTACTTTCACATTTCCATTAAACCCATCTTTTGTTTCCTTATTTATCTCATTACTATTTCCTTTTGCCCCAGCCCATCATTTGTTTTATCATTTAATCTCTCCTGCCTCCTGCCTTATTACAGACCTGCCCTTTAATTCGTTTCCCCTACCATATCCAATACTGACCCTTTCTTCTATCTCTAGACTTGCTTAAAACGTCTGGGAGTAAAACAAAAGTAGTTTTATTGAATTTATATTTGTATTGGTAAACATTAGAAATAAGGTATAGGGGGAGATTCTCATACCCTGCTGTGCTGCTCGAGTAACGCATCAGGCAGGAGATATCAGCAGGGGGCCAGGCAATGTTTTTCAAAGTAATCAGCCTCATGCTGGAAATTGGCGTGAGGCTGATTACCATATTGAAATGTCAATTTCAATATGATTAGTGGGCTTGGGAATGTAGTCTCTGGCTCGCTAGTGTCTCACCATCCCCTCATGGGAGAGGTTCACACTACCGGGGATTAAAGCTGGCCCCCATCAACGGGGATTCTGGACTGCAGCGTGCCACAGATTCATGAAACTAAGTACATCCAAAAAACGGATGGAAAAATTTCTCATTTTCCCGCCAGTTGGGCATTTAGTCTTTTTCGGGAGAATCAGCCCCATAATTTAAAGTGGTTTTAATTTGATGTTTCTGTGCCTGGAAGGGTAAAATCTATAGCTAAGATTCATGTTTGACAAAGGTATTTTATGTGCGGGGGTTGGTTAAATTCAAACTGTGATTCTGTTGTGCTTAGAGAGGGTTAGGGCATAAAAAGTCCTTAGCAGCTGGAGGATCCTGTAAAGTAGAAAAGCTTTTAGGTTTTAGTTTTAGCTGAATATGTTGCAGTCGGGAGACAGGACACTGAGAAGTGAACACCTCTCATCTCTGCCAGAAAGAAGCTGTACAGAACAATGGAGTTACAAATATGCAGGCTTCCGAAGGAGCAAGATATAATTCAGATAACCAAGGATCTAGAAAAGAAGGAATGTCTTTAGATGACTGAACTAGAAAATGGCGACCAAATATTGTTCAGAAGAAATCGAGGAAGAGTAAACTAAATGTTGTGTACTAAAAAGGAAATTTCAGCAACCAGATTGTGGGGACAGCAGACCTCAGAGATAATTGAAACATTTGATGCAATTTTACTGGAGCCTGGGAATTGTGAGTTCGAGCAATGTGAATAGTTTGTACAGCAGTCAAGACAAAGAAATCCTAAAGATTTGTGTAAATCCTGGACAGGACTCACTGTTAAAAGTGGAGCAAGAGCTTTACTGAAGTTTCACTTAGAGAACCTGGACTGTATTTTAGAATACAAATCACCAGAGGAAAGATTTTAAAGCATGGTTTTGGGAGTGAAGTTTGAAAATTTTTATCTGGGGGAATTCTGAGGAGAAATCCTCAGACACTAACTTGGATTCAGAGGAGAGTATGTGAATTTGATCAAAGTCACCACCGTGCTAAATGGGACTTTGTGTTAATGAGACCATTGTAAAATGTACTTTGTAATTCATGTTAATCTTAAATCTGTGTGTATTTGTTAAATTAATGGGAGAGTAAAGAAATATATTATAATCAATTCTTTTCATGTTTAAAAAATCTTTTCTTTGTTGTTAAAACTAATTAGTGATTCTATGACTCTCTTCCTCCCCACTTTATTAAAAGTAAAAGTTATGGAAAGTGATCTTATTAAAAAAATCTAAGTGCTGAACGAGCATGAAAATGGGAAAGAATCTTGCTTTTTTTTGGACAAGTTAAAAGTCATTTTGAGGAAAAAAATGAAGCAAGATGTTTCCTGACAGTAGGAGGAGGAGTAGGGCCCAAGCTCACTGAAACCTGACAGTTTGCAGCAGAGTTTGCCATTGCACATTTGTGGGACTCTCTGCTCTGTGTTATTGCGCAGAACAGAGAGATCTGTCAGTCATCTTCCCATTTCTCTTGATGCCCTTCACGACTGAAGCCCCCTCAGCATGGAGCAGCCAAGCATGGCCAGTTGCAGAGTGCAAAGCTTCCTGTTTCCTCCTCACCTCCAAGTTGCGGAGTGCACAGCATTTCTCCACCTGCATTCAACTTCTACCCTGATCCCTCCAATGATGCCCTACCCCTCTAGGCCCCATTCCCTTGGCACTGCCCAGTGCCTACTAGCACTGCCAGTGTGCCAATTTGACACTGCCAGAATGCCAGACTGTCAATTTCGACTGGCACTAGGCACCCCTTTGCTCCCAATCTTCTGAGGGGTCTCTATGGCCTCCAGTCATACCAGTGACGCTGTTATGACAAGTCCCTGTTGATTGGAACCATCATACATGATCCTCACTGATGAGGACCTTCACCGACGAGACTGCTAAGACAAGTGAGCCCAGAAGATTACATCCTAGGTTTATTTGTAATATTTAAATTCTATTTTAAATCAAATTTAAATGTTATAATCAGCCTTGTTCCATTTTCAGATGCAAGGCTGATCTCACTGACTATCTGGTGCCAGTAAGATCACAAGAGCGAGAAATTGGGCAGCAAATCCGATTTTTCAGATCTCTCACAATCTTGCTGGCTTGCCCCGCCCATCGACCAGCCAGTTGAGATGGTAAGATCACCTCTGTAGTCTTTTGAGCCAGGATTTCATTCTGGGATTTACCGTTCCAGTTATAATATCAACCGGGATTGTAAAATCTGTTAGATTTCAAGCTTTGTTTCCAATTCCCAGTTCACTTTAGCTATTTCTGTTTTCATGTCTTCAGTACCTTATTTAAGTTTAAAACACTAATTTTGGATGCATTCTTCTCTCCCACAAATTCAATTTAAAATTCAAGCATATTATGATTGTTGCTATTTAGAGGTGGCTTCACTATGAGATTATCAATTAATCCTATCGCATTGCAATATGAGGTGTAGCATAATCTGCTCTCTGGTTGGCTCCAGAATGGGCTGTTCTGAGATACTATCCCAAAAACATTCTCCTATGCAATCCTTGCCTATCTGACTTTTTCAATTTATACATAGATTAAAAACCCCCATGACTATCATTGTACCTTTCTGACAAACTCCCATAGTCTGTTCTGTTATACTCCGTCCTATTGTGTAGTTAGAATTATATTGCCTCTATATCACACCCACAAGTGACCTCTTGAGGTGGTAGATGGAAAGAACATGTACACACACTGCGCCTGTTTCAGCTTCACAAAGTGAGTGAAAACCATTTGCTGACTCATTCCTGAGCGCAATGTCTTGATCAATTAGGTTAAAATGTGCAACTGCTTGGTAGTTAGCTGTCAGTTACCTAGTGCATTCTACATGGTAATGCTGCTACCAATCAGAGATACTTGCTAATCAATCAGCATTTTTTTCTCATACAGTACAAATTGTTGTTTTCCCCTTGTACTGGCATTCTTGTGAAAGTGCCCTGATGGATGAAAAGCTTTAACATGTTCCTTATACTATAGATAAGGTCATTGTAAATGTTATTTTTTATCAAATTGCATGAGTTAGATGTTAATTTTTCTTATGTATGCACTATTTTGTGTCTTTTAGTATACTTACTACATTAATTTTTATTTTCCCTAGCCTGGCACCTTCAGCTAACATAGTGGACAAACACAGAAGTGAAAATGGACTTGGGTGGCAATGCAAAACAGGCATTGGTCACCTATTATACAAGTCCACTGATTTCGATGGGAATAAATATGAGCTAAGCCGTGTAATAGATGACAACATCAATTTCACCCTTACAATCTGTTTGCAGCCCTTATTAATGCATCCTTGGAGTCAATTGCTAGGGGACAGCAGAAGACGTTTAGACCTTTCTCACTGATGCTTCTCCTTGGCTTTTTATCTCTTGCATTGTTAAAGCTGCCATTTATTATATTTTATTTACACGTAGATAACTAATTCTAAGTCATGTATTTTTGCCTTCTGTCCTAATTTTCTAATTGTCATTTTATTTTTCTGAAGTTTTTTTGTCACAAATAAAAAAATTATCAAATTGAACTTACAGGGATTTAGTTCTCAGCCAGAGTCCATTGTTGCCTTGAAGCAATCTTTACATTCCCAAATCATAAATATTGTAGGCGGCATAGACCTGTTTTTATATCTGCTTTGTTTTGTTCAGAAGAGGAAGCATTTGTGTTAGTTGTTAAGCTATTACAGAAATGTCTACATGCAAAAAGACAATACCAAAGAGGGTACATTTTGTATCAGCACTCAAGTATGCATGGAAACTGTTAATCTGGCTCTAATCCAGTTGCAAGTTGCAAAAAAGCTGCTAAATTTAACAGTGTGTAAAGGAAAAGGAATCTAATAGTGTCCTCACTATAACTATATCATCAAACCTTTTCATACAGAACCAATAAGCTGTCATATATATTAAACCCAAGGAAGCAATGGCTATCATAAGGCAGTTGGTATTACTTTACTTGATTAAACAGAAAAGGTAGGTCAAATATCTAATAATAAACAGCATCTTATTTTATTAATTAATGTTAAAATCTGAGAAGCCCACATTTCCTTAACTACATAAATGAATGAACAATGCAACTATCTAACAATGTTTCAATATCCTTTCATTATCCCAGGCTGGAGAAATTCTAAGCAACAACAAAAATACAATGATGTTCAATCAAGACACAGTGCTCACTCTGGTAACACACATCAGTGCTGCTGTCAATAGCTATTCTGAGAATAATAATATTGAAAGTGTTTAACAAGAGAAAACCAGCATCTCAATATGACCAGGCAGCAAATAATTTAAAAGCTACCACAGCATATTTTAATGAGAAATCCTGCACACTCAATGCCCTAAATATTCAAACATATTAAATAGAGATTATAGCATGACAATGAACTATAAGCCATTACACATGTTTTTGGAAAGACTATTCTTTTGCCAACACTACTTCTGAATACATAAGGCACCTTGTTCCTAACAATTTAGAAATATATAAAAATATATGTATAACATCATAAAAATAGTGAAAGTAATGTAACAATTTGCACAGCCACTTCCTATCCTTGTTAATGTTACACTACATTTCAGGAAATTTTGCCAGCCTCCTTTCCATTATGATTGTCACCACTCTCCTCCATTTCATGTTCACTTTCATTGGCCTCAGGTCCTTTTTATCATAATAACTATGGACTCAATGACTATTCTGATATGATGAGATGAAACTGAGTGGGAGGAGACACCTGAAGGGAATAAATGGCAGTGAAGACTAGTTGGGCTGAATTGCCTCTTTCTCCGCTGTGAAATCTGCATAATTCTATATAACCTCCTACAGCCTGGCAAATCTCCAAAAATTCTGCATTCATCTAACTCTGGCCTCTTATGCATCTCTCACTTTTTAGACTCTAAAATTGGTGGCTGTGCTTTCACTCAGGTTGGCTTCAGTTCCAGAATTCACCCCCAAAAGATCTTTTCCTCTTCATCTGGCCTCTTCATCTCTTTTGTGTGCTTTTAAGGCACATAAAATACAGCACAGAAACTGACCATTCGATCTGAATGCTCTAAGTCATGCATGCTGCAACTAGACTCCTCTTACCCTACTTAATCTAATACTTCCTGAAAATTCTTCTCTCCATTTGTCTTCATGCGCTTATCAACTTATCTTTAAAGGTATGTGTGTCTGTTTGGCTTAACTATTCCATATGGTAGCAAGTTGCACATTCTAACTACTCTCTGGGTGAACAATTTTCTCCTGAATTAACTGGATTTAGTGGTGACTATTTTATATTGATGACCTCTTGGTATGATCTCCCAAGAAATAATAGAAGAATATTCACATAAAAGCATTATGTCACTTTTCAGTCTTCTCTTCCCCAGAGTAATGAAGTGCCTTCAGAATATTTTTTATACATTAAAGGCACCATATAAATACAAGTTGTTTTTTTAAAGCAGTGATACTTTAATGTACTCTGTGACACCAGAACATTGAGACCCATGATTTGTAAATGTTGTTGTGGAGATTCATGGCAATCAGAGAGTCATGACATTTAATAGCTGACAGCTTATGCTTTGCATTAGATAATTTATTTATTATTAAATCTAAAATTGTATTGTTATATCGTAAATAGCAATCACAATTGAAAAAATTGAATGGTTTGGATCTACATTACATTTTCCTGGCAATTTGTACCCATTCTCAAGGATCAATTTTAGGAAAATAAATCTTACATGTTTAAATCCCTAACAATGAAGGGCCATTGAATATGTCTTTATAAAATACCTTTAAAGACAAGTTAAGTTCCAGGTGCTTTAACTGTAATTATAATGGGGTTTATCTGGCAGCAATTCTAATGAGGTCAGATTTTCATTAAATTACCCCTTGGAACACACAGTGACCTGAAGAAATTAAAAATTAATGAATGTTTACAATGCCTCTGATGCAGAAAAAAGTCCCAAGGCACTTCTCTGGAATGTATTCAGACAAAGATATCAACATCGAGCACAAGGACATATTAAGAAAGCTGAGTAAAATCTTGGCTGAAGAAGTATGTTTCAGCAATCTTGCAGCAGGAATGGAAGCTGGAGCAGCGCAAATATTTATGAAGAGAATTCCAAAGCTTATGATGGGATAACTAAAGACACAAGTATTAATGATGGCACAGGAGTAGAGGATAAGGCCAAGGTTAGAGCAATGAGGAGTCCTGGATGGAAAAAGATTGGAAAGGGGAAGGCCATGCATGTATTTAAAGACTAGAATGAGAAATTTAAAACCGGACATCAAGGGAATAGGAGTCAATGACAATTAGCAATACAGGAGGCAATGGGTGAGTGGAAACTTGTTGCAGGTAAAAGATGGTTTCATTTATGAAGGTGATGTTGGGAGGTCATCGGCTGAACATAGGAATAGTCAATTCTGGTCATGACAAAGGCATGACGATGGTTTCAACACAAGGCAGATGTGGCAACAGATGATGTTACAGTTTCTGGAAGCAGGCACTCTTTGTGATGGAGAGGATATGGGGCCAGAAATTCACCCTGAGGTGAAGGCTGTGGAGGAGGATCAAACTAATGGCTAGAGTACAAGATTGTATTAGTAGTGCAGTAATTGTGTTGGTATCAAACATAATGCGGTTGATCCAGTACTGGATATCAAACAAGTAGTCAATTAAGACAGAAGCACTGGAAAGGTAACTTAACATAGAACTGGTGTCATCAGGTTACATGTGGAACATCATACATGTCATCAGATAATGGGATCATTTAAAACACAAAAATGGGTGAGTTTGAATTGAATTTCCAAATTCCTTAGATTCAGAAATAGTCCCATCAGATTGGAAGTTGGCAAATATTACAACATTTTACAAAAATGGAGGGAGAAAATAAATAGTGAACTAGAGACCAGTTAGCCTAACATCAGTTGTTGGCAAAATGCTGGAATCTACTTTTAAGGGAATCTTAGCTTTGCACTGAGAAAAGCATTGTCAACATGGTTACGACAGGAACACCTTGTTTGACCAAGTTATTAAGAGTTTTTGAGTATGTAGCCCGTAGATTAGATAAAGGAAAACTATTATATATGCAGAGCCTGCCCATGATGGGAAGGATTCAAGAATGAAGCTGAATGAATGTGAACAATTCAATGTTCGGTGCACTGGTACACCAAGAAGTATGGAAGAGCCCAGCACTGAATTTTCACATAGATTCATGGAAACTAGAAGCAACAGGCCATTTGGTCTTTCGAGTTTGAAAGTGTTTGAGCCACTGAGCTGTACATACAGCTCGGAGTCTATTCTCTCCAGTATGGAATTGGTAGCCAACTCCACTTGCACACTTGTAAACCTAGCCATGATGCAATATCTGATGACTAATGTCGCAGCTTCAATTGCAGTACAAGCAGAAGCAATCCAACATCTGGATGCTGCTGTGAAAGCTCAGTCTTCTGTCATACAAGGTCATCTTGCTGCCATAACAAGTTTAGATTGCTGGCCTCTTGCCAGTCTTCAAAGGGATTTGCAATTCTGCAATCTGTCCTCCAACATGTTATTAGGGTTTTTAATGTGCCACTGTGGGGAAGTGGCAGTGGCTTCATGGAACATGAAGCTGCTGTCCTCGCCCAAGATAGCATTCATTCTTCCTCGCCCAGAAAGACAGCATTCATCCTTCCTCTCTGCCTTTCCCCCACTATCCCTGCAGTCTGTCTGTCAGTCCAAACTGCTATCAACAAGACCAAGATGATTCAGTTTGGAGCAGAATTTTTAAGAACAGAATTGCTCTAGTTCATTATCTGAGGCTACCTATAGTCTCCACCCTGAAAATCATTAGCCTTCCACCATTCATCCTGCAACCACTCGGATAGCACAGTGCAGATAGTGGCACATAGAAGACAGAGACATAACAGAATGAGAAAGGTTTAAGTTTGCGTATAGTATGGCATGATTTGGTTTACAAATTTGGTTTACAATATCTTTTTTTGTTGTCTTTTATTTTTGCAATTTGGCTATGAGGGTTCTGTGATTGTTAGAGGAAATATAAGACATGTAATTCTTATAGAATGGAGCATTGGTGCTGCATTTACAATTATTATAGGTTGTTCACAGACAGCCCAGGCAGAAGGGACCATTATTTTATTCTTTCATGGGATGTGAGCATTGTCAGCAAGATGATAATTTATTGATCATTCCTAATTGCCCTTGAGAAGGTGGTGATAAGCCACCTTCTCAAGCAATCTGCAATAGGTACTCCCACAGTGCTGCTGGAAGGGAATTCCAGCATCCTGATCCAGTAATTGTGAAGGAATGGTGATATAGTTCCAAGTCAGAATACTGTGTGACTTGGGAGGCAAATTTTCACGTGTTGATGTTCTCATGCTTTGCTGCTTTTGTCCCTCTCAGTGATGCAGAATGCAGACTTAGAAAGTGCTATCGAAAGTGGTTTAGCAAGTTTGTGCAATGCATCCTTTAAATGATACACACTGCTGCCACTGTGCATTGGTAGGGTGAGTGAGTATTTAAGATGATCAATGGACTGCCAAAGAAGCAGGCTGCTTTGTCCTGGATGAATTTGAACTTCTTGAGCATTATTGGAGCTGCATTCATCCAGGCCAGTAGAGAGTATTCCATCACACTTCTGTGTTGTATCTTGTAGCTGTTGGCAGATAGGTTTTGGAGAGTCAGAATGTGAGTACAGAATTCTAAGTCTCTGACTTGCTCTTACAGCCGCAGTATTTATATGGCTAGTCCAGTTCAGTATCTGGCCAATGGAAACCCCAGGACATTGACGATATGAGTTTCAGCAATGATGATATAATAGAATGTCTGGCAAGATAGTCAGGATTCTTTCTCTCTTCCTTTCTCTTACTGGAGATGTTCATTGCCTGCCATTTATGTAACACAAATGTTACCTGCCAATTATTAGCCTCAAGTCTGAACATTGTCCAGGTCTTGCTGCAAATGTATATTGAGTGTGTTAATATCTGAAGTCATGAATGGTGATGAACAATGTACAATCATCAACAAACATCCCCCTTCTGATATTATGATGGAGAGAAGGCCATTGATGAACCAGCTGAAGACATTTGGACATAGCTCACTATCCTGAGAAACCGCTGTAGTGAAGTCCTGGAGCTGAAAACATTGGACTCCCAACAACTACAAACATCGCCCTTTGTGACAGGTATGATTCTAACCAGTAGAGACATCCCACCATTCTCTGCACCATCCCTCCCACCCCATGATTCCCACTGACTTCAGTTTTACTGGAGCTTCTTGATGCCACACAAATGCCACCTTGATGTCAAAGGCTATCACTCTTACCTCCCTGCTTGGATTCAGCTCTTTTGTCCGCATTGACCAAATCTGTAATAAGGAGTTAAGTGGCCTAATGGTACTCAACACTATAAAATTGTCAACGAACACCTCCACTTCTAACCTTGTGATGAAGGAAGGTCATTAATGAAACAGATGAAGTTGGCTGGATCTAAAACAGTAGCCTGAAGAATGCCAAACTGCACATTAGTGAACAAGTTATCACTCTGTAAGTGATGCTTGAATGCAATATTAATCACACCTTTGTTAATGATCAAGAGTTGACTGGTCTGGCAGTAATGGGCAGATTGGATTTGTTTTGCTTTTGTGGCCAAGACATACCTGGGTGATTTTCTGCATGTTAGGTGAATACCAATATAGTAGCTATATTGCAGGAGGTTGGCTTAGGACACAGTTAGCTCTGGTTCATAACTCAGCAGAACCACTTCCAACATGTTTCTTCCTTTCTCCTCTTTCTCCTTCACCTCCTCCAGATCTTCAGCTATTCACTGTGTAGCTCATGGTAGGGATGGTGCCCTCTACGCAGCATGCAGTAAGAGAATACCACAGATCCAACACCCACTTAGTTGAGTATTGCAGCACTCCCTAGAGCAGTCCACTCATTAGATGAGCTGCTTCAGTGCGCCATTGGGCTGCATTGTCACATTTTGTGTGGCAGCATGGCTTTCATGGTTTACATGCTGCCCATGTGTGCATGAGTTGTGCCTTGGAATCATGAGCCATGTCAGCATGCCACTACCGTGTCAGCAGAAACTTTCATTAGCCATCCTTTGATTTGGTTACTCAAATGAAGGCGGCACAGTGGACGGTCACAAAACAAAGGCATCATGATTGTTGCCAGGAAACCAACCAGTGATCTGCATTACTTATATTCAAGATAAAATCTTATATTCAACATAGAAATCAATATATTTTGGATATTAATTTGGATATTAATGGAATTGAGTGATGTAATGATGAGTGGTAGAGGATCAGCTAAAACTAGACCATGCCACTAACAGGCAGGAGGGAAAAACAAAGTAGAAAAGTAGTCATTTTAGAAGGTTTTGTAGTCGTTGTGAGTACTGTAAGCTGGTGTTGCCTCCCTGGTGCCAGGGTAAAGGGCATCATAGACAGGGTGTGAATGTGTTGCAGAGAAAGGGAATGAGCCTGAAGCTGTGATGCACATCAGTGTCAGTATAGAAGTCAGGTATGAAATCTTGTCAAAACTAGGGAGCAAGTTAAAAAACAGGAATTCAAAGGTAATAATCTCTAGATTACTCCAGTGCTACATGATAGACAGAGTAGACATATTAAGGTCAGATGGGTCAATGTGTGTCTTGAGTCATTTTGCAGGAGGAAGGCTTTCAGATTTTTCAGACATTGATGCTAGTTTAGTGGGGGGGGGGGGGACCTGTTCCAAAGGCACCTCAATAGGATTGGGACCAAAGTTCTCATGAATGGAGACTGGGCCATTATATATGAATAAGATTGAATAATGTGTATCAAGTGAAAGTTTTATTTCATTCACTCATGGGATATGGACATCGCTGGCTAAACCAGCATTAGTTGCCCGTCAATTAAAAGTCAACTACATTGCTATGGATCTGGAGTCACATATAAGTCAGGCCAAGTGAGGACAGAAGATTTCATTCCCTGAAGTACCTTTATGGCTTTTTACAAAAATGGTTTCATAATCATCATTAGACTGCTAATTCCAGATTTCAAATGTTTATTGAATTCAAATGTCACCATTTGTCATGGTGGGTTTTGAACCTAGGTTCCCAGAAGGCTACTCATCCAGTGATAGTACAGCTTTGTCACTGTCTTCCCTTACAATAATCAGCACAGCATTAGGAGTTGACTAAGAAGGACTACGAGATATACGAGGACAGATTTACAATGCATGAATGTAAATGCGCAAAGATGAGTAAGGTTAGTGAGCTACAAGTACAAATAGCTGTATGAGATATAATGCAGTAGCAAAACAAAATGTGGCCTAAAAATGGTGAGGACAGGGTGCTTAGTATTCAAGGACATAAAGTATTCAGAAAAGTCTGGGAAGGAAATTGGATAGCGGGGTGTGGTAACAGGACGGCGCTACTGATTAAGGAAGACAAAGTACAAAGGCAAGAATTCATTTAGTTAGAGTTGAGAAGCAAATGAGTATGCTCATGCCACTAGGGATAGGCTTGTATAGGCTTTCAACGAGAAAGAAATAGAGGAACAAAGCATCAGGGAAATCACAGAGATGTGTAAGAACTATGGAACAATGACACTGGAGGACTTTAATTGCACAAATATTGGCCTGGATTTTACACATCATTTGTGAATGGGAATGCAAATAGGTAGGTCTGCAAAATAGGGTGCCACGCTAATGGTGCTGTGCCCATTGCGAGTCCACCCCTAGTGTTTTACAAGTAACATGGGAGGCATCAGGTAAGCTGTCCCACCTGTGACCTAACCGAGGTCCTTAATATGCGAATGAGAGGTCTGCGCCAAAACTGCAGCCTGATAGATTTAATCTTACAGGCTCAGTGAAAGGAATGCCCCCTTCCGGGCTTCCACTGCCGCTTACAGCACCCATTCCCAGAGTTTTCCCTTCCCACATCCCTGACACCCCCCCGCCCCCGACCAAGAGGGTAAAATATGCTTAGAGCTGCAGGGTAAGACTAGAATATTTAATAAGTACTTTATAATCGGTGTTTACTAAAGTAAAGGCTGCTGACAAAATATTACAAACAGAAGAAGCTCAAGGTAATGGATGGGATAAAAATTAGATGGCAGGAGGTACTGGAAAAGTTGGTCATGTCCAGACTGGACAAGTTGCTTGGTCGACGTAGCTTGCATTCCAGATTGCTAAAAATGAGGGTGCAAAAAGCAGAAGGCCAATGAGGAGGCTGTCTGTGATAAAATTATCAAGCAGACTTCACTGCAAGATCACCTTTTCCCTTGACCGGAGGTTTCTTACCTTCTTTGTAAATTTAACCCCATGGCTCTAGCTCATAGAATAATAGAATCTTGCAGCATAGAAGGAAACCAATTGGCCCATTGTATGTGCGCTGACTTTTTGAAAGCGCCATTAAATAGTTCCACTTTTTTCTCAATATCTTGTTCCCTTTTCCAATACCCTAAGATCCAGAGGCTGAATGCCCATGACTGCTGAAGTGTTCCTCAACAAGAAGAGAACACTCCTGCCAGGTAATTGTCAAATGATGTTCACCCATTTGTTTGTAGCATCTGCATGGTCTCCCCAATGTACCATGCTTTGGGACATCCTTTCCTGCAGCGTATCTTGTTTTTATCCTACAGGTGCTTTGTTGTCTAATGAGGGGCATACACGCGATGGGTCGTGAGAGGGCTGCTCTTGGATTTTTTTCGAGAGTATCCTAGTTCTTCACGTCGTTAGTGTATGCTTGACCTGGACCATTTGATGGGCAACACGACAGCTCAGTGAGTATCGCTGTGCTGTGCAGATACATGGATTTGGGCCTGTGTCTGTGGGAGTTTGCGCATTCTTCCCGTGCTTGCGTGGGTTTTCTCCGGGTGCTCCGGTTTCCTCCACATACCAAAGATGTGCTCTTAGGCTAATAGGCAAAACAAATTCTCCCTAAATTGTCTCAAATTTGGTTTTTAATCCATAGATCTATAAACATTGACAGGGATCACGGGTAGAGGTGGGAACATCGGGGTGGCAGCGTGGGCTCATTGGGCCGAAGGGCCTGTTTCCCATGCTGTTTTGTTCTTTGTTCCTTTTAAAATATCTTTGCCAGTGTTTATCTTGTGAACCCTCATTACACTGCATCCAAACACATATGCAACATCCATTTCTGCCCTGATCCTGCCACCTTATATCAACTACAGGTACACCTCTATCAAGTGTTAAGGTCCTGCCTTCCTCAAATTTGATGACCCAAAGTACTGGTGCCTTATAAGAACATAAAAACACAAGAGAAAGAAGCAGAAGACCATACAGCTTGGACAATAATAATGTAAAAAAAATGAATCCCTGGACGCTCTCCAATGCTTCTTCAGAACAGTGCACAGTCCAGGCAATCCAGTTCACACGAAAGTTTACTGATCTAAAATGTTTGTTCTAATACTAACGGGCGGCAGAGATGAAACAGCAATGCAGATTTGTAGTCAAGAATCTAGGAAGAATGAATTTAACAGATCTAGTTATCATTTTAAGATTCTACTGCACAGTCACAGTTAAAACTTGGTTGGCATTTGGATGATTAAGCTCTCAGCATCAGGTCACAGATGGAACTGCAGAGGAGTGAGAGATTGGGGGTCTCACTGGATCGAAAGATGCCTTTGATAAGGGTATTGGGGAGATTGATGATTACTCTACTGGAACAACAAAAACGAGGCAGACCTGATATTGGACTTCACAATTCATCCACAACAGATTGGCCAGCTGCAGATGTGTGCTGAACATTATTCTGCGATTTAAAGACAAAAAAAATTGGAACTTGGGCCACTGCATTATCTGGCTTTGGCCTATAGGGAAGTCTTTCAAAAAATGAAAGCTGACATGAGAGAGAATGAGCAGGAGAGAGTGGAGAATATAAAAAGACATTAAATTTGGGGGAGGAGGAGATATGAAGCCACTGTGGAAGAGGGAGAATGAGATTGGAAGGAGGAGGGATGGTCAAATAATAAAGGAGGGGTTCAACTGCTATCAATGAGCTTTTAACAAAGCTATGCAGGTACTCTTGCACCTTTCCACTGCACAATCAGGAAAGTATGTTTAAAGATCTTATTATTTTGATGCTGGTCTGCATTGATTCTTTCAACAATTAGATCACATGTAGACCAGGCATATGTGAACAAACTTGATTTGTTTTGGGCAGGGCTCTATGCACCTCTTTTGATACCTGCACCAGTACTGAGAGCAATGTGCTTCTGGCCTGATCATTGCTGTTTTCAACATCTGTAAAAAACAGTGCAGAATCAAGGCATTTCTAGGCCTAAATGTCTTTGTAAAGACCACTGCAAAAACAAAATGGGTTTTTCTGTGTCCAGTCCAGCATCAGTGGTCCCTGTCACTTCCTCCACACCATTTCTCCTCTCATCTATGTCTCTTTCCTATTTTCCCTCAGTCACTGTGAAGAGAGCATGCTGAAAGCATTTGTAAGGGATTTCCTTTCTCTCATAAAGATTGGCACTGACATCAGATGAGAACCATGGGGTGCTTCAGCTGAGGTTACAATGTGCCAAATCTGTGCAACCCAATTTTATTTATATTTATTCTTTTCCCAGCAGGTTGCTGAATCTCTGACTTAAATTATTTTTGAAGAGCTCCCTCCTGTAGTCTTTTATTGATTTTTTTTACTTTTCATGTTTAAATGCTTCATAAAAACAGTATTGTTGAAAAGACAGTTAGGTCACCTTTTGTATGCACCTGATTTTAAATAACATTTTGAAAGATCATGCTCAGCAAATTTTCTATTGACGCCAAGAGGTAAATTTCAAACTGATGAACAAAGAAATATTGGGCAGTTTCTGCAACAGTTGCCTATCTTGAAATGCTAATTTTATTCTTCAGCAGTTAAACTGAAAATTACTTTCTTAGTTACTTATTAAACATCCCCCTTTCCACCCTGCAGAACACTCAGTGATTGTTCATTTGCGACTGATTTTCACCAGCTTCATTATTTGATACTCTCTTTTTTAAATGTTTTAAGGAGTTTTATAAAGTCTTGCCTTCATATTGGTTTTCGCTAAGGGTGGATCAATCACAAAAATTGCAATGGGATGGGAACTTATTAAGAACAGGGAGATACAGCAATTAATATGGTATAGCAAAGAGCTTGGCAAGAAAACCCTTCAAGCGTACGTGTTAAGCAACATACACGTTTTGAAGAACTCCAATATAAAGTAATTGCAATCATTCATTTACATGTTATCTCTCACAGAGAGGAGCAATTTTCTTCAGATGTGAAAAGTGGCTCTGCAGTATATATCATACGATAGTCCTATAGTTATATAGGTTTTTTTAAAAACAAGTCCACTGATTGCCCCAATCATGCCCCAATTTGTATCACTGCCTCAAATATTAACTTGCTAACAATCTGCATTTGGATCAAGATCCTGGAAGTCCTAATCTAATATCACTACATAGACTGCAGCGAATCAAGAAAGCTCACTGTCCAAGGCTACTAGGAATAGGCAACAAATGCCAGTCACATTCACATCCCGATTCTGGGCTAAGATAGTAGACAAAAAGTACACTTTTTTCCTGACATGCTGGGTTTTTTGTAGTCTAACATAGATGCTGATCCTGATAAATCAACGCTCAACTTACAGGGTACCCACAATGTTGGGACAGTGATTGTGATGTGGGATGATCTGATGCAATAGATCTACACCACCATTATTCATATTGTCCAGTATAACATTTACTTGATTATTCTATGAATTTAATTAATCAGTAATGCCTGGAGTATATGTTACTGATGCTGTTCTCCAGATACAAGGTGATAATGGAGATCATATCCTGGACAATCACAGTTACGTTCTGACAGCAATAATAATTGGTTGGGTAGGAATAAACAGGTGTAAAAATGTTTGTAAATCCTATTCACTGTTGCTTGGTTCATAAAGTTGTGAAGTGTGATTTGGTTTCAATCCTTCATTAATTGCCAACAATTAACATCAGTTTTAGATTTCAAATACATTTGCGATTTAAGTGAATTCAAACTAGAAGCAGGATAAGCAAGTTAAATTCAATCGACACATCAAGACATTCATAGCTCTATTAACAGAGTAAAATCGCTGTATATTTTTCTGATTCTGATGCCCAAACATTATGGCATAAATTTGACAGGCAGGAAAACAGACAGGTGGACCTGTAAAGTAGGACACCATGCCATTTGGTGGTATGCCCAATTAAGGGCCTCATCCCATCACTACTGTGATTCAACATGCAGCAGTAGAGGTCTGCGCTTAACCCTATGGGCTGTTACTCAGTAAAGGGAAGCAATGCCATCTTCCTAGCGTGCCAAACGGAAACCCTCCCAAAGTTTTGCCACCCTGTATCCATCCTTTCCCTGCCCTGTCCAACATGCCCTCCTGCCCCCTCGACAGAGATCGCCAATCCAGCCCCAACCTGGTGAGATCCCAGACGTACCTGGGTTTGGGGGCATCCATGGTTCCTCTTCCTCCCTGGCCTCCTGCAATACAGGCAGGGGCCACCGATCCTGGGGTGGCTTCTCGTCTCTGATTGGCTGGCACCTCTTTGGAGAAGGACAGAAGTCCCGCCTCTTACTAATTAAAGGGCCGTCGCCTGAAAAATTAAAGCAGGGCGAGCCGGCCAAACAGAGGCAGGCTCGTCCCTGAAATTTACAATGGAGTGCGGGGAGTCTGTTCTGTGTATAATCCAGCTCAATGAGACAGCAATAAGACTTTACAACGAATAGAGTTTGTAACACAGTCCCTAATATCGACTGACACCAGGAAATGTTTTGAAAGTAGAGATAGTAAAATAATTTCAAAAGCTTCTTCATTAAAATCCTTTATTAAAATCATATTAAGGGTTTTAGGTTTCTGTATGGCAAGCAGCAAGATGTCCATCATATCTAATGCTGTGTATTATGTTACAAATCAGCTGAAGAGCTATGGAGTGATTCAAGATTTTATATATATAAAGGGAATACAAAGTGCACTATATTTGTATTTTTATTTGTCTCAGATAAAAGAAAAATGTATTTTTAAATTTTCATTATTGTACAATTTTGGAATGCATTCCATAGCTTTTAAATATACTTTTTTGTTAAGTAAACTTTCACAAGGTCATTTCTTCGAAATGAGTTTGTTGAGAAAATTTCTAACCTGCACCAATTAAATTACATTAGGTATCCATCTAATCACCTAATCTTTATTTTTTTTAGACTTCATTTAGCAGGTGATTTTGTCTGTTTCTTAAGCCTTTAGGGAATCTTTACTGAGCAACTTTGTTAGCTTTCTGGACAGAAATGCGCTTTTAAAAAAAGACACATTTTGGAGAATTGGGAGAGCATGACATATTTGTACAAAATTAAAGATCTCAACACAGAACTTAGATTATAGCAACATCATAAACAACAATGAAAAATAAGCCACAATAGGAAAAGCACCTTCTGTGTATACTGATAGTTATCTCTATGCCTACACTCCTAAATTTTGTAGTTAGGCACACAGATTCTTCAATTTACTTCTGACAGAATATTGAAAACAATAGCAAATCTCTAAAGATAATAAACCAGAATACAAAACACATGTACTGGATTGTGCAGGTATCGAGTATTAAAATGTACTACATTAGCCTTTATCCTGCACATCTCAATATATGTAAGTGGGAAAATATATTTTAGTTTGTGAATAGCTTACAATTCCTTCATTTGTGGTGTCTTTGATAAAAGAAACTTCACTGAGTTACACAATACAAGGGTTTCCACATAAGTCAGAGCTAGCTGCATTCTTCACTCATTCAGTGTAGAATACCTGTTGTATTTTTATGAAAGTTCCTTATCATTAGAAACTGTTCAAATTCCCCTTCAGGATACCAACTATTTGCCTACTTTAAAACATTGGGAAGCTGGAGGGGGTAAAATTCTCACAATGACTTGATGGGAAACGCAATTCCTCTTTCCAAATTTTGCATTTTCATTTTGCTTTTTCAACAGTCCTAACATCCTAGGTGTTTTTTTAAACAATGTTCAATTATAATTGCATAAAAAAACTTATATTTGGAAAAGCAATAATGCAAAGTCAATTCCAAGGCAAAGTTCAGAAGAAGAAAAGTAAAACAGCACTTTTGTCCAAACAATTTAATACCAGCAACATTACTCTCTCTTCAATAAAATAACTACATAATGTTTTATTTGGGTAGAAACTGATTTATAAAAGCAAAATTTGCAGATGCTGGAATCTAGAACAAAAACAGAAAATGCTGGAAATCTCAGCAGATCAGACAGCATCTATGGGGAAAGAATAGAGCTAATGTTTCGAGTCTGGATGACCCTTCGTCAGAGCTGATTTAAGTTGGCTTTCAGGCCTGAATTGGGTGATTCAAGCAGTAGAGGATGACCATCCAAAGCTAGCAGCTAATTGGAACTCGAGCCTCACCTGAATTATTCTGGCGAGCCACAGATACTAACTGGACAAACTTTCCAACTTGCAAGCCTGCTAAATGCCAATATTGGCTGCCTGAAACATTAGCAGCAGGCCTCAGTAGGTGAGGGAGGGGTGAGGGTGTGGAGAAGAGATGAAAGGGAGCTGGGTGAGCCCAGGCAGATGGAAGCCTGCAATTTTGCTGTGGAGATATAAGTTACAAAAGAGAATTTCCTTTTATTGGCAGCCTTTTGTGCACATTCAAAACATGCAGGAACTTCTGAGCAAAATCTTGAAACAAGCATCTTTTCAAATGCCTTATGAGCATATGTAAAGGGCCTATGTCACCTGTTTCAGGTGGCTTTTTATATGTCTAAATATTGACAATGCTAAGTTGGCACTGGATGTAAGATAGGCATTCTTGCTATGTGGGTCATTGTCTTGCAAATTTGAATGTTTTTGTCCCTGTGACCAAACATTGGGTGCAACATTGCCTAATTTCTATTCCACCTTATGTTATATGTCATACCTGGGAGAAGAGCTTTTTATTCAAAAATTGATTCATCAATGCAACATCCAAAAGTACAGTTTGCAAAATCTCACTTCACAGCTTTGGAAAATGAGCATACATCAATTACCAAGCCACAGAGATCATCTCATCTGGCAGGATTTCCTATGCAATACCCATGGGAAATCCTGCTCTGCTCAATGACTTCTGTGTCCGAATTCCTGATTATGCTCTATGCCCACAGAGCTCCACAATCAAAGTGTGAATTTGCAAAATCTACCCGCCAGCTCTTTTAATTGCAAAGTTAAAATGGGCTCCAATGGAACAACGCAAGCGATTTTTGAAGCAAGAATGATAAAAAAAAGTCATCTGCTCAGCATTACTATTTTCAATGGATTCTTTATCCACTGCCCACAATAAAAGTAATCTGTCTCTGCCACATTTTTAATAAGGAATGAAACATCAAAAATCCTCTTCAAAAATGTTCAGTACAGCTTGGGAGTTTTTTTGCTCGAGTCATTACAGCTTTAACTAACCTTGTTCGGGGACAGGGGGTTTGGTTGTTGTAGATTTTATCTTGAGTGCGTCCTTGGCAGACATGTCACAGCAGGAGCCTTTATTAGTGTCTTGATCGCTGTCGGCTTGGTCACTGTCTCCGTGTCCGCTGTCCCTCAAACTAACTCTCTCTGGATCTTTGAATGTGGAATTACTGAAACAAAAGACACCACTGTTCATCACTGCATCAATTTTGAGTAATTTGGCCTGACTGAGCAAAGCAGACAGGAATGCAAATGCAATGGCTGAGCAAGACATTTAACAGGGCTTACCTTTGAACAAACTGCTGCCTGCTGCCCATGTAATTGGGCTCTGTGGGAAAATTGTCTGTCTGTGAAGAATAGATGAAGAAATTTAAGTATATTGGTACATATTAAAATCTCCTAGACAGAAACAAAATTTCCTAGAGGAAGATGATTAATTCATAAAATCCTTTTTATCTTTAGATTTGTCCACTATAATTGCTTTCGAAAAACCCCTACCTCTATAACTGTTTATCCAAAACAAACAGAAAGGGCAAGAATTTTGTTGGTTTAAAGTGCCACTATCAAAAGCAAAATATTTCTTTAAACTGTTAAATCTGAATTTAAGCATGGATGGAATTAGGGAGGAACTTGAATTCTCCCTTAGCATCAAGCAATTCTGGGTGTAATTTTTCAATTCGTCATTTTTATCACAATTTTTATTGCTGTATTAGATCAGTTTCAGAAGCAATTATATAATTCACAGAATTGCAACAACACCTTTTCCTTCTAAACAGAAAGGCTTAATGTGAGGTGCTTGTGTCAAGTTTCTCTGTGAATTATTTCAAGATTCACAATTAGATGAATGACTGCATTTAGAATAGCATACAAAGAGTAATGTACAGATACATTAGGCACTGTTGAGATTAAGTTAAGCAGACTAGGTAACCTTTGAATTTTCAACATCACTATTTTTTTCATTAAACAAATGTAAAATCTCCCACTCTCAATTTTTAAAATAAAAACTATTAAACAGAATTGCAAGGGAGTAAGTAACCATGCTAAATTCTTGCCTCCAATGTAATATTACAAATTACATCTCTTTTAGCGTAAATACTAATGCAAAGGTTCAAAATGAAATGCCATTTTATTTGTCTCAACATTAATAGGTGTTTGCATCTTTTCTGCAGAAACATCAAAGGAACAATTTTTTACCAAATGTAAAGATACAAGTTTTGTAAATACACTTGAATTAGATATCTCAAATAGTTCTTTTATTTATGGTATTAAGAAATTATTCGTAATTCTTTATTTCTTTCTAGATAGTAATAGAAACTCTTCCTAATTATCCCAGACTTTATTTATCATAACACAGCAATCTCTTCTGCTCAGAATAAAGGTTTACTGATGAGCCAAGAGATTTTGGATAATTTGTGATGGAATCTGTGGTTCCATGTGTAAAATTATAGCTCCAATCAATTTTATGCTTAGTAGTGTCTCAGCTTTGCTGGGTAGTTGATCATCTCTTTGTTAGACTGTAATAAAATGATGCAGTGTCATACCTTTATCCTGTCATGATTATTAGCTGTCTGCTTGACCCATTCACCCATTAAGGAAATTCTTTCACTCAGTCTTCTTTTTCCTGGGAATAATTTAAAGTAGGCATCTGAAATCTGGAACTCTCTTTCCAGGAATTTGGGACTCAACACTCCACAAAATGGTGTGCATGTTGGGACTATTGGAAGTTTAAACACTGAGATACATGTTTTGTTAGGAAAAGATATCATGGGATATGGAACAAATGCAGCTGCTATGCAAATCAGCCATAAACTAACTGAATCATAGAGCAGTTGAGGAGCTGAATGGCTTCCTCCTATTCCTGGTGTTTTTATTTTTCGAGACATGACTAAAAAGGTGGTGCTGAGAGATACTATAACTGAACCATTTCAAACTGTCCAACTTTTATTTCTCCTAATACTGATTCACTGATTGTTTAAATTATACTAGTTTCTCAGATTTCTTGTTTGTAACAGGTAAATAAGGTCCTGTTCTAAACTAGCTTTAATGAGTCAAGTCATGATCTTGTTCACCATTTAAAACACCCCATTTAAAGTCGGTGACAAAACAAACAAATAGATACACAGAGGTAAAATCTCCTCACTTCAATGATTCATCTTTCCTTTTATAACCTTAACAAACAAAGCTTCAACAGTGTACATAAACCAGCCAGTTTCAAACACACATTAGTTGTTCATCATTTCTCCTGCTCCTTTTTCCCTTTTCAGTAAAACCATGGATATTTTGGCAAAATGCTTTGTGAGTAGCAATCAAGAAATCAGAATTTTTTGCAAGTCCATCCAGAGCTTTAGACAATCTATTGAAAGCCATGGAATAACGAAGATCAGTGCTACACTGTAACTTCATCCAGTATATCAGATAATGAAATCCGTATGAACTAATTTGAAAATCCAGCTAAATATGAACTCACATTTGAGGAAAGGCCTGGAATTACTGAAACCTTTGAATCACAACATTCCTGAGAGAACTCACAGTTGTTTCTTTGTTTTGTTTATAACAGAATTAAGAAAATCTAAGACTCACTGGGTTAAATGAATTTCACGTAATAAGGTCTAAAGCACTTGCAAAATCTAGACTAGAAAGCAGTTGTCAAGAAATACCCTTGGTGCTGAAAAATCACTTTGTTTTGACTTCATCCATTTAAAAAAACATGGAATATGTCACATTGTATTAGGATAACTGGAGTGGTTGTTGGCAATTTTATTAATGTTTGTTTTTTATGGGCATATTACATGATGTGATTTTTTTTCATACACATCAGTTCACTCTTCTATTACACAATCCACAACACCAGTAACTGCACTGCTGCCTTGACTGTACTATGGCATTCGGCATATTTACATCATTCAGCAAATATATGTACTTAGTGATAGGTACATTGTCAATAAAAAGCGCATTAAGACCCTATTGAAAGGGTTTCCCTGTCAATTACAGCACAGAAAGAATTCTATTGCCAGATTTCTCCTGTCAATTTAATACAGTAGGTCATATTAACAGTACTGCCTTGTCAATAAAACAGTTCTGAATCCTATTAATGGTGCTAACCTGTCAATATCATCTGATTTCTTATTTCTCAGCCTCTCCAGTATCTACAGAATGGGATTATAGGGTTACTCTGTGTCTATCTGATGCACTGCACATAGATTTTAACAGAAATATGATATTTTATCTGAGATCTGACTGTCAAACTGTGTGGGTCTCTCCATGTATGTGTATATGTGTATGCTTGTAATAAGTGTTAAATAACATGCATATCAAATGAAAAACCATCTTGGAATCACCCTGAATGCAGGTAATGAATAGGGCAACTCTGGTACACATTGATTATTTTAAAACGTACTGTTACAGTGTTACTAAAGAGCAATGGAGATGAGCAACTGTGTTTTTTATAACATCACAATGGTAGCTTACATCATGTATCCAATATCTGGATCTGATAGCAAAAAGGGTTTCGCTTGATATGGACAAAGAGAAAGGGGTATTTTCAAGGCTGCACACATTGGAAAGATAGAATGCAAGATGGAAAGCGATAGTAAAAATTGTATCTATCTTTCACAACCTCAGAATGCCCCAAAGTCCTTTTCAAGTTTTGATGCAAAAAAAAACAATTTCTGGACATAGCAAGGCTCCAACAATGAGTTAATGAAATGATCCAATAATCTGTTTCCATGATGCAGGTCAACAGATAAATATTGACTAAGATACTGAGGAAAAGTATCTTGCTTTTTTGCATATAGTACCATGAGATCTTTTTTATTTACCTGAGACACATTGGTTTAATATCAAATCTCATATCTCTGACAGTTTGGGACTTCTTCAGTATGGTATTAGATTATGTGTTCAAGTTTCATGGATTGGGACCAAGGAGCTATATCTTCGAGCAAAGGCTAGAGAGCTACCCACTTAGCTGAGACTGAGATCACAGTACATTTAGAGCCAGGCATCACTACACTACACTAGGCTGCCAAACCAGCTTGCCCATTACAAGCAAACATTATATCCTAACATTGCCAAAACAAGGCTGGTTCATACTCAATAAGAACAAATTTTCTGCTTCATCAGTTCTTTATTGTTTTGAGAAAAGTATGCTTTATGCAGCACAAGAACTGTAAATGCTACATGTCTGAATAAGCTGAATGACTAAGTTTTAAACATTAAATAAATTTTCATGAGAGAAAAAAGATAAAAGTAATAGATTTCAAATAACTTACTCACTCAAATGTACAGTAGCTTGCGTGCGACAAGAACTGTATTTGCATATATCTAGTATGCAGTTCCATCAGTCTTAAAAAGTAAGCCTCTGATAGATACTAAATCATGTTTAAATGTAATGGCCTTGTCAATACTGAAATATATTCACTAGTGATCATCTCATTGAAATATCAAAATCCCACTAACATTTGCTGTTGGAAAATTATTTCACTAAGATGGCTGCTGTCTGGCACTTTTCATAACCAGCGGCAAACTAATTTGCTGATAATATGGCCACATTCATACAATAATCCTTCCCTATCTGATAATATTCTACTAAAAATTAAAAAGATGAGCCATGTTCAAAAAAAAGCCTTCCTCTCAATAATGGAGAAGCTTTTGAAGATCCTTCAGTAAGTAAATCAAAATATGAAGAAGAAAGCAGGTACAGGCATATAAATATGGTTTGGGAACAGTTGCTAGGAAGTATGTGTTGGCTAAAATATTATTTTCGCTATATACACGCATGAGGTTCCACACAAGTATTGAGCAGTCAATTTTGCTGCATAAAATAAAAACAAATTTTAAAATGTATTTCTGAACTGATTTTAATTCATGTTCCCAAATACTCCTACCCCCTAAAAGGCACAGAGAAAGACAAGAGATAATTTGAAAGTTTTCTGCAGTTTCTTATTGCTCTCTCTATGTTTCTCTCTCTCTTCAGACCAATATCCTATGCTTTTGAAAGTGTTACAAACGTATTCTGATGCCTGAAGCTTATTATCTCTGTTTTGATATAGAACTTGTATAAATATTTGTTTTATTGGATATTAACCACATTTAGCCCGGTAAATGAAAACTTCTCTCAAATTTAAGCATTAAAATCTTTCCCCCGGCACTAAACTACAATGTTGAATCTGATGGAAAACCCAATTTTCTTTCTCATAAGCTCCTGAAAGCTGAAACCATGCAAAACAGACATGCCAACTGGCATTAGCTGGAAAACCATAATAAACCCCCTAATTTTACTTGTGGGAAGTTTAAATAAAATTAGCACATACAAATATGTTATTAATAAAAGGGGCAGAATATTTTTAAAACATTCATGGAGAGGCTGCTTGGTGCAGTGAATTACCACAACGATCACTACTGAGATTTGGATCAGAATCGAAGTCTGGGCCAATCAAAGCTATCCCTTTCTCAGTTGATTTTAATAGACCAACGTGAAACTAATTTGAGCAATCAGAATTCATCTCCTCATGGGAATGGTAGAAAAGCACAAAAATGCCAATGAATCTGCATTAAATTGGTAATCTGACTTGGAAAAATCCTGAGGGTAATTTGTGTAAGGAATTAGACAAGTTACATCGGTGCACTGAGGCCAAACCTTCTGAGGTTGAGGTTAAAGTGCATTGTTAAAGCAGAGTATAAGGACTCTTGTTCTGTTTCAAGTTGGATAGAGCCATGAAGAAGGTTTATAGTGTGTTAGCGTTTATTAACAGGGCCATGGGGTTATGCTGCAATTATACAGGACCTTGGTGAGACCACATTTGGAATACTGTGCGCTGTTCTGGTCATCTCACTATAAGAAAGATGTGGAAGCATTGGAGAGAGTTCAGAGATTTACCAGGATGCTGCCTGATTTGAAGGGTAGATGTTATAAGAAAAGGTTAAGGGAATTGGGGGTTTTCTCTTTAGAGTGGAGAAGGATGAGAGGCAATTTAAGAGAAGTTTAGAAGGTGATGAGGGGGATAGATAGAGTGGACATCTAGAGACTATTTCCTCAGGTGGATGTAGTTGTTACTAGGGGGCATAACTTTAAGGTTCATGATGGGAGATATAGGAGGACTGTCTACTCAGAGAGCAGTTGGGGTGTGGAATGCACTGCCTGCTGTGATAGTGGAGTTGGACACTTTATGAACCTTCAAGCAGTTATTGGATAGGCACATGGAGCATACCAGAATAATAGGGAGTGGGGTAGCTTGATCTTGGATTCGGACATAGCTCGGCACAACATTGAAGGCCAAAGGACCTGTACTGTGCTGTGCTGTTCTATGTTCTAAGCTGGAACATGTTTGCTCTAGAAGTAATGAGGAAAAAGCAGTTCAATTCCTTCACTCCAAAGAGCAGAAGATTTTCTGCTGTTCCTCAAAATGCACAATTTAAATAAAAACAGTTTTGAGATCAGGACAGGGTGTAATGGGAGTTCTGCAGAAGTAGTACAGAGGTGGAGGCAGGACCAGTGTGGGTTGGGGGACTCGTCAGATATATAAACTGGACCATGAGGAAGGCCTTGTTCTGAGCAAGGAAGTCGATGGTTTACTGTCTGTTCATTGCAAGAGACATCACTGACCGCTCAAATGAGTGTAAACTCTCTAAATGTTGTTCAACTGGTTGCTGACCATGGAACAGATGGCCCACGATGGGCTCTCCCTTGGAAAAAATTCTCATAGCTGCTGTCTACTCACATTGCACGGAAGGAGTGCACTGAACCAGTGAAAGCATCGAGTGGCTTCACAAGGTACAGCCTTGGAGACGACAGCACTTTGGCAGTATGACCTACTAAATATATTATGCGGTAACATAGGTAAATACTATGCCTCAATAAAGTTATGGTGAGCAGTGTCAAAATCCTTTAGCCTATTCACCGGCCCTCTTGCTACCTGTCTATCTGAAAGCACTGACACAGCTGACCATTTACTATATCCCTCATAATGCAAATGGCATGGCAAAAGGGTGAAATAGTAGGGCAGTTAATGATCTGGAGCACAGCATGCAATCTGGGAGTGAGACCTGTAATATCCATAGCATCATGCATTTATGCATGTTTATTTGCTCCCCTAACCTTTATAGTACTCAGCGATGATATGGAGAAAATAGTTAGTGCATGCAGGCATACAAATGTGATTGAAAGCATTGTCAGATGCATGAGTCATGCCCCTTCTCCTTTTACATTTTCATTGCAGCACAAAGGTTTAGTGACCAGGGCCTGAGAATTTTGGTAGAAGAGGCACATAAAGAAGGTAAATTGTTTTTTCTGCTGGCCAGTGCAACATTCTCACCGTAATGAAGGCAATAAGTGCATACGGCGATTATATAAGATCATGAGGTCAATACCAGAAAAGGTTCCATGGTTGTTGCATTCCAGCAAGATGAGTCTTCTGGCACATCCTCACAAAGGTCTAAGTAAGATGTTGCATCTGCATGCTGTGGCTAAGGTGCAAGACTTGTCACATGCTTCTGCTATAGCACTGAGGCTTTTATGTCCAAATTGTTTATGTGGTCACACTTAGTACCAATGTGAAAAGCACTGCAATGTACAGACACATTAAAGAGAATACTCCCTGCAGCATTAAATATCAGGCTAACATAAATTCATGTTGTCTTGGGGTCCATGAGGGAGACAGCCAGGATGGGGGTGGTTCAGCAAGGTTGTGGATAATTCATTCAGTTGAGCAGATAGCCAAGGAATTAGCCAGCATGCCTATCCAGTTGGCTGCCAGAGAATCACCTACTGCAGATAAGATATGTTAAATGCATTTTGCAATATGTAGCAATGGTGAAGGTAAAGCTGTCTGTTCACTGTGTAAGACAACACCATACAAGCTCACACTCCACCAACTCAGATACCGCTGTTTGGAGAGATGCAGCGCACATGTATAGTCGATAGCACTGAGTAAACAGTACCATACCAGTGTGTAGGATTTGGTGTCAGTGTCAGTAACATATGTGTACAGTCCCCCATGGAGGACGGAGGAAAGACATGCATAGTAATGCTCCAGTGAGCAGGAACATGAAGTCTCAAGTGTAACATTTTGAAATGCAATATTTACACAATCAGATGCAGATTTGTCGACATCTGAAGACATTCACTGAGGCAATGCAGGTTCATGTGCTGAGGCTGGAGGTGTCCAAGGCATTGATAAGCTTCTCATTATCTCAGATGCTTAACTGCAGGAGCTCCAACCATGAGAAATTGGCCAATTTTATGGAGAAACACATGTAGCAACACTTGGAGTGGATGCAGGAGCAGCATCTCAGCCAGGAAAGACTACTTAACTCCCTTAGCAGCCTGGATCAGTCCAATCATAGTGTGAACACTGACATATGGAATACATAAGTGGAGCGCTGCAAATCCTGAACAGGATAGTTGCACTGTTGGCATAATTGTTGCTGTACACCTGCAGCCAGATCCATCAACCCCATGTGAAGGCTAAAGGACGTAATTGAAAAGTCTAGAAGTAACATAACTTTCTCAGCACCCTCTTCCTCCACTGATCAGCCCATTCACCAGAGCCCTCACCTGTTTCACAACTGCTAATAACCACAGCTGTCTACACAGAGATGTAGAGGCTGTGATGTGAAGGTGATCACCAACAGATGGCTGTATGATTAAGCAACTCACCACAGTCCTCAATGCCCTATAAAATAAGAACTAGGATTTTTATGCATTCTGCTGCAGCAGAGGTGACCACCATTGTTAACAGGGTAGCTCTCACTGCCGGGAAACCTGTGGCGGGGGTTCGCTGTCAGTGAGACCAGAAGATCTCACAGATATGCAGGAAAGGCCAGTAACTTCTAGCCAAGAAGTAAGAAGCCTGGTTCCAGTTCCTCTGAGGCAACACAGTGGCTACTATGTAGGTATGTGCGCAAGTGCAGGGCGCCATCTTCTATCTTGCCTAAAGCACTTGTGTGTTCAGCATGATTATACGTTTCACACTGTACGTATCACAATTAAGCAATTTTTTGATTACATGTATATATACTCTTAGTTGTCTTGGTGTTTGTACAATACAAATTTCAATGGTATTGCAAACATTACAAAGCATGTTTTTATTAGGAACACTGAAGGTAGCATGCTGGGATACATTTCACATTAACATCAGGATCAAGGGTGTGACCATATTCGTGAGGCAGAGAAAGGCTTCTTCTTTCTCTGGTCTTTCACTTAAGGTTGTGAAAGATAATAAAAATACAAAGACTGAAATGCTCCTCGCTTCATTCATTGTCCACCCAGGATTGCCTTTAAAGGAGACTAATGATCAGACTCAATGATCAAATGGAATTAATCAGGTGTATCTCACCTGAGTGCTTTATGTCATCGTCACATAAGTGTTATGCAGTACAGAAGTGCAGGTAACATAAGTCAGGGTGCCATATATACTGCAGGGAAGATTGCTTGTGTTATCTACAATACTTTGGATGTCTTTGCATTCCAAATGACATAAGTGTAAGAAATCAAGGTTTGTGATAGGATTACATGTTGTTTAGCACTAAGACTGGGCCATGAAGGTGAATGGATGATGACATAGTAATTCAAAGAGCTGGTTGAGCATAGCCGTGGCCTTAGTCTTCACAATTTGCATTATCTGCATGTAGATTGGCAAAAACAATCAGATCAACCAGTATTAGATGTGAAGTCATAATTTTTACTGGCAATCTCCATATTGAGGGCATGATTTGAGTAGTTAAGACCACCTCATTTTTCAGCACTGGCGATGAGTTGAAGGGTCCAGATTGTGATGATGTTTCACACTGGATGTTTATAATGTATTGTGGTCGATAGTTATGAAGGTGATGGTTTCTGCCTTATTTATATAACTGAGTAAACTTATTGATGTTGTCTTCCTCTCTTGTCAGGAATATCCCTGAGTAACTGCAGGCTCAATGTTATGAGGAAGTAACTGGCCAGGGAAGTTTAAATGTAAGGAACCTGTGTGAGTCTGTTGTGCATCAGGACACATCTGGCACCGAGCCCTTCCTGTACAGAATCAGCCCTGGCTACATGGTCACCCCTCTCAGCTGCTCTTCCATTGTAGCTTTCCTCATCCTTCTTTATACCATGTTCCTGAGAATGGTCAGGGGCTTCCTCCTCCTTATGAGCATCCTCCTCCTTAGATGGTGGAGCTCTGGCCATGGTATCTTTCTCCTCCAGGTTGCAGGTTCTTCCAATATTACTACTACAATTCTGGATACTCTTTACAGGGGGTTATGACGGAACTCCACCTGAGTTGTTAAGACTCTGGAAGTGCAATTTCAGAATGCCAATAGCCTGCTATATTGTACTCTGTGTGACCACATAGCAAGAGGTCTGACAACATCTTTGTTTTAATTCCAACCGATTTATTTGATAGCAAACTCGCAAGCTTTCATTTTTATAGCTTTCTTCAGGCGAATGAGGTGTTCTGTCTGCAATAGCAGACCAGAACAGATTTAAAACTGGTGTTGTCAGACCTCTTACTGTGTTTATCCCAGTCCAACGCTGGCATCTCTACATCATGACCACATGGCTATAGTTGTATTTACATTTGGTGAAGGTAAGGACACCTAAAGGTGGTCATTAGCTAGTCCTTAACTCTCCCCCCACCCACCAAATCCAGCCACAAATAGGTGTCTATGTACGAAAACATAAGGGAGTTTGAAATTCCTTAGCATGATGGAATTACTTGGCAACCTTGCACATATCTAAATGAAAACTCACAAATTGCCTCGACATTGATGAAGATACTCAGTAGCTAAGTTGAAGGCTTTATGGTGGCAGCTGAGAGAAGACTGCTAATTGTGCAAAAGGACCTCTGTTACTAGTCACCAAATCAAGGGAAAAGTTAATATTGTTGTCCACATGAGCAAACAAGGCATCAGTTACTGCTTTGATGCAACTTTGTGCAGCAGATTGAGAGATTCCAGGCAGGCCTCCTGCTGAGCACTGGAAAGAGTCTGCTGCATAAAAATTGAGAGCCACAGTAACATTTACAGACACTGTCAGGACATATGGATCAACAGACTACCGATCAAGATATTGCTGCATCATGCCACACATGTTGGTGACAAGTTCTCAACTTAACCTCAACTGCCTTTGGCATTATTTTCAGAGGTGTGAGCTTTAAAGTCAGTACGTCCTTACCACAGGGTAAAACCTAGTTGTCATCCTTCTCCTCCTTCCTGGTACACACAGTACTGACTCTTCCTCGTGTCTTGGTGCTCTGCCCCTGGCTGATCACATTCACTTCCCTCTATGGCACCAATGTGTGAAGATGCCATATTCCTGTTGTTTCTTCAATGGTACTCCCTCATTCCTGCAACTTGGATAGCTGAGTCAGTAAGGGAAAAAGATTTTGTCCTGCCAATTGCAGATGCCTCACTCCTATTCTTATGGGTTAAAGCCAGACACTTGCAAATGAATGTTTTGCCACTTTTGTGCCTTTTGCAACAACTTTTCTGCATTTACCTAATACCTCTCGAAAGGGGGTATCCTACTATCCAAACATCTCTCCAAAGTTCAGACCTGCTCCGACCTGGTCTACCCTGAAGGACAATCATTCATGAAGCAGTTGAAAATGGTTGGACCTAGGACACTACCTGAAGAACTCGTGCAGTGATATCCTGGGGCTGAGACAATTTGCTTCCAACAAGAACAACTATCTTTCTTTACACAAGATAGGTCTCCAGGCAGTGCAAGTTTTTCCCTGATTCTCACTGACTTCAATTTCGAGAGGCCACACTCAGTCAAATGCTGCCTTGAAGGTAGTCACCCTCACTTCACTAGTTCAGCAATTTTGTCCGTGTTTGGATCAAGATTGTAATGAGATCTGCTGCTGAGTGACCCCGGTTGAACCTAAACTAAGCATCAGTGAGCAGCTTAGTGCTGTATAAGTATTCTTTGATAGCATTGTCGAGGACAGTGACAAATTGTTTTAACTTCCCAGATATTTTGTGTAATCCTACCAAACTAGTCCACGTATTAATACCACGAACACTTGCTACTGAAACAAGAAGAATTTAAATGCCAACTGAAATGAAGAAACTGTTAGGTTACTAGGTCCAAACATATATATGCAACTACACCTCCCAGCACACTGTTCATGAAAGGATATCATAGTTTTCAATGAGATAAAATCAGTAATTGGAAATGTAACAATAATTTGTATTTATATAGCTCTATGCAATATAAAAACCCAAGACACTTCACAAAAATATAATTGGACAAAAATTGGCCGACATTGATCAAACATTGGTCAAAGAAGCCAACATCCGGACAGCAGAAAGAGGTTTTAAGAAAGGTGTCAAAGAAGATGAGGGGAGCAGAGAGGTTTAGGGTGGAAAATCCACAGCTTCTGGCTTAGATCCCTGAAGACACGCTCAGCAACTGTGGGCGTACAAAATTGAAAATACACAAGACAACATCCAGGACTAGGAACTATGGGATCTGACTTCATTAAATGTGGCATGTGTAATTTAACCGGCAAGTCCCAATTATACTGTAGATCATACCTGCCTGCAAAGTGCATTGTATGAGCAGGAACAGACCATTTAGTCTCTCAAGCCTACTCTACAATTCAGTTCAATTATGGCTGATCCATACCTAACACTATTTACTTGCTTCTGTTCCATATCCCTTCATACCCTAATCTAATAAAAATCTTATCAACCTCAGTCTTGAAAGCTCCAACAGATCCAGTATTCACATCCTTTTGTTGGTGAGAATTTCTAGTTTTCCTATCCGATTTCATTCCCAAGTGACACATTTACTAGGGAGTTTCTCATTTACAGGGATCTGACACTGACCCAGCAATATGTTTCACACTGACCAGGGATCTCACTTGACTGGAGGGCCTCTCATTATTCATTATGGAATTTCACATGAACAAAACGATCCAATACATGGGCAGAGTGGGGTATGGGTGGCATGGTTTCGCAATGATTTGCGGAGGGGAGCTAGTTTCACAGCATCTCAAAGGTCTCTGATGGAAAATATCAAATTGAGTAAGCCTGTCTCACTGACTGGGGTATGTCTCACACTGACTATGAGGATTTCAAATTGACTTGAGGAGGCTTCATTCTGATCAGGTACAGACTTATACTGACTTGGGGGGAGGTCACTGACTGTGGAGGTTTCACACTGACTGGAAGTTCACAGTGATTTGAATGGAAATGATTGACAATGGGAAGAAGGCTTCACATTGTTTTGCTCTACTACATTGGGATTAAGATTCTTGAGTTAACCCAACCACTTTCCTTTTTTCACAAAGGAAATGCTTTTGTCAGTTCATACATGGTAATATAACTTCATTCTACCACTGGTTATGGAATCCTATGTAAAGATTAGTTAAAAGAAATTGAATGCTTTTGATTAATTATTATTATAAAATTGATGTCTATGGTGTGTCAAAATCATCATGGTATGGATTAGCAATGCCATGTTAAACATAATACAAAATCACCTTGGTTTCAGAAAGGAGAGAGGATTAGCAGTCTATATGTTGATTTTAATATCTGTAAATTGAATAGTATATAGAGACACAAATTATTGCAGTTTGTTATTAAATACTGTAAAGTCACCACAAATAAATACTGCTTTGCTAACAACATTTATCAGTTTTTAAGCACTGAAGTTGTATTTGAAAATGTTAAATATAACTTCTTGTATCTCACCAATAATATTTTAGACTGTAATATAAAAGGTTTACCAAACAACTGCTGCATTGGATTTATCTGACTTTGTAGGCATCTATTTTTGTTACATATGATTTTATTGTACTACAGGTGTTCTGCTGTCTATTTGTGTGCAGTTTTGTTGTCCACACATTTTCCACAAGAAGTAACAGTTTTAACCTAACTTTTTTTTTGACTGAAGGCAATCATGTGCCCATGGTTTTCTTATCTCGTGCTATGTTGCATTGAATTTGCCTCTCACAGAAAATCTGCGTAAATGCTCAAAAAATCTTGTAGAAGTTACAAAAATATACCATTCTGTCATTCTGCTGTCTCCATAACCAAACTGATATTGAAAATATTCCAATGAATCCTGACAAACTACTGTTAGTTACCCTTGGGTATATTGAATATACTGCAAAAAAAATGATGTTGATTTGGTAGAATTGTACTTTGTATGACCATGGGCTTATGGAAAAGCAATGAACACATAGGAATTTTATAAATGTGGACGGAAGTCAGTTTTCATCATTTTAAATTGTAACAACCAGCTACTGACATTGGAATAGTCCCACAATTTGCCATATTTATTAACTATCTGTAACCTCAGCCTTTAATTATAAACTTGAAATGGTTGTGGCAATATTCATCATCTACTTGCATGAATATGTGGTTTTTAAGTAACGATTATTTGTAAAACAGTTCACTGAATGTATTAGCTTCTTTAAATAGCTAACTCTTTTATACATCTCGTCATTGTTTTGTTGCTACTTGTGGGACTCAGGTTCTGTGCAAATTGGCTGCTGCTTCCCCTACATTACAAATGGGACTACATTTCAAAAGGACTTTACTGGCTCTCAAGTGCTTTGAAATATCCTGAGGTTGAAGGGACGGGGGGGGGCTGCATGTGGACAAGATGTAGCTATATATAAGACTTGCTTTGCCACTTCCATTCCTCACGTTACTATTGAAAAGATTTCATGCATCAAGTCAGAAATAACAAACTGAATTACCATTGAGTGATTTAAACTTTACAAAAACAGTCCAATTCAATCTGAAGTGCAGTTGAAAGTATAGCTTCAATGCATCATCAAGTGTCCTACAGGTGGATCCAAAAACTATCAGTTTGAATATGTATTAACTCATGCAATAATGATTTATGTTACTAGCAACTCTTTCAAATATTGCAGAATGATTGGAATAATGTGTTGGCACGTGGTAGTAAAGGGTATTTTGTGATTATTTTCTCCATTCATCTGAGAAACATATCAACGTCTTATTGTACAATAAATAAAACATTTTGAGATTATATTGGAAAATTGACCTATTAATCTACCAACATAATCGTAATGCTTTATTCTTACTCATAATAACTCATATGGTATCAAATGAGAATATTTCAGCAAATTAAAGTAGCATCAAACTTCATCACTTAGTACTTCCAAAGAGATATCTATCTTCAACAATTACATTTATGTCCCAATAACTTTCATCTTTTACACAAAAAATATTTGCAGCCACATTTCTACTGTTAGCTGATAAATGCAAACTTTTTAAAATGATTAATTTAACCAAGTTATCAGTAAAAAGGAACAACAAAGCCACTGGGTTGTTGTAAAAACCCAACTGTTTAAGTAAGGAAAGCAGCTCCGCTTATCCAGCTTGGCATGTGGGAGTCCAGTCCCAGACCAACAAGGTTAACTTTTAATTGCCTTTTAAAGTGCCAAACTAGCCTACCAGGGCAAATAGGCATAGATAACAAACACCCCCTTGCTAGTTATATCCATGCCCCAAGAAGTAATAAGAGAAGTGTTTTTAAATGTTACGTGTTACAGGTTGCCATTGAAATTTCCTTTCTTCATATGAACCATATACAGAAATAAAGGACTAACAGAAATACTTAGTATATATGCATGTGCTTTTTGTAGCAAAACTATATCGTGATAAATATAGCAACATGGATTATGAAGTTTGTTCTCATTTATTTGCAGTGCTTTCAGTCAAAAGTGTCTCAAACACTTCCTTTAATCACATTAGAGACATCTTGGAATCAACTTTATTTTTACGATTAACATTTCTAAATGAATAAAATTAAATTCATCAAAATGCAGTAAAACATCAAAAATTGTCATATCATTTATATTGGTTTCCCCATAATTTAAAATCGTCTTCATTCTTCCCCTGCCAATTACAAATACGATTTTGTGATAATCGAAAACATTTCCTCACCAGTGACGATGTTTTTAGCATTCTTAAAGACAAATTTGAATAATGCAGACGAAGCCTTTTATTTTAAGAAAGAAAATATCACTTCTTTAAATGTGAATAATATTAAGAATCGACAGAATTTTAGTAGGTCCGTTTGCAATATGTGCATCTATCATTATGTATTGTTGCCTTATACTCTATCAATGAAACTATGACGTCTTCTGTCGATCTATAAAACTGTTAGATCTACAGATACATTTTCTCTGAAAATCAATGTGATTCAAAGCCAAACAATAAATCCAAAGTCTGTTCAATTTCAAATGGCTTGTGGAAGTGTTTTTTTTTAGCATCAGTGAAACAGACATAATCGGTTGTACTTAGAAAACACGTTACTAATAAAAAGTGGTTTTACAGGGCAAAATATTGACAAATTTTGGCTAAGCATTACATTGGTGTTTTTCGGAGGGGGGCGGTTCTTATGATCCACAGCCCAGTAGTCAATAGTCCAACTTATGCCCTATACAATACGACTTTAGTCATAAATCTCTATGCAGATCGATAAGGGAGTCAATACACTTCACGCGAGGGAACACGTTATATTATAGAAATATTGACTTATCATAGATATTAAGTGCACAGAGCACATTATCCAACTCTTAAAGACGCATGGCACAATTTGTCAATAACTTTCTGAAAGCAACAGGTTCCGCCAACGAAATCATTACTGACACCATGGTGTATGTGTGGGTGCGTGTGTTTTACCTGAATCAGTGACATTCTTGTCGACGTTACGTCAGTCGAATTTGAACCCTGTCCGGAGAAAGTGTGACAGACCACATGGCCCTGGGGGACGGTCAGGTTGTTGGAAGTGGGCTTCAGATACATGACTTCGGACCTGGGGGAGCTGAGCGGCAGGCGCGTCTGGTAATCGAAATAAACGGGAGAAGAGGCCAGGGAGGGACTGCTCACCACGTTCATGACATCTCTCTCCTCCACTTCACTCTGGACCAACATGATGTCGTTCTTGTTGATCTTCTTCTTCTTGCTGCTCTTGCCCAGATGGGGATGCGAGTACTCGGCGATCCTGCAGTTGTACGTCCGGATCTCCTTGTTCTCCCTCCGGCACTTGACGGCGATGGTGACCATGGAGGTGAGCAGGATGACCGAGATGGAGCTGAGGGTGACGATGAGGGGCAGCGACATGTCCCAGTGCCGCGGCTCCTGGTTGACCCGGTGCTCGTCCTTGGGGGCCGCCCCCAGGTAGGCCACGATGACCAGGCGGGCCACCGCCGACAGGGACGGCTTGCCGTGGTCGGACACCCTGACCACCAGCTCGGCGCTGGGGGACATCTCTTCCCAGAAGGGCTGAGCCGTGCGGATCTCGCCGCTGCTCGGGTCCATGTCGAATAGGTGCTGCTCGTTGCCCTCGGCGATCTCGTAGGAGAGGCGGCCGCTGTCGCCGAAGTCGCTGTCCACGGCCCGCACGGTGGCCACGATGTAGCCCAGGCCGGCGTTGCGGGGCACATGGATCTCGGCCGTGTCGTTCTGCAGCACCGGCAGCACGATGACCGGCGCGTTGTCGTTCACGTCCAGCACGGTGACCCTGACGGTGGAGTTACTCTCCAGGTGAGGGCTGCCCGAGTCCTTGGCCAACACCTTGAACTCGAACCACTTGGTCTGCTCGTAGTTGAAGGAGCGCAGGGCGTAAATGGCGCCGTTGGACGGGTTGACCGACACGTAGGTGTAGATGGAGACGTCGCCCACCCGGGAGGGCAGGATGGAGTAGGACACGGTGCCGTTCTGACCCAGGTCGGGGTCGTGCGCCAGCACCGAGCCCAGGTACTCGCCCGGGATGTTGTTCTCGGGCACCTGCAGCACGTACACCGGCTTGGTGAAGCGCGGCGGGTTGTCGTTCTCGTCCGCCACCTTCACCGTGAAGGAGCGCGTGGCGTTGAGGGGCGGCGAGCCGTTGTCCCGGGCCACGATGGTCAGGTTGTACTCGTCGCTGAGCTCGCGGTCGAGCGGCCGCTCGGTCAGCACGGTGTAGAAGTTGTCGTAGTTCTCCTCCAGCTTGAAGGGCCCGTTGCCCAGCACCCGGCACTGCAGCTGCCCGTTGCGGCCGAAGTCGCGGTCGGTGACTTTGACCAGGGCGATGACGGTGCCGGGCGGCGCCGCCTCGCTGACCGAGCCCTGGTGCACCGACACCAGGTTGACGGCGGGAGCGTTGTCGTTGACGTCCAGCACCCGCACGGAGACCTTGCAGTGCGCGGGGATGGAGTTGGGCCCCAGGTCCTTGGCCTGGACGTCGATGTCGTAGATGCTGCTCTCCTCGTAGTCGATTTTGGCGCGCAGTTTGATGAGGCCGGAGTGCGGCTCGATGGAGAAGAGCTGGCGGATCCGCTCCGTCACGAACGGGCTGAAGGAGTACACCACCTCGCCGTTGGTGCCCTCGTCCGGGTCGGTGGCGTTCACCTGCAGCAGCAGGGTGCCGGGCGCCGTGTCCTCGCTGATCTCCACCGTCAGGCTGGCCTCCTGGAAGGTCGGGCTGTTGTCGTTGGTGTCCACCACCTCCAGCTTCACCTGCACCGAGCTCGACTTGGGCGGCTCGCCGCCGTCCAGCGCCGTCACCAGCAGCACGTGGCGGGCCTGCTCCTCGCGGTCGAGCGGCCGCTGGATGATCAGCTCCGGGAACTTGGTGCCGTCGCCCCGGGACTTGACCTCGAGGCCGAAGAGGCGGCTGGGGCCGCTCAGCTGGTAGGTCTGCAGGCCGAACGGCCCGGTGTCCGGGTCGTGCGCGCTCGTCAGCGGGATGCGCGTGCCCGGCGCCGCGTTCTCGGGGATCTCCACCTCGATCTGCTCGCTGGAGAAAGCGGGCGCGTTGTCGTTGATGTCCACGATCTCCACTTTGATCATGCACAGCTCCTTGTCGTTGGCGAACACCTCCAGCGACACCACACACTTGGGCAGCCTCTTGCACACCGTCTCCCGGTCGATGCGCTGTTTGGTGTAAAGCAAGCCGCTCTCCCGGTCCACGTCCAACAGATGCGGCGCGGAATTTTCCAAAACCCGAAAGTTAGCCTTCCTCTGCTCGGGACTGCCGGCCAACCGAGCATCTTTGGCAATGTTCCCGATCACCGTCCCGGGTCCCTGCTCCTCCAGGATGGTGTATTTCAAATTCTTCAAGGTCAGAGCTCCAGTCCACAGTAAGAGAAAAATCACAATGTGCAGGTACATTACCAAAAACTTGCTCGTTTCTCTTTCTCCCCCCTCTTCTTTTTCCAGTTATTTTCTTATTTTAAGGGGGGAAAATGTTAAACCTGTTGATTTACAGCTCGGCAAACAAGACGAGCCTGCAGCAGCGTG
Organism: Sphyrna mokarran; assembly: GCA_024679065.1. Lineage (NCBI taxonomy): Eukaryota > Metazoa > Chordata > Chondrichthyes > Carcharhiniformes > Carcharhinidae > Sphyrna > Sphyrna mokarran. Next base: position 41,544,338 of record JAGIQG010000010.1, on the reverse strand, counting down.
TGAGCATCGATACACCTTCCAGTAATCATTTCAAATCGTGATTGAGTTTGACGACAGGAGTCTCTCTCTCGTCACCATCTTGCATTATAAATCCTTAATGTGGGAGGGGGGGTAAGAATTAGCAATCGTGCCCAAACACTTTTCTTTCTCCCCCTTAACCGCCCTCCAGAAAGGTTTGTTTGCACGGGTCGCCCGCACTACACACGAAATCTGCCTTTTATCCCCTCTTCTCTCCTTTCCCAAGTGAAATCCAAAGCCTTTTTTTGCAAAATGCGGCGCCGGCGATGTTCCAGTTTCAAGGCTTGCGATGTGTTCCTTCCAATTTCACGAGATGCAGCTGCCGAGGATTTTGCATGCTACACACACACACACTCTCACACCGACTGGATGAATCTATCTGTGTGTGTGTGAGAGAGACAGCCTCTCCTCACTTAAAATAAGCGGCAAGCAGCTGGCTTCTCTGACTCGGACAAGACCGCAAGAGGGGGAGAGAAAAAAAACGATTCTTGTTTTTCTTTTCCTCCCCACAGTCGAAGAGCAGCAGTTTTCATCGGAGAAAAAAAGCGTTCACTGGTACCCCGAGGATTCCCCTGAAAGTCCTCCCGTCAAACGCAACACAAACCTTCAGTGACACTTGGTGAAGGCAAAAAAACGGGATCAAATCTCTGCCCTCCTCTCGCTTTCTGCGGCAGCCCCCAAGCTCTCGGTTGACACACGCGTTACTTTCCCTGTTGATTCTCTCCACTTGTGATGAGCAACAGTCTTAGGTCCAGCCTGTGCGGCAGGAGAGCAGGACGTGGTTAACATTCAGAGATGTTCTCTGCTTTTTTTTGGTGTGTGTTTCTCTTCCTCTCCCTCTCTCTCTCTGGCTGTTTTCTCGTTCTGTGGCTTTTGCACTCCCTCTCGGTCCGGTGTCCTTTTTGGACATGAACCTCTCGTCGACACGCTCCAGGTCTCTGCCTCCCCCTCCTGCAAAGAGCTTCGTTAAAACATATAGGGGCTGCACACAACCCAGAGCCTCTCCGGCCAATGGAGTGCCCGCGTCCTCTGGCACCGCCCAATGCAAGCACACCGGGCTCGGCCAATGGAGCGGGCAAAGCTGGCGTCGGAGGCGAGGGGTTGGCGGTGGGGGGCAGGATCCGAGAGGGAAGGATGGGGGGGAGGGAGGAGGAGGGGTGATCTCCTACAGGGAGCGAGCATTGCAAAGCGCGACCCCGAGTGCTCGCTCTCAGACCGCGGGCATGTGCTCCTGCAATTATACCCGCAATTCTTTATGAATGAACTGGTCTCCAGTGAGTGGGGTCCAAAAAGTGTCTTTCGGAAGCTTTATTCGATTTTTAAAAATAAAATTATAACCAGAGCGTTGATATCAAAATAAGACAAGTACTTTGAACAATTGCAGCGCAGCGTTTCGGAAAACGACAGCAGAAGTGGCGATAATAAATGAATCTTAACTCACAACAGCGTTTAGTGTACGTCAGTACTGACGATTGGGAGAGGGGTGGAGGGGTAGACACGGGTTACGATGAAATATTGTAATTCTCTCCCCCTAAAAATCGTCACAGGCAAGAAAACAAGCACAATTTATTCACTTTTAAAAATGAATATACTGGTGGAAAGGGATAATGCAAACAGGTAGGATAGAGAATGTGTGACTGCAGATTGCCGAGTGAAGGCACTGGCAAAAGTGAATGCCTCATCTGTCACCAGTCCGTAGTGTTAGCAGTCAATACACAGTTTACAGGGGGTGTGAGTATCACAACATTAAGGCAGATTACTCCATTGACATCAAAGACAGAAGTTTGCATTCCCTGTCATTTTTGCACGGGAAATTGCCGCTTAGCTCGTGCGAGTGTAAATACGGGGGAGCTGAGTGTCAACAACTGGGAATGCTAACAATTTAACTCAAAGCACATCAAGCTCAGGGTTTGCGGCGTGCATTCGAGATGCTGAACAGTGAGTGCCCGGCTTCACCACGCACTCCAAAACCATGTGCAGTCACGGGTTTTACTGGAAGAATAGACGGTAACAAATATCACAAAATTCTCTCCAAACGAAATGATACATAAAGCGCAAATGAAACGAGGCTAACAGCTCTCGCTAATTCATATTCCTGTATTCCTATTTTCAGTATTAAAATTGAACGAAAAGTTGGGTGTTTTGGAAGTCCATTCAAACTGAAAATGTTTAATAACAACCTATTCTGGAAAATGACCGTAAAGCGAAGCGAGGGGTGCATGTGACGCGTTTTTGCAGGCGATTAGATGGCCCGAATGTAGTTTATAGCGTTTGAAATGTTCTAACTTTTTAGGAAAGGCTGGATCCGAAATTGATTCCCGACCAACCTTCTTCAAGGCAGCAGCGAGTGGAGCGGTTCCAATGACACGCTCACTTCGAGATAGCGATTTGATTCCACTTGTGGTAACAGCTTATCCTTTCATCGCTGACAGGTACCAGTGGAGAGCGGCGAATCTCCTATGATTAAATCGCACAGTATTGAGCAGAAGGACTATTGTGCCATGTAATTTGAACTGCTGAGATATTGTTTTTTTTATTCTACTGCATATAACAATAGCTTGCGTACATTATGCTGAAATAACAGATGGCTGTGAGAGATTGGTGAAAATGTTGAGGTGATGTTTCTGATACATCTTGATAGGCGATGAGTGTGACTTGACTGTGTACAAACTAACTGAACTCAGCCAGCGTGTTATGCCAAGAGTTCAAATTCCCCAGTTTTATTCATAGAACCCAACACATCGTTACCTGAATTCTGAAACCAGGATTCATTTTGAAAACATCGATAAAACGACACAATAGTAAAAGCAACAGATTAAATATGAGCGAAAATCCTCAGCGGAAGTTCTGCATAAATCCACGATCCGATTTTTCTAAAGTTCTTCCTACACAATACTTATATGAGCTTGTGACCCAGGAGAGTTCACTTTTTTTCTAAACCGTTTTGCTTTATAAAATAGCGTACAACGCAGTCATCCTTGTAGCGATTTTTTTTTACTCTATGTACTTTAACAATCCCACAATGTTGAACCATATAATTAATCAATTAATTTTGGATTTATGACATTTACACCAGATTTGCAAAGGCTGATACCGTATTGAGAGATTGCAACGATCAGGAAATAGCAGGTAAGAACTCCCTAATGAAAGAGACTAAGGGGTAACTTGATAAAGGCCTTGAAAATGATGGAGGATTTCAACACTGAGACATCGAAGAAATGTTTCCACTTATTGGGGAATCCATTACTTTGAACCATCAATACAAGATGGCCACCAATAAATCCAATAGGAAAACCAGAAAATATTTTTAATGATTGCAAAGTGAAAATGTACATCGTGCTATCACATGGACTGATTGAAGTGCATTCCCCTACAGTGCAATAGGGGGCTATTCGGCCCATTGAGTCTAACTCTCCAAAAGAGCATCTTATTCCCACCCCCACCACCGTGTATCCCTATAACCCGGCATAATTACTATGGCTAAACCAACTACACATTTTTGGACAATATGGGGCAATTTAGCATGGCCAATCCACCTAACCTGCACGTCTTTGGACGGTGGGAGGAAACCGGAGCACCCCAGAAGGAATTTCCGCGGACCCGAGGTTGGAATCAAACCCTGATTCTCAGTGCTGTGAAGCACCAATGCTATCTTTATAGGGAAACTAGATAAATCCATAAGTGGAATTTGTAGGGTTATGCTGATAAGGTGAGATGCAGTATGGTGGTGGAATTAATGTTTAATTTTAAGTATTATTAACTTCTGATGAGCACTCCGTGCACTCTGAGCAAGAAGCTGCACTTGAAGAGTGCTTACGTTTAGTTCACTGATGTTCATGGATGGAAAGTCGGGTGTTGCAGCGAAACTTCAATGCTGAATTCTAGATCCATTCTTCACAATAACAACCATCTGTATTTATATAGTGTTGTTATTGTAATAAAATGTCCGAAAGGGCTTCACGGGAGCATTACAAAGCAAAATTTGACTCTGGGCTACATAAGGCAATATTAAAGTAGGTGGTCAAAAACCCAGTCAATGCGATAGATTTAAAGGAGCATCTTGAAGAAGAAAAAATACCGAGGTAAATAGATGTGGTGACTAGATTTCAGAACTTGTGGGTCAAGGCAAGTGAAGACATAACCATTAATGGTGTAGCAATCAAAATTGGGGATACGAAAGAAGCCAGAATTAGATTAACAGATATCTTGGAGAGTTGGAGGCTGAAAGAGCTTACAGATATAGAGGCAAGGCCATGAAAGGATTTGAAAACGAGAATAAGGAATCATGTGAAGGGAGCAACTACCTTTTCATGAGATCTGACATTAATGCACTATTTGACTTTGAAGTGTATAATCTGTGCCATGTTCCTGCAAGATTGTGGCTAAACTTTGGTGACGGAGAACTAAGTTAAGTAAAGAAAATCCTCGTTTAATTGAAGTGATCAGAAGCAGTCAAGGTGGGGCCTAGTTTGCAGTGGCGGTTTTGCTGGTGAGGAGGACAATGTTTTGGCAGTGCCATTGGCATCAAGATGATAGCTGCCATTGTGAGTGAAGTTGTGGATGACAATCTTGGTGCCCTGGCACAGACTGTTGGTGCTCACACTGATGGACAATGAGACAGCTAAAAAGAATAGGTGAAATGGAAAACAGCTTCCCTGTCAGTCGAAGGGGAAATTTCCTTGTTGGGGTTTACCTTCAGTCCTTGGAAATGGTGCTGCATTGTATGTTGAACATTATGGTTGATTTGGTGAGATGGGTTGAGGAAGGAGTGTCTCGATCAGAGCTTTCATAGATTCATAGAATCACTACAGTGTAAAAGCAGGTCATTTGACCCATTAAGTCTGCAGGCCATTTGACCCAACAAGTTTGCACCAACTCTCCAACAGACCATCTCACCCAGATACTCATGTATTTACTTCACTAATCCCCTCCTGACCTGGAACACTAAGGGGCAATTTAGCAAGGGCAATCAACTTAACCTGCATATTTTTGGACTATGGGAGGAAACTGGGCACCCAAAGGAAACCCACACAGATATGCGGAGAACATGCAAACTCCACGCAGACTGTTACCCAAGGCCAAAATTAAATCCTAGTCCTATGTCCGAGAGTTCTTTTTTTTTGTAAACTGTTTTGCATTATAAAATAAAAAGTGTGCAATACAATCATCCTTGTAGTGATTTTTTTAACTTTATGTACTAACCATTTTGCTAACCATTGTACCCATGTATTACAAAGAACAAAAGAACAAAGAACAAAACAGCATGGGAAACAGGCCCTTCGGCCCAACGAGCCCACGCCACCACCCCGATGTTCCCACCTCTACACGTGATCCCTGTCCATGTTTATAGATCTATGGATTAAAAACCAAATTTGAGACAGTTTAGGGAGAATTTGTTTTGCCAATTAGCCTAAGAGCACATCTTTGGGATGTGGGAGGAAACCGGAGCTCCCGGAGAAAACCCACGCAAGCACGGGGAGAATGCGCAAACTCCCACAGACACAGGCCCAAATCCCTGTATCTGCACAGCACAGCGATAGTCACTGAGCTGTCGTGTTGCCCATCAAATGGTCCAGGTCAAGCGTACACTAACGACGTGAAGCACTAGGATACTATCGAAAAAAATCCAAGAGCAGTCCTCTCACGACCCATTGCATGTATGCCCCTCGTTAGACAACAAGGTGGACCAAAGCACCTGTAGGATAAAAACAAGTACCTCAATATCATCATCTATTTACACACTTCCCAGGGACTCCCAAGGCTCATGATCCCTATTTTAAATCAGTTTTCTATTACCCTCCATTCCCATTCTGTTCATGTGCCCATCTAAGTATTTCTTAAATAACTCCAGAGTACCTGCCTCCACCACTTTACTTGGCAGCGCATTCCATACCCCTACCACCCTCTGTGTGAAAAAACTCCCTCTAGCATCCAAATTATACCTTACCCCCCTTACCCTAAGCCCGTGACCCCTCGTGCTATTTGAGTCCATCCTAGGAAAAAGCTTAACCCTGTTTACTCTATCTATACCCCTCATAATCTTGTACACCTCTATTAGATCTCCTATAAGTCTACGTCTTTCTAAGGAAAACAGTCCCAATTTGCCTAATCTCTCCTCGTAACTCAGACCTTCCATACCAGGCAGCATCCTGGTAAACCTCCTCTGCACTCTCTCCAGAGTCTCCACGTCTTTCCGGTAGTAGGGCGACCAGAACTGGATGCAGTATTCCAAATGAGGTCTAACCAGCGTTTTATACAACTGCAACATTAAAGGCCAGCTCTTGTACTCTATACCCTTTCCTATAAAGGCTAACATACTATATGCTTTCTTCACAACCTTCTCCACTTGCCCTGCCACCTTCAGAGACTTGTTCACCTGTACCCCCAGGTCCCTCTGCATTCCTATACTCTTAATAGGTCTACCCTTTATCATATACCTCCCCCTTACATTCTTTCTCCTGAAATGTATCAGCTCACATTTATCAGGTTACTCTGAGAAATAATCCCTTTATTGGTTGGGTTTCCAAGTGGAAAAGACTTTAAGTTCTCTGGTGATGGTGCGGCCTGAACAGTGCCACTGACATGGCTGGAGAAGAATGAAGCCTGTTGTGTTGCAAGCCTTGGCGTGGTGTAAGAATATTTGGCCAACTGGCACCAGTATACGAGCATATACACTGCCACACCATATCTCATAACAATGGCACTTTCCTGATCTTCCCCTTTTTTAGAATATCCTTTCATTGCTCAGAAGTCGTGGCATGCTGAGTTAGGTCCCAATTGGTTGTATTTTATTCCATAAGAAATCCTGTATTATGTAGCTGTGTCTTTGTTATCCTGTGGATGAGGGTGTGCATAATGGTGCTATCTGCTCATGTCATTATACTGTTATCCTGAGATCTCCACTCTCACTGGTATCCTTTCATAATCTGTACAAAAGAAGGCATCACTAGAACATAGAAACAGGAATAGGCCATTCAGCGCATCAAGGTTGTCCCACCTTTTAATGAGATCATCACTGATTTGTGGTCTAGTTTCATATACCAGCCTTTGGCACATATCCATTAATGTCTTTATTTAACAAAAAAATCTATCTCAGATTTAAAGGTAGCAACTGACCAAGCATCAACTGCTGTTTGCAAAAGAGAGTTCCAGACCTCTACCATTCTTTGTGTGCAGAATTACTTCCTAACATCGTTCATGAAAGGTCTTGCCCTAATATTTAGATTATGCCTTCTAGTTCTAAAACCTCCAGTGGAAATGATTTATCTTTATCTACCCCGTATTTTCCTTCAGTATCTTGAAGACATTGAGCAGATCACCCCTTAACCTTCTAAATTCTAGAAAATAACATGTCTAATTTGTATAATCTCTCCTCAGAATGAAACCCCTGAAGTCCACGTATTATTCTTGTAAACTACATTGCACTACCTCCAAGGCCAATGTATGCTTCTGAAGATGTGCTGCCCAGATCTGCTCACAGTACTCCATGTAGAGTTTGACCAGGGTTTTGTACAGCAGCAGCATAACTGCTGTGGCCTTATGTTCCAGTTCTCTAGCGACCAAGGCCAGCATTCCATTAGCTTTCTTGATTATTTTCTACACCTGCTTATGGCATTTTAAAGATCTATGTACTTGAACCCCCGAGGTGCTTTGGACATCTATTGTATTTAACTTCAGACCATCTAGAGAACACTCTGATTTATACAGTTTTGATCCAAAATGAATAACCTTATAATTGCTTAGATTGGAATCCATCTGCAATAGTTTTGCCCACTCACCTAGTCTATCAAGATTGCTTTGTAATTTTATCCTATCATCTACACTGTCCACAGTGACTACAATAATTACAATGATTGACACTCTGAACCATTTGTATAAGTATTTGCTGATCTTTTCTATATGTATATGTGGAATAATGATCATTCTGTATTGTACTTGATTTTGGGGATTTGTTGAGTCTTGTGATAAAATGTAAAATGAAAACTCCTTAATAAAAGTATTTATTACAACAAATAAAATAAGAGTGAGCATTGTAAAATCAAAGTTGCTTAATTAGAAGCCAATGTAGCAAGCAAAAGGATCATAGATGAATGGCTCTTGATGCAAACAAAGACACGGAGAACAGAGTTTTGGATGACTTTAGATGTATGTCGGATAGAATGTGGAAGACTATTGGAATAATCAAGGTTACAAGTAACAAAGACATGGATCAGGAGTCCAGCAGCTAATAAACTAGAAGAAAGGTGGATCTGAACAATGGAAGTTGCAGAATGGAAATAGGCAATTTTAATGATACCATGTGATCAGTCACTCATGTTGAGGTCAAATATAAAACAGGTTGTGGACGGCCTGCAGAGAGCATGTGGGGCTGGAATAAGCCCGCGGTAATCTTTACAGTGTCAACTATTATATTGTTTCATAAGATCATAGATTCAAGCCCTACTCCAGAGAATAAGCCCAAAACCTCGGCTGACATTTGAATGCTGCACTGCTGTCTGGGAGTTTAAACTGGGACTCCATTTCAGGTATATAAGACATCCCTTGGCACAATTCGAAGAATAGAATCTTCATTTTTTTCAGCCATTATTTATCATTTAAATTATGCTACTAAATTTTCTGGTGAGCATTCCTTATTTTTTGTGGGATCTTGTGCTCATATTGGTTGCTATGTTTCTATCTTATAATAGTGGCAATAATTTAAAGGTAGTTCTTGGGCTGTAAATTGTTTGGGAGATTCTGAGGTTGTGAAGTGTATGAATGCAAAAGTGTTTTTCGTTGTGCAAGATTTCTTTTTGCATAAGCTTAACCTTGGATGAAGTTACTTACTAACACAGCAGTGTGCACTGTAACCACAAATGGCTACTTTGGAATCCAGATATAGTTAATTGTACTTTAGATAAATTAATTTTTTTAAAAAAGTAAATATCATTGGGTTTGTGAGCTTATTTGTCAACACACATGCAAGTGCACTTTAATATTTGGATGTGTTGGTAAAATGGTAAGATGAAGAGTAAAGTATACAAGTTTTTTCTGATCTTGGTAAATGTTAACTAAAGACATCCATTGTATTTTGTGTATTTTCTACTCTGTTTAATGCATGCAGTTAAAACTGTCTTGATTTAAGAACACTTGTGGTCACAATGGTTTCTAATGGAATATTCCTCAAACAGCTGTATTAAGACATCAACATTAGTAATATCACTGAGTGGAGGAATGGCAACACTTAATAGGAAGTTTGAATATGTGGGGATCGTGAGGACTGCCATGTTTGCTCTTGCTTCCTGCACTGCTGTCCAAAATGCTTCAATGTCAAGGAATGACATGAATACGCACAACAATGTATCTTATCCATCAAAGCTATTTTGGCTATAGATGCTCTAATGGTCATTTCCCAAAGAGAATGGAATTCAATAGATGAAAGATGTTCGCTGTGTTATCTTAAATTGGCACTCAGTCCTGACTGTGGTAATTGTAAATACCTACACCCACATTCCTCTTCCTTTCCTCTTCCATTATCTGGCAGCTTCATCCTTTCCAGACCCTTGATTTTTTTTTGTTTGTGTCTCTGTTGATCTGTTGATAAACATAATACAAAGGATAAAGATGCAAAGGAAATAGACATACAATTCCAGGGCGTCAACAAGGGCCAAGAAAATTTGACTGCTGGGTAAATCCTAGAGATAGCAACATCTGTTGTACAAGTTTGGTAAGATTTGTTTAAAAACTGGTGTGTGGGATAATCTAATCCTTGTGTAACATTTGTACTAACTAAATATTATGTTTCTCAAGGAAGGCACATAATTCAAAATAACTAGCTTATCTGGGAGAGTCCTACTGTGTCAAATTGGGAAGTGTTTTTTTTTCTGAGATATACAGGCTGATATTGATGTAATTAATTGAGAGACACCTACCAGGGATGTGATTATGCTCCAGAGGAATCTGTGAAGTTGTCAGTTACATGCTTTGTAAAAAATACTGAATTAATTCAAACCCATCTTTAAGTAAATTCTGTCATTGAATGTGGGCATTGCTGTCAAGACCAGTATTCACTATGTACTCTCAGTTGGCCCTACAAAGGTGGTGGTAAGCTGCATTCTTGAAATGCTTGCAGTCATTGGAATAAACATGCTCCCAGAATGCTTCTAAAGAGGAAGTTCCAGGATTTTGACTTAGGTGATGATGACAGAACAGCACAATATATCTAAGTCAGAACAGTGTGTGATTTGGAGGAGACGTTGAAGGTGATGAGATTCCCCTGCATCTTCTGTGCTTATTCTTTGAACTGCTGGAGATTGCAGATTTAAAAGGCATTGCTGAGAGGACCTTGGAGAGATGTTGCAGTGCATACTATAGATGGTAAACAACATTGCCACATTATACCATCGATGGAAGAAATGAATGTTTCAGGTGGAGAAGATGATAGATTTGTCCTGTATTGTCTTGAAGTTCTTGAGTGTTGTTGGGATTCATCTCAGCGAATGGAGAGGTAGTCTATCACATACCCAGCTTACATCTTCCTTTACCCAGTGTTTCTTGCATTTATGTGGCTGACCCAGTTAAGTTTCTCGTCTGTAGTGACTCCAGGGTGTTGATGGTGGGGAATTCAGTTATGGTGATGCTTTGAACGTCAAGAGAATGTGGTTAGATTCTCTCCTGTTAGAGATGGTCTTTGCTGGGTATTTGTTTGACATGAGTGTTGTTTGCCACTTCTCAAGGGTGGATGTTGTTCAGATGCTGTTGCATGTGGACATGGATTGCATCATTATTTAAGGAACTGCAAATGGAACTGAACGCTTCCCAATCACTCTGATCTTATGATGGAGGAAACATCAGTGATGAGACAGCTAAAGATGGTTGAATCGAAGATATTATACAGAGGAACTCCTGCAGTGATGTCTTGGGGCTGAAACAGTTGACCTCCAACAACCACAATCATCTTGCTTCATTTTGGCTGTGACTTCAAGCAGTAAAGAGTTTTTTTTTATCCTGATTTTCAATCTCCGTCCTGTAACACAACATATGTGTGTTTTCTGTGCTACAATGCTTTAACCCAGCCACAGATGCAAGCAAGCCAGTCTGCGTTGGCACCAGTGCCGAGTCCAGTTAGGTAGGGCATGGTTTAATGGCAGGAAGGATATTGAGCTGTAAAATGTTTATGTGTGGTGGAGAAAGTGCTGATGCACCTTCAATTCTCATGATTGACTTGGGCCTAATCTTTGGCTAAGTTACTGGTGAACATTATATTCATGCTCTCTGGGAAGTGGAAGTTGGTACAACAACACAAAAACTGCATTAAAGGAATTGATGCAGTCGTCATGACCTCAATGAGAAACTATTAATGAACACTGAGATGTGCACATGGTTGGAGAGACCATCATGGCTACAGATCTTGTGTTTTGATGTAGAAATGAAGACAGCCTTCCCACTCTTTACTGGAAGTGTTTATAAAATACATTTGTAATCTTTACTCATTACAAGACAATGTGGAGTTAGACCAGCTCAATGGCCTTGGAAGTTATCTGCATACTTCAGCTACACATCAGATGAATGTGAGGTTCACAAAGAGAAGTGGTCACTGAGTGTTTACTTTCACAATCGGGGGCACATAGATGCATATGCACAATCCTTTAAATGGTGAGGTCATTCTCATGAACATCTTGGTGCATCCCTAACACTCCCGGCAGAAGTGGAGGAAGTCCACTAGAAATGAAGACAGCCTTCTCACTCTGAGAAACAATTGCAGATAACTTCCAAGTCCATTGAGCTGGCCTAACTCCTCATTGTCTTGTAATGAGTACAGGTTACTAATGCATTTTGCAAACACTTCCAGTAAAGAATTTGTTACATGTCAGCTACATATCACATGAATGTGAGGTTCACAAAGGGAGGTGGTCACTGAGCGGTTTACTTTCACAATCGGGACACTTAGATGCATATGCATAACTCTTTCAAATGGTGAGATCATTCTCATGAAGAGCAAGCATATTTACAGGGTGCATTATTTATACAGTTAATGAACACCCATGGACCAAAAATGATGTCAAAATTTCTGAATTTTCCTCACTCTACCACCATATCTTGGTGCATCCCTATCACCCCCAGCAGAAGCAGAGGAAGTCTTCTGACTATTCTGCCTTGTTATCTTTGATGGTTGGTGTTACCTCTGAGTGCTGAGACCTGCAGGATCTTGGCCTGCTCTGGGTATCCTGCTGAGGAGCAGTTGACCCTCCTTGGCTGTGCAGCTGGAGACAATGGGGTCACAGACAGAAAGGTTTAGAATTGGTTGGACACCCTCGGAAACACCTGGGTAGGTGCATGATTTTGGAGTCTCTTAACTGCTGACGGATGACCCTAGGGGTCTCTGATCTACCTCTTATTAGGACCCTTGCCTGACCCCGTGAGGAGAAAGGGCTTCTGTAATGAGGTCAAGATATCACCTACTCCACACCTCATTTAGCCACTGATGGATCTCATGAAAGACTGTAGTGGTGGAGCGTAGGTCCAAGTGCAAATCCTGCGGGATCTTTTGGACTAAGGACTCCAAGGTTGCTTCCAGCCTTCCCATGGAGACCTTGACGCACTTGTATGTCGGAGCCATGACATCAGACAGAACAGGGATGAACACTCCATCCTTTGCTCAAGTCTGTTGAGTGCCTCTTATAAATTTACCTGATTCTCCACTGCCTGTCATTGTATCTCCAGCACGTTCGAGATAGCCACTCCCATAGGCTCATCTTCTGACTTGGCTTCAGTGGCTGCGTGAGCTTTAGCAGTCCTCCATGTTCCAGAAACTTGTGTTGTCATTGCTTTCAAATGCTGTGGAGACGTGTTTATGAGGTGTTGCCCAAAATGTGACCCCGAGCCTACTCTAGATCTATCGGGTATGTGCCTTCTCTGCTGGTGGAATGTGCAGATGGTTTTTCATCTGATGCCTCCTCAGCATCTTCCTCTGAGGTGGCTTGGCGGCTGGGGCTGTTATTGGTCTGGAGCTTTGTCTGCAGCTGCCTGTAAGGGCGAGAAGATAGATTTAATTCATAAACAGGCAGAATACAACATTGCATGTCACTCACTGTACTTGCAAGGATGTGATCAACACATGGAGGTCTTATCCATATTGGCTTGCTGGGGGAGGCTAATCTTATCTTCCCCAGAGGAGCAAACTTTGACTTAATCTGGCAGCTCCTCGGCATCCTCCTCAAACTGCGACTAATCCGAGATGTCTGCCATCCCTCCTCCCATCTGGGATATTACTCAGTGGTTGAGGGCGAGTTTGACCTGCATAAAGATAGATGCAATGGAATGTGCTGAGAAGAAATGGAAGATTGGTTGGAAAGCATGCATGCCTGCTGTGTGTGCTGTGCCCTCCTGAATAAGCCTGAGGATAAGTTTGTGCAGCATGACAGATGAGATATTGGTGATGTTAAAGTTTCTGTGAAACAATCAGTGCTGATGTCTATCTCACTAATATTATGTGAGATGCTTTGAGTGCCAATGTCAGAGCATGAGATTGGAATGAATTGAAGGTTGACTTACCCTGATGGAGTGAATGAGATTGTTCACCCTCTTCTTGCACTGGTTGGTGTTTCTTTCAATCATCTGGTGGGCTGGAGAGATGCGGCTGGTGGATTGCCTGAAGCCATCCCATGAGTGGAAGACATTTTGGTACTGGTGGACTTCACTGTTATGAACCTGAAAGGAGTTATTGCTGAACCCAGGAGAAGCTTTTTTCTTCAATGGAGCCATATCAAGAAGTTTTCTGTACACAGCTGGCTTGTTGTAAGTAATGTGTATGTTTGGGTCACATTTAAATATGACGCTCAGACCTTCAACCTCAATAAGTGATGCTGGGATGGATAAAACAGTGGCTGACAAAACGTGATTTGGAGAACAGTTCCCGATGCATAATAATTGAAGTTCTGAGTGTGAAATCAGGCTCAAGTGCCCCATCCCACCACCTAGTGGAAAATGCACCATGAAATCCAACAGCATGTAGAAAAATTGAAAATAGGAGCAATAAGCCATTCAGTCCTACGAGTCTCCTGTATGATTCATTATGATCATGGCTGATCATTCAACTCAATAGTTTGATCCTGCTTCCCGTCCATGTCCTTTGATGCTCTTAGCCCATATCCTTAGACCATGACCCCTGGTTCTGGACAACCCCATTATTGCGACATCTTTCCTGCATCTATCCTGTCTAGTCCTGTTAGATGTATGAGGAGGAACTCAGTCACTCCTCATACATCAGTCTTGTCATACAAGGAATCAGTATGTAGATCTTCGCTGCGCTCTATCTGGAGCCACTGGTCTTCATTTCCAAAATGGAAAGTCTCATCCCATGTTTCCAGCTAAGTTAGCCTACTTGGTTTTTTTTATTTGATTTATTATTGTCACACGTATTAGTATAGAATGAAAAGTATTGTTTCTTGCGCACTATTTAGACAAAACATAATGTTTACGGAGAAAGAAACAAGGGAGTGTAGAATATACTTTTACAGTTATAGCTTCAGTGGAGAGAAAGATCAACTTGATGGAAGGTAGGTCCATTCAAAAGTCTGCGTTTTAGCATTTTACCTTTTTAGCTGTTACTCCTTAAAACAACATGGGCCAAACCTTTTAAGCGTAACAGACTTCATGCCTCTTTAGTTGCACTTATTAGCCTTCAAGCCTCTTTAGTTGCACTTATTCTATATTCGGCAGTTAAACTTTAATCTTTCTAGAACTAAAACTACCTCATAAAATATTAACATGTACTGTGAACTGGATATTTGTCACAATTAAAAGAAAGACACAAAAAGCAGCAGAGTATCCACTCTGAGGAGCTATGAATGAACAATAGTGCATTTATATCATATCAGTTTATAGAGGTACAAATTAATCACAGAGGGAGTCAGTGCCAATGAATTTGGTATGGTATGGATTGCTGTGTCACACAGAGATGGATTTTATGTAGAACGGACATTATGAGGGATGATGAGAAGGGCAAAAAAGTCATGGGTGAGGGTTTCAGTCGGAATGTGTACAGGATTTAAAAGTAAGCAGAAAAAAATACTCTAAATGCTGGGAATCTGAAATAAAAACAGAAAATGCTGAAAAAGAATCTCAGCAGGCATGGCAGCATCAATGAAAGGAAAACACTTAATGTTTTCAGTCTGTGCGACTCTTCTGTAAACTTTTAAGCTCATCTGATTCAGACTGAGCACTTGCCTCGTCTTTAGCAGCCTTCAGGTCACTAACATGTCCTTAACATGTTAGTGAGGTGTTCTCCAAAAAGTGAGACTGAGTTTAATCAAGAGCTGTGCCCCACTGAGTTCTCCTCTGTACTGGTGGAGGGTATAGGTGTGCACTATGATGGTTCTTCCTCAGCCTTCCCCTTAAGTATAGTCTGAAGGCTGAAACTGCTGCTTGGCTGATGAGCATGAGCAATATGAAACTGCATGTGACTCTCTGTGATTGTTAGGATTTTCTGAAATGATGGAGTTGTGATCTGTACTTAATTGTTGAGAGAGGCCAATCTCCTCTTCACCACGAGAGCAATCCCTGTCCTCAAATGCCAGCTGAGCTGCAGCCTCCTTGAACTCTGAGGGCAATGATGTCAGTCATCACTCCTCTGGTGTGCAGCCTTTGTTGCCTGTTGTTGCCAGCTTGACCTTTATGCAAACAAAAGAAAGCCTTGTGATTAGAAGGGATGGAGCAGAAGTTGGGTTAAATTCATGTCCAGTGTAGTGATTAGTCCTCCCCAAAAGGGCCAGAGGATTAATTGTTAATAACATGATAGATGGGCTGGTAGTGATGTCAGAGAGTGAGCATTGATATGTGTCCCCTGCTAATGGATGTGTGAGATCCATGAAGAGAGTAGTGATTTGAGAACACAATGCCTTGATGAAAGTTTGATATTGAAAGGAATTGCCCTAGCAGAGCAGATGAAATATCCAGCATCTTCCTGCACTGGATGATACTTTGGACATAATTGCCGGCGGTTATTAACCTCGTTGATGTGCGATGGCCTCCCAGGCTGAAGACGTGAGGTTTGTGTGCTTCCTCAAGCAATTCCTAAGATATAGGATGTACCTGCATGCCCACACTCCATTGATGAAGGCCTCAAGGGACTTGTGGGTGAAGTGGGGTGCTGCCTTCTTCTTGAAGTTTTTGGCTTTATTATTGTGACTAAAAGACACCTATGCAAGTGTCCAGAAGACAAGTGGGTTGGAATAAGTGTGGCATATATGTTTAAATATGGTGACCCGAGCTTTGAACCTGTCAGCGATGAATCAGCTTCCGACCCAATATATTTGCTGGAGCATAATTATTGAGCTTCCAAGTGTGGAATTGGGTGCCAGTAGCCATTCAACCAATGAAAACGGAGCCACTAGAACTGGCCATGTCCTCACTTAGTCTCGTAAGTAGAAAATTCCACCCATGAGTCAGTTGCAGGTATTGCAGGGAATAGGTCACAATTTACCTTACTTATCAAATAATCTGTTGACTGTTAACATGAGATGGAATAACTGATGAAGTCAATTATTGAAAGTTATTGACAAATTTGAGAGGCTTTGCCTGACAAGAAAATATCTTATGCATAAGAATCATGTTTTCAGTCTGAAGAAATGAACAGAGTAGTGGAACTGATTGATCACTGTACCATTGCTGAAGAATCTCGCATACACTTGGCAGGTTATTGAACTGAAGTATGCCATGTAGTTTTAGATGAAGCAGCTAAGCAATGAATGAACTGTCCGTACAATTAAGCAAAAATGGATTGTCAAAGATAAACTAGCTGAAATGAAATTCAGTGAGAAGAAGTCCAAATTGAGTGGAAGTGAATTAAATAGCAATTTTATGAAAAAAAATATCCTCAGAGCATTTTGTCTATAATTTAATCCCAACATGTGAGTATATCTGGCTAGACCATCAGTTATTTCCTATCCTTGGTTTTCCCTGAGTTTTCTACAACCGAGTAACTTGCCATTTCATTTCAGGGGCAGATATTAATTTCATTGGTGTGGAGCATGGCTCATGTATAATTCAAGTTTGAATAGGGGTGGCAAAGTTTGTTCCCTAAAGCATGTTAATGAACCAATTGAGTTTATGAACGTTCAGCCTTCACACAGGGCTAAAAGAAAACACTTTAGAATCTAATTTTATTTTAATTGTAAAAGAAAGGATGGAATTTTCCCAGTGTCATAATGGCAAGAAAATCGAAGTGCTCCATGCTAGTCCATCAGGCAAATTCTAATTGTCCCACATTTGGTCACTTTTTAGGAGAGTGATGAGTTGTGTGCCAGTGCTGGGTGGGGCAGGACCTAAACATATTGGTGAGCCCAGCTTTAGAATGCTCAGATGCCATTTCACAAGGGCCCCCTGTTCTCATAGTGCACCAGGAAACTCTGTCCCTCCCACCATGGACATCGGGACCTTCCTCTCCCCTACTATCCCTACCTCACCAGTGGCATTAGCCCCCACCTCCTCCCTGACATGGGGTAAGCAGTATAGGGGCAATGTGGCCCTACCGATTGGTTCCTCTGCCTGACTCCACACATGCCCACCTTTCTATCATGGCCTCCAACATGCCCCCTTTCATGATCCACCCATGCATGACCTTTCTTGTCTGAACCACCCCCCCCGCAAAGTTCCCTGTCATAACTTTGCCTTACATAGCCTCCAGTTACCGCACACCCTGTCCCCCATTATAGCTTCCCCCCCCACCCCCCCCAACATGTTATTTTATGGAATCAGTGCACCCTGCACCAGCTGTGGCAAGATCAACAATATCTAGATGTCAAGTTTCAAAAAATAGTGCAGCTCTGTGTTGTTTACATCCACTTAAATATTATACAAATGCTATAGGAAATCCAGGTGATCGCTATATACAGAAACATAAACCTCAGTTATAATGGTCCTTAGAATCATTGGCCTGAATTTTCATGATGCGACCCTTGCAGCAGCCTCAACTCCAGTGGCCATGATGCCATATCATGCTCTAATAAGCATTCTTTGACACATGGCTTGAGCGAGAAAAGGCCATTAAGTAGGCATTAGATGACTATTTAAGGGCTGTAATTGGTACAAAGGCAGTCTTTTCAACTCAGGGTGGATGGAGACCCAGACGGAATCCTGCCAAACTGTTTCACGCTTTGCACCACTCCACACCCCTACACCTCCCCAGCATAGAACCCACTGGGAGTTTGTTGGGGGGGGTGGGGGGGGGGGAGGTGTGTAGCAGGGATGGGGTATAGTGAGAGATGTGGTGAAGCATAAACTTCTGGCCATAGAATTAGGTGGAACAGAAGGAGGTCATTCGGTTCATTGTGCCCAGGCCACTGCTTTGAAACAGTTGTCCAAATAACCTACATCCTGGCGGTTTCAATTATAGAAGAGTGGGAATGGAATAGCGTACAATTTTATGTTTTAAGTTACATGAAAGGGTGTCTGAAGTCAATTTGCTGAAGGTTATGATAACTAGAAAATAGTAACAGAAAAATTGTTAAAAACAAGACAACTGATGCATTATGAACCTATGAAAATTGTGAAATAATAATGGTGTAAACACTCAATAGATCAGACAGCATTCATGGAGAGAGAAGCAGTTGACATTTCAGGTACATTTCAAGTCAATGACCTTTCATCAGAACTGGAAGATATTAACTATTTAATTCGAAAGGCAGAATACCCAGAAGGGCAACACTTCCTTTGTCCTGTACTGGGGTATCAGCTTTAATTTTGTATTCAAGTCTTTGAAGTAGAGGTTGAACCCACAACTTTTTGACACAAGAGGCTCACATGCTAACAACTATTTCTATGTACAGCAGACAAAAGTGTTCAATGACACTACTTAGCAAAACAAGACCAAGCTATAACTGAAGTCAAAAACCTAAGAACAGAACATTCAGTTCTTACGTACTGAGATATGGAGAGTGTATTACAATGCAAGTGAATCAGGTCATTTCAACTTGAGAAATCGAGGTCTATACTGCATTGCAACAGAAATGCACACATTGAGAAAGAAATGCCTTCTGTTACATTTGAGCAGTTGAATAACGTCGATGACAGAGGCTGATCATAAACGCTTGCAGAGAATTATTAAGTGCAAGAGCTCTACTAGAGCAATTAAACAACCTTGGCCAATAAAAGATGGTAGTATAAAAATAAATACAAATAATAGTGGAAATCCATGTTCTTGGTGAGATATAAAGATCAGCAAATGACTATAAATAAGAAATAAATGTAGAAAGGGAGTATGAACAAAAAGCTTGTGAAGGTTATCAACAACAACACTAAACGTTTGAAAGAGGGTGGTTAAGCACATTTTAGGTTCCTTGAAGACAGATGCAGATGATATTGTAATTGAAAATATGGAAATTCCAGACTTTGCAGTGTTGGAAGAGAATAAGGAAACAAAAACAAAAGACCTTGTATTTATGTGATGCTTTTTATTACCTCAAGACATCCTAAAAATTAGATTGATAGATTTTTGTTGGGAATGGATTTCAAGGAATATGGAATCAAGGCAGGTTAATTGGCTTGAAATTCAGATTGGCATTGATCTAACTGATTGGTGGAACATGTTTGAGAGGCTGAAATGGCCTGCTGATTCCTATGTGTAACTAATTAACTACAAAGAATGTTGTTATATTTGCAGTACACACTTAAAATAGAAGCAAAGGATGTGTATATTTCTAAAATTTTGAGCAGTTCTTATTCACTCAGATGTGTAAAGCTAACGGCAGTGATTATAAATACTCCTGAGTTGAAGCTGAATTCATTGAAGAAATTGAAAACATCAACTGACAGCAGCCTCTTTCTAACTCAGAACAGCACCTAACTGAAATCTAGTAGAAAAGTCAGAAATGGCAAGCCCTTCAAAAGTTGAAACATACAGCTTGAATGGCAATTATGCAAAAATGCACTGGGAGATTGAAGTGGTGTCAACTGTGGCTCAGTTGGTATCATTCTTATTTTTGCGTCAGAAAGCTGTGACTCCAAAACTTAAATGCTTAATTTAGGCTGCCACTTTAGCACTTTACTGAGCAAGTCTGAGGGCCTCCTAAGGCAATGTATGCTCTCTTAAATGATAAAGATCCTATTGTAGTGTTTGAAGGGGAGGGAACTTCTTCCCCACTTCACTGAAGTTCAGGCCCATCATGTTATTATAAGCTTGCTGTCTCTGACAATTTGCTGCACTTGGCTGCAGAATTTCCTACACTGTACAAGTGATTACACTTGACCACATGGGCTTTGAGACATCCTTATGTTGTGAAAGGTACTATATAAATGTAAGGTTTTTCTTTTCTACAATTAATATTGCTGAAATGAAATGTTTGCTCAAGATGAGACTAAAATCAAAATACAGGCTGTCAACATCCCGTAAAATATTAGGACAAAGATATTAAAGCAAATGTGCTTAGATTGAATGATGCTTGATAAACTGGACTGGCGTGACTTTTGAAACCAAAGCCTGAACGATGTGGTGAAATTTTTAAATCATATCTCAAATAGGATTGGCAAACTCTCCTGGATTGTTTTGAATACTCTAGTAAATAAATATGATTCTCTTGGACAATACTAAAAGCAACTCTGGAGAAAACTCATTGGAACATATTCAAATATTTATTCATTCTAGTTTCCTTGGGACACTTGTTTATTAGTTATAAAAATATTACAGATGGTTAAAAGTCTAATTGACAATCAAGAATTATCCAATCATGTAAGTAAAAATCTACTTGTTTTATAGTTGGCAGGGGAAAGTGGAGAACCATGAGACAGGCCATGTCACGCGACCAAAGGTGGCACTGGAGGGCAGGATGGTTGGAGGCAAGAAGTCATGTAATGAAAACAGAAGTCTGAAAGCCAGGTCCTAAAGTCAAGCAAATTCAGGCAAGAACCAACATATCTCTGAGGGAAGGTCATCAAAAGGGACAAATAGAGGAAGACAGATTAAACCTTCACTGAAGTTGAAGGACTGTACTTTATAAATGAATAATTACCAAAGGACTCTAAAAAAGCTATTTGAAGGAAGCCAACTGAATAATGCTTTGATTTTTTTTTGAAAAGATATAATGATATTGATACAATTAGCAGACAGACAGGCACCTGAAACCATTATGCTCTCCAGTCATTGAATCTAACTAGGTCATCCAAGTTTCTTGTTAAATTCTCTGATTAATTTGGACACTTACTGCAAGCAAAATATTCCACTTCAAAACTAATTGATAAATGGACCAATAAATACCCTACTGAATGTGAATCTGTGGTTTGAATCGTTATATTTATGCAGGTGTCAGATCAGCCACGATCTTATTGAATGGTGGAGCAGGCTCATGGAGCTGAATGGCATTCTCCTGCTCCTTGTTCACATTTTTCTGGACCATTTTTGGGATTCACTGGGGTCTATGAGAACAAATTGCTTTGGAAGGGATATCGGCTGGGATGTTCCAGGTCGCATGCTACAGACGATACGCAGAGTCAAATTTGGAGCATAATTCCAGGGAGTTGCCTTTCAATAGTAGTGCTGAAGAGTGCATTTATACTGCAGTTGCAGAGCAATGCAAATCACATTCACTTTGCATCAATAGTGTAAATATGACTTGAATCTGACTTCAAGGACCCACAAGAGATTGGAATCAATTGGATTGAAGCTCCCTGGAAGGAAGACTCTTACTTGCTTCACTTTGGAGTCAGTTAATGGCTTCACATCCAATTTGCACTCCCAAAGTTTATATAAGAACAAAGCAATTTTTTTGACTTACACTAAACCTTGTACTTGTGGAATGCCATGGGGTTAAAAAAGATTGAGCTTTTGCATCAATTTTAGACTTTAAAAAGAAAACAGACATAGAGAAAGATGGAGATTTAGTATGAATGCAAAAAAACTACTTAAAATTATTCATAAACATCCCTCCCCTGAGATAAAGTAGCAGAAATTGGAAAGCTTAGTTATATCCTTGAAAACCAGACAATATTTGGTCTGCTTTATGTAATGCCATTTCCTCATGGGTATTTTTTTCTCTCGTGTGCTTGTCTTTGTTTAACTGAAACCAGCTTTTTCCTTATCAATGTCATTAAAACTGCCTTATTTTACTATGTGACTTCGTATCAAAGGATGGGAAGAAGTAGTTTTACATGATTAGAATGTGAGATTATGGGTGTAATTTCATTAACTGACTAGAAGAAAGTACTATACTGTTGTTCAAAATAGTTGTGTGTGTGTATATGTATTTTGTCCTAATTATTTCTGTTACCTTTATCCAAAATTGAAAGGACTGTTTTACATCTGATAGAGAGGCAACTATTTTATGAGCCTAATCTGGTAAGGTTAGGAAATGACTATTCAGTTATTCAACTGTTTTGTTAATTGATTCCACATATTTGACCAGTTTATCTTTTACATCCTAGAGTACAACAGTACTGGACTAAGTTGCTTTAGTTTATTTGTGTTCAGCCAAACCCACCCACTCCCCATCCCCTCAGCATATTTTCTAGCAAGGGTGGAGGCAGTTTACCATTGGCTGATAGTGGAATGATCCAGTCTGTCCAAAGTCTAGAGCGTATTTCTTGTCCTCGCAGCATTGGGGACTCTGTGAGGGGATTGCCTTTGGTGGGCCCAAAAGATCTCGCCAGTGGAAAGTATTGGAAAATCTTGCTCTGTGAGTGAAGTACTTATTATTCAAAAGCTGAAATTTAGCTACCTCTTTTCTCAATTTAGAATTGGGTTCATTCTTTCTTACGCATATCAGTCCAAAATCCAACTCGTTTGAGCAGTTTACCTATTCCTTTCATGCATTTAAAAATTTGGAATATATTTGCCTAAGACTTTTTTCACCAATAAGAATAGATCTTGATTTGTCAACTTTTTAAAATGTACTTTTCTTTGTTGTGTATTTGAATGCCAAAAGTGGTGTCTTTCTGTTTGTAGCAGTTCTTGTCGACAATACTCGAAATGTAATCTGATCAACTCTGTATGTAGAATGTTGGTGTATTCTGAGGCGTGCTTGTAAGAGCATAAGAAGGTTAGATTCTCTTAATATTTAAGGCATCGTTTTACAAGTCTCTGCTGCTGATGAGAAACCAACTGAATATTTTGCCAATTCTAATGTATTATTTCCTCAATTTTCTGATTATTAAAATTGCGCTGAAATGTTTGCATCTGTGATTCATGATGTAAAAATATTTTTATTGAAGTGTTCGGTTAACTTTCTATGATTAACAACAAAAACATTGTAATTCAAACTATCAACCCTACCCCATGCCTGCCTCTTTCCATGTCTCCAATTGACCTTGAACCTGGCAGAAGTGTTCTGATTATATTTGTGCAATAAATAAAGGTAAGATATAAAAAAAACTTTGCAGCTATAGAAAGGATAGAGAAAAGAGAAATCAGATTGATTGGGTGGAATGAGGAATTAGATTAAGAGGAGAGACTGTGCAAATTGTTCATTTCCTCACTGGATAAAGGAAGGTTAAGTGATGAGTAGAATTCTGCTTTTAGGCTTCTAGAGAGGTTAAATAATGCATATCATGATAATCCTTCAACCTGTCCAGAATAATTGAGTTGGAAGTCTCACAACATCAGGTTAAAGTCCAATAGGTTTATTTGGCAGCACAAGCTTTCAGAGTCTCGCTCCTTCATCAGGTAAGTGAGGACTTGTGTTCACAAACAGGGCATATATAGACACAAACTCAATTTACAAGATAATGGTTGGAATGCAAGAACTTACAGGTAATCAAATCTTAGGGCAACAGACAGTGTAAATGGAGAGAGGGCGAAGCATAAGTTAAAGAGGTGTGTATTGTCTCCAGTTGAAGAATTCCAGCAGAAACTGATTGCCAAGTTCTGTACATTTGAGGATGGCCTCAATTGAGATCTTGGTACATGTCACACTATGTGTAACCCCATGACTTGCATGGTTTGCAAAATCTCGCTGACTGTCCTGGCTGGAGACAATACACACCTCTCTAATTTTTGCTTAACCCTCTCTCCACTAATATTGTCTATACCTTTATGACTTGATTACCTGTAAAGACTCACCTTCTAACTATTATCTTGTAAATTGAGTTTGTGCCTAAATATGCCCTGTTTGTGAACACAAGTCCTCACCCATCTGATGAAGGAGTAAGGCTCCGAAAGCATGTGCTGCCAATTAAACCTGTTGGACTTTAACTTGATGTTGTAAAACTTCTTACTGTGTTCATCCCAGTCCAATGCTGGCATCTCCACATCAGAATAACAGAATGAGACAGCACAAATTGCACTTGAAGAGGCTATATTAAAAATTAGTCTGTAGATAGAGATAATTTTATCTTATTGTCTGGGTAGGAATTCATGGTGTGGAGATGTTGGCATTGGATTGGGGTAAGCGCAGTAAGAAGTCTCACAGCACCAGTTTAAAGTCCAACAGGTTTATTTGACCTGTTAATCTATGTTGTGACATTTCTTACTGAGCAGGAATTCTACAGGATTTGGTGGAACGTCAATTTTACATCCCTCTCAATATTATTCTCTATTTACTCCAGTAGAGGATAAAATTGGGCAGGTTGTAAAATGAATGTTGAACTTCATTCTGTCAGTTTCCTGATATATGGTCCAGGTTAAAGTGGTTGATCAATGGGACACTTATGGACTGGATTTTCCATCAGCGCTTATAAAATCCTGCATGACTCAACAGATCTTTGCATAGTCTGTGTCTTTCCTGCTATGATTCTCATGGAGACAGGATAGGAAAATTCTGCCCATTTTCTAGGGGACATAATGGAAGCATTAAATATTGAATATTCATAGAATCTTTAGAATCCCTATAGTACAAAAGGAGGACATTTGTCCCATCAAATCTGCACCAACTCCCCAAAAGAGCTTCTTACCAGGCCCATGTTGTGCCACCATGCCACTCAATGCTAATCAGATTTCTTTCAGGAAATAATATTTTCTGATACAACATATATATAATATGAGACATGCTGTGGTAAACTTAGCTTGCTTGGGAGCGATAGATGACTTTAGACCTATTTGTTCCATACTTTCTCCTGTCCAGTTTTCTTGTAGACTAAGTGATTGAAATCTATGATTAGTCAACAGCTTAGTTATCATTGCATTATATGAATAGCAAAGACATTTGTATTGTTTTCATCCACTTCCTTTAAATCCTCAATGGAGGAGTGGAATGTTAGACTTTGGAAGAGAGTATGCTTCCTCCAAGCTGTCGGAAATCTTTGGTGGGAGTGGGGTCTGACCAAGGGGACTGATTGATTGGATCCTGCCTGGAGATTTCACCAGGACAGAGAGAGGGATTGATGGAAGTTGGGAGTAGTCTTGGTTGGGGGAGAGGTAATATCAAAGGGGATGAGTTTGAGGAGAGAAAGAATTCTAGTGAAAGGGAAATTTCTTTGAGGTGGGAAATCAGTGGCGGGATGGGAAATCTGCAGACATGACGAGATCATGTAAGGGTAAGTCCTGTAAGGATTCCAGGGTATGGAATGTGTCCTACTGGGATCAGTGACAATCTGTACAATAGTAACCAAAAAGTTAGAAGTAACTTTTAAACTTCCCAACATTCTTTGGGATGTAACACAATCAAAACTATTAGAAGTTTGAGATTTAAATCACACTTTCAGAAGATCTCTAGTACAAGGCAGTTGTTTAGAAATTTGCATGGCTAATCAATTGCTTTGCAAACCTTACCTGGAAACCTTTGGAGGTTGGTAGTTCCCCAGCACACCTTTGGGGTAGCCCTTACCACCCTGGCTTCCCCAAGTTATACTGCCCTAGAGCTTGAGGCTTATGGCCCCATGAGAAGCATCCTGCCAAGTCAAGTAGGTTTTCCCTACTCTTTCTGTTGCCACTCAACCAATTTCCTGACCAGGTCAATAAATTGCTGTCAATTCATTGGCTTCAGCTATGGTTATCAGCCTCTGATGATAGACTTTTTAAAATGTTTTCTGCATGTCCACATAAATAATATCCTGATAAGGCATTCGCTAGTCCACCATGTTGATTACCCCTAAAACTTCAATCAGGTTGTAAGGTGTAAGCTAACCTTTACAAACCTACACTGGCTCTCTGATCCTCCCCCAAAAATATGTTGTTTAGTCACACTTTAATTATAGACTTTAGTAATTTGCTGGCAACGCATATTAGCTAATGAATATGTAATTTCCAGGTTTCTCTCATTTTTCTTGAATAATAGAATGGCGTGCAATTTTCCATCTATAAGAATGATTCCTGAATTGAGAGAAGTTTATGGTTAAGGTATCTGTATTGTTCTCATTCATTTCATTTAAATCCTGGGACATAAATCAGCTGGTATGGGGATTTGTCACTCATTCATGACATTATTGTTTCCATTGGTTATTTTGCTTATTTTAACATTGATAACATTGTGTGATATTATAAAATGGGTGATAGCAATTATATATCCATTAGCTAAGATGTGTTGCCAGCAAATTGCTAATGACTATAATTAAAAAGTGACTGAACAACATATTTTTTGGGGGGGGAGTGGAAATCAGAGAGCCAGTGTAGGTTTGTAAAAGTTAGCTTACATCTTACAAACCTGACTGAAGTTTTAGGAGTAATCAATGTAGTAAACCATTTTATAACTCTCCCTGTTTTTATTTCGACTGAATTAAAGCAGATGTAAAACAGGTGACTGTTTTAGCCTGTGGTATAAACTCAAGGTCTCTCCTAGTTAGTTCCAGGTCTGGGACATTCTATGTTTGGAAAAACATTAAGCACAAGTTTTCCTGGAATATATTTGTAGTGTATATTCTTTCATCCACGGTTCAGTAGGAGTACTTCCATGCTCCCAGTCAGAAGGTTGTAGGTCGAAGATCCATTTTAGAGATGGGAGCATGTTTTCTAGACACTGGTACTAAATTGGGGTCCTGTCTGCCAATTCAAAGAGATATAAAAGATCACATACCAGTATTTAAAGAACAGCTGGGGATTTTTCCATGTTCTGGCCAACATTTATCTTTCAACTAACACTTCAACAAATAATCTAGTTTTCTATTTTGTTGCTGTTTGTGGGAAATTCTGTAATTTGACTGGTGCATTTTCCTACATTACTGCAGTGACTACACTTCAAAAGTGACCAATTTACAACACCCTGAGGCAAATTCTAAATGCAAAACTTTCTTTCTTTTTGTGTTCTTTCTTTCCATTTCCTTGTTTTCTAACATTGTCATTGTTTTCCCTTTATTTTTCCAAGCCCTCCCTCTGTTCTTCAAAATGATTTATATTTTTTCTCAGCAATTTCTCTCCTGCTTAATTCTGCAGTAGTCTGATCCGCATCTCAATGCTTTCTTGTGTATCTTAGCCAGAAAATCATGTCAGTGGTTAGTTCACAGAAAATTATGCAGACAGAAAGGAGAAACTGGTTGCTATGCATTGTAAGCTTTGCACAGCAACCAAAGAGACAGAAAAGACCTTGCAGAATATAGGCTTCCTGCTTGGCCTATGATCTTGCACCTTCAGATACAGTGGATCTTGGAATTGTGGAACATTTTGGCGATGTGGAAGCCATCTTGATTGGAATCAGTGACCATTTTAGGATAGCGATATGATTTCTAGATATTCCAAATAGGGTCTGAGGTATGTGTGGTTCTGAAAAACTACACAACTGAAAAAATTTAAGAAGAAAGATAAATGTAAATTCTAATGAGGAATATTGAGATTGGCATAGTGTTGTCTTTTATCCATGAACTTACTTGCCATGCGATAATAGCATAAATGTAGATGCAAGCCAGATTGCATTGAAAAATCAATACAGGATTTCTACTAATATTTTAAAAGGCAGAATCTCGCTGGCTCATCCAAATTTCCAATCCTGCCTGGCAAGGCTGGAAAATCCCAACTAAAGTCACTTTTTATTGAAAAACTTAAATGATCCAATAACTCAATTTAGGCAGTGTAAATGACACAGAACAATTGTAAATTAGGCTGTAAAAATGCTACTATTAGATTATTCGAATGAACATTGAATGAAGAAAGAATTAGTGAAGCATTCATGATGGACATTTATTTTTCAGTGAAATATTAAGTTTGCACTTCAACAGGATTCAGGAAAATGATATCTCAGTTTTTATTCGATCAACTTTTTTTCTATCCGACATTGCCAGTTTCTCAAGCGGAAAATACTCCTGTTCCAGCGATGTCAATGTTCCAGCAGGATTTCCTTGAAGCTGTTTGTCAATTATCCAGCAGGGTGCACCATTCAGACAAAAGCAAAATACTGTGGATGCTAGAAATCTGAAATAAAAGCTGAAAACATTGAGAGCACTCAGCATGTACAAGGGAGCTTCTATGCTGAGTGAAACAGAGTTAAAGTTTCAGTTCGACGATCTTCCATCAGACCTGGAGATTTAAAGACAAACAGTTTTTAAGTGAGTGCAAGCTAGGAGAAAACAAATAATTCAATGTTAAAAGGGACAATGGTACGCAGCAAAAGAGAAAAGAAGACAAGCATAGAATCAAATGATATGTACAAAAGGTGGTTTAACAGGTGCTGCAGAATAGCAGAGGGGGAGGGAAGCGCGATGTTTCTGCCAAGGTGGAGGGTTTTTCCATTGTCCGAGAATTCAGTTTTGGCAAGGATCGGTAAGCCTGAGTTGATGCCATCAAGTGAGTGAGTGTGACTTGTCTGATCCATATGAAGCTCCAGAAAGCTTGGGATTTTGCTATTTTATTTACTAGGGTTCTTCATGTTTTATAATATTTCTAACCCCAAAACATTCCCATTGTTGCAATATGTTTAATGTAACTGCAGTTAAATCCACTCAAGTACTAATCCCTAGTGTTTGGTCTAGACTCCTGCTTGTGTCAGTCTTCATAAAGTGATATAGAGCTTGCATTCATGTCCTTTGTCATCCCAGAAGCGACTTTGCTTTTCAACTCCTCAACTGAAACAAATGTGTGCCAATGATAGACAGCTTTGGGACTAATACTCACCACTTTCATCACTTAGCCAAGTGAGCAATTGAACCAAGACGTTTCTATACATTTAATTTGTAAATTTTAAATGAATTAAGAACACAGAGATTGCACAGATTTGTTAAAGAAATGTGTGCACCTGAATATAAATCGTGTTGTAAAATTATGTACCAGAAAATATCATGATTAAAATATTTAATTCTATATAATCTGCAGAGGAAGTTCTATACCTCTGCTAAATATGCATAGGAAAGTTTAACACATTTACAGCTCTGTGAAGTCTAAATGTGCAAATCTGGATTTTCTACCCTGGGATCTGACACCTTGATATTTGGAGATACTTACAGCACACAACAGATGTCTACAATCCTAACAGGCAGAGTTGTGAAATTAAATTGTTCTTAATGTGGAATAGATGTAGGTTTCACAATGTGACTGTCCTTGTAATTATTAGTTCAGGATTTTGTGTTCTTTGCACATGTACCTCTAAATGGATAAGGTCTGCCTTCCTTATGAAATTAGTCACTAAAACCCCTTGTGATAATATCTTATTAAGAATATCACTGCAACTGTTTACTGACAAATAATTTGGTAAAGTGGCTGCAAAAGACATCTTGCCAAAATATTGCATTGAAGACAGCCAATTATTATCAAGTGCAAATCATTTACAAACATATAGGTCCTGAAGTATTAAGGTGGAAGTTGACGTGGATGTAATTTCAAGTTATCACTAGCAAGAAATTAAGAGTAATGACAAGTCCATTTTAGCAATTTAGCCGTTTCTGTGATGTTCCACACTTCTGCGATTAATAACATCAATGGTCTCTATTAATTCCACTTCAAACACAAACAGCTATCGATCTGGTTGTTCTTATCTGTCAGTATCAGTTGTCGCTCAGTTGGTAGCACTCTTGACTCTGTTTCACAAGGTTCAAGGTCTTTTAACTCTCACTTAAGGGCTTACGCATAAGGATCCATGCTGACACTCCAGTATTATGCTCAGTGAGTGTTGAAATGCAAAGTTTTAAATGAGCTATTCCTTGGCTCCCTGCATAGGTAGGTGATAAGGATCCTATAGCACCACTCAGAGTAGAACTAGTGTCCTGGCCAATATTTACCTCTCAATCATACAACAGGACTTAGGTTACATGGGATCTCTCCAATATCTAGTTGTACAAATCTGCTGGCAGGACTTTCTGGCTGAGCGAGCCCCATGGCTGGAAATTCCACCTGAACTCAACAGATCTTTACATGATCTGCCAAATTTTTATTCATTCATGGGACATGGGTGTCACTTATTTCCCTGAAGGACATTAGTGAACGAGATGGGTTTTTCTGACAATTGACAATAGTTTCACGGTCATCAGTAGATTCCACATTTTTTTATTGAATTCAAATTCTATCAGCTGCTGAAATGGGATTCAAACCCGAGCCCCCTGAATAGTAGCTGAGTGCCTCAATTAATAGACTAGCGATAACGCCACGAGACTACCATTTCACCTAAATTTTCTGACCTGGCAGCTATGACTCCCATGGCAGGTGAGGTGGGAAATCTTTGGCCACTGTGTGCAAATTGGCTGCTGGATTTCTTCCTGCATGAAAGCGACTATTCTCCAAAAATGGTTAATTGACTGTGCGGTGCTTTAAGGTTTCTGGCATTCACAGAAAGACTGTATCAATGTAATTTTTTTTATAAACCTAGACAGGAGCCAAGAATATTTCATATTTCTTCTTTAATGATTTTTTTCAGTGAAGCTATGCTTTTACCTTTTCGTCCAGCTGATACCAGTTTGTTCCGTGTGTCAGTTACCTTCTGTAAGAGATTTCTGATCAAGGATTTGATAACTTGCATTCTCCAAATCCCCAGACTAGCTAAGCTGCAGAGTCCTATGGCAAACAAAATAGTGCACAGGAGGTGGAAAGCTGTAATTTAATAGAGGATTTAGACTGGTTTGTAAATGTCTTTTGAACTCAAGATGCATTTTAAACCTCACTATGTGACAAAAGAAAGCTGAATGCATAGTTGAAAAAAAGAAAAGGAAAATACAGGGTTCTGGTAAAAGAGCAGGGGAATGAGACTAATTGGACAGTTCTTTAAAGAGCTGCCATAGGCATGATGGCCTGAATGCCCTCCTTTTGTGTTGTGTGATTGTATGATTCCAGGTACGTTGGAAGATACAAGCTTGAAAAGATTACTGCAGTTCCTCTGACCAGTAGCATTGTACTTCTTGGTAATTTATGCCTGCGGTGCTTCTCACTATCCATTTATACATTTTTATAGTGCTTGGCAATGCCTCCTAGACTTACAATAATCACATTTTTTTGTGACAATACCAGATGACAAGTAAATGATTGATCAAATATAATTGACAAGCAGAACCCAATTCAGATCAATACTAACATTATATAGCAGACATGCTTTTGTTTGCGAAGTTATGTTCCACTTTTAGGTGGTTTGTGCTGAGTGGACCATGTCCTTGATGTGTAATGACAGAAGGGTTTTAATGATCTGTGACAGCAACATCAGGTTTCATTTCACTGTTCTTTGCCAGGATTCAATAGATGTAGGATATGTTAAAAATGCTGTACTGACTGCTGTTAAATATGTTCCTTTTGGGCTGAATTTTATATTTAACAAAATGATGTTGTACCAGCTGGGACGTGGATATTCCCAAGTCAGGCATAGGCATCATTCAATGGTATATAAAGCTTCAATTATTTTGCATTAACAGCCTGACCTACATAAATGTCCCTTTATTACACCAATGCCTGTGGCAGATTTGGCTTAGTGATAGTGACTCACTGAGTCAGAACATCATGGGTCTTGAGTTGGACTCCAGAGGCTTTAGCACATAATCTAGGCTGGTACTGTGGTTCTGCACTGTCTGGGGTGTCATTTTTTCAGACGAAAGGTTAAACAGTTGGTCTTCCTTGGGTCAGGTCCCTGCCATTAGTTTTAAAAAGAGCTGGGTAGATCTCCACATATCATGGTAGGTATCTATCTTACAACAGATTGACCAGTTCTGAGGATTTTCAGCACTTCCTGTTTTTATTTCAGACTTTCAATTTCCGCAATATTTTGCTTTTGGACCAAAACAGGTCAGCAGGTTATTATCTTATTGCTCTTTGTGGGACATTGCTTCGGACAAAATAGCTGCTGTGTTTCCTTGACTTAGAACATAAGCGTACTTCAAAAGTATTTCATCTATCATATAATGCTTTGGGACATCCTGAAATTGTGAAATGCATGACATTATTATCAGATAATGATCTCAACAAGACCCATAAGACGAGCCCCTTTGAGTATGAGCTCCCTCATTGAGGTAATAATTGCCTGCCCCATCAGGGAGTCCTAACTGTATATATTATGAAGACTGACACTCCAGATCCTGGCTTGTACTTGATGCACTCTTAGAAGTGGAGATAAGTTTGTATGTAAAAGGAAATCTGATGAAGAGAAACCTGCCTCTAAGAAGCTTTTACAATCTCTTGCTAAGTTTTCAATTACCACATCATGTACGTACTTGTGAATACAACTAACACCAAAGTAGTGTGAATGGTGGCTCAGTTGTAGCATCCCTAACTCTGAGTTGGAAAGCTATTAGTTCAAATCACACACTAGATAGTTCCAGCGTTTAGAGATGGAACTCTTTAAATACTGAGTTGGTATTACTAGACCTTTGTGAGTGACAGGGGTTTAGCAGAAGTACTCTCCCCGTGTCATTGCATCATGTTTCACCATCACAAGTAGGGGGTTGTGACTCAGACTGACAAGTTGTCCACCTGCAGATGGTGTCCATTATAGAAAAACTCCAGGCAAGATCTGATGGATGTAAAGCAGTGAAAGGAATGGATTATTTTAGGGACTACTCAGCATGGAAGGAAGAAGCTGGGGAGAGGGAAGGGGGATAATTTTACTTCCTATGCCCACTGGAAACTTGATTGAAACTGCCCAAACTAATTTTGCACAGGGTCCTTAAACTAGCATTTTGGACTGGGCTTGAAGCCATGTGGTATAATTGAAAGGGCCGTCAATCTCCCTTCACCAGGTTAAATATTATGTATCATATTCAGCATTTTTTTGAATTGTTGCACTTCTGTACTGCTTTCTAAAGTACCATCATCAAATGTACATTGTATTTGTAACAAAAGCAACCACAAATGGAAAAAGAAAGGCACCGCATCGAGCTACAGCTCTTTGTAAAACTATTGAATATTTGAATTCAAGGGAACAACAGTAACCTGTATTTGTATCCTTAACCTAATTAGTCATCTCAAGACGCTTCACAGAAGCATTTTCTTATAAAATTCAACCAGAATCATGTAAGGAAATATTGGGACAAGTGACCAAAGACTTGGTCTAAAATATAGCCTTAAGGACTGTTTTAAAGGGGGAACCAGGAAATTGAGTGACAGATGGGTTTAGAGAGAGGATTTGAGAACTTCAGGTTTAGGTCATTAAAAGCGGGACCGCCAATAGTGGAGCAATTAAAATTGGGAATGTGGAAGAGGCCAGGATTAGAGTAGCACAGATATCGCAAAAGTATTGTGGGATTGGAGGGGATTACAGAAAGAGAGAGGCCCAAAGCCATGAATGACTTGAAAACAGGGGTAAGAATCTTAAAATCAGTATATCTACTGGATCCAGAGCAAATAAATGTCAAAAAGCATAGGAGTATGCATAGTGAGCAAATGGAACTTGATAAAGTTAGGATCACACATCAGAGTTCGGGACATATTCTATTTATGGAGAATTTAGTGCTAGAGGTTAGCCAGGAAAAACATTGGAAAAGTTACATCTGCAGATAACAAAGGCTTGAATGAAACTTTCAGCAGTAGTTGAGATGAGACAGGACAGAGGCTAATGGTGGAGAGATTATGATGTCAAAGTTCTACTTCAGGAGAAATAGGTTTTCCAAGATTACGAACAGTCTCAGAAAGTGAACACAGAGGTGGAATGGATTTGATGACTAGTTAATGAGTTTGGAGTGGAGACTCATTGAGCATGATCTTACTGGTCATTCACGCCATCCTCCCACTGCAGTGAGCTCAGAGTATTGGTGATCAGCCAAATCTCTGTTCATTGCAACTGGATGGGAAAATCATGGCAGTGTAAATGATGATAAGATAGTGGTGGGGGGTGAATTTGTGTCTGCATTGGCTATGAATGTGGCGTTTTCTGAATTTCCCCACTCCCTGCCAGAGGTAATGGTGTTCTTATCCAGAAAGGTCAGGAACTTAATTTTAATGCACTTGAATATAATTAGCAGCTTCCCCATTGCACCATCACCTAACATTAGGACATACCCACTCACCAACGCAACAGCATAGCTAGCTAGGATTACAACTGGCTTTTAAAAATGTAAACCAGATGAAAGCTGGGGGCGCACAGGTAGGTATAGCCTATAGAGGTGAGAGGGACTGTCTGGGCAGAACTCTGGCAGTGTCCCTGGCACTGCTCCCAGGTCCTCTCAGTGCCAGAATGGCCGGGCGGCAGTGGCAGGCAGCAGCGTTTTGGAGTCCCTTTGGGAAATTTCATGGGATGAAGGAATGGCTGTTCCTCATGTCCATAGGGAGGATGGAGGCTTGCTCTTGTCTGTAAGGAAAGGGGGGTGGGGTGTTGCCCTTGTGGACATGGTGAACTACACATCAGTTTCCTCGCCTCGCCCAGCACTCTGCACAAATGAAAAAATTCCACCCAATGGATGGAATTCTCCCAAACCCCCACCAGCGGGTTTGATGGTCGGCATGGTGGGAGAATATGATGGCAGGGCCGGAAATCAGTTTCACATTAGCTTGAATTTACAATGGGATTTTCCGCTGGTTGCTGCCATGGCAGGAAGGCAAACCCACCAGAATATGGCATTAATAGGATGCAGACAAAGGCCTAAAACTGTACACCATAATCTCCACCATGCTGGCGAGTAAACACACTGGCGTGAAACACATTTGTGCAGATGTCAGAATTCAACTGGTCAACACCTGGGGCTGCCTTCAGAGATCAGACAGAGACTGCCCACAGCTCTGAAGCTGGAGCACCACAGCGGTAGGTGTGGGGTGCATCTGCAGGTGAACCTTCAGATTTGGTGTTTTGGAAGGGGTCCACTTCCAGCCTCTAAGTAATCCTGGACATCTATCTTCATTTTCAGATGTTTCGCCTTCTTTCTTTAATAATGGGTCATTGATATCGTTCACCTTTTCAATATGGCACATGGACACAATGGCTGATTACGTGCTTTCCAGACCTGCCCTGCTGCTGAACATGCATAATTAATGAGGAGAGTGCTGGAAAATTTGCCACGTAATCACAGCAGGAAACACTCCATGTTTCTCCCCCCATCCCCCACCCCCCCATGCCATCATAGCACTTGGTCTCAAAATGAGACAATTTTGCCCAAAGGTTTTATATTGATATTGAAGTGCATCATTTATGATCACTCAATTATCTAAAATTTTTTAAACACAATTTCCAGATTTGCTTGTTTGGCGTAGGAACATCACCTTCTTGAAACATCTCTTGTGACGGTTTTATCAAATGCTTTTAGAGAATCTAGATATCTTGTCAATTGTACCTGCCTGCCTGCCTGCAGTGACCGTGACATCTGTGAGAAACAACATAATGAGCTTGTAAAGCGTGAGTCATATTGCATGACCTCCCCTTTCTAAATCCAGGCTGCCTGTCATTGATCATGCTCAATTTAGATAAATGGCCCTTAAATTGTTTCTCCTATAATATTTTGCATAGGATCGAAGTCAAGCCAACTGACCTGCAGTTCATAAAACACATACTTTTGGTCTTTCTTGAATAATAGCATCACATTAACTATCCTGTAGTTTATAGGAACTGCCCCTACTTTTAATGAACTACAGAAGACCTGATCCAAAGTTTCTTACTGCATCTTCCTTCAACCGCTTTAATATTTGCAGATTCATGCTTCCCTGACATTTTGGCATAAGTACTTTTAGCTTTCCCTAATTACATTTCCTTGTGTACTT
Organism: Sphyrna mokarran; assembly: GCA_024679065.1. Taxonomy (NCBI): domain Eukaryota; kingdom Metazoa; phylum Chordata; class Chondrichthyes; order Carcharhiniformes; family Carcharhinidae; genus Sphyrna; species Sphyrna mokarran. The sequence continues at coordinate 41,508,403 of JAGIQG010000010.1, read as the reverse complement.
GAACTGTTAACTCTACTGGGCTTCAAAAAAAGTGTGACTTGGGTTTCTGAATATTTTTACAATTACCTGCTTATAAATACTCATGGGGACACATTGTAAGAAACTTAGCTGCATGCTTGTCATTTAACTCTGGAGTTCCTTATACATATTCTTTGGTAGCTGTTCACTAAAACTGTAACTAACAAGGATATGATGTCTTCTTGGCATCTCTACTTCAAAACAAATAATTTTGTTTACCGATTTCTTTTTGTTTCCCAAGTGTATTTTCAAGGATCTGTAAAATTTAAATATTCAGTGTTGCTGATGCTAACAAAGACACAGGTATGATTTTTTTGTTTTTAACAGGGCAGTGTTGTTAGATGTACTCTGTTGCTATTGCTATGAAATCTATTCCCTCCAATAAGGACTAATGAAACTAAGTAAATGTGGAAAAACAGCATGTTTCTTAAAGATCATGTGATTCAGTAAAATTTTCACACAAAGCATTCTCGAATTTTGGTGTCAAGTGAATATGGCACCAGTCTTGATTCAGTAGTAGCACTCTTTGCTCAGTAGGGATGTGGGTTCAAGGTTCACTCTGGACATCTAAAAATATCCAACAGATTCTTCAATGCAGCATTGAAGGTGTGTTGCACTAGTGGAACTGCTGTCCTTTGTTGTCCTTCTTGATGTCCTGCCAGAAGCAAAATCTTGCTCATTTCTTTTATTGTTATCAGGACACCTTTCTGTGTGAAAATTGATGGATTAATTTCCAACATAAGAAGTGTGGCCACACTGCAAAAGTATTTCATTTGTTGTTATGTGGTTTGGAATTTTCTGAAACTGTGCAAGGTGCTCTAAGTGTAGCTGCTTTTTCGTTCTTTTTTTGGTTCCATATGAATCTTTGACTTTGTGAACTCAGTGAAAGTAAGATTTCAAAATATTACTGGAGAAAACAATGGAAACGAGGAGTTTGCTGGCGATGACAATGGGTGAGATGTCAGTGGTATATACATTGGAGTGATGGAGGAATGAATAATCAGGAAGTGCAGAGGTCATAGAAGATAGAAGACTTGTAACAAGTAGTGCTATCAGCTAACAAAACAAGGTTGATTATCTACGTATGATTAAAATGGCTGAGGCTCACTTGGGAGACCGTGATGGAATTGTTCTATTTGGTTTACCAACCTCTGTAGGAGCAATCAGCCATTTGGGGATGCACTATTGTGTATTGAATGTCATTACTGTCCTCAACCTCAGTGACCTTCCAGGCACTGACAAAGAACAGACAAGGAATTCACCACGTTTGCTTGTTTGCCTTGTAAACAATTGACATTTCATTTTCTGCAGAATGATAGACTGGAAGATATATTAAAAGTGATTTCATTTTCAGTGCTAGTAATGCACATGTTTGATGTGTTTTGCTGCTATTTCTGCCCTCAGTGTGTCACTGAATTCTCCCTGAATGTGTGTTACTGAAACTTATTCTTAAAGAAGCAGGCAGCACCAATGCAAATAAGAATTTATGGCTGCACTGCCTTTTTTTAAAAAAAACATCTGTTACAGAGAGTTTATTGATGCAGTCACTGAGTAGTCATTGTTTTCAAAGGTGATATTTATTGTCACTGCAATAATTCAGGATGCCCAGCTGGAAAAGAATGGTATTTGTTAAAGGAGCCTAACTTTAATATCCATTAGGTGATCTGGAGTGGTAGTGGCTCACTACCATATCTATCAACTCATTAAAGGATTTTAAATCCAGTGCTGCCGGGTAGGTTAAACTTTTTATGATGCTGAAAGTTGTGGCCTTACAAGCTGTTGGGAAGTTGACTAATTGCCAATTGTCCTCTTTTATCCTGTCTGTCCGGATGAAGTATGTCATTCATTTGGTGTGCTGGGGCCAATCCTTGACACCAGCATTAAACAGTTCCAAATTCCCAAACAACGGTATTTTCAATATCTCCTTGTTGTTGTCTTACTGGGTTCATTGAAAGGCAAGGTTATCTGAAACTTTCCTTGTTCTTCATTGCAATGTAATAATTCAGGAAGCCCAACTGGAAAGCAATGGTATTTATTGTTAAACAAACATTAAGCCACTGCATCGTAGCATACGTACACAAGTTCGAGTCGGGAAAACAGTCTTGCAGACCCTTCCCGGTCAGGTAATGAGTTCCACCTGGTCAGGCTATTGTATTATCAAGGGAACTCATATTCAACACAGCTCACAGGGACATCAGTTAGTGATTCCCCATGGAACTCATGGTGGGTTATTGCAGTTACCTATTCAGGACCAGTGTTTGCTTCAAAATTACTACTGACACAACTGTTGGCAAGCTGTACTTGTGCAATTCCCTATGTGACAGATGGAGTTTATCTTTTTACAATGTCTACCAACCTTTGTGGGAATAGAACCATGATTATTTGTGAGGTTTCAGAGTGTCATAGATGACTGTTCCTCAAGTGGGTTGAAGCCAGTTATTTCAATTTAAAATTACTTGGCACCTTTTTTGGCTTCAGGATCTTCAAAATTGCATTGCAGCCAATACTTTGATTCAGCAGCCAATTTTGGATACAATAATGAAATAAGTAACCATAGGTTTTAACAATTGGCCAGAGCACGAGAAGGACAATAAGGTTGTTCTTTTTCAAATTGTTTTCCTCTTATTTGTTCAAGAGAAGTGGGCAGCACTGGCTGGGCCAGCATTCATTTAAGAATCTGGAGGTTTTGCAACAATGGTCATCATTAGACTTTCTAATTCCAGATTTTTATTGAATTTAAATTTCACCATCTCTGTGTGATTTGAAACCAGATCCCCAGAGCATTGTCCTGCTGGGTTGCTGAATTACTTGTCCATTGGCAATACCATTATATTACCAGCTCCTCATGGCTGCCATGAGCTATTTTATGTCCACTTGATCTAACAGGTTTGGTTTAACACTTCTTCTTAAAAATAATACCTTCAACTGTGCAGTACCTAAAACTGCAGTGCAGTATCAGATTGAACTACATTCTGAAGATTCTAATCATGGTTTGAATCCACGATCTTCTAGCTAACAAACCAATGTGCCACCACTGAGCCACAGCTGAAGAAAGTTGGATTGTTAGGCTTTTCCAGTATCAGAAATATTCATAAGGAGTATTCTGTAATCTCCACAGCACAACGTTTTTCAAATATATTTTGCAAAGCTTCTGAAGCAAGCTCCCTAATACATGGACCTCAGCCACCAGCTGCTTGCTCTGCTTTCATTTTGTGTGTTAGCTTTAATACATGGGGTCTGAAACTAGGGGCTAAAAAATTTCCTTGGAGATTGTCCTGAGGATTAGCCCAACTTCAACAAGCATATAATGGAAGCAACATACCTGGGGGCGTTTTGTTGTACATTTAGTGAGGTTTCGGAAGGTAAGAAGGAACAACTCCAATATGATTTTTTTGGGGAAGATGTTGGGCCCATTGCAATTCCTCCCTGTAGTAATTCTTGTCTTATTATGACTGTATGCTGTCTTCACATTTGAATATATTACTTAGTATGTACTTGCAAACATTTCATTAAAATGTCCTTGCTTCACACCAATGCTGCATTTGCACAATCTTATTGTTGAATTATTTTTTCACAGTTGCTATCCAGTTACTTTCACCAAAACTGATAAGGAAAGGGAGAACAGAATATGACTGAAGTCTAGCAAAAAAAAACAGATAGTAAAAGCTTTTATGGGTATGCAAAAAGGAAATGTTTGGCTAAGCCAAATGTGGATACATTACTGGCAAAGTCAGGAGAATTTATAATAAGTAATAGAGAAATGGCAGCGAAACTAAATGATTGTGATATGTCTATTTTCACTAAGGAAAGTGTAGGAAATCTGCCAGATGTGGGGAACCAAGGGATTCGGAGAATGCAGTGTTGAAGGAAACTCACCTAAGAAGATTGAAATGAATCAGACTGAAAGTTGATGGGTGAAGTGCTCTCAAAAAATAGTTGAATTTGTGGAAAAACGGGAATAATTGATGTTGCTTTATTCAGTGGGAGTTCATACAAGAATCTCACACACTCTGTGCATTGTAGAGGCCACCAGCATGGATATCATTAGATTTCAGTGGGCCTATTCGACTGAAACGAGCGGGTCTTTGCACATACATAGTGACCCGAAGCTGTCAGCCTCCTGTTTGCTGGCCAACTCGATTGCTGGCCAGCCTGGAACTCCTGCAGTGCTGCTTCCCTAGCCCCCCATGGCCCAATTGTGGTCCCTCCCATTGTGGACCATCCCAATCTTCAGCTCCCACCTGCAGTGCCGATCTGTTCCCCACCCCCTGGAGTGCAGACATGCACGCAGTCAGCTGCCGCCCGGCAGACCACTCCCCACACTGTCCCGATCACTGGCCTCCCTTCTGTCCCTATTGATCCCAATGCAGTGTGGTAGCAGGATCTCCTCTTCCCCACCAATCACCCCATAGACACCTCCTTCTCAGGCTGGCACTGCCTGGGTGCCCATGCCCAGAGGGCACCACTCTTTGCTACCTGACCCCCAGGGGGCCCGAATTGCCCCCTTTACTCCAGCCACTAGCTGCCTTAAGTAAGGAGCTACTCTAAATCCTCATGGAGCGAAACACTCTGGCGGAATGGGACGGGTGAGCAGGCCTGAGGACTTCAGCCTTGGGTCCACCAATTGCATTTAAATGATATTTAACATATCAATTAACTGTTAGCCCTGCCTCTTCATGTGTGGTGTGATTCAGAATCATGTGATTCTGGTGTGGAGCAGACTGCACCAGAAATCTGGTGCTGGGAGTTGCTAGTGGGACACGAATGCTTGAGGAAACCCCACAAGTTACCCCACCTATGTGATTCACTCAGACTGCTGCACTAGAAAATTAACACCTACATACGTTGCGGACTTGATATCATGCATGACAGAGTTTTGAAAGAGGTAGTGGGTGTTTTGGCCATCATCTTCCAAACTTCTATGGATTTTGGAATGGTTCCTGAAGATTGGAAGGTGGCAAATGTCACCCCACGATTAAGAGGGGCGAGAGAGAGGAAACAGGGAATTACAGTCCTGTTAGTCTTGTATCAGTGGTAGGGAAAATGCTAGAATTTATTATAAAACATATAATAAATGGACACTTGGATAATTATGATCTGCTTAGGCATAGTCAGCATGAATTTATGAATGGGAAATCACATTTGGAAAATTTGTTGGAGTATTGTGAAATTGTTACTAACAAAATTGATAAAGGAGAGTTGGTGGATCTAATATCTTTGGACTTTCAGTTACTTTCCTCGCCCACAGGAGATTAATTAGCAAAATAAAAGCACATGGGATAAGATGCAACATCCTGACATGGATTGAGGATTGGCTAACAGGCAGAAAACATGGGGTAGGAATAAATGGTTATTCTCCCATTGGCAGACTGTGGCTAGCGGGGTACCACAAGAATCAATACTTGGACTCCAGTTGTTCACAATATATTTTAATGATTTGAATGTCAGGACAAATATAGCTTCTTGGCCTTTTGGCTAAGATCAAGTGTACTTTTGACATGCAGTACTTGGTTTAAATCATTAGGTTACATTTTAGCTTCATTGAAAGCAATTTTTTAAAGCAGCATCTCGGCCTTTTGGCTAAGATGCAAATGAGATCAAGCCTTGGAGGAGGAGCTATATCTACTCCAATCAGCTTGGATCATGTAGATCAAGCCCAATACAGGAGTGAGAGCTCTGTCTTGTCAGCTTGGATTGGGAATGTTCCAACTTGGAATAAAGCATAAAAGAAAATTCCAAGTTTGCGGATAATACAAAGCCAGACAGGAATGAATATGGTGAGGAAGATGTAAAGTGGCTACAGGAAGATTTGAACAGACTTACTGAGTGGGCAAGAACATGTCAGATGGAATGTATTATGGAAAAATGTGAGGTAATCCACTTTGGTAATAGGAACTGATCTACAGAGGATTTCTTAAATGATAAGAAATTAGAAAGTGTAGACATACAAAGAAACCTTGTGTCCTTGTCCACAAGACACTGAAGGCTAGCAGACAAGTTCTGCAAGCTATTAGGAAAGCTAATGAAACATTAGCCTTTATTCTAACAACGTTTGAGTACAGCAGTAGTGAGATCTTGCATCAATTGCATAAGAGCCTCGTTAGAATGCACCTGGAGTATAGTGTGCAGTTTTGCTCCCCTTACCTCAAAAGATATTATTACCACAGGCGGAGTACAATAAAAGTTCACCAAAGTTGTTCTAGGTACGGCCATATGAAAGCAGTTTGGGAAAATAGGGCCTATATTCTCTAGAATTTCGAAAAATGAGAGGTGATCTCATTGAAACCTATAAAATGCTTAAAAGAATAGACAGGATAGATGCAGGTAAGATGTTTTCTTTGGCTGGGGAGTCTAGAACCAGGGGACACAATTTCAAAATAAAAGGGTGCCACTTAGGATTGAGATGAGGAGACATTTCTTTACACAGAGAGTTGTGAATCTTTGGGATTCTGTGTCCCAGAAGAATGTGGAAGCTCAATCATTGTGTATGTTTAAAGCAGAGAATGAAAGATTTCTGGTAAAAGATTATGGTGAAAATGGGTGTAAAAGGAATTGATGTATCCAATCAGCCATGAACATATTAAATGGTGAACCAGGTTTGATGGGCTTATTGACCTACAGCTGTTCCCATTTTCTATGTTTCTAATTCCACATCTTGTTCATGTTTGTACTCACAATTATAAAAAGCTTTGGTGAGACCATGTCTGCAGTATTGTGTACAGTTCTCATCTCTGTGTTTTAGGAACAGTATACTTCCACTGGAGTGGCACAGCAAAGCTTCACTAAATAGATCTCTGGATTGAGGGGATTAGTGAGAGGCTGAGTGAACTGAGCTCATATTCTCTGGAGTTTAGAACAATCAGAGGCGGTCAAAAGCACAAAATTCTGAAAGGGCTTGACAGGGCAGATGTTAAGAATTTGTTTCCACAAGTTACAAATCTAAAACATGGCGGCACAGTTTCAGGATAAGGGGCTGATTATTTATGACTGCAATAAGGAGAAATTAGTTCACGCAAAGGGTTGAAATTCAGAGAGTTGTGGATGCTCTATCATTGCTGATTGTGTCGGGGACTGTGAGAAGATTCAACAGGATATAGATTGATTGGAGTCTTGCGCAGAGAAATGGCACATGGAGTTTAATCTGGATAAAGGCAAGGAGGTGCATTTTGGTGGATTAAATTTAAATGTGAATTCTACCGTAAATGGCAGAACCCTTCAAAACATGAACATACAGAGGGATCTGGAGGTGCAGGTCCACAGTCCAGAAGTGGCAACACAGAGTGGCCAAGATACTTAAGATGCCTTCTTTCATCAACTGGGACATTGAGTACAATAGTTGGCAAATCACATTGCAACAATATAAAACCTTGGTTAGGACACATTTGAAGCATTGCATGCAGTTCTGGGCACTACATCTCCAGAAGAAAATGGAAGCTTTGGAGAGAGTGTAAAGAAATCTTGCCTGGTTGCTTGGTCTCAAGGATATTGGCCATGAGGAGAGGTTGAAATAGCTAGGATTGTTTTCACTAGAAAGTTGGAGGCTGAGGGAAGGCCTGATAGAGGTCTACAAAATTATGACAGGCATTGTTAGTGTGGATAGTCAAAGCCTTTTTCCCAGGGTGGAAGTGTCAATTACAAGGAGCCACATGTTCAAGGTGAGAGGGGGATTAAAGGTGATGTGTGGGGAAAGATTTTCATTCAGAAAGTGATGAATGCCTGAAACATGCTGCCAGAGGAGATGGTGGAAGCAGGCACATTAGTAACATTCAAGAGGATTCTGGATGGGCACATGAATAGGGAGAGAATACAGAACTGAGTCAGGATAGAGTGTTTTTAGTTTAGTTAGGGCATCATGATCGGCATAGGCTTGGAGGGTGAAGGGCCTGTTGTGTGCTGTACTTTTCTTTATTTTTTTTTCTTTGAATGAACCTAAGGTTGGGATGGACAGATTTTTGATCTCTCAGGGAATCATTGGATATTGGGTGTGGGTTTGAGCTGAGGCCCAACATCAGCCATGATCATATTGAAAGACAGAGTACGCTTGACCATCCATATAGTCTACACCTCCTTTTTCCAGTGTTTTTGTGTTCAATGTCACATTATTTGCTTCAGGAGACTAAAAATGTCATTTTGTAGCATCCTGGTTACCTTTTATCATTTCACTGCCATTCATTAAATTGCAGCACAAGAAACAAGTTGCAGAGCAATGATGCTCTGCAATTTTGATAATGATTTCTTACTTCAGGAGTGAAATAAAGCCAGTGAAATCATTGTTTTCATTTTCTGTGATACAACATGTTGGATTCTGAATTCTTCAGTATTCTGCGGATGTTCTCTACAGACCTCAACATTAAGGGGAGATTCAATAGAGCTAATCAAAGTACTGATAGGCTCTAAGAGAATAACCAGAAAAAGCGCTCCCATTGATGGAGGGTCACTAACCAGAGAACACAAAATTAAGATAATTGATAGAAGAACCAGAGGGGAGATGGGGAGAAATGAAATAAGTTGTTAGGATCCTGAATGCATTCTCTGAAAGGGTAGTGGAAGCAGATTCAATAGTATGTTTCAAAAGGGAATTGGATATATATTGAAAAGAAAACATTTGCAGGGCTGGAGGGAATTAAACAAGGGAATAGGCTTAATTGGATAGTGTTCCCATAGAATGCATAAGCATGATAATGCTTCTATGTTATATGCTTCATTGATTTCAGAATTTCTTTTCCCGCATTGCAAAATACTCTATTTCCCCATGAATTTTTGATGCCCCTTTTATTCACTTGAAGGTACACTGTTAAATTACAATGCATCATTACATCATACTTTGATCGTAATGCTTAAAACTTTTCCCTAAATTCATTTTTCCTTCTGACATACTCGCTCGTGATTTCAATTTCTGATTAATTCTTTCTAATGTCTCCACTGTCAGTTTATTTGGAAGATGAAATCTAATAAAATTATGATCACTTGAATATTTGCTCACATACAGATGCTGAGTACAACATAACGTTTGCAAAAAGACAATACCCCTCCTTCAGTTTACATCTTCTATTGCATTCTCAAAGTATTTCCTTAATATGGCAATGAACCAAATTTAATTTTAGGGAGTGGCTTTTAAACATTTAAATGCTATCAATTGCTTGGAATATTTTCTTTCTATAGACCCCTTTTACATAGAGTTATATAAATTACGCAGCACATAAAGAAGCCATACAGTGGAATATTTCTACATTGGTATCCTTGTTCCATATGTTTCTATATTCCTTTTGCAATATTGAGATCAGAACCGTGCATGAAACTCGCAGTTTGGCCTTATCAAGGTCCTACATAAGCTTGACATAGCTTTTCTGTTTTTGAATTCTATTTCTCTGCCTTTATATGCATTTGATTACCTGCATTGCTATTTTTAGAATGTAAAATATAGAAAAACTATAGCACAACAGGACCTTCAGCTCACAAGTTGCACTGATGATATCCCTACCTACTAGGCTTACCTATAACCCTCAATCCTATTAAGTCCCATGTACTCATCCAGAAGTCTCTTAAAAGACCCGATTGAATTTGCCTCCACTACCATCGACTGCAACTGATTCCACTCACTCACCACCCTCCGATTGACAAACTTACCCCTGATATCTCGTCTGTACCTATTCCCCAACAGCCCTGAGAAAAAGCCTCTGAGAATCCACCCGATCGAGAACCCTCAACATCTTATACACTTCTATCAGGTCACCTCTCATCCTTCGTCTCTCTAAGGGAAAAAGACCAAGCTCCCTCAACCTATCCTCATAAATCATGCCACTAATCCAGGAAACATCCTTGTATATCTCAATACACCTTCCACATCCCTCCTATAATAAGGCGACTAGAACTGAGCACAGTATTCCAAGAGGAGTCTGACTAAGTCTTATAAAACTGCAACACTATCTCCCGACTCCTAAACTCAATACCTTGATCGATGAAGGCCAGTACACCAATAGCCTTCTTAACCACATCCTCTACCTGCGAGGCTGATTTAAGAGTCTTATGGACCGGACCCCAAAATCCTTAGTTTGTAATTTTTAATGATCATTTTTAATCTAGATTCTTTTACATCTCTACTGCATTTATACATTTTTCCAAGGAATAGATGGTATAGTTATTCCTTGTAACAAAATGCATTACTTCACCTTGATCTGTTTTGAAATTCATTTTAATTTGCAACCATTCTGTAAGTCTGTTAATGTGGTCCTGCATTTTGGCACAGGCTTTTTCATGTGCCCATCAGAATGGGAAAGTTCCCCCATGTCTCTATAGAATAACTTACAATTTCTTATAGTTTAATTCCTTCTTAATTTTTTTCTTAGTTCTTTTCTAGTTTCTGTGTATTGTTCTTTTGTCCATCCTTTCCTTTTTTGGCTAGATACTTAATAGATGCATTTTTCTTAAGTTTTAATCCTCTATTATCATTTTATTTATCCGTGTTACTTCACTATCAATTAGTTTATTCGTTTTAGTAGAATATATTTTTCTGGAATTTTATTGATCAATATTTAAATAAAACTCCATAGTTGTTCTAACTCTGTCAATATTTTTTTCCAGTTAGCCTTTCTTAGGTCCCTCCACATACACACATGATGAACTTTTTTTTCAATTTATTATTTTGGTGCTTGTCTTATTTGAGCCTCACTCAATCATTGTCTTAAAACTTCTTTACGTTGTTATTGCCATTGCTAGAATTTTCCCTCAGTAGTTACTTCCTATTGGTGGAGGAAGTTTTGTTTTCTACTACCATATCTACAATTGGTTCCTCTCATCTTACATACTCAATACAAACTCAATTCCCTTTTTCTCTTTTCCTTATCTTTCGTCAACTTATTTGAGAGTAGTTGAAATCCTTAATGATGATTATTTAAATCATTTTACTTGTCCAAAAGAGTTGCCTACATACTTCTCCCTCCACTTCCCTTCCTCTGTGAAGATGTTCCTAGAATGGTCCATCATTACTTATCCTTTATCTCAATTCATGAAGATTTTGTTGACTGTTTAATCTTAGTTAAGAACATTCACTCATTATTATGTTATCTCTAATTAGTATAGCTATTCTATGCTCATCTTCTTCCCCTCTCCTTTCTAAATACACTATACCCACAAATTTTAACTATCTGTCATCTTCTACACAACAATTCTTCAATATCAAAGAACAAAACAGCACGGGAAACAGGCCCTTCGGCCCAATGAGCCCGCACCGCCACCCCAGTGTTCCCACCTCTACCCGTGATCCCTGTCTATGTTTATAGATCTATGGATTAAAAAACAAATTTGAGACACTTTAGGGAGAATTTGTTTTGCCAATTAGCCTAAGAGCACATCTTTGGGATGTGGGAGGAAACCGAAGCACCCGGAGAAAACCCACGCAAGCACGGGAAGAATGCGCAAACTCCCACAGACACCGGCCCAAATCCATATATCTGCACAGCACAGCAATAGTCACTGAGCTGTCGTGTTGCCCATCAAATGGTCCAGGTCAAGCGTACACGAACGACGTGAAGAACTAGGATACTCTCGAAAAAAATCCTCTCACGACCCATCGCGTGTATGCCCCTTGTTAGACGACAAGGTGGACCAAAGCACCTGTAGGATAAAAACAAGTATATCAATATCATCATCTATTTACATACTTCCCAGGGACTCCCAAGGCTCATGATCCCCATTTCACTTGGCAGCGCATTCCATACCCCCACCACCCTCTGTGTGAAAAATCTCCCTCTAGCATCCAAATTAAATCCTTACCCCCCTCACCCTAAGCCCGTCCTTTCTGCATTTGGCTCCTTGCTATGGATTATTGTCTCAAAGCCTCCCATTTTCTTTCAGATGTTTTGTACATTGTTTTGCAGGCAATCTGATTTATTTTTATTATTTGTTCGTCTCATAATTTTTTAACAATTATTTGATACTTTTATTTTTTAACATGATTTATTCCTTTTTATGTCACCTTTATTCCTTGCCTTACTCTGTATTTACTTGTATATCCTATTCCTATTTATTTTCGGATCCCTCAACTAGTTTAAAATCTTGTCTCCAACCTTACAATAGAGTCATAGAATCTCAGAAGCACAGAAGGAGGCCATTCAGCCCATTGAGCCTGCACTGACAACAATCCCACTCAGGCCCTATCTCTATAACCTCAGATATTTACCTTGCCCGCACACCATAACCCTCCGCCCACCCCTCCCCTCTCCACCCAACACTAAGAGTCAATTTGGCATGGCCAAGCAAACTAACCTGCATGTCTTTATACTGAGGGAACATTCCAGAACACCCAGAGGAAACCTATGAAGACATGGGGAGAAAGTGCAAACTCTACACAGACAGTCACTTGAGGCTGGAATTGAACCCTGGCATTGAAAGGCAGCATTGCTAACCACCTTATTTATTCTTTCTGCAAAGACCTTGTTCCATTTCAGTTCAGGTGGAGTTCATCCCACCAATACATTTTTTCCCCCATCAGTTGGTTCCAAATATCTTCCCTCTGTCATGACAAATTTCAACCAGAATTATTTCCTCCAGATCCTTTGTCACGTGTGGCTATTATTTCAGTGAGTGTTAAATCCATCCAGAGAAATAAATTTGCTGAGCCTCACACCATTATCCATGTCCCTTTTCCTTCCAAACATTTTAAAACCAGCAATTTAAATTCAAATAACTTTATTTTCCTGGCCGTTATCTGATTTCAATCATGTCTAGGTTATGCCAATTATGCTGGCTCTCAGCTCATCTCCATAAGCTTCTTGTTAAAGATTTTTATCCTCCATGCCCTTAGCTGTTAATGGAAACAATTACATCTTCATAGGCTACACTAAAAAAAAATTGAAAGAATGACTTACATTTCTATAGTGCCTATCATGACCTCAAGATATCATAAAGTACTTTACAGGCAATGAAATATTTCTGAAGTGTAGTCAATGTTTTAATGTGGGGAAGTATAATGGCCAGTTTGTACACAGCATGGTCCCACAAAATGAATGATCATGGACTTACATTTTAGACACTGTTTGAGGAATAACTGGGATTACGTACCTTCTCTCCTTTACTACCAAGATCACCAAAGCTTATCCTGATCCCTCTCTGTCAATGTTGTAGTTAAGAAAGCTCACCAATGCCTCTACTTTCTCAGGAGGCTAAAGAAATTTGGCGTGCCTGCTATGATTCTCACCAACTTTTACAGATGCACCATACAGAAGCATCCTTTCTGGTTGTATCACAGCTTTTAGTATGGCTCCTACTCTGTTCAAGACCTCAAGAAACTATAAAGAGTTGTGACTGAAGCCCAGTCCGCCACGCAAACCAACTTCTCATCTATTGACAATTCCCGCTGCCTCGGAATAGCAGCCAGCAAATTCAAGGACCCATGCATCCCAGTCATTCTATCTTTCACCTTCTTCCATCGGGAAAAAGATACAAAAGTCTGAGGTCATGTACCAACCGACTCAAGAACAGCTTCTTCCCTTCTGCTATCAGACTTTTGAATGGACCTAAATTATACTAAGTTGATCTTTCTCTGGACCCTAACTATGACTGCAGCATTACATTCTGCACTCCTTTCCTTCTCTATGTATGGCATGCTTTGTCTGTATAGGATGCAAGAAACAATACTTTTCATTGTGTACTAATACATGTGACAAGAATAAATCAAATCCAATAAGGACATGAAATCTTTCAAGGTGAACTGAGTGGGCAGATGGGGCCTTGCGTTACCATCTCTACCTGAAAGATGTGGCACCTTTAACATTGCAGCAATGTTTCAGTCACAATTTGTATTATGTCTCAATTTCTGGAGTTGGCCTTGAACCCTCCAAGAGTGCTGCTACTGAGCGAGGGCTGACATTGTTCAATTCACTACCCTCCACCTCCCACCCCACAGTCTTATTAACCCACTAAGAACAAAGAACAACACAGCATGGGAAACAGGTCCTTTGGCCCAACAAGCCTGCACCACCATTTTAACATTCCCGCTTGCACCCATGACCCTTCTCTATGTTGATGGAAATCTGCATTGGAACCAAATTGGGGAGACAATTTAGGGACAATTTGTTTTGCCAAACAGCCTAAGAGCACATCTTTGGGGTATGGGAGGAAACCAGAGCACCCGGAAAAAATCCACGCAAGTACGGGGAGAATGCGCAAACTCCCACAGATACATGCCCAAATCCCTGTTTCTTACACAGCAATAGTGATAGTCACTGAGCTGTCGGGTTACCCATTAACTGGTCCAGTTTAAGCGTACACTTATGATGTGAAGCAATAGGTTACCCTTGAAAAATCCAAGAGCAGCCTTCTCACGACCCATCGTGTGTATGCCCCTTGTTGGACAACAAGGCAGACTAAAGTACCTGTAGGATAAAAGAGAAATACATCAATAACATGCACAATTTATACAATTCTGAGGAATGTCCCAAGGCTCATGATCCCTATATAGATCAGTCTACTATATTCCTCCATCCCTATTCCGCTCACATGCCTATCTGAGTATCTCTTAAATAATTCCAGCATGCCTGCCTCCACCACTTTACTTGGCAGTGCGTTCCATACCCCCAAAACCTTCTGTGTGAAAAACCTCCCTCTAGCATCCAAATTATACCTTACCCCCCTCATCCTAAGCCCGTGGCCCCTCGTGATATTTGATTCCAACCTAGGAGAAAGCTTACCACTGTTTACTCTATTAGATCTCCTCTCAGTCTCCGTCTTTCTAAAGAAAACAGCCCCAATTTGCCTAAACTTTTCTTGTAACCCAGTCCTTCCATACCTGGCAGCATCCTGGTAAACTTCCTCTGCACTCTCTCCAGGGTCTCCACATCTTTCCAGTAGTAAGGCAACCAGAACTGAATGCAGTATTCCAAATGAGGTCCAACCAACATTCTATACAACTGCAACATTAAATGCCAGCTCTTGTACTCTATACCCCATCCTATAAAGGCTAGCATACCATAAGCTTTCTTCACAACCTTCTCCACCTGTTCTACCACCTTCAAAGACTTGTGCACCTGCACTTGCAGGTCCCTCTGTGTTTCTATACTCTTAATAGGTCTACCCTTTATCATATACCTCCCCCCTACATTCTTTCTCCCGAAATGCATAATCTCACATTTATCAGGATTGAATTCCATCTGCCATACATCTGCCCAATCTACCAGCCTATCTATGTCCCGTTGTATTGACTGACAATGTTCCTCACTACTCACAAGTCCAGCCATCTTTGTGTCATCTGCAAACTTGCTGATCACACCATTGACTCCCTCTTCCAAGTCATTTATATATATATTACAAATAGAAGGGATCCCAGTACTGAGCCCTGCAGCACACCACTAGTGACCGATCTCCATTACTATATGTATATTTTCTGTCATTTTATTTGAACTGCTTTCTTAGTCTCTATCCCATTGAAGAGCTTGCCTTGGGGGAATTTTATAACCTTGTTTCAAAGAGATCCACCACCACCTTCCCATGTTGCCCATTCCCCACTCCAATTTCTCAGTTTGATCATATTTCTATCTCTCAATTCTTCAATTTATTTTGAATCTACATTTTCCAGTGATTCCTCTTTAAAAATGTTTTGATTGTGGCTGCGAATTCCCCCCTCCCCACCCCCAATATTGATGTTACAGCAGCAGTCTTAATTGATTGCTGAATATGCACTGTTGTTGGTGTAGCTTCAACATCATTTGAATAGCATACACCACATTAAAATGCTTCATTTGTAAGTCGAACTCCTGCAGCTTTTCCGATCAGCAGGCATCTGAATGTTCAATGTAGCAGCTGGAACCAACACAATGTTCCAGACATCCAGTGTGTATTGTGCTGTCATGATAAGCAGAGAAGAAACACATGTTACTTACAGGTGTGAATCTGACCCTCCTTTGTATTGTAGGCTTCTGACAATTAAGTATTTAAAGCATATGCAGTTGTATAAAGCAGTGGTGCTGGTTCTCTCCAAAATTGAGAGGACCAGGACCTAATGGACAGTGGATATTCCCACAATTACACAGTGGTGTTCTGATATCCTAGATTAAATAACAATCCATCAGTTTAGATAGGCAACAGTCCTTGATTATACCAAAAAGGACAGAAGCAAGCACTAAAAGAACTAAGTACCTCTTTTCACATTTCATGTAATGTTTAGCTTCAGTTTACAATATATTCCCAGCAAGTTAGATATATATTGTATGTGTGAATAGATTTCAATGGGTTCAAGTATAAATCTTGAGGTCTGGATACCATTTATAGGTTAGAGAGCCTCAGAAACCGGTGATGACGATTGATTCGGTGAATGCACCTGCTTCCTTTTCCAGTCCATATAGCATATGGCAAAACTACAGGAGGCATTGTGACATGACTACGTTATGTCAATATGAAGCTGCCTTGTGTTTCTCCATTTGAAGAGGAGATTTGAAAGTTGTGAAGTTAATGAATATCCATGATTCATTCTCGACTCCTGAATTCAATTTGACTATCTTGTGCAACAGGAATTTATCCTGAAATGTTGGCACTTGCAATCCCATGTTATGTGTTCAATTCACTCACTGATGGCTCTACTTTCCAACTGTTTCTGTTGTTACATGCTAGCAGGCAGAAACAAACAAATTGTGGAGAGTTGGATGTAGGACATTGATGGGATGCAAATATAGACAAAAGTAACAATAAAAGAATCTGCTGGGGATACAGCAGTTAAAACAATGCACTCAAATATATCACAGATGTACAAACAGAAATTGTGTGCTCTACTTTTGTGAATATTTAAACAAATTTTATTGTTGATATTGGTGAGTGTTCTGATTTATCATCCTGCACATTTCAAAATTGCTTCTTATTCATTTTGACACGTCAAAAAGGCTCCAATACTATAGCATAGTGTTCATTATACAAGTTCTAGGAAAAGCTAGGTGACTTCCCTTACTGCCACTGTGATTTATATGGTCAGGCAGTAAAGTGAAAGATTTAATTGTGAAAAAATAGTGGGAAAAGTTATACCAGTGGGAAATATGAAAGTCAAATAAGCAATTTCTTTTATTAGCCACAAAAGATTTGTTGTAAATTGCAAAGTGATTCACATTCTATATCCACATTAAAAAAACACTGGAAATTCAACAGCATTCATAAACCATTTGATGTTGAATGACAGAGCAAAACCTCAACATATGGTAGAGAAAGTAATAGTGAAATATGGACTTGGAAAGATTTTGAATATCTGCTCACTGGTGCCACTTGGTGGAGATAATTATTTGCCCCAATAATCTTACTTGATGGGACAAAGTTTGGGTATTGAGCCCCATTTTAGGACTGGACAGTTACACCTGTTTTTATTTGTATTTTAATGTTTATATTTTAATCATGAAAAGAAGAAAAATAGACTTCCATGTCCCTTTACGCTCACCTTTCATGACATCCCAAAACACATGATAGCCACAGGAGTCCATTTTGATCATGTGGGAAATGAGGCAGCCATTTTGTGCAAATCCATCTACCACAAACTGCAATGAAATACATAATCTGGCATCGGTTTAAGTATAGATATTGCAGCACAAATGTTGGCCAGAAAATCAACAGAATCTCTGCTGCTCCTCTTCAAATAGTTCCAAGATCTTTTGCATCAACCCGAGAGGGCATTTGGTTCAATATCTCTATATTTGGTTCAATACCTCATCTAAAATATGGTACTTCCAACAATGTGGCACTCCCTTTGATTGGCATTGAATTATGAGCCTGGATGCCTCTAGAGCAGCAACCTGAGCTGATAACCATCTGACTCAGAAGTGTGAGTCCTCCCAATGGGCCACAGAGGTGGTGGTCACATCTATTGGCTCAAAGGTCAAGGACAAACTTGCCTCCGTTTTCCGGGGCAGGATTTTCAATCCCAGCTGGAAAGAAGTCCTGCCCTTGAGAGTGCAGCCAATCAAATGGCTAGCAGCTCTCTAGTCTTAGATAAATGTGAGGTTTTGTATTTTAGTAGATTGAATCAGGGCAGGACTCGTAGGGCATTGGGGAGAGTTACAGAACAAAGAAATCTAGCGGTACATGTTCATAGCTGCTTAAAATGGAGTCACAGGTGGACAGAATGGTGAAGAAGGCATTCAGCATACTTGGTTTCATCAGTCAAAACATTGAATACAAGTGTTGGGACATCTTGTTGAAGTTGTACAAATCTTTGGTAAGACCACACCTAGAATACTGTGTACAATTCTGGTCACGCTATTATAGAAAAGATATTATTAAACTAGAAAGAGTGCAGAAGAAATTTACTAGGATGCTACTGGGACTTGATGGTTTGAGTTATAAGGAGAGGCTGAACAGACTGGGACTTTTCTCTCTGGAGTGTAGGAGGCTGAGGGCTGACCTTATAGAGGTCTATAAAATAATGAGGGGCATAGACAAGGTAGATAATAAATAAATTTTCCCAAATGGTGAGGAATCTAAAACTAGAGGGCATAAGTTTAAGGTGAAAGGGGAGACTTACAAAAGTGTCGAGAGGGACAATTTTTCACAGTGAGGGTGGTGAGTGCCTGGAACAAGCTGCCAGAGACAGTAGGAGAGACAGATATAATTTGAAAAGCATTTAGATATTCACATGGATAAGATAGGAATGGAGGGATATGGGCCAAATGTGGGCAATTGGGGCGAGCATAGAGGTTTAAAAAAAAGGATGGCGTGGACAAGTTGGGCCGAAGGGCCTGTTTCCATGCTGTAAACCTCTATGATTCTATGACTCTAGTCCCAGCAGCACAATTGGGAGAAATGGTCACTACTATGACTGCAGGCAATTTCCAATACCCAAAAACTATGGAGCAGGACAGGAGGTAAGGTGGAGGTTTTGTCAGGAGCAGTCTGACAGACCACAGCAAGGGGGTTGGATGAACAAGTTTGGGAGTCAAGAGCAGAGCACATGAGGGTGAGATGTAGGGCCTGATTTTACCATTTTGATTCTAAGTGCTGAATCTGCGCACAATTCAGATCCAACTTGGAAACCTGGTCTCATACACTCTTAGTCTGAAAAACAATTGTGCCCAAAATGCTGCAGCTCTGATCGGAGCTGTGAACTGCGCATGCGCAGTGAGGAAAAGAATTTGAAAAAACGAACCTCCGTCACATCATTTCTGGGCCGCAAAAAGTGGCCTGGGAGCGATGGCCCCTACAGATATTGCCCCATCCCCACAACATAACTGTATCTTTATCCACTCCCCCCCACTACCCAGACTGATCGTGACTCTCTGCCCCCTCTTTCCCCCACCGATTGCCTGCAGAATGGCAGCAGTCACCCCCTCCTCTGCCATCCCCTCTCTTCCCCTCCCCCCACCCACCACCAGAGACACATCTGACCTGCCTCCCTTCACCAGAGAATGATTGGGCCTCCCCCACTAGAGAATGATCTGGCCCTCCTGCACCTCTCTCCCCACCACAGAATGATCTGGCCTTCCCTCCCTCCTCTCCCACCCCACTCCCCCTTACCAGAAAGATCTGGCCCTCCTCCTCCTGAACCTAAGGCGCTGAAACAGACCTTTGCCAAGTAGATCTGTTTTGTGTCGAACCTGGACACGCGAAATGCTGGTAAAGTTGGGAAAGCAGCCTATTAATTCAATTTAAATGCATGGAAATGCAGCCATTTTCAGGCCTCAGTAAAGGGGGCATCTGCAGAACGCACTAATCACCCAATTTTACTAGGTTTTTGTGCCTGAAAACAGGCATGATGCAATGGCAAAATTAGGTCCATACTGCACTATGAGAATGGGATGTCTGTTGAGAATGGGATGTCTGAATAGGAGGCACAGCTTTCCTTTCCAGCCCATGGGCATACCATTAGCACCCCTCCCCCACCCCCACCTACCCAGTGCTGGTAAAATACCAGTGGCCCTTACATGGCCATTAATTTGTCATTATAATCTCAATTGGCTCACGGGTAGGAAGACCACCCACCACTTTCCCTATAGCTGGTAGGTGACTCGCAGAGGAGGATATGTAACAGGCATAGCTCTACTATAGCGGCACCCAATTTTGTGTCCCCATCCTCCATCTGCCAGCTCACTCTGATGGAGAACTTAAAATTCCCACTGTGTTTCTATGGATTTGAGTCCAGTTCATCAAGCAAACTCCAGGTTGTAATGCAAGGTAAGTCTCAACTGACTTCTATCAGTATTTAGAATCTGGGAAAAATTTGAGTAACTCTGTCAATTTTGTACCAGATTAACAATTTGTTAAAATATTATCCTATAGGATGAAGATAGAATACCACAAGATCATAAACAAACTTATCCCTTAAATATATACAAGATTGCATTGGGAATAATGAGTGGCTGGTAATCTGTTCCAAACTGTATTTATTGAGGAGGTGGAGATTGCATTAATATAACAGAGAGTGAAATTCTGGCAGCTCCTTCTAATCAATCCCACTCAAGCAGTATCTTTAATTCGTTTTAATCTTTCATGGGCAGTGTATGTATCTGGCTTAACCAACGTTTTATTTCCACCCCTAATTACCCTTGAGAAAATGATAGTGAGTCACATCCTTGAACTGTCAAAGTCATTTGCAATAGGAGCACCCATAGCGCTGTGAGGAAAGGAATTTCAGGAATTTTTTGACCCAGCGACAGTGAAACAACGGCAATATTTTTCCAAGTCAGGTTGTTGTGAGGTTTGAAAGGGAACTTGCTGGCATTGATGTTCCGATTGCATCTATATTCCTTGTCCTTCGAGGTAATAGAATCATAGATTCCCCTCAGTGCAGACAGAGGCCATTTGTCCCATCGAGTCTGCACCAACCACAATCTCACCCAGGCCCTACCCCATAACCCCATGCATTTCCCCTCACTAGTCCCCCGACACTAATGAGCAATTTAGCATGGCCAATCCACCTATCCATATATCTTTTGATTATAGGAGAAAACTGGAGCACCGGGAAGAAACTTACACAGACACCGGGAGAACTTACAAACTCCACACAAACAGTGACCCAAAGCTGGGAATCAGACATGGTTGAGGAGCAGTGCTAACCATTGCATTACTGTGCCGCCTCCTGCCACTGTGATTGCAAATTTGAAAGATGCTGCTGAAGGAGCCTAGGTGAATTGTTGCAGCATATCTTGTGGACATTACATGCTGCTACCAATGTGCATTAATGGTCTAGGGAGTGAATGTTGCAAGTACTTCAGTTTTGTCTTTTGCACTGATATGCTGGGCTCCCCCGTCATTGAGGATGCGGATATTTGTGGAGTCTCCTCCTTCAGTTTATTGTTTCACCATTTAGGACTGAATGCGACAGGACTGTAAAGCTTAGATCTGACACTTTGGAAGTGGGATTGCTCATCTCTTTGATTGCATGCTGTTCACATTGTTTGGCACACAAGTAGTCATGTGTTGTAGCTTCACCAGGTTCGCACCTCATTTGTAGTTACGCCTGGTGCTGTTCCTGGAATGTCCTACTGTACTGTTCATTCAGCTACTGATTGTGGTTGAATACAATTCTGCTGCTGCTGATGGCCCACATGGATGTCCAGTTGCTGGAACTGTTCAAAATCTATCCCATTTAGTGTGGTGTTACACAATATGATAGAGTAGGCAGAGCAGATCACCCAATGCCTACCCTCCCCCTGTACATTCCCAGGTAGAGTCAGATAGGAAGGACCAGGATAGGTTGTTAGTAATCTGGATAAATAGGAACTTGAAGCTCTTGACCATTTCCACTTTGTCTCTGTTGATGTAGTCAGGGGGCATGTCCTCCATTGTTCTTCCTGAAGTCAATGACTACCTCCTTCATTTTGTTGACATTGAGGGAGAGATCATTGTCATTGCACCAGTTCACCAGACTTTATGGGCCCTATTTTACCATTTTGATTCTAAATGCTGGATAGATTTGAAACTGGGAGTGTTTTGGACCCAACTTTTAGATCTGTTCTCAGGTGCCCCCCTATGCACTCTGTTTAAAAAAATATCAGCAATTCCGAAATATACTGCAAAAGCCAATGGATGGTGCCCAAATTCTGTAACTCTGATCGGCACCTCCAACTGCATATGTGCAGAAAAAAAAGATGGAAAGCAAGTTCCTTGCCACATCACTCCTAGGCCGCATAATGTCTCCCACTGGCCCCTACAGACATTGCCCCACCTCCAAACATTATTGACCCCTTTATCCCTCCACTCCCTCCACCACCCAGACCATGGTGGATCCCTCCCCACTTCTCCCCCACCAATCTCAGGCAGAGTGGTAGTGGATCTCCCTCACTGATCTCAGGCAGAGTGGCAGTGGACCCCCCCCTTCCCCCGCACTGATCTCAGGCAGAGTGGTAGTGGATCCCCTTCCCTCTCACTGATCGGAGGCAGAGTGGCAGCAGACCTCCCTTCTCCACCACACGCCCCCAATCCCGTCGGATACTCAGGACTTACCTGCTCACTAACTGAAGCACCAGAATTGGACTGTTGTAGAGCATGTCTGTTTTGCACTGAATCTGGATGAGCGTATGTGCTGGTAAGATTTGGCGTAGAGCACATTAAGTCAATTTAAATACATGCAAACGTTTTTAATTGGTATCACGCCCATTTTGAGTGCGGTCCCAATCACGACCATTTTTCGGCCTTGGTAAAGGGGGAACTGGCACAGAGCGTGGCGAGGATCGTGCTACTTGCCTCACGTCCAACTTTTATCAAGTTTTTATGCCCAAGAATGGGTGCAACTTGATGGTAAAATCAGGCCCTCTATCTCTTTCTGCACTCTGTCCTATCATTGTTTGAGATGCAGTCCACTATGGTGGTGTCATCAGCAAATGTGAAGATTAAGTTGGAGGGGAATTTGGCCTCACAACCACAGGTGTATAAGGAGTATAGTAAGGGGCTGAGGACACAGCCTTATAGAACATCAGTCTATGGGTTGGGGAGTCTAGGATCCAGTTGCAGAGTCACAGAGGGAGGAGCCGAGCCCCAGGCCACAAGGTTTAGAGATGAGTTTTGTAGAAATAATGGTGTTGAAGGCCAAGCTATAGTCAATAAATATGAATCTGCCAAATGTGTCTTTGATAGCTAGGTGTTTCAGTATTGAGTGAAAGGCCAAGGAGATGGTATTTGCAGTGGTTCTGTTGCATCAGTATGTAAATGGTAATGGATCTGGGAGGCCAGAATTGATTTGTGCCATGACTAACCTTTCAAAGCACTTCATAGTGATGGGTGTCAGAGTGGCTGAATGATAGTTATTAAAGCACGCTGTCTGGCTTTTGTTTGGTACGAAGATGACATTCGTCTTCTTGAAACAGATAGGGACCTCAGATTTGTAGGAAGAGAGGTTGTGATTATAGGCTGGATTTGTCTTATTTATTTAATTTGAATGTTGTTTGGGAACAGAAAAACATAAAGCGTTCTGGAATCACAGATATATCTAGGGACAAGGCGTAATTTCTATACAAATGATGTGTTTAGTTGCCTTAGAGTATTATAATCCTATACATATGTGTTTGTCTCTTTAATTTAATAAGTAATACATGGTATTTGTTACACCCTGACTGGGATGGTTATTCTCACTGGAGGTTTCATATGACCCCTCACATCATTCCAAAAACAAAACTATATATTTCCACAAAGCACTGTTTCAAGTTGGGAAACCCCCACAAATGACATCAAATGATATCAAATATGTCTTTGATATCTAGGTGTTTCAGTATTGAGTGAAAGGCCAAGGAGATGGTATTTGCAGTGGTTCTGTTGCATCAGTATGTAAATGGTAATGGATCTGGGAGGCCAGAATTGATTCGTGCCATGACTAACCTTTCAAAGCACTTCATAGTGATGGGTGTCAGAGTGGCTGAATGATAGTTATTAAAGCACGCTGTCTGGCTTCTGTTTGGTACAAAGCGTATTTCTGATGGTGGGCAATATGATCGAGAATCTTATTAATTTGGGGTGAGCTATACTGACCAAGAGCAATCTGCAAGCCGAATGTCTAAATATAGAAGTCAGAAACCTTTTAACAGGCAAGTGTAAAATCTCTTGCCAATTTCAAGTATCAGAATTAGATGCTGTTTGATACAATAAATATATTTCTCATGCAGCAATTGATGAAAGAGCTCTGTCCTTAAAAGGTAAATGAGTACTAAGTTGACCAACCTTCTTAAAGTTTTCAAATGCATCAGCATACTTTCTCCACTGGATAAAGTAGCATTTGATTCAACAGTATTGAGATTTTGATTTAAATGATCTATCTGGACAGTGCTTTGATAAAATTCCTGGCATCGGTACAGTATGTATCAGGTTTCTTTAGTTGAAATTCTGTCAAATATGAAAAAGGATCAGATGGCTAAACATCTGGTCAAACAACTTAAAATCTCTATTTTATTGAGCTCTGTCAGGTTTATTTATTTAAATGTGCTATAAAAATCTCATGATGAATGCTTGGCTGAGTTCTAAACCTCACTAATGAATTTAACTCAGCAGGGATTATTTACACACCTCATTCAACAAGGTGTGACTTTTTCTAGGGTTTTTAAGTGACAATAGCCATGTTAGAGTGAAAGTTCTCATTAATTTATGCTTGCAACACAGACATCTGTCTGTAGAAACCACTATATTGCACCCCATGGAAGAGTATAGACTTACTGACAGCATCTCCGGAATTTCTGTACATGCCTGAACTCCAAAAATCACTGTCAGTTTCAGAGGAATAACAACAACAACAACAACAGTTTCACCATTATTACTGAATTAAATTCTTTGCCAATATGATTCAAGTTGGAGATATTAAATTAATTTTGTACTGGAAGTTCTGTAAGCTGATGGATTGCAATTCTGATAACAAATATTATGTCTGCTGGTAAGTTTTGCTGTACCAACTGCTGTATTTCTAAATGTTGGAAATGCAGGAGCCAATTTGTTTACAGTAAGATTTCATAAACGAGAGAAACAAGACATATGATTAGAACAAGTGATTTACTTCTCGTGTTTAAGGATGTTATTTTGAATTATAACGGTGAATTCTGAGTAAGTATAATTTTTTTTAGTGAACAGAAATAATTTCACGTTATGGCCTTTCCTCAGGATGGGTTAAACCTATGCCATTCTTTCAACTATAATTTGAAAGATCCAATCCAGTGGAGTTTTTATTTATTTTTTGCAAGTTCATCAAATCCTGAGAAAATCTCTTGAATTTGCACAAAATAACTTCACTTTTATCTACTCTTCTTTTTATTAAAATGGATTGTTTGTAAACACAGGGATTTCATCCATGGAGCAGTTGGATATCCAAAGAGGGAAGGAGTGGATTAGAAATTTATTAATTACAAGGAATTCAAAAGTTAGTGATAGGTGACATCCTCTGCAGTCACAATAAGGAGTGTACCCGGAGAATGGAGCTAAATTAAAAACCTGCCCTACTAGAGCAGTGGTTTTCAAATCTATATGTCCATAGACCACCTAGGTGGTATATGATACTCCTACCAGTTCTTTCATATCCGGTTTTGATTGGAGCAATAAAAATCTTCATCAGAATTAATGATCACACGAAGCTGCTTTTGATGAGACATCAATGACGTCTTGATGGTTTGTGTCAGTTTCAGAATCTTTCTAAAGACTTGCCAGATTTGTCAATGAGTCATTGGTGCTGTACAGAACTGACATTAGGAGAGTGCGTAAGGAGGATACACAGGGCATATAAGGGGTTGGAGGGGGCATTGGGGCAATGGTGATATGCAGAGCTTGGAAGAGGCGTGGGGGAAATGGGCCATTGAAGGGATATGCAAGATATAATGGCACATGGATAGGCATAGGGCCTGGGTGAGGGTTTAAGCTGATGAGGGTTAAAGGTTTGAAAACCTGACACATGATTACAATTGGACTGGCATCGCAGAAAAGGAAGGCTGGCAGATAGTAAAGTCTTCAGGCTGGGAAGTCCATCTCAGGCCTGCTTCCAGGAGCAGAGGGCTTGATTCCCTCCTGTCTCCACCTTCCCAGGGTGAAACTATGCCTGATGGTGGCCTCCTTAACAGAAACAGACTTGTGGAGTTAGAAACTGTATCAATTTACACTTACTGCCAAATATCTGACTCCTTGGGTGGGATTTTATTGCCTCGTTCATCCTGAAACTGTAAAATTCCACCTAAGATCAACAGACCTTTCCATGATCTGCCCCTCTCCCGCTCTGATTCTGAAGGCAGGCAGGATGGTAAAATTCTGGTCTTCGGCTGGGATTCTTTGTCTATTTTTGGTGGGATTTTCCAATCTTACTGAATGTAACTGTTCATGGCAGGTCCCCTAGCAGCAAAGCAGGTGCATCATGCAAAATGCCACAGACTTCAGCAAGACCAGAAAATCCTACCAACTACCAATGGCGAGCTGCCTCTGCTATGGGAAAACACATCATGAGGACAAGAGTGGCATGGGGAGGGGATGCGGTGAAATCCAGATCTTCGTGTCAGTCTTCACAATTGAGAAAGAAAATAATGAATCTGACATTCCAGAGAAAGATGTGGTAAGAACTAACCACACTGAAGTTATTGTAGACGAAAAAAGAGTAAATAATGGCCCAGAAGACTGCTAAATCCCCAGCACCTGATGATTTCCAGCTGAGGATTTAAAGGACACAGGGGAGAAAATTACAGATGCTTCAGCTGAAACTTTGCAAAGCTTTTTCAAGAATCGTTCCTTAAGATCAGAAAATTGTAAATGTAATTCCATTATTAAAGAAAGTTGAAAAAGAGAAACCAAGAAATTATAGACCTATTAGTATAAATGTAATTCCATTATTAAAAAGGTTGAGAAAGAGAAACCAGGAAATTTTAGACCTATTAGTCCAATATTGTGAGGACCTTTTGGAATCTATGATTAAGATCAAAATTACTAAGCTCCCAGAACATTTTGAGCTGCTTAGAAATATCTGGTTTCATAGAATCATTGAATTCCTACAATGCAGAAAGAAACCATTTGGCTTGTCAAGCCTGTACTGACAACAATCCCACTTAAGCCCTATCTTGTAACCCACGTATTTACCCTGCTAATCCTCTGACACTAGGGTCAATTTAGCATGGCCAATTCAGCTAATCTGCACATCTTTGGACTGTGGGAGGAAACCAGAGTACTGGAGAAAAGCCATGCAGATATAGGGAGAATGTGCAAATTTGACACATACAGGCACCCAAAACTGGAATTAAACCCAGATTTCTGGTGCTACGAGGCAGCAGTGCTGACCACTGTGCCAGCATGCTACTCCTAGATATCCTGTATAGATCTGACATGGATAAATAATGTATACCATATCAGTGATCGGTGAGGGTGGGTAGAATAGCTTTCCTCGTTTCCTGCTCCTCGTTTGACACAAGATTTTGTTTAAAAAGGATATGTTGCCAATTTGATGAGATTCTAATTTTTTTTGCTCTGTGACTGTAAAAAATAAATGCAGACAGATTTTCTTTAAAAACCTAGAAGAATTAACACTCAATGTAAATGAAAATGGTAAAAACATCCTAACTCAAATACACATATGGATTTAAGAGTTCAGCTATGCACACAAATAAGTTACAAAATGGTAAAACAAGTTAAGTAGTTTAAAAGTCCAATGATGATTTGGATGGTTTGCAAATCAGCTCAATAGTCTTTCTAGTTTCTCTATTGAAATGATTTAAAGGCGATGATGGATGATTTGTATCTTCTGAGGTCAGCCAATACTGGGTGTTTCTTGTGGTTTCTTGTATGGATGGTCAAACACCAGGCAGGGTTCGAGCTTGCAGGATGGATAGAAAGACAGAGAGAGAGAGAAAAGAAGGAGAGAGTGAGTACCAATTGGGATAGTATTTCTTCAGCATCTTTCTTCCTCCATTCTCTGACCTGGAGAAAATCAATTTCTTCAGACATGAAAGAGTTGTTTGTCTCAGCACACAATACCCTCTCACCAACTGACCAGTTAACCAAATGCAATCATGGAAAATTGATTTTAGACCCATTGTTTGGTCACATTTAGATTATGGGTGGAAATAATTCCTTTCTCAATGCTCAAAATGATTGCATCTAATGTCTCGTTCCACACAGGTGATTATATAGGTGTTTTATTATTGGATCAGGAGATGGGCCATCCACATTGCTCTAAGATAATTGTTTCTGAAAGATTCTTCTAGATGATCTGGCTAAGTTACAATGACTTTGTAACTTGTAGGATACAGCTGTGTTAAAATTTAGACAATTCCAATGCTGCTATTTTAAGTCACTGAAATACTGAAGTTCAGTTCTCTTTTAAACTCAATCATTGGTTTCAGCCTAATGAATACATAAAGCCATTTCAATATAGAGCATAGCTTCAAACATACCTAACTGAATTTTTTGACAATGTAACTTAAGTAAATAGATTGGAAAATGAATAAGAATGTTGTTTATTCACAAAGCATTTGAGAATCTTAGCTGGAATTAAAGTTCATGGAATTGAAGGCAAATTATTGCTGCAGTTGGATGATTGGTTAGACAGTTAAAGACAGATAGAGATAATGCTTTTTGTGACTTGCATTCTGGGGACCACCTCACAGTCAATATGCTGAGGGTTGTCATTTGCTTCTGCGCCAACATTGATGAATGCCTCCTGCACTGATACTGTCTCATCCTTTACCATGTGTTGTTGAAGGTGTATCGATCTGGTCCCACCAATGGAAGATATCTTGTTGTCTTTTGAGTGAGCTGTTAGTGAGCCCAATTAAGGCCTTAAATGACTTAATTAATATGTCAGGCAGATTCCCTCTTTCACCTCCAGTCACCCCACACAAAATTCCGAGTGTGTTGGTTTTGTATTGGGAAACCGGCAGGCTGACACAATAGGTAGGTTTCCATAGTTGCCCACCACTGAATCTGCCCTCAGCAACCTTTAGAGATCTAGCCCCATGTTGGCAAAAGTTATGACTTCATATAAGCATGAGGCTTAATGCTTAATATTTGAGCAGCAATTTACAAGGAACAATTAAGAATAACATTATCATTTTGATCTTTGAGTGGAAGGTATGGCACATTCCCTATATTACCTGCGCACATATGCATGTACATCTGATGGATTCCTGGATTTCTGAGCCTGGGAAATACCCAACCTGTAAACTGGAACTGGGAAGAAAAAAAAATCATCCAATCATCTATCTTCCATACTCCCATTCTACCCAATTGTGGGGCAAGTGCATAAATATTCAGACTCAGACATGGCCCTACAAACAAAACTTTATTTCAGCATCTCTACATCTCCCTTTGTTCATTGTTAGTGGAGACCTTGACACCAATGACCATTTGAGCTGTGAGGAAATTCTAACTTAAACATAATTCTCTTAACTAATTTTCATAAATCAAAAACAAAACTAGTCTAGCAAACTTTATATTAAAATTCAACCCAGCAAAGCTTCAATACTGAAAATTAATAATCTTATATTTATGTAATTATTAAATGTATTTGATTTAAAGCTTTTTGTCATCAGTTTGATTTTTTTCTATTGAAACTTTGTTTCAAAATTTATTGTTGACAACATTTTATGATGTTAAAAGTATTGCATCGATGCAAATTATTGTTACCTTTCAACAATTACAAGAGCTTTCTAAAATGCATAAAGGATGTAGGAATGATATGAGATAACAGTACAGATGGCTTCATGTCTCAAACTGATCCTCCCTACCTTCTAGCATAACAACATATTTGTGTAAATCAGACATCTTACACCTGCAAATTATTGGTCTAGGGAAACTTGTTTACAACTTAAGTAGTCAAAATCCTAAAAATCTCGCAATGCCTGAAAAGCTATCATGCTAATTTATTTATGTCATGTTCTCAAAAACTCTTCTCAATCCTTATTCTCTTAGTTCATCCATTTTGCACATAAGCAGGAGAAAATCATGGATTATTTAAATGATGAAAAGTAAGGAACATTGAGGGTTCAAGGGGATTTAGGGGTCCATCTACATGGATCACTAAAATGTAGCAAGCAGTCAGGTACAAAAACAAATCAACAAAACTAATAGAACCTCAGCTATCTTTACTAAATGGTTAGAAAATAAAGGGAGAGAAGTTTTTCTATGGTTATACAATGAGCTGGAGTACTGTATAAAATTTCTATACACTGCATTTTAGAAAAGATATATTGACTTTTACTGGAGTGCTGTGTCGATTCACAAGAATGTTTCCAGGGCTACAAAGATTAAGTTATGCGGAAAGATTATCTAACTTTGGTTATATTCCCTCGAAGATAGAAGGTTAAGTCGTCATTTGGTTGAGTTTAATTAGGATTTTTGATAGGAATTGATAGGGTGGATAGAGAGAAACCTTTTCTGCTTTGGTACGATTCTAGGACAAGGGGGCTGGAAAACTCTATCTGTGTGATATCACGATCCCTGTAGAGACCAATAACAATTTAAAAGAAATGAATCCCCATGAAGTGAATAGAAAGAGAACTAGCAGACAAGAATACACTTGTAAAAGCTTTTATTGTAACAAACCAACTAAAATCAATATAACGCAAACATTAATTAACATAGAACCATAGAACATTACAGCACAGAAGCAGGCCTTTTGGCCCTTTTTGGCTGTGCCGAACCATTTTTCTGCTTAGTCCCACTGACCTGCATCTGGACCATTTCTCTTCCCACCCCTCTCATCCATGTACATGTCCAAGTTTCTCTTAAATGTTAGAAGTGAGCCCACTTTCACCACTTCACTTGGCAGCTCATTCCACACTCCCACCATTCTATGTGAAGAAGTTCCTCCTAATATTACTTTTAAAATTTTCCCCCTTCACCCTTAACCCTCTCCTCTGGTTTTTTTCTCCCTATATGTCGGGATATTTCTAATAAAAAGATAAATTTTATTTTAAATGGTTGATGCAACAAAGATACATTTGACATAGGTGCAAACATTCAGATTTCTTCCCACATAAATGTGGTACTATGTGCAATCTCACAGTTTTTCTAATTTAGTTTCTATTTTATTTCCCATCCAATTCTCTTGGCTCTTGAGTGACATTCATTCGCAGTTATGTTCTATCCAAAGACCCTTGACAAGAGAAAACTTACATCTATAAAGCCTTCTCACTCAAGTCACTACTGTCTTGGTGGCACAGAATGCCCAGAGACTCCTTTCCCTTTCATTCTTTTAAATGGTTTGTTGGACTCCTGTATTTGGTGTTTTCTTAGAATCATAGAATCCCTACAGTGCTGAAACAGGCCATCTGGCCCACCAAGTCTGCACCAACTCTCCAAAAGAGCATCAAACCCAGGCCTTTCCTGCTGCCTATCTACATAACCCTATGCATTTACCGTGGCTAACCACCTAACCTGATATCTTTAGACAATAAGGGGCAATTTAGAATGGATAATCCATCTAGTCTACACATTTGGACTGCAGGAGGAAACCAGAGCACTTGAAGGAAATCCACACAAACACGGGGAGAAGATGTAAACTCCACACAATCATCCAAGGCCAGAATCAAACCTGAGTCCCCAGTGCTGTAAAAAATCAACCATTGTGTTGCGTTCTTTCCAACTATTTAACACACACAGTAATGCAGTCTCTTTTCTCAGAGCCCTGTTTCAACATTAGGATCCTGTTGTAAGTCTGTAAAACAGAAAACAGTTCTTTTCTGTTTTAGAAAGAGAGTCTTGCTTGTTTCATCTTTACATGAGGCCTCAGTGTTCTCAACTACTGATCAAAAAGAAACAGAAGGAAACACAAAATTATTGAAATTAATGACAATCCCAGATTACATGGGCATTTCTTTGGAACCAAATGATGTCACAATTAGAATCCAATTAACTCTCTTTCAAAATACTTCCCAGCACATTTTTTCTGAAAGAGTCATCACATAATAGAAAATGTATGATTTCCAAGCATATGGTTCATCACAGTCAAGCTTCATAGGGATTCCATAGTGACAGTGCATGTCTTCAATTGGTAACCTGGCACCAGAAAGATGCCACTAACTTTCCCACCTCTCACATCAAGAGTTATATATCTTCTTGTCGTGCACTCCATTGCTTTCTCCATAAAAGGTACATAAGGCTGGTGAACTCACCAGTAGTGCACTGTCTGTGCCAATTTGTTCTACAAACAGAATCAATGAGAGGAAATTTTGTCATTGAAGCCGTGTGTGCCAAATGGCAAGGGGAAGCTGATATAAAAGATGTGGGAGGCTGTGAGAGTTGAGCACAGAGTCTTAGGATTGTGGATCTAAGTCAATGCTTTGAGATCAAAAGAGAAAATTCTGGAAATACTCCAAAGGTCTGCTAGCATCTTAAGAGCACATCTCCATTTCTGCTGCCAGGCCTGCTGAGTCCTTCCAGCATTTTCAGTTTTGATATTGAATTTCTAGCATCTGCTGTATTCTGCTTTTACATTAATTTTTGGAGAGTTAGATAGCTAAGGGGAAGATGTTATGTTGGAACTCATCCAGTTGATCAGAGATTTTTCTGACAGGCGAGTTGGGCATGTGTCCCTTTAAGAGGAAGAAAGGTGTCATAGGTGGACATAAATAAAAAGAAGAAGTGGGCAGGATTCTGGCCAAGCTGAGCTTTAAACTTAAATGTATGTATTAGAGCCATCATCGTTTAATTCAACAGAATAGGAATTTGGAACCAAGGTCAAGATTCAGTCATGGCTGAGTGATAGCTTCTCTATATTTTGAGCCAATAGGGTGTGGGCTCAATTTCTACCTCAGAGGCTAAAACACATGCTTCAGTGCAATGCTGAGTGAACTATCTATCAGATCAGATATTAAGCCAAAGCCCACCTTCACATAACCATGCCCCCACCTCCCACAACTCCCACCTTGATGGCTGTAAAAATAGTGACGTGGCACAAATTTGAAGTCTCTCATATGCCCTGGCTGATATCAGTAAAACAGATGATCAGGTAATTGCTGTTTATTGGACTTTGCTGTACACAAATTGGCTTCCTGTACAATTCAAAGATACACACCAAAAGTACCTTGTTTGTTATAAAGTACTTTGGAATGTGAATGTTGAGCAATATGTTATTAAAGTGGAAATTCTTTTTTGCATTCAAGAAGTAGCGTTTTGTATGTTGTGGATAAGTACTGCAAACACAGTTCATAAAACTCAGTTCCAAGTTATTGGAAAGCAGATCAATAGACAAGTAGTCTATGGTTAATGGACCACTCTAGTAAAGTGCAGTTGGCTAATGGAATAATTTTTCTTTTAGAAAAGGTAGCACAATATTTGCGCTCTCTTAAAAATAAAAGTTCAAGTTCATGGACTTAAATAAATGGAAAATGCATCTGAAATTTGAAAATTTTCTTGGAACATATAAGGCATTCTTCATTTCTGTGAAATACCGATCTTTGTTGCAAGCTACTTATCCATGTTCCTTCAACATCTTAAACTACAATCTTCCATCAGTTCAGTAAAGTCAGATTTTCATGTGCTAAAATCAGTATGTGATAGTGTGGCCCCTCAAAGGGGGTGTTTGCTTGTAGATCACATGACTGTCCCAGGACCCATTGGAATGGATGTGTGAACCTTAGCACATTGGGTTATTGGGGTTGGATAGAGAAGAGATATGTTCCTTGTTCCTCTTGCTCAGCCCCTTTTCATTTGGTTCACGTCTAACTGTTATTGCCCTTGTGATGCCTTGCCCTTATATTGTGGCTTGTTGTCCTCTTGTCCTCTGGAGCTTTTCCATTTTTATTCATGTGTCTTTTTTTTGCAGAGTGGTGGATGGGGAGTATTTGTGTAATGGGAGAGAAAAGGAAAAGGAGGATTTTTTTGTTCGTGGAGTATGGGGGAAAGAGAAACATGATGAAGTAAAGAGGAGGATTGAGGGAGGGCAGGCTTGTGTACTGCATTGCGTAGAATCAAATAGTGAGACTAGATCTGTATATAGTTTTAACTGGTGTTCAATAAATCTCTGTTGTGATTAAATCACAATCTCTGTTGTGATTTAAAGTTTCCTTGTCATATTACCTTAAGCTACAATACATTAAATACACACTGCATATTTCATTGAAATGTTTAAATCTAAACCTACATTGTCACCCTAACAATAATTTTCATGCAAGCTTTGTTTCCTGATCTAAAGACAGGAAGTGGCTACTCTGAATATTCTGTTGGTTGCTATCAACTTGGCAACCATATTAAGTTTGCACAGGTGTTCGATTTATAATGCAAATTTTCATCAGGAGAGAAACAAACCAACACTAAACATTAAAAAAAATCTAAACAGCCCTGAACCAGCTCCTCAGGATGATAAAGAAAGTGAAATGGGGCCTATTTCTCACTCATGTTTGCAGTAGGAGCAAATATGTAGAAATATTAGCGTCAAATTATTTCTGCTAGACAGGGTCCAAAAAACAATGCAATAAAGAAGAAGTAAGAATGTTCCTCAGTAACAGCTTAAATGTCCAGCAGCTTTAGCAGAATGACATTCCCTAAGGTGTTTTACAGGTGCATTTTAAAATCAAGTATGAAACTGAGTCAGAGGTACTGTGTGAAATTGTTCAGCCTCCCCGACAGATTTTCCCATGGCAGAGGCAGCTCGCTATCACCCACAAGTCAAATCTTTGCTGAGTGTCATCAGCATGGATGTGAAAACTAATGCTGTGCCTTCAGATGGGCTGCATGTCTTTGAGAAATAGGGGGGGCAAGGATAGCTTCCTGGGAGACACTGGAGGTAATGGGGGGGGACTTTGAAGAAAAACCACTACAAGTCACTCCCTGGTTACAATTAGATAAATAAAAAATGAACCATGTGAGAATTGTCCCATTCAGCTGAGCAGCAGTGGGGAGGCCTTGGAGGCACAGAGTGTCGTCAACTATGTCAAAGGCAGATCAATAAGGGAAAGTTTAGCTTTGCTGTAGTAACATAGGATATCATTTCTGACTTTGGTGAAAGCCATTTTGATATTGTGCCAGGCGTGGAAATCTGATTGGAAGGATTCAAACATGGAGCTCTAGGAGATTTGAGAATCGATTTGGGGAGTGACTATGCATTCAAGGAGAGGAAAGGGAAGTTGGATATGGGATGGAATTTTGTAAGCATGGAGGGTCAAGGCTTGTTTTTTTGAGGTGACGTATGACGACAGACAACTTAAAGGTAAGAGAGACAACATCTTAAGGGAAATAACTGTTCACAGGAGGGCCAGGGAAGAAGTTTGGTGATTAGCAATTTAGTGGAAATAGGGCTGTGAGAATAGGAGGTGGATCTCACTGACAAAATGAAATCAGAGTGACAGGAGTGGAGATAGAAGGAAAATAGGGGAAGATGTGAATTGCTTCAAGGCAAGAGCATTGAAGGAATTTGGTCCTGTAGGCAGTGGAAGAAAGAATGTAGAGAACCAGCTGATCAGGTTGTCTCAATCTTAGAGGCAAAGAAGTCCATGTGCTCCTTAAGCTTGTTGTTAAAGGAAGGAAGGATGAGGGGGAGGGTGTGTAAGAAAAAGGTTGCAGTAGAAAAAAGAAGCAGGATGATTTATTTGTTTCCATTTTGCTTCTGAAATAGCAATGCGCACAAGCAAACTATTTGATTTTTCTGGTTTTTGTTGTAGGCAGCAGGTGGAGAGGGCATATCAAGATAAATTTTATGTCCCCTGGACTTGAACTTCTTCCAATGGCACCTGGTGTATGTCAGGTTTCCAAGTATTCCTGTATCTGCTGATTCCAAAGCCATTGTTTTATTTAGGTATAGGTATTGTTATAGGTGTAAAGGATTTCAGCAAGAAAGGTATTAAGGAAAATCCCAAGGCTTTTTATATATATGTAAAAAGCAAGAGAGTAACTAGGGAGAGAGTTGGCCCACTCAAGGACAAGGACAAGGGTTGGTCCACTCAAGGACAAGGAAGGGAATCTATACCTGGAGCCAGAGGAAACGTGCATGGTATTAAATGAATACTTTGCATCAGTATTCACCAAAGAGAAGGACCTGATGGATGATAAATCTGGGAAAGCATGTGTAGATAGTTTGAGTCATGTTGAGATCAAAAGGAGGAGGTATTGGAATTCTTGAGAAACATTAAAGTAGACAAGTCCCCAAGGTCTGAAGGGATATACCCCAGAATATTGAGAAAGGCAAGAGAGGAAATTGCTTGGGCCTTGCGAGAAATTTTTGTACCCTCACTGGCTACAGAGGAAGTCCCAGACGACTGGAGAATTGTCAGTGTTGTTCCTTTGTTTAAGAAGAGTAGCAAGAATAATTCAGGTAATCACAGGCCTGCAAGTGTTACATCAGTTGTAGGAAAATTATTGGAGAGGATTCTTCCATTCAGGCTTTATTCCCACCAGTGTTCTGGTAGACCAGAACACTGCACTTGCCTGATGAAGACACGGGAGTGTTGAAAGCTCGCTTTTTTACTATCAAATAAATCGGTTGGATTAATAATTGGTGTTGCTAAATTCTTAGTTAAAAAAGACAGAGGGTAGCAGTGGAATCGTGCGTTTCTGAATGGAGGGCTGTGACAAGTGCTGTTCCTCAGGGATCAGTGCTGGGACCTTTGTTGTTTGTAACATATATAAATGATTTGGAGGAAAATGTAACTGGATTGATTAGTAAGTTTGCAGTGGATTTGCAGATAGCAATAAGGGCCATCAGAGCGAGATATAGACTATTTGGAGATTTGGCCAGAGAGATGGCAGATGGAATTTAATCTGGACAAATGTGAGGTAATGCATTTTGGAAGTTTTAATACAGATAGGAATTATACGATAAATGGCAGAACCCTTAAGAATATTGATAGGTAAAGGGATCTGGGTGCACGGGCACACATATCACTGAAAGTGGCAATGCAGATGGCGAAGGTAGTCAAGAAGTGATATGGCATGCTTGCTTTCATCTGCTGGGGTATTGATTTTAAAAATTGGCAAGTCATATTGCAGCTTTATAGAATCTTAATTAGGCCACACTTGGAATATAGTGTTCAATTCTGGTCATCACATAACCAGAAGGATGCAAAAACTTTGGAGAGGATACAGAAAAGATTTACCAGGATGTTGCCTGATATGGAGGGCATTAGCTATGAGGAGAAGCTGGAGAAACTTGGTTTGTTCTCACAGGAGCGATGGAGTTGAGGGGAGATCCGATAGAAATCTACAAAATTGCGAGAAGCATGGACAAAATGGATAGTCAGAAGCTTTTTCCCAGTGTGGAAGAGTCAATTACTAGAGGGCATAGGTTTAAGGTGAGAGAGGCAAAGTTAAAAGGACATGTTTGAAGCAGATTTTTTACACAGAGAATAAGGGGTGCCTAGAACTTGTTGCTGGGGGTGATTATGGAAGCGGATACAGTAGTGACTTTTAAGGGGTGTCTTGACACGTGCATGAATAGGATGGGAATAGAGGGATATTGTCCATAGAAGGGTAGGGAGTTTTAGTTAAGTCGGGTAGCATGGTCAGTGCAGGCTTGGAAGGCCAAAGAGCCTGTTCCTGTGCTGTAATTTTCTTTGTTCTTTGTTCTTTGTTCACATTGGAATTTGGTGGGAACAGCAGGTAAATAATAATTAAATCTTATTTTAAAGTTATTTGAATGTATTATTGGGCCCAGGACTGAAGTTTCTGGGCATCTCCTACCTGCCAGTAAAATTTCACTCCAGCTGGATCCTGCTGGGAGCAGAGAGGGGCAATTGGGGCAATTATCCCTCGAGGGGTTGGGTGGCGGGAGCTGATGCCCCCCTCCGGAGCATGGGCACCCTGATGGTGTCAGTCTGTGCCCCTGTCACTGCACAAGTGGCACCTTGGTACTGCCCACCAGACATGAGACAATGTCAAGGGGCTGGAGTTGAGGGGACGTGGTCTAGGGGCAGTTGGTGGGGCTGAGGTGGCCTACTGCCACTTTGCATTGGAACTGGAAAGAGGCCAGTGATCAGGAGGGGTGGGGTGTATGGTCTGCCGGGAGGAGCCTGGTAAGGTAGATGGGGGGGTAGCTGGGCGGTGGATAGGGAAGTCGTCACTGCTGGGGGAGGAGATCAGAACATTCTGGACGGGATGTAAGATCGAGGCTGGGGGGGTCTGCAATCAGGCCATGCAGGGAGGCTGGAGAGGCAGAACTGCAGATGTCCCAGGCTGGCCAGCTCAATCACTGGCCAGCAAATGAGAGATTGACAGTTTGAGGCCACTGTGCATGCACAGAGTTCAGGAGCTATCTGACTCTGGAGTGAATAAGCCCTATCTCCGAGCTTTTACTGATATTCACGATTGTGACCTCTGCATTGCACAAGTGTGGAGATTTGAGTCTGAACTCTCATTGAAAAAACAATTGTGATTTACACCAGTTTTCCCGCAAATTCAGCACTTGGAACTTTTTTTGGAGAATTGTCTGCCGGGTCTCTGGTGCTATGGCGCAGCAGTGCTAACCATTATGTCACTGTGCCACCCTCTATCCAATTGATCGGTAATTTAATCGAGAATGACTGAGGAATTTTCATGAAGAGAGCAGCAGAAACTACAGGCACTCCAAGTTCCTGGCTGATTCAAAAGGGATGCAAAGTTTAGACATATTTCTTTTATTTGCAGAGAATGTGTCCTTGTGGAAGAATGTGTGATGCTTGTAGCAAGTGTAAATAAACCAAGATTGATAATCTTACATTGATTCTTTGTGTAGCTATTACTACTGATATACCCTCTTTCCTCGACTGGTAGGTAAGGAGGGATGGTGGCATAATGGTGTCGTTGAACTGTGTCAATGTTAGGGACTGGGATAGCTTGATCTTGGGTTTGGACATAGCTGGACACAACATCGAGGGCCGAGGGGCCTGTATTGTGCTGTACTGTTCTATGTTCTATGTTCTAACTAGTAACCAGAAGCTCAAGCCAGTCCTCTGGAGACAAGGGTTCAAATTCCACCACAGCAGTTGGTGAGATGTAAATTCAATTAATAAAAAGCTCTAATATGAAACTAGTCTCTGTAATGGTGACTATGATACCATCATTGATTGTAACATAAACTCAGCTGGTTCACTTTAGGGAAGGAAATCTGCCATCCTTACTTGATTGGATCACATGTGGCTTTAGAACCACGGTTTACCTGTCCTCTGAAATGGTCCAGCAAGCCACTCAGTTCAAGCATAATTAGAGATACCATTCTTGCCAGCAACACTCACATCTCATGAAAGAATGAAAGAATCAAGAGATCTGCTAAAGGGTTCTCCATTATTGTCTACCCCAAGCCTTCATTCATTGCTCTGGTATGTACATTAGGATTCATATAATTCCATGCACAATAAGACTGGCCATATCATTAAATAGTGGCCCAGCCATTTTCTCAGTTTACAAGCTTGGCACAGAAATGACAGCTGGTCTCAGAGACAATGGCTATCCTGATCAGAATATAGTTTACTGGGAATCATGCAAATGTGCAAATGGCCAAATATTGCCACTTGTGGACCCACAAAGTCCCTGGTACACCTTAAATTACCCTGGAAAGTCAAAGTATCTCGAAAATTTGAGCGACAGGTTAAGCAAGCTGTTTCACTGTGTTACCATGCACTGGTTATAGGAGTGAAATTTTCCACTAATTGGATGCTGCCATCCAAAAAGATGTTCTGCTTGCCTTATAATTGAGCAATGTTAAGTATGAATTTCAGTGCTGGTGTGATCCCAGGCATGGATACCATACACTCTAGTCATTAGCAGATCAAATCAACAAGCAAATTCCTTCAGTCTTTCAGAATAGGCAGAGTACAGACCTGTAATCAGTTAGTCCACACTTGCAAATCCCAGAATAAAACGTTTGCTGTTAGATGTGATTCCTCAATTGAGCAGCACCAGCTGAAAAATCCCCAGTGTGCTAATAGTTATGTTAATAATCAATTGAAGACAATCAGAGTTTGTGATATGCCTCATTCAAGGTGACATCTATTTATATGTAGGGATTTCCTCTGCAAATAAGAGGAATTATTTGGGAGCATGAGGAGCCAATGTTTTCTCCGTGGCAATGTTTCACTCAATCAGAGTTGATGTTCCAACCAGTCTGCACCCTTTGCTTCTGGAATGTAAATTGTTGTGCTCCTTTGAAATTTGGCATTCTTGCATTTGTCCTGATAGGTGCAAGATAGGAATCTTCAGCAACCTGTCTCTCTTTTCAGCAATGTTCAAAGGTTAGGCTAGAAAACGAGCAGCATTTTACATTTGATGGAGTCTTTGTTTACCACTATTCTATCTGTCATTTTGCAAGACCATTTATTTGTAGCCAGATAAGCAGAGCAACCAGAAATCCTTTTGATAGCTGTTAGAGTCATTCACTAATCATCTTGTTTCTCCCCTCCAGGATGGGAAATTCACCATAGCCTTGCTGTCTTCTTCTTGGCCATACATCTACTTCATGCCAGCTAACATTGGTAGTGAAAGATCATGTTTGATCTGGTACACTCCTACTATTCCTACAGCATTATTCTTCATACCCACACTTGATAGGCCTATCACTCCATTTACTCACGAACACCATGGTACTTTCTCCTTTAGCAGCTTCCACTGAGGTAGATGGTAGAGATGTTTGGGCTATGTTCTGAACATGCTGCTGCAGTCCCATCCATGGCACAGCAACATTCACTCATTCACAAGGACATAATTGTTAAACAAAAAAAAATGCCAGTCTACAAATCACAGTTTCTGATGCACATATGCATTCACTCATTATTAGATTGTATCCAGATAATAATTGTTCTCCAATATCTACAGAAATAAAAATCTGTATGGTTTGCCTATGCATTTGTCCCTTTGATGGTGCAAGTGCCATTAAGGCCCAGGATATATTTGAAAATCTTTTATATTTTTGGCCTCAAACCATAAAAGCACATCTTCATGAAATCTTGTAGCAAATTGTGTCTGTGCTAATTCTTTGGAAGAGCTATCCAATTCATCTCACTCCTAATATAAAGGCAAATTACTGCAGATGCTGGAATCTGAAGCAGCCAGCATAATTAAGGAACCCATGCACCCAGGACATTCTCTCTTCCACTTTCTTCAGTTGGGAAAGAGATGCAAAAGTTTGAGGCCACATTTCAACCGACTCAAGAGCAGCTTCTTCAGACTTTTGAATGGAAATACCTTGTATTAAGTTG
Source organism: Sphyrna mokarran (assembly GCA_024679065.1). NCBI lineage: Eukaryota > Metazoa > Chordata > Chondrichthyes > Carcharhiniformes > Carcharhinidae > Sphyrna > Sphyrna mokarran. The sequence goes on along the minus strand of JAGIQG010000010.1, from coordinate 41,467,379 downwards.
ATCTTTCTCTATACCCTACCTATAACTGTAACATTACATTCTGCACTCTCTCATTTCTTTCTCTATGAATGGTATGCTTTGTCTGCATAACATGCAAGAAACAATACTTTTCACATGTACTGATATATGTAACAATAATAAATCATATCAAATCAATTATGGAAAATGACAGATCTGACAGCATCAGTAGAGAGAAAATACAGCAAACATTTTAAGTCTGGATGACCTTTCGTGAGAGTTATTCCCAGGAGTCATCCCATTCCCTTATTAATTCCTCAGATTTCTCCAGTTTTTCATTTTTTCAAGTGTATATTCAATGTCATTTTCAAAATTACTACCAACTTTGCTTCCATCGTCCTTTCACACAGTGTATTCCATGTCATAACAATCCGCAGCATGAAAATAACTACTCATCTCCTGTCTGCTGATCAGTTTAAATTATTATCCAATGCGTATCAACCCATCTGTCAGAGGAAATAGTTTCTCCTTATTTACTCCATCTACACTCCTCACACTTTTGATTACTTCCATTAAATCTTTAACTTACCCAGCTCCAAGGAGGACAATCATTCCCACTGTGTCCAGCTTACTTAAACCAACTGTCCCACCTCAGCCCCCACTCCCTCTTCCCTTCCCCTCCACCCCCCATGTTATTCTGATAGGGAGCAACTGGACCTTACGTGCTCATTGCAGTGGGAAATATGTAGTGGGGCCATCAGATGTGATCAATCTGGAGAGGCTGTTGGCTGATGTGCAGAAATACCCATTGTACTAAGTAAGTAATCTCCTTTTGATGTCAAGTTGTTCTACGCAACTAAGGAAATTGCTTGGAGTTGATTCCTTTCTGCTGCTATAACTTTTTAGGAAGTTATAAAGCAGGCTTAATTTGTGGAATTTCTTTGCTGTCACATTTAGTAATTGAAAAAGTGCTATTCTCTGTGATTGTTAGTCTCATGGATTCCATTATTTTCCTTGCAGAGCCATAATGCTAACAATAACAAAAAAAATAGAGAACAAAAACAAAGATCCAAGAAAATTACAGCATAGAAATAGGCCCTTCAACTCTCTAAGCCTGCATTGACCATGCTGCCTGAATGAGCTAAAACCCCCTAGCCTGCCAGGGACCATATACCTCTATTCCCATCTTATTCATGTATTTGTCAAGATGCGCCTTAAAAGTCACTATTGTATCTCCTTCCACTGCCTCTCCAGCAGCGAGTTGCAGGCATCCACCACCCTCTGTATAAAAAACTTGCTTCATATATCTTCTTGAAACCTTGCCCTTTGCACCTTAAATCTATATCCCTTTCCACACTGGGAAAAAACTTTTGACTATCCACCCTGTCCATGTATCTCATAATATTGTAGAATTCTATCCCCTCAACCTCTGTTGTTGCAGTGAGAACAAACCAAGTTTCTCCAACTTCTCCTCATAGCTAATACCCTCCATACCAGGGAGCATCCTGATAAATCTTTTCTGTATCCTCTCCAAAGCCTCTGCATCCTTCTGGTAGTGTGGCAACCAAAATTGAACACTATATTCCAAGTGTGGCCTAACTATGAGTTTATAAAGCTGCAACATGACTTGCCAATTTTTAAACTCAATGACGTGGCCATAAAGGCAAGCGTGCCATATGCCTTCTTGACTATCTTCTCTATCCACATTGCCAGTTTCAGTGATCTGTGTGCCTTTGCCTATCAATACTCTTAAGGGTTCTGCCATTTACTATATATTTCCCATCTGCATTAGATTTTTCAAAATGCATTACCTCACAGTTGCTCAGATAAAACTTCATTTGCCATCTCTCCGCCCAAGTCTCCAACCGATTTATATCCTACTTTTAATTTTTTCTATGTATTGACCAATTGGCATTTCAATCAGACTCTATCTGGAATATTATATTCAGGTCTGGGCACCAGATCTCACAAGGAATAGATTGGTCCTTTTAGCATATAGTGCAAATTCACTAAAATGAAACCAGGCTTAAAGAGTTAAAATATACAGATAGATTGGCTAAACTTGGTTTGTATTCCCTTGGTTTTGAAGGTAGGTGGTTTTCTATTGGAAACATTTAAAATATTAAGAGAATTTATAGAATCCCAACACTGCAGAAGGATGCCATCTGGCCCATTGAGTCTCCACCAACCACAATTCCACCCAGGCTCTATCACCATTGCGTGTAAGGGACATAGAAGCAAAGTTGATAGCAATTTTGAAAAGAAAGTTGAATACATACTTGAAAAGGAGAAAAATTGGAAAAATCTGAGGAATGAATAAGGGAATGGGATGACTCCTGGGAGTGATTTTACAAAGTGTCATCCAGAAGTGAAATGTTGGCTTTATTCTTTCTCTATTGATGCTATCAGACCTGCAGAGATTTTTCAGCATTTTCTGTTTTTGTTTCAGATTCCAGCATCCACACTAATATATTTACTCTGCTAACCTCCCTGACACAAAAGAACAATTTAGCATTGCCAATCAACGTAACCCACACATCTTTGGACAAACTGGTGGAACAGTTTTTATGGTGGAAGGATCTAGAAAAAGGAGTATGATCTTAAGGTCAGAGTTAGACTATGAAGTCAGGAAGCATATCGTCACAAAATAGGAAGAAGAAATCAGGAATTTTTAAAAGTTTGAAGATGTGGATCAATTGAAATTTTATAGTTAGATTTTACTTAGGTTACAGTATCAAAAATATGGATTAATGATGCATAAATGGATGTACAATCTTGAGGAGCTGAATAGTCTATTACTGTTCCTATTTTCTGAAGACTCTCTTCTCAGCATACTCTGAATTATCTAGGATTTCTGCATCTCTCCATTTACACCACATTCTAAGTTGCTGTCAAACTATTGCTATTGCACTAGACAATGACAACTGCATAGATAGTCAGGGGCGAAATTGATCTTCATCAATGTATAAAACATCATTATTGTAAAGCAGCAGCCTGTTTAAAGGTGTGTTCAATTTTCTCCTGTACTTGATGGAGAAAGAACACTGGGGTCCAGCACAAAATAGGCTGCAATTCACCGCGAAATCTATTTATGATACTGCCAAATACAAATTTCTCTTTTGCCCAAGTCCTCTACATACCCACTACTCCCTCAGCCAACCATCAGTTTTGTGTCAGCCTTGGCTCAGTGTTAGAAGCAATACCTCTACGTTGGAAGACTTTAGGTGTAAAACCTCAAAACTAGTACTTGAGCACAGAATTTGACCCACTTAGTGCAGTCCCAAAGGAATCTAATTAAAGGAATATTTTTGGAGGAACCATCTTTTAGATGAGGTAAGAATTTAGGAATTAAGACCATACGATCCCTTGAGCCTCCTCTGCGATTTAATATGATCATGACTGAATGTCTGCCTCATTGTCATTTGCATGTCCATTTAACACATCCTATGATTCCCCCAAGACATCAAAAATCTCTCTATCTCAATCTTACATGTATTCAGTGATGGAACTTCCATAATCTTACATGGTGGAGTATTCCAAAGGTTCATAAATAGTGGTGAAAAAAATTTTCCTAATCTCAGTAATTAAAGGATTGTCCCATTTTACTGAGACTATGTCCTGATGTTCTAGATTCCCCAGTCAGAGAAACAATCTTTCAGTATCTATCCTGTCAACTCCCTTCTGAATCATTTATGTTTCAACAGGATCACCTCTCATTCTTCTAAACTCAAGAAAAAATAGGACCAATTCATCCAGCCTCTCATCACAGGACCTTCTTGTAATTTTCCTGATTATGTTAGGGGTTGTGGGGTTTAATAAAATAAAACAACATAGTTTGCACATATAGATTCAAACTAACACGAACAATGGTATTGAAAGAGACATTCTCTGCACTGCATAGGATACAAATTGAAAGTAAAACACAAACTGTGCAACACCATCAAATCATATGACCAGCTTTTAAAGCAACCATATAATCCTTTTAAATACATATCACTCTTTCACTTCCCAGAAACTAATCTTGTGAACTTTCACTTGTACTGCATCCAAGGCAGGTATATCCTTCCTTAAATATGGACACCAAAACTGCACTCAATAATCCAGGTGCGGACTCATCAAAGCCCTGGACAACTGCAACAAAACTTCCTTATTCCTGTCCTTCAGAATCCTTGCAGTGAAAGCCTATGTGCTATTTGCCTCCCTAATTGTTTTCTGCACCTGCATGGTAAATTCCTGCATTTCTTCTCTAAAACAGCCAAAACTCTCTAAACAATAACATTTAGAAGCTTTACACCATTTGGAGCATATTGAAGGCAATTCTCCCATCCCATCCACCATGGGAATCATAGAGGATGGGGTACATAGGACCATGCAAAGGTCCATTGACCTGGAGTGTATTCTCCAGTTTTGAGGTGAGTGTGGCCGGAGAATCCCACCCATTCTGTTTTTCTATTCTTACAACCAAAGTAAATAACCTCACACTTCTCCACATTATTCCCCATCTGCTACCTTGTTGTCCACGCACGTAATCTATTTATATTTCTTTGCAGCCTCTTTATGTCCTCCTCACAATTTATATTATCATCTAACTTGCCATTATTAGTAAATTTAGATACATTACTCTCTGCTTCTTCATCTGAATCATTAATATAGATTGTACATAGCTGATCTTTGTAGCATACCACCAGTCACAACCTGCCAAGGTTAAAAAAGCTATTTGTCTCGATTCTTTGCTTCACGTCTGTTAACCAGTCCTCCATCCATGTTAGTATATTACTTTCAAATACATGAATCCTTATTTAATATATTCACATTTTATATGGCTCCTTATTAAATCCAAGTACACTGCATCTATTGGCTCCCTTCATAGACTCTATTACATATATCCGCAAGAAACTCTAATAAATTTGTCAAAAATTATTTCCCTTTCAAGAAATCACATTGACATTGTCTAATCATAATATGATTTTCTAAGTGCATTGTTAAAACATTCTTAATGATAGACAACTAGGGCAGATTTTACAAGATCATTTGAGGAAAGGTAATAGGGATAACCCTGGAAATTATAGGCCGGTGAGTTTGACGTCAGTGGTAGGGAAGCTGTTGGAGGGGATTCTTAGAGATAGGATGTATAGGCACTTAGAGCGTTGAGATCTGATTAGGGATACGCAGCATGGCTTTGTTAAGGGGAGGCCGTGCCTTACGAATCTGGTAGAATTTTTGAGGAGGTGACGAAAACAGTCGACAAAGGGCGAGCCGTTGATGTCGTCTATATGGGTTTCAGTAAGGCATTTGACAAAGTCCCTCATGGGAGGTTAGTTGAGAAGGTCAAGACTCATGGGATACAAGGACAGGTAGCTAGATGGATAAGTAACTGGCTTAGTAATAGGAGACGGAGAGTAATAGTGGAAGGGTGTTTTTCTAGCTGGAGATCGGTCACTAGTGGTGTGTCGCAGGGCTCGGTACTGGGACCTCTTTTATTTGTAATATATGTAAATGACTTGGAAGAGGGAGTAAGTGGAGTGATCAGCAAGTTTGCAGACGATACAAAGATGGCTGGACTTGCGGATAGTGAGGAGCATTGTCAGGCGATGCAGCAGGACATAGATAGGCTGGTAGCTTGGGCAGACAGATGGCAGATGGAATTCAATCCTGATAAATGTGAGGTGATGCATTTTGGGAGAAAGAATGTAGGGAGGAGGTATATGATAAAGGGTAGACCTATTAAGAGTATAGAAACGCAGAGGGACCTGGGGGTGCAGGTGAACAAGTCTCTGAAGGTGGCAGAGCAAGTGGAGAAGGTTGTGAAGAAAGCATATAGTATGCTAGCCTTTATAGGAAGGGGTATAAAGTACAAGAGCTGGCCTTTAATGTTGCAGTTGTATAAAACGTTGGTTAGACCTCATTTGGAATACTGCGTCCAGTTCTGGTCGCCTTACTACCGGAAGGACGTGGAAACTCTGGAGAGAGTGCAGAGGAGGTTTACCAGGATGCTGCCTGGTATGGAAGGTCTGAGTTACGAGAAGAGGTTAGGCAAATTGGGACTGTTTTCCTTAGAAAGACGTAGACTTAGAGGAGATCTAATAGAGGTGTACAAGATTATGAGGGGTATAGATAGAGTAAACAGGGTTAAGTTTTTTCCTAGGATGGACTCGAATAGCACGAGGGTCTCGGGCTTGGGGTGAGGGGGGGTAAGGTATAATTTGGATGCTAGAGGGAGTTTTTTCACACAGAGGGTGGTGGGGGTATGGAATGCGCTGCCAAGTGAAATGGTGGAGGCAGGCACTCTGGAGTTATTTAAGAAATACTTAGATGGGCACATGAACAGAATAGGAATGGAGGGGTATAGAAAACTGATTTAAAACAGGGATCATGAGCCTTGGGAGTCCCTGGGAAGAGTGTAAATAGATGATGATATTGATGTACTTGTTGTTATCCTACAGGTGCTTTGGTCCACCTTGTTGTCTAACAAGGGGCATACACGCAATGGGTTGTGAAAAGGCTGTTCTTGGATTTTTTTCGAAAATATCCTAGTTCTTCACATCGTTAGTTTATGCTTGACTTGGACCATTTGATCGGCAACGCGACAGCTCAGTGACTATTGCTGTGCTGTGCAGGTATATGGATTTGAGCCTATGTCTGTGGGAGTTTGCGCATTCTCCCCATGCTTGCGTGGGTTTTCTCCGGGTGCTCCGGTTTCCTCCCACATCCCAAAGATGTGCTCTTAGGCTAATTGGCAAAACAAATTCTCCCTAAATTGTCTCAAATTTGGTTTTTAACCCATAGATCTATAAACATAGACAGGGATCACGGGTGGAGGTGGGAACATAGGGGTGGCGGCGTGGGCTCGTTGTCCCGAAGGGCCTGTTTCCCGTGCTGTTTTGTTCTTTGTTCTTTGTTGATAGCACAGAGTGGAATGGAAAGAGGAATTCTGCTGCTCGAACAATGGTCTTTATTTTCATCTATTTTCAATGGAAAAGAAAGGGTTTGGGGTGGAAACCCCACATGCTGTTGCTTGGAAGTTGCCAGCATATTCTGGAAGTGGGCCTTGCACAACTTCAGCAATTTTTGTGGAGGTAGCTGCATTTTGGAAACCTTTCTAAATCACATGTGATGAGTGGAGACATGAGCCATGGATTAGAGGCAGGAATAGTCTGAAAGGTGAGTGAAACTGATGTTGCACCTTTTAGTTTATGGTGAAATGCATTATATCTACATTTCCTAAACTGAGTTATGACAGTGCTGTGATTAGAAAAGGTAAGCGACCATTACACAATATGATTGCCTGGTAGTTACTTCTGACAACTGTCAAGTGAAAGAACAGCATTGTAAAAGTGAAACAGTCTTCAGATGCATTGGCATAGGTCATGCTACTAGATAACATGTTACTCTGCATTTTACACTGATGAAGGCACAGTCCAGAGTGAGGTCAACAGCTAAATGGTTAAACTTTCTCCAGGATTTTCATTCACACTTTAAATAACACCTCAGATATTTGTTTGTTTTAAATCTTCGACAGATATCTGAGCTTTTATTCATTACTTTAAAAAACGTTCAGCCCTTTGTGTGGCTGCTTTTAAAAGTAATAAGAGATTATGAACTGCAGGGTTTATTTACACATATGTCAAGGAGATACCAGTGTGAAGGCCTGACTGCCCTCCAAAATGCTAATGGATTCGGCATTGCAGTGTATTTTTACATAGCTATGCCAGGGAGTTTGAGTTTGTTTATTTTGACATCTTTATGAATATCTAAGATAATAATGTTTTTAAGTGGCTACTCATGTAATTCTTTCATATTTTGACAGATTTACGTGTTTCAAAAACTATCAGATGTTGAATGGCTGATGAGTTCTGTGTATCAAGCTGAATTGAGTGAGGGGAGGTGAAGTGAATAGTGATGGGTGAAGGGATGAAGAGGTCGAGGGGATAAAGGGAATGAGGGTGAGAAGGATGTAAAAGGGTAAGAGGAACTAAAAGAGTAAAAGGAGAGTGAAGAGAGGATACAGGATGAAGTTGAGGGATACCTTAAAATAGTCTGCAGAACTGGGCCGATGTGATACAGAATTCTCTAGTCAAGAAAAAAGGAAGGCAGTAAGCAGAAAGCTGCAGTTCATTAACTTAACATCTGTTGTAGGGAAATTGCTTGAATCTCTTATTAAGGAAGTTATAGTGGGGCACTTAAAACATTTCAATGCAATCAGGCAGGGTTTTTTTGAATAGGAAACCATGTTTGATTAATTTATTGGTGTTCTTTGAGGAAGAACAAACAAGATCGATAAAGGGAATCTATGGATGTGGTGTACTTGGCACACAAAGTAAGAGTTTGTCAGGTAGGAGGTGACATATCAGCATGGATCGAGGATTGAATAGTGAACAGGAAACAGTCAGCATAAATAAGTCAGTTTTTGGGTTCAGAAGATGTGACAAGAGGTGTGCCACAGGGAGCCTCAGCTATTTACAATCTTTGTCAATGACTTGGATGAAGGGACTGAATGCATGGTTGTGAATTGAAAAGCAAGATATTATTTAAATGGGATGAGATTGCAGAACTCTGAGTAAGAGGGCAGTGGGCATTCTGAGACATGAATTGCAGAGAGTTAGAATGCAGGTATAGCAAGTGATTAAGAAGCCAAATGGAATGTCACAAAATATAAAAGTTGGAATTTTTGCTGCTGCTGTGCAGAGCATTTTGTCCAGGGCATTGATGAGACCAGATCTGGAGTGATATGCACAGTTTTGATTCCTCATTTAAGGAAGGATATAAACACTTCAGAAACAGTTCAGAGAAGGTTTACTCCATTAATATCTGGGATTGTGGGGAATTGGGGGGTTGAGTCGGGGAGGTGATGGTTATCTCATGAAGGAAGGTTGGACAGGCTTGACCTGAATCTTTTGGTGTTTGAAAGAATGAGAGTTAATCTTGTTGAAACATAAGCTCCTTTGGGGACTTGACAAGGTAGATACTGGAAAGATATTACCCCTGGTGTGAGATATTGAACCAAGGGGTACAGTTTAAAAATAAGAGGTCTCTCATTTAAGAAGGAGATGCGAAGGATTTTTTTCTCTCAGGGCATCATGAATCTTTGGAATTCCCTTACTCAGCAGGATGCAGAGGCAATTTTTTTTGATTACTTTTAGGGCAGAGGTAGACAGATTTTTGACTATCAAGGGATTCAAACGTTCTCAAGGATAGGTGGAGTTCGGAGTTCAGGCCACAGTCGGCCATGTTTTTACTGAATGGTGGGGCAGGATCAAGGGGTTGAATGTAAACTCCTGCCCCTGGTTTTTAATATTTGTATATATACCAAATAAAGGAGGGCCTTTTAACATTATTGCCAAGGTATCAACCAGTTTTCACCCCTCAGGCAGCAGGGTCAACTTCACGTCATCCTTATCTCCACTGGGAGAAAATCCTGCCTCCAGATATTTTTGGAATGGACGTGGTAATGTCATAAAATATCCTAATTTCTGATTTCTGCCTCCATGATGAAGGATTATTTCTGGCCTGAAATATTAACTCGTTTTCTCTCCACAAATGTTGCCAGATCTGCTGAGTATTTCAGGCATTTTTCTGATTTCCAGCATTTATGGTATTTTGCACTTGTACGAGGGTCATCAAGGATTATCAATGACTGTTCAAAATTTCACTTAGGCAACAAGCTTTGCTTTAGTTGGATGAATTATCTTCTAGCAGTGAGCACAGAGAACACCTTTATGGGTGAATAGGCACCGAATGAGAAGAATAGAAAAGATTTCATGGAGAGCAGCACAATAAACACCATTCCAATTATGTAAAGACCACAAGTCACCATCTTTACTTGTGTCCTGTCTGCTACATGGATTTGAGTAGCAAGAAATTTGAATAATGGGAACGGTTGCTTGTTTGACAAAAAGGAATAAGCTTAGTTAGGCTGATGATTTATCTATCCACAAATGGTTTTGCAGTGCGATTCATGTGAGTGTAATGTTGTTGCGATGGTCTTGAATCTCTGCCCTTCTGTCCATCATCCTGATGTGGAACAATTTTTATCTTGCCATAGGAGATTGTCTTAAGCAAAATGCTAGCAATTGTATTTTGCTTCGCCTTTTGTTCATTTCATTCTTTAACTGAAAAGAATGATGGCAGTTATGATAGAACATATTCCAATTTATTCAAATTTGGCAAAGGGTTAGTCTCATTAACACCATCCCTAAGCTTGACTCATAGACAACATGATGTTTGTGGACTGCTCCAGTGATCCAAACTTATGAAATGGCCTGCTTTAATTGGATGCATTCCTCCGCTTTATGAGCTTAATTGGTGTTATTGCAACAGTTTGCATATTCCTTTCTGTCACCGAGGTCAGCAACCAGTAACCTCTATTCAGCACAGGCAACAGAACGGTGTTTCTAGATGTTTTCAACCTAACAGGAAACATTGCTGACAGCCAAAATTTTAACCGTTGTTTCACTGGAATATTAATGGGTTTCGTGTTGCATTACACACCGTTATGAGATTATTATGTTATTTCAAGGCTCCCAGGCGGTAGTGGTAGTGGGGAGAGGATTCTAGATTATGGCAGCACTGAATCTGGACTGGGGAATAGGGGAAGACGGGGGAGCGGGAGTAAATTGGGGAGTGGGGATGTACTGGGGAGTGGGGGTGGACTGCCTGGGGAGCAGGGAAGGACTACGGTGCGGGGGTGGACTGGGGAGCGGGAGTGGATTGGGGAGTGAGGTAAGCAGTTTCAAGGATCTTGTAGCACTAAGGAAATGATGACTCAACTTGTCACACATTTATTCCCAGCCATAACCAGGTTTTCACATGTAAAGCCAACTGTTACAACAGTTGTCAACATACCAGGGCCATATTATACATATCTTATATTTTAAATTGTTTATATTCAGGTTTTCAAACTGACAATCTGAGAACCCATTGAGAGAATGGAAGAATAACTGCCTAATGATGGGGAACAGATCAGGATTCTGTTGAAGGATGCACCTGATAACCCAAAATCTGGCTATTGGCATTGCAGTTTGAGAAGGTTTGCTTGTTCTGGATAGCAATGTGCCACTGTTACCCTCTAACTCTCATACTCTTTCTGTCTTTGTATATTTCTCTTGAATTCTAACCCAATGTGCTTGAGTCTCTCAGTGATCATCTCACACACACTTCATTCTCTTATCTCTTCGTCTCTCAAAGATTGCTCACTTTTTGGTTTTCTCTCTGATTCTGACCTTATCTCATTTTTTTCTATTCTTTTCTCAAAACCTCCCTATTTTCTAGTTCTCTCTGTCTCATTCAATCCTTTCATTTTTTGAGTTTTGGTCATTTCTGTCATCTTCCATTTCTTTCGCTGGCTATCCTTTAAATTGGAGATTTAAGGCAAAGCTTTGCTACAGGAATTCAACTACAACTTTGACTAAAACAAAGAGAGAAACCTAACTTTGTAAGGAGTTATCCACTGTGACTTAATCACCAGAAACTTCCAACCTTACGTGAACCAAGGAAAAGCATCAAGCCCACATTATTTCCAGCTCCCACCCTGAAAATAATAGTACAGTGACTTTCTAAACTCTTTAAAGCTCTATGGAAGGATTTTCCGGCTGTCCTTACCACAAAATTGGAAATTCCTGCCTGAGATCAATGGACCTTTGCCTGGTCCTGCTTCCCCTGGCCCTCGCTTGCTCCCCCCGCCCTTGCTATGATTCCTGTGGCGAATGGGATGGAAAAATTTCTCTTTTGTAATCACCTTCTTGTATGTGTATTTGTGTCTGTCTTGTGGGAATGAGTGAATGGGTGCAACTGCAATCACATCTGGGTGTTGAGAAATAAACATTTCTCCTTTCATTTTTTAAATGTCTGAGGAGCCCTGCTTTGTGATTTTTCTTGAGGATCACAGCACTCAGGGGATTAAACACTTACTTTATAACACACTTTGTAGCGATTAGCATATGAGTGGAAAAAAGGAGGAACCATTCTACCATCTTTCCTACGTCTGTAACAGTCTGAAGGAGTGATGATGTTTTTTTCATCAGATTTCTGCTGTTGTGCACATCCTTCGCCATGAGACTGTACTGGCTGGCTAGGTTCTTATGAAGGTATAAATGCAGAAGGGGAAAGTTGGGCTGAGGACAGAAGGGTGGATTCATTATGGCATCGCCTATAGCTTGTACTTCATGCCAGACAGCTGGATGAGGGTAAAATTGAATTTGCAAAGAAGCATTGTTCAGGAATATATCATCATCCTAGACATCCTAGTGAGGCTGATTGCAACAGACTTAGTCAGTGCCAACTCAGTGCTTCACAGTGCTGTTTTCTCCAAGGCCCTCAGGAAATGGAAGTGTTCCTGTTCTCTGTCATTCTCTGCAGCTTGTGATGTGCTTCCTTGTCCTGCAATTGAGAGAGTGGAGTGCCAGTGAACATGTTGCAATGTGTTGGGTGAGTTACCTGTCATTATTGAGTGGCTAATCGAGTATGTGGAAGCTGCAAAATGTGGATGCGTTAAACCGCTGAGAGAGAGTGTATACCCTTTTGAATATTGGTGTTTGCAGTCACGATGGTAGCAACCTGAGCCTGTGTGGAACCAAACTGGACTTACAAAGCAACCAGTGTGCGTTTCATGGCCTCAGAATGAGATGCTGCGTCTGAATGTTAAATACTATTTCTAGAGAGATTGCTGGTGGGTGAGTGATGTGAGTGTGGTGCATTAGCATTGTGTGTGATTGGTGAAGCAGCAGTTCGGAGAAGCTTTTGGTGATTGATGTATGCGCCTTGACCACTCAAATGTTTTGCGGGAGACAGGTCCTTAGGGTCACACTCCTTCGGTGACCCACATGGTCTCATTACTTTCACAATGTGTGCTTTGTGGATTCTCCTGTTCCCTGCAGATATGCAATCTCCCTTTGTCTCCCCACCTTCTGGAATAAAGTCTCTAGTACTACATTGGAGAAGATAAGAGTCCCCCCCCCCCACCCTTCATTTCTAATTTCTAGGGTACTTTGATCATTCTCTGAAATACTTTTAAATCAGTTTCACCAATTGTTGCAATCTAAATGCATTTCCCCAGTGCAGGCTGCCTTTAAAAAGTGTGGGTTAGTTTTAACTCATGTTGGTGGCTTACACTTCTGTGACCCTTATTGAGCATATAGCAAATTAGCAGGGCACTTAGCTCTAGGTTGCTTATCATGATTGTGTGCTTATGAGCAAGGCGTACAAAACCTGTGTGCTTCATGTGTCATTTTGATTTGTTGCAGTGTGATTTCCCCCCATCCAAAATACAGCATGTTCAGAAATTTTCAAAGTATTTATTTTTCATCTCCTGCAGATTCATACATAAGTTAATTTATTTGTTGATCAAAAGAACCTTAGCTTAGTCTAGTGAAAGAAAGAACTTGTATTTAAATAGCACCTTTCTAGACCTCAAGACATCCTAACATGCTTCACAGTCACTGAAGTATTCTTAAAGTGTAGTCACTGTGGTTTTTTTTCTTCTAAGGCCATCCCTTGAGTATGAGGATGATCTGCTTCCACTCGAGCTCAATGGGTTCTGAGTTTGCTGGTAAGTCCGATGTATGATTTTCAGACTGCCACATTTGGGGCATTTGATGCTTCAAAAATTGGGAGATGAGTTGTTTGGTGGCTGGTGTGGTCAGTCTGAAGCTTGACTTCACCTCTGTGTATTCCTGACGAAGTCTGTCAATGTGCTTGATACCTTTCCAAATGTACCTGGCTCGTCACAAGCCAGGACTCCAATAAGTTGATAAGAATGTTTGATCTCTTTAGAGATGCTTTGTGAGATCTCTAATTAGTTCATGCTGTCCTTCTGGGAGTGTCCTGCAGTTACTGAGTTCCCAATGGAACAGTTACTTTCAAGGAATCATAGAACCCTGCAGTGCAGAAGGAGGCCATTCAGCCCATCAAGTCTGCACTGACCACAATCCCACCCAAATCCTATCCCCATAACCCCATGCATTTAACCTAGCTAGTCCCCCTAACACTAAGGGGCTATTTAGCATGGCTAATCCACATCAATGGTGGCCTGCCCAAAAGAGTTGGTTTTGCATGATTAGCACCTCAGTGCTGGGCAAGTTGTCTTAGAAGAGGATGCTTCTGTTGGACTACCTTTCAGATTTGGAGTATCTCACATGGAACTGCTGGTGGTACTTCTCCAGAGGTGTCTGCCATTGTCTCTGAAGAATACAGGGCCATGAGAATTACTTCTTCCCAGTAAATAATGACTTTCATTTTGGATTTGAGATCCTGGTCCTCAAATATTCTTTTCCTCAGTCAGCTGAAGACTGACACATTGGAGGCAATGATAAAGTTTGTGATCCATCTCTGTCTTTATTAAGAGGAGCTTCCCAAGATATGGAAAAGAGTCCATGTTTTTCAAGGATCTTTCGGTTGTTTTTTTAATCAACAGGGGAAGGCATTCTGGTGTGGGAACTGGCTGCAAGTGAACCTTCGTTTTTCAGATATTTAATGAAAAATTCATTATTTTGTAACCTTGGAAACATCACTTTGTTTATATCGAAAACACAGCACTTATTTTAATGTAGCAAGGACCAATAGTAGCAATGAGATTAACACCAGCTATTTTATAGTGATTCTGATGAGGATCAATATTGTCTAGAACACATTTTCTTTGAATAAAGCCAAGTAATGTGTTATTCTATCTGATAGGTTAGCCATTTGATCTGAGTGGGGGTATCTCCATTGCTGCAGTAGATTTCACTTTCAGAAATATTTTTTGAAACTTAAAGAACATAGCTGGCTCAAACGAAGAAAAGCATTGGCACAGACTTGATAAGTGGTGAATCCTATGCTATATCACCATATGATAGCAATCGAAGGATTTAAATTCATGCAGGTTATGAAAGCCAACTATAATTGTCCTATTGAAAATTAGTGCCAGAATCATTTTGGTCCTCGCTTAGAATACTGAGGCTTAGAACACAGAAGGGAACCATTTGATCTATCGTGACTGTGTTGGCTGTTTGCTAGGGTAATCCAAAACTAATTCCATGCAACCTTCTCTAAAGCATTATTATTCTTTTGAAAGTAGCGCATCTAATGTTGCACACAACCCTCTAACAATTGCCAATTAGTTAGACAAGGTTAAGGTAACCTACTTTGTGTATAAAACAATTTCAACAAATAAAAATAATCTTTCAATGAATAATTGCTCTGTAGCAGCTTGAAGACTGACATGAAGATTGACATTCAATGAAAGTGAAAGGGCTTTTCAGCTAGATCCTGCCAGAGAATGTGTTTATGAAGAACAGTGGAGGTCAATCCTTATACTTCATGTTATATGCGATTTGGAAATCAATATTTGCTTTCTTCTGGGTGTGAACACAAGCAAACAATAAATCCAAGCAAAGACATCAAGTACCATGCAGTAATGGCTAACTTTCTTTTGAGTACCAAGTAACTCTAAATATGAGGTATTAGTGCTTATTTGTACATTTGCTTCAAGTGAATATAATTACAGAAGGTGAAAATGAACAATGTTAGCCGTGGATTGACGGTTGACTCCCACCTCTGAATCAGTAGGTTGTAGTTTAGGTCCTACACCAGACTCCTGAGAATAAAATCGCAACTGACACTTCAGGGGCAGCACTCCATTGAGTGCTGTTCGTTTGGATGAGAGATTAACACATCTGCCCTTCAAATGGATGTAAAAGACCTTGGTGCACTATTTCAAAGAAGAGCAATGGAGTTCTCCCTGAGAGTTGGCCAGCCCTCAATCAATATCAAAAAGCTCCACAGCCTTGCCACTCCCCACACGTTATCAGCTATAAGAACAGGGAATGTGAGAAATACTCAGCAGGTTTCGGAGCATCTGCAAAGAGAGAAACAGAGTTAACCTCTTGCTTTGTGACCTTTGAGATTATATGCTGTTTTAGGGTATTCACTTTGTGAAAACTGGCTGTGCATTTTTTACATTACTGCAAGAATATGCTTTCATCAGAACTCTGACAGACAACCTGCTTCTCTTCGACCTGAAAAATTAAGTCTGATTCTCTCTCTGCAGATGCTGCCACATCTGCTGAGAATTAATGGCATTTTATGTTTTTATTCACATTACTTCAGTGTAAACATTTCTTTTCATCTCAGCACTAAATGCTTGCTCCCCGATCCTTAGACTAGTTTGAGTCTGAGACCCTCTTGCTAGGGGAAACAGCTTCTCAGCATCTAAATGCAAGTCTTTCGTTTCTTGCACTTGATGAATATGCAGATGGTTTGGAAGGCATAGAATTTATCTCCACAGCTGCTTTTGTCAGTTGTACAAGTTCCATTCATGGTTTATTGATGCCTGCATAATCAAGAATATGAAGAAGGTTTGAGAAGAAAATCTCCGTAGTGTTTAATTGTTTCATAAGTTTTAACCTACATAAAATAGAAGAAAAACACTGTGGATGTGGAAATTTGGAATATTACCATTATTAAAATGCTGGAAAAACTCAGCAAGTATGACAGCATCTATGGAGAAAGAAACAGCATTAATGTTTCAAGTCCGTATAACTTTCTACAAAACTTCTAAAAAATGCTGCAGGAGCAGAGGGACCTAGGTGTAATAAAAGCAGAAAATTATGGAAAATCCCAGCAGGTCTGACAACACCTGTGGAGAGAGGATGGAACCAATGTTTCGAATCCAGATAACCTTCGTCAGAGCCACGTGGAGCCATTCAGGGACCTGGGTATATATGTCCATAATTCATTGAAGGTGGCAAGACATGTGGAGAGAGCAGTTAATGAAACAGAGTATTGTGGGCTTTATTAATAGGGGCTTAAAGTATAAGAGCAAAGAGGTTATGCTGAACTTATACATTACACAAGTTAGAGCAGTATTGTGTACAGTTTGAGGCACCTCACAATAGGAATGATGTGACGCACTGGAGAGAGTGCAGAAGAGGTTTACGAGAATATGACATGGGAAACTTCAGTTATGAGAATAGATTAGAGAGATTGGTGAGGTTGGGACTGATTTTCCTCAGAAAAAAGAAGGCTGAGAGGCGAGTTCATAGAAATGTTCAAATCCACATCAGGGCTGGGCAGAATAGATGGGGAGAAACATCTCCTGCTTGTTAGAAGATTAAGAATGAAAGGGCACAGATTTAAAGTGATTTTCAAAAGAAGCAAATATGATATGAGAATAGATTTTGTCACACAATGAGTGGTTCAGATTTGGAATGCACTGCCTGGAAATGTGGTGAATGCCAATGGAGGCATTCAGGAGGCATTCAATGATTATTTAAATAGAAACAATATGCAAGGGTTTGGGGAATAGGCAGAGGAATGGCACTAAACCGTTATGTTCTTATGGAGAACAGGTGCAGGCATAATGGGCCAAATGGCCTCTTGCTGCAGCGTAACAACTCTGAGGAATGATGGCTGGAAGATAATCTGTTTAAGAAGGTGGGTTTGCACTTTAGGTATGACAGTGAGACTGCAAGGCTCCAGGCCTCCAATTCCCTCCTAAATATCCCCATACAGGCCTCCAATTACCACTTAAACATCCCATACAGGGCTGCGATTCTATTCCTCTCCCCCAAACAACATGCACCACCTCCCGCCCATCCCCTTTTCCCCCCCAGGATTGTCCAACCCCCACTCACAATTGAGCCCTATCCTAATCATGTGGACTTACTTTGTCCTCTGTCCTCACCAAACAGTCTCCCCTCTTCCAATAGGAAGTCAGACCTGTCAGTCAGGTTGGCATCCAGTTAGGCAATTTGTTAGTGATTTCACATTCACAATGAAATAAAAAATTTACAGCCCATGTGGGAATTCTGACTGTCAGCCCCTTAGAGCACCTCTCCATTTTGGGTGGGCAAGGTAAATTAAAAAATAATCCCACGATTTTTGCTGCTTGATCCCAAGAATCCTAATTGCACAAAATCCTTTCAGCTTGATTGGTTCTTTATATTCTATTAAATCCTACACTATATCCGGCGTTTATGCAGGAAATTAAATGCATGATGCATGTATATTATTTTTATACTTAATGAGATCTTAAAAACTTGAATCATCTTGCCAGATATTTCTTGTCCATCTAAACTGTCACAGAAGAAAAATTATAGAGACAACAAAACAAGTGAGCAGAAATAATCATACCTTTGAAATCCAAAATGCTAACTCAGTAATCAAGGAGAACTACTTGTGATGAATAACAAGACACCAAATGGTGCAATTTTAAAGAGTATGCAAGAGCAAAGAAACCTGGAGATTCAAACGATCAAATCTTTGAAGGCAGAAAGACATGACGAGAAAGTTGCTGAAGATTGTAGCTCGATTCTTGGCTTATTAATAGAGGCACTTATAACCGAAACAAGGATATAAAGCTCATGGATGGGAAAAATAGTGAAGAAGCTGCCAGCCCCAAAGATGGCTTTCCCTGCTATATTGTTGTAGGGTAGTGCCAAGGGCCAATGGCAGATGGCATTGCCAGGAAGTAGTGCCAGGAAGCAGGGCCTGCTCCGCCATTCAATATAATCATGGCTGATCCTCTATCTCAATGCCCTATTTCCTATCCCTTGATGCCATTCAAAGCTAAAAAAAACTCTCTTTCTTGATTGCATTCACTGACTTGTCCTCTACAGTCTTCTGTGGTAGAGAATTCCATAGGTTCACTACTCTTTGAGTGAAAGAAGTTTTCCTCATCTCAGTCCGAGACAGTCTACCCCATATCCTGAGACTGTTCCCCTGATTCTAGATTTCTCAACCAGGGAAAATATCTTCCCTATATCCGATCTGTCCAGCTGTTTTAGAATTTTATATGTTTCTCCCTCCACTTCTAGACTTTAGCGAATACAGGCCCAGTCGAACAAATCTCTCCTTATGGGACAGCTCTGCCAACCCTGGTATCAGTCTTGTGAACCTCTACTATACCTCTTCTTTGATAAGTGTATCCTCTCTTGGGCAGGAAGGCTAAAACTGTTTGCATTACTCCAGGTGTGGTCTCACCAAGGCCCTGTATAACTACGGTAAGACATCTCCACTTCTGAATTCAAATCATCAATTGCCTTCCTAATTGCCTGCCTGCTTCACCTGCCTCTCCACTTTCATTGACTGGTGTACAAGGAAACCCAGATCCCTTTGTCTATCCACATTTCTCAATGTATCACCGTTTAAATAATACTTTTCCTTTCCTTGCTGCAGCAACATTGATTGAGCTTCACACAATTGTAATGGCAGGGCACACCTCAGGGGACATCAAGACACTTCGGCCTTCACCAGGAACAACAGGTATTTAATGATAAAGAGAAATCAGGTACAGGGGTTTGTAGCCCATTGGCTGCTTTGGGGCAGAGATCCAGTTCTTACATGCTTACTACATAGCTGCTCTATGATTCTGCATGAGAGAAAACTCCACCCTTTGGGGTGATCGCTCTCTCAGTTCCCATTGGTCTTTCAAGCTAAGTGATCCACTTCTGCTGTATTGTCTTAAAGAAACAGATCCCACAATCAATACAACAATCCTGGACAAAGCTGCCCACAGATAGCCAACTATCCATCAACTTAAACATTTACTACCTTTACCAATGACACATGGTGACAGAAACATATAGAAAATGTGCTGCAGCATCTCATTAAGGCTGTTTTGACAGCTCATCTCCAATCTTTACCACTGAGAAGATTAAGGACAATGGATGCATGAGAACAGCTCTATCAGCTACTTCCCTTCCAAGTTATATACCATCCTGACTTGGAACTTGATTGCTGCTCCATCACCGTCACAGGATTAAAATCCTGGTACTCGCTCTTTGCAACACATAGACTACAGCAATTCAAGAAGAAGAAGGTTCATCATCACTTCACAAGATCAACTAGAAATGGGAAATAAATAGTGGCTTTGCCAGCTTTCTCACATCCCAGTGAATGAAAAAAGAGCAGTGTTTTCGAAGTAACTGAATTGCCCAAATGCTTTTTTTTAGCGTGTGGAGTTCTCCAATTTTCTGGCTTAGTGTCAATTCATGTGGGAAAACTAGTGTTGCCCGCGGGCGGCATTGGTGAAAGGTTGGATGCTCACGCTCAGAGTCTCTTCCTTATTTTCTTTGTAATGTGGACAACTCATAGATTGGCATTCCCTCACAGCCAATATCTCCCAGGTAATGTAGAGCTCCCCACAATGGTCATGCCCACCACTCAGCCCAGTCAAAGGAAAAATCTGATCTCATTATATTGACCCCAGTGTCTAGACCCTTGTGAGAATGATTATTCTGGCAGCAGTCACACTGATCCTTAGGCAAACTCCTAACTCTGCATCAGGAGAAATGAGTCTGTATGTGCAACATTGCCCAGATATCGCTCTGCTCTTGGAAATTTGCGAACTTCTTTGTGGGAAGCTAGCAATCTGGGAGAATCCCAAGGCTGCTGCATCCCAGCTAGCCTGGTCCCAGTCAAAGCTTATGAAGTTGTGAGCTCTCATAACAATGCATGTGTCACCTCCCTGATGCACTTATATGCAGTGACCTGTGAGATGCCACAAGAGTCACCAATGGAGCCTTGAAAGATCCACAAGCATAATAGCACATGGTGGCTGTCACCTTCAGGATGACAGACAGTGAATGCCCACCAAGTCCATGTGATGCCGAGTCCTGGAGCCGGTAGCACAGGCGAGTGACCATCTCTCTTGACATGTGAAGTCTCCTTTGACACTGGTTCTCACTTAATTCTAGGGAAGGTAGGCACCATCTGTAAACCCTGGTCCGAAGATGGCATCTCCGAATGGCTGCTCCCAGTGTTCCTCCCTCTGACTGCAGAACAGGCTCTGTCACCTCCTTCCTCCTCAGGCTTCTGATGATCCCTGCAGAGAGCCAGATGTCAAGAACTTTGCTGTCTTTGTTGCCTCACAGCAAGAGGCATCACAGCCAATTCTCCTGGCTCCAACTCTCACTCGCTGTACTCATTGCTTGGGAAGAAAATGGAAGAGTGCAGTCATCTCCTTGCCCTGATCCAACGCACAGCCAGCCTTCCCATGGTTCAAAACTGTGCAACTTTGACCACTCCAGTGTAATCTCTCCAAATGGTCAAGTTCCATGCGAGACCCTCTTCTCATCCGCTTGACCTATTGGCTGCAGCCCTGGAGATCCTCCTGTACCCTAAATTCTCATGAAAGGAACACGGACCTGCTTCATGCTTGTCTGTGAGGCCCTGCTTGCAAAATGTTTTGGGTTGGGGGAAGGTGATTTGCCTATGTAGACGCTGCTGCAGCAGGCTCTGTTGGAGCAGGACCATCTGCTGAGGTTTGAGCCCTTTTTCCTTACCAGATGTATTAGATATCTGCTTGACCCCTAGGCTAATGCTAAAAGCAACCTTCAAAACTGACATATGGGGAGTTCAGCATGCTGGGGTTAACTGGTGACCACTAATTCAATGCCACAAACACATATCAGAGTTTTGGGGATACTTGACTTGCCTGTCAAAGCTAAGGAATGTTAATAGACTAGTGGATCAGTACTCTGACGGGCAAGGGTGAGATCATCAATGTTGCAGCTCTACATTATTGATAATGTGCTCCATTATTAAATGACTGGCAGCACCCCACCCCCCGCGCTCTGCTCTCCAAGCGATGCATCGCATGTGTCGCGTCTGCTGGATAGCCACTCACTCAGCTTGGTAGCCCAGGCTGTTAGGGCCAGTACACATCCTGAAGGCAGAGAACTTTCATGACAGATTTTCAACATCAGGATAGATAAGATACAAAAGTGACTTCTTTCCCCTCACCTCACTGAGGCCTCCCTCTTCTATGAGATAGGCCTCTACTTGGTACTCACCTCTACCTCTATCCCCACTTATGATTTATACCTATTCCCCTCCCACCCTGTTCAGCCATTGTGTATTGGTGCCAGGCTGCCACCCACCATCCCATCATTCCATCCCACCCCCACCCTGTTCAGCCACAATGCAATGCTGCTTGACTCTATGTCTCTCATGGATAAAATACCCCTTTTCTCATCCTGGACCCATGCCTCCCCTCTGCAACCACACCTCCCCATATCAGGATACGAGTAGCTGTCTCCTCACTTCACTCCTGCTTGGTGCCCTCTCTCCCCTTGGAGTTCCTGGTGGCTAATGGTGACCTGGGCATCCACCTCCAAACTCCCCTTCTGAAGTGAGGTTGTCAGGTTCCCATTTTTAACAACAAGCTGTAGTAAAATCTGCCAGTCACGGTGATGGGATGGATTATCAAGTGTGCGGAAAGGTTATAGTGGGATG
The DNA here is from genome assembly GCA_024679065.1 of Sphyrna mokarran. Classification (NCBI taxonomy): domain Eukaryota; kingdom Metazoa; phylum Chordata; class Chondrichthyes; order Carcharhiniformes; family Carcharhinidae; genus Sphyrna; species Sphyrna mokarran. Next base: position 41,445,212 of record JAGIQG010000010.1, on the reverse strand, counting down.
ATCTGCTATTAATACGATATTAATTCCAAATGAAGTTCCTGTCCCTTCAGAGCAGGAAATGCATCAATCACAACGCTGGCGGTGGGTGGAGGTGAGGGGGGTTGCCTAGCTTACACCTGATCAGTATTTAAATAACAATGCTGCTTGTTAAAGAATAAAGTTCCAAATTTAAAGCAGGATAATAATTGTGACTGATTGATGAAAGAAGATTCGGATTTTGATTTGAACTAACTATACTTACCAATTGAGTAATATCTTTTTAAAACCTCTTTCGAGATAGAAAAAACAGGAACTTACTACTGCTTATGACTGATTTCTTACCATGATTCGTTATATGATAAACTTGGTCAGAAACGCAGGATGCCAATGGAAAGAATCCATTAACAGTGTCATTTAAAGAATCCGTCTACAACTTACAGGTTATATGCTGGGTTGTCCATTTAAGCAGTTAGTTAAGGTCTGGACTTCTTTTGACTTGCCGTAACTTTGATTGTCAAGGAGGAGTTTTTATCCAGTGCTGCACTATTTGTGGCTGTCTTAATGTTAGTTTCGCTACAGCCATGGAGCATCTGGTAGGGGAGTGTTTGGGGTTGAAGAACAAGAGGGAGCAGCAAGGAATATGATAGACAGCAGGTGAATAAAGAGGAAGAGGTCTCTGTGTAGGAAGCCATACCTACAGTGGATCTGCAGTGAACTCTACTCCTACTTCAACTCCTCAGAGAATAAAGATAGCTGATGTGCTCATGCAAAAATCTCCTGCGTTCAACACTCGGGGAATCTCGATATATCCTTGTCTGCTGAATGCTCCATCATGAGTGCTTACCACCGTCTGAACGGCTAGAAGTTCAGCAGAAGACAGAGGATGAAGAGAATGAAGAAAAGAAAGTGCGTGAGCACCATTGATCATCAATGACCTTCACTGCATAATGTCACAAGTTGACCTCATACATGCTCTGCAAGACTGTGTAAGCTCAGTGGCAGGCTATACAGCAAACCTAGTATTGTGAGCATTGACCCATCAGCCTTCTTGCTAGTCTGTGACATGAAGATCAATATCTAAACTTTCTGCAGCAAAGCTTATATCGAATCTTTTCTTCTTACTGACAGCTGCAGCTTCCTATTCCCAACCTAGGATCGTGCACACTTATTGCAGGTGATTCACCACGTGAAGATTCATCCCGTCAATTGGACACTAAAGTATGTGCAGAGCAATATTTCTGTGCTGGGCTTGATAAGATGAGACTGAGTGTTGCTGTGTTTTCCGGAAAACTGTCCTCCTTTTCCTAAAGTGGCACGTGCCTCAAATATAACATCAGAGAACAAGGTTGCAAACCCTCCAGGATTGGTCTGGAATGCCCAGGAATTGTTAAACAGTCTATGGAACACTGCTGGAGGAAAATAATTGGGACATTAGAAAAGATTGTTTCATTTTGTGATTTTTTTTCATGGTTTCATTTTACCAGATATCAAGGTATTGAAAATGGGAAAAAAGGCTTTTTTGATTAACAGACAAGCATCATGCAATTGGGATATATGTCTTTTTATATTCCAATTGACGTAGGAAGGCAGAATGCATCACAAGGATGGCTGTATTGGCCACCTGATGGTTGCAGTGTGAGACAAAATCATGTGATCAGTTGAGGAATATATTTAATCACACTACCTCAAGACCTAATCTCTAGGTATAACAATCAGATCCTCACTATCTGAGTGAGGGCAGAGATATCCATTTCCCAACAACTTCCCCATTTGAACAAACAAATATGCAGCCAATGAATAAACAGGTGGCACTGAATTATATTCATGATATCTATAATGACTTCAATGAGGCCCATGAGGTTGGCCATTTGGAGTAGGAGAGCTCCCTAATTGAGGTAATAATTGCCTGCCCAATCAGGGAGTCTCACCTCTATATATTTTGAGAAGTGTCAGGGCTATAGACACTCTGGATTCTGATTTTATACCTGAAGCACTCCTAGGAATAAAGATAATGTTGTCAGTAAATAGAATCTGGTGAAGTAGTTCTGGTCTCTGAGGAGTTATTTCAATATCTCAGCACAAATTTAACAAAAGGCCTGGAAAGGTGTGAATAGGTGTAGGCAGTGCATGAGTTACTTCTTACAATGCAATACTTGGGGCATGGTGGAACTACTGGCCAAAGTTTATTAAAACATGATAAAAGAAGATATGTTTTGAATCTTATCTGGCAGTACTTAAAATGCAAAGCTATAGTTGTCTCTCACATCCAGTTCAACTCACTTTAACACAATTTGAAGCACAAATATTCACACTGGATCCAACTTGATGCCTGCTAAAGGGTGCACAGATGTTCACTGATTATAACCTGGATCCATTCATTCTGCTATCCTTTGCAATGCAGCCCCGCACAGGGGAGTTCCATCACAAAGGAAACAAACTGAGATAAATACTGAATAACAAGGTGTGATCAAAAATTTTGGCAAGACAAGAATGCATTTGTTTAATAATGGTAATTGCTTACAGGCCACCAATTGAAATCCTTTCACTAATATGAATAGAAAATGCCAAGTTATGTGGTTTGTATAAATTAAACACCTGCTATAATTTCTTTGCACAAGTCCTGTGAATATCTTTTCAGAATATTCAACTTTGTTTGGAAAAGAGAAAGGAGGAAGAGAGTATTGCTGTTGGCTGAAAAACATACAACTTTTCAATATGCAACTTTTTTTGTCCTTTATGCTGTTTGATTTTCTTCTGAAGGCACTCAGTCATGCTGGGGCTTGGATCTATCTCCAGTATTTCACCAAGTGCCCATTCTTTATGTGGTAGTGTAGACTCATCAGCTGAGATTCACTAAATCCTAGCAGGACTTTTTTTTAAATCAAGTGGGCATCATGTTTGATCCCACACCACTTCACAACATCCGTACTTTCTAGCAGAAATCAATTGGTATCAATCATGAGTGAGACATGCTGGTTTAATGTTCTCCCTAAGGAGAAGAGAACACTCGATGATTACCCTGACTCTGTTCAGCTATGCTCAAATGCCTGAAACATTATATAGTTCACTGATTGAGTTCACAGCAATCCTAGTGCAGTTAGTATTTTCATTAACCATGTTTTCTGTTGCTCAGTGGTATCATTCTCACCTCTGTGTCAGAATGCCATTGGATCAAGTTCCAATCCAGAGACTTGAGCACAGAATCCAGACAGATGCCCCAATGCAGGACTGAAGTAGCACTGCACTGTTGGTGATGCTGTGTTTTGACTGAAGGACTAAAATGAGGCCCTGCATCTCCTTTCAGGTGTAAACAAGAGATCTTTTCAGAGTAGAAAAAGGAGTCCTCTCTAATGTCATCACTCAACTAACATCAATTAAACAACTTCTTTTGATGTTATCTCATTGCTGACATGGGGGATTTTGCTGTGCACTAACTCCCTGCTCCTTTTCTTACAATAGTAGCTGCAGCTCGTTAGCTGTAAAAAAAACTTAGGGACATCCTGAGATCATGAAATGTGCTACATAAACGCAAGTACCCTTTATGTTAGCCAGAAAGAACATTGTGAGAAAATACCTTACTTTTAAAAGACCTGGGTGTTTGCTTATATTTGCATGTTGTCAGTAGAAATGGTAGGGATTCCAGGGCTTTGTAGAAATGGATGGCAATTCTCTTTGGGAAGTCAATCAGTCAATCTTTCTTTGATAATATACTGAATGGAGTAGGAATTTAAAAATCTGCAGGTCAAATATACAAGTGATTAACTTGATTTTCCATCAGTAATACTTTGGATTAAATATTGTGGATGATTCGGTATCTGTGACAACAGTTAGCAATCCCTCCCCTCCCTTGAGCAGGCTGGCGCCTTCTCCAGATAATGAGTGCCTTTCTCAGCATCCAAAATGCTCGGTGGATGGCTGTGTTTAACACTGGACCTGACCTTGGATTACAACAAATTGTTGTGAAATCTGCAGAGATGGTTGCATACTGAAGACGATTGAGCAAACGGGATGAAAGCAAAACAAAAACAATTGGCAATAAGAACATCCTGTAAATCCCTGAACTGCATTAAACAAAGATTGCATTAATAGGGGTTTTGTCTAAACCTGAAATGATAAATAAAAGAGGAGGTCATCTGAAGTGTGACTTACCAATCTACAGGTAGCTGGATGTGCAAGCAAATCAGTGCTACTTTAAGTCAGTTACTGATAAAATATGCAGCTACAGCTGTACATCAAAGTATTACTGGCAACTGCTGCAAACATCTGTTGGGACTCCTAAATCGCTGGTGATCTTGCCTAAGAGCAATTACTATTTATACTACAGAGAGTCTCTGGATCATGCCGCTTTCAAGTCTCAGTTTAATGATGGAGGTATGGAAGTTCCAGCTGGAAAATTAAATGTAAAAGTGGTACCCTTCATAATATTGAGGCAGATGTTCAGTATGTTGAGTGCCAAGTAGCAAAGCACTTTGGACAGTTTTCCAATGAGTCATGAACACTAAACATTTTCATTCAATTTATCTTCGCCTATCACTTGTGAGGGAAAGGCTGATGAAAACATTTAATTGAATATTTGTTGAAATTATTTAAATTTGCCATACTAATTAGCAGAAATAAAGCACTTGACCTATTTGAAATTGTGTTTCTTATTAGACCGGTGCTGAGAAAGGGCACAAAATGGAAAAGAAATGAAGGAAGACTACTGCTTTTTCATGAGGCTGAACAGTTTGTATTGGCAATAATATGTCAAATTCAAATTTGCCATCAAAACAGCATCACACACAAAAGTTGGAAATAGCCAGCAAAATGTCAGTGTGTTGATAATAGTTGAATATTTGAGTTGACAATTGTTCAGGCACTAAGAAATATTGCTCACTAAAGGAGAAAGGGCACAAAGAGCAAGGAAAATCCACAATGAGATGCATGGAATTCTCCCAAGCCCCTGCCAGTGGGTTTGATGGTGAGCATAAGGGGAGAATATGGCAGGTGGCCTAGAAATGATTTCACATTGGTGTGAATTTACAGTGGGATCTTCGGCTGGATCTTGCCACATCGAGTTGGAAAACCACCAGAGCATAGCATGAACCTCATTTGCATCCTGTCAGTAGTTTGCAGGTGAAGGCCTGACCAGCCAGGGCAGATTTGCCATGTGACTGGCAGAAAAACATTATGCCACAAAACACGTTCAGAAAAATATAGTCAGGTCTCATGTGAACAATGTCAGAGGCTGCTGCCGGAGTTCAGGATAGAAACTGTCTGTAACACTGGACCCTTGTACAGAAGGTTGGGAAGCATCTGCAAGTACCCTGGAGAAGATTCATCTTCCAGCTTCAGGATATTCCTGGAGATCAATCTTTGGTCTCAGGAAGTCTATCTTCCAGTCTCAGAATTCTCCTGAAGATCTGTTTTTATCATTTTCAGGCGGTTCACCTTCTTTCTTCAATAGTGGGTCAATGATGTTGAAAGCCTTTTCAAAATGGCATCTGGACTCGACAGTGGACTCAATCAAAGCCTTCCCTGCCATAGAATGTGGTGTAAAATCCAGCTGCATATTTAATGAAGTTGGGACAGGAAGATTTAATGTCTTTTCTGGCAGCCTTTGCAACGGAAATGTGCCATGTTCCTGCCCTGGGCTTAGTTTCAATCTGGGAGAATTCAGCCCAATCTCGTACTTAAAACAAGTACCTAAATTTAAAGGATCACATATTTAATACAAAAGTGTACAAACATGCACAAAATGTTCTCCAGCTGTCACCTGTGCAATGGTGTAATCTAATGCAGGATTGATGTCTATACTCCAGAACATAGGGATGCATTGACTGACAGTGGTGGCATGTTCAGTTATGGCTCTTTAAAAGAGAATTGGACAATTATCTGAAAACAAATTCAGGGCGATAAGGTGTGGGACTCTGTGAGTTACTGTTGCAGAGTGCTGGCATAGATAAGACAGGCCAAATGGCCTCCTTCAGTGCAATAAACATATCTAACTCTATGATTCTTTCTCAGGCTTGATTCCTGGTCTGCACTAGAAAGCCAGGTTCCCCTTGGGGTGACAATTACATCAAGTTTTAGGCCTTAATGTCGCTACTGTAAGAATAAAGAATGAAGAAAATTATAACACAGAAACAGGCCCTTTGGCCCTGCAAGCCTACACCGATCATGCTGCCCCACTAAATTAAGCCCCCTGTCCTTCCGGGGACCATATCTCTCTATTCCCATCCTATTCATGTACTTGTTAAGACACCACTTAAAAGTTACTTCTCTATCTGCTTCCACTATTTCTCCCCAGCAACAAGTTCCAGGCACCCACTATTCACTATGTAAAAAAATTGTCTTGTACATCTTTAAACCTTGCCCCTCACACCTTAAATCTATGCCCCCTAGTAATTGACTCTTCCACCCTGGGAAAAAGCTTCTGACTATCTACTCTGCCCATACCCCCCATAATCTTGTAGACTTCTATCAGGCCTCCCCTCAACCTCCGTCGCTATAATGAGAGCAGTATAGAGATGTATGAAAATTATCCAGAGTTCCTGTTCCCAAGGGTTTTCAATGATCTCTGATATGTGCTTGTAAGTCTGTATATTTGTACCTGCAGCTGTAAGGTGAGGACAAAACCATATTATTTTACACATGGTTATGCCGTTTTCACTGTTGAACTCAGCATTTGTTGCACATTCCTAGTTGTCATTGAGAATGTGATGGTGATTACAGTCTATTTCTTGAACCACTACAACCCATATGGTGAAGGTACTCCCTCCATACTATTGCAGGGAGTTCCAGGATTTTGACCCAGTGACAATGATCATGGTGTTATCTGTTCCAATTAGTTTGGTTAGTAGAACTATTTATCCTACACTCAGTTGAATGCTACCTTGATGTGAAGGATAGTCTCATCTCCAGAATTCAGCTTTTATATCCATTTTTGGACCTGAACTGTAATGGGTTCTGGAGCTGAGTGGCCTGAGTGGAACTCAAATGGAGCATCAGTGAGCAGGCTATTGGTGAGTGAGTGCCATTTGAATAGTACTATCAATGACTCTCTTCAGCACTTGACTAATGATTGAGAGTAGGCTAATAGGGTGGTACTTGGCAGGGTTCACATTATCCTACCTCTTAGGATACAACACACCAGACAATTTTTCACATTGTCAGGTGAATGCCAGTGGTGATGCTACAAAGCAACAGCTCAGTTTTGATGGCCTCTGGTGTTTGAACAGCCTATATCACACGTTAAAAATAGGCAACCTGGGAAGTGCTGAAGAGAGCATTCATGGGTAGCAGAGAAATAGTTCCCCCAGTCTGAATCTCTGAAAATACAAACAGATTTTAAAGAGGAAACAGCCTGAGACAAATTTGCATCTTTTATTTGCAATTTGAACAGAAAACTGAGCTGGATATTCACCTTGGTGAAGAGTGATGATTTGTGAGAGATACCTGCTGCTACATAGGAAATCATTAGCAAGAATAAATTGACATCTTTAGGAGAAGAAGCATGGGTGGGATTCTCTAGCTGTGCTCATCCCGAAACAGGAAAATCCCACCTGAGGTCAATGGAGCTTTGCTTGGCCCACACCTCCTCCCTTGCAGTGGAATGGGAGAATTCCCTCCCATACCTTTGAAAAGAGCATAACAAGTTGATATGTTTGTGTTGGATCCTTGACTTTATAAATAAAGACATTGAGGACAAAAGCGAGGAAGTCATGCTGAATCTTTATGAAACACTGGTTCATCTCAGCTGGAATATTACTGCAGCTAGTCACGGACACATGTTAGGAAAGAAAGCCTTGGAGAGTATGCAGGCGGAATTTGAAGGAATAATATTGGAGAAGAGGGTTTTGTGTTACTAAAACTAGAGGAAGAGCAGAAAGGTTTAGGGGAAAATTGAGACAAGGAATTTAAAATTACGAGGCATTTTGAAGAAGTAAATAAGGAGGAAACAGTTTCTGCTGGCAGAGGGGTCAGTAACCAGAATATACAGCCTTCAGATAATTGGCAAAAGAACCCAAAGGAATTGAGGAGAATTTCTTTTTCACAGCAAGATGTTGTGATCCAGAATGCACTGCCTGAAAGACCGGTGGAAGCGGATTCAATAGTAAGTTTCAAAGGATATTGGACATGAACCTGAAAAGGGAAAGAAATACAGGGCTGTGGGGAAACAGCAGGGGTGTGGGACTAATTGGATAGCTGTTTCAAAGAACTGGCAAAAGCATAATGGGCCTAATGGCCTCCTTCTGTGCTGTGTGAATCTAAGGCTGGGTGTATGTGTGCAACCAGAAAAGGTTAAAGGAAAAGAAAAATAGAATGATGGAAGTCAAAAAAAAGGTTAAATGTAACTTCTGAGAAGATTGGAGAGAAAGAGCAATTTAAAGAACTCAGAACACAGACTGAAACTCTGAAGCAAAGTAAAAAGAAGTAATGGAGAGGAAAGCAGACTTTGACACAATCACGAAGGCTTATATAAAACTTGATCACCATGCTGCATCAATCCATGTGGCAATTTGCAACTTAACCCTTCAAACTCCTAACATGTGCAATAAAAGTCCGATTGAGACAACTGTTTTCTATTTCATGTCACAAGCTGATGCTGAAATCTATATGTATAATTTAAAGTCATACATGCATGAATTGAATGCATATATAGCTCACACCCACAGGCTGACAGATATGTGCAAGTAGCACTAGAAGTGATCCTTCATATTTTTCCGATGGGGTCAAATAGCCACCATCTGTTTAGTTAACTACACTAATTTATTCAACTATTTGACAGCTAGGAAAGCTACAATTACCTAAAGGGCTCGGTGCCCTTTACAAGCTCTGTTGGTAACTATGCACGCATAGGTCATCAGTTCTCCTTAATAATGCAGGCTTTTCTGCTCTGATTTGTTTTGGAGTGTGTTTTCAATTTCTTTTTGTTGTTCCCTAGTGATTGAGGGCACTGGCAACTGAGTTCTGCTCCTCTCCTGTCTATTATTCTCTTAGACATTAGATGCATTTATGTCACAGGTGCAGCTGATGTTCAAATTTTAATAAAACAAATAAGCGTGTTGGATTCATAGAATCAAATTCTTCTGATGATATTTGGAGCCAAAGGAGTGTTCAATGACTGATTGCATTTCGAAGGGAACGAAACGTCACCAAATCACATTGTTGCACTAACAGTATTTTTCTGATCTCCTTTAATCTGTGCAGAATGTTAGAGATTCAGTTTCCAGTGAATGGCATGTTCATCTTCAGTATTGCAGGAAGAGCGTTCAGCTTTCAGACAGGAACAAAGGAGAAGGCATCATATATCCATGCTTTAACATGCAGAACATCCACATCAGGAAAGGGAAAGCTGGCACTTTTTAACCCTTAATTTTGCTAAAAAGAAAATAATTGTACAACAAAACAAAATCAATGTTTTGGTTAGTAATTACTACATACAATAATGCCACGCGAACCAAAGCACAATTCAATTCATAATCTTAGCAAAGTCTATAGCCGCAATCTTAGCTGCTATTCAAGTCAAGCTCCCACTGCTGCAAGATTGGAGAATTTGGTGCCTAGCAAAATCTGTGTTCACTAAAATGGGGGAGGTAAATCCTGTCGTGTGAATCACTGTAATATTCCGGCCAGGGAGTTTGTAAGTTCTCCCCGCCTCTGTGTGGGTTTCCATCAGGTGCTCCAGTTTCCTCCTACTGTACAAAGGTATGCAGGTTAGGTTGATTGGCTATACTAAATTGCCCCTTGGTGTCAGAGTAAATTTATGAGGTTAAGGGGATAGGATCTGAGTGGGATTGTTGCCAGTGCAGACTCAGTGGGCCAAATGGCCTCCTTTAGGACTTCAGGAATTCTATGATTTTTTTTAAAAGTTAACTCTAGTTTTCGACATAGTGCTAATTATCATTGCACTACTCAAACCAGCCTCCTACCCATTGACTCTGTCTACTCTTCCCACTGCCTTGGAAAAGCAGCCAGCATAATTAAAAACCCCACACATTCCTGACATACTCTCTTCCACCTTCTTCTGTTCAGAAAAAAATACAAAAGTCTGAGGACATTTACCAACTGACTAGGGAAAGCTTCTTCCCTGCTGTCATCAGAGTTTTGAATGGACCTACCTCACATTAAGTTGAACTTTCTCTACACCATAGTTATGACTGTAACACTGTATTCTGCATTCTCTCCTTTCTTTTTCTCTATATGGTATGCTTTGTTTATATAGCTTATAAGAAACAATAGTTTTCAATATGTATACGAATACAAGTAAGAATAATAAAGCAAATCAAATTAAAGGATGCATATTGAAAGAAAGAGTTTCCATACAGGTAGCATTTTCATGACTACAAGACCTTCCAAAGCACTTCACAGCCAATGTAGCAGTTTTGCAACGTCGTCACCATTGGAATTACAGAGCCTTATGGTACAGTAAGAATCAATTTGACCTTTCTTGCCTGTGTCAGATCTTTGAGAAAGTTGTCCAATTTAGTCCTGTACTTCAGCTTTTTTCTAATAGCCCTGCAAATTAGTTCACTTCAAGTATGTGTCCAAATGCTTGTTGAAAGTGGCTGTGGAATTTGCTTCTATCATCCGTTCAGATACTGAATATGAAAAATGAGTTTAAATAGCAACACTTCCAAGTGGTGTGATACAGACTATGTTGATTTCCCGGAGTAGGCAGGCAGCACTGTGGACTTAGATCTGCATAGTCCATGCACTGTTCTTCAATGATAGAAATGAAGAACTCACTAGTGCTGTCTAGATGGGGAGCTTTGGTTCTATCTGCCTTGGGAAATCAATGCAAGTGTTACTCAAACTAATTTCCTGCCCTCTATGTACAAAATGTTCTCTTTATTTCTCCTCAGTTTTTTGCCAATTATTTTACACCTATGACCTCTGGCTACTAACCTACTTGTCAAGTTTCTTCTTTCTTGTTCTAATGAAACCCCTCAAAATTATGAATACTCCTATTAAATCTCCTCATAACCTTCTCTGTTCTAAGAAAAGCAATCTCAGCTTCTCCAATCTCTCCACAGATTGGCAGTTCCACATCTCTGGCACCGTTCTGGCAATCTCTTATGTGTCCCCATCAAGACCTTGACACCTTTCCTAATATGCAGTGAGCAGAGTGAGACAATACATTAGCTGAGACTCAACCAGTGATCTGTGATGTTTTAACATAAGATCCTTGTTCTTTTATTTAACACTCATAATAATAAAGCCAAATTCCTATACACATTCTTAACTGCCCTGCCAAACTGCACTGCCACTTTCAAAGATTTTTGAATAAATCCATTTCTTTCTGCATTTGCATCCTCCCTCTCAGATTAAAACTATAGCACTGCTTTCCATGTTACTACTCCGGGGTACATCACATTGATTTGTATTCAAGTGCATCCTTCATTTCTCCGCTCACCACCAAAATCTTCATGAAGTCTACTATTCTCCTCATGCTCTACCACCTTGCAAAGTTTCTATCATCCACTAACTTAAATACTATGCTTCCTTCATTGAAGTCAAGGTCATTTCTATATAACAAGAGAAGAAATCATGCTAACCCTAATCCCTGGGGAAGCCTGTTGCATATTTCCGTCCAGTCAAAAAAAAGTGCATTCACCACAACTCTCTGCTTCTTGTTCCTTAGCCAATAATATGCCCAGCTCTTTAATCTCATGTGTTTCTATTTTCTTGATCAGTTATGTGCCACTTCATCAAATATCTTTTGAAAGTCAGATATTCAACATCTATTGTATTAATTTGATGAAGCATCTCTGTTACTTCAACAAAGGATGACATGGTGGTACAGTGATTAGCACTGCTGCCTCGCAGCGCCAGAGACCCAGGTCTGATTCCCAGTTGGGTCTGTGCGGAATTTGCACATTCTCCCGGTGTCTGTTTGGGTTTCTTCCAGATGCCCCCGTTTCCTCCCACAGCCAAAGATGTGCAGGTTAGGTGGATTGCCCATGCTAAATTACCCCAGAGCTCTGGCAAAGAGCCACTCTGACTTGAAATGTTAGTTCTGTTCTCTCTCCCCAGATCCTGTCAGACCTGCTGAGATTTTCCAGCATTTTCTACTTTTGTTTCTTCTCATGAAAATGGATATTGTTTCTGAAATGGTATTCAATACTTTTGCCACAACTGAAGTTTGCCTGCAGACCTGTACTTTATCCCCATGCCTTTTTTGAATATTTGTGCAATGCTTTTAATCCTCTATCCCTCTGGTAAATCTTTCATGTCCAAGGAGGATGGACAGATTGACATCAGAGCTTCTGCTATCACTATGTTTATTTTCCATAGCAATAAAAGATGCATCCCATCTAGACCAAGTGACGATGTCAACCTATTTAGTACTTCCTTTTTATGTCTACCCAATATCTTTACTTTCCCTCCTTAACTGTGACATTAAATTCGTCCACTTTTGTGATGACAGGTGCAAAGTACAAAATCAAAGCTTTAGTCATCTCCTCTGCTTCTGGAAGATTTGCGATTTTGTCCCTAATTGGTCCCGTGATTCTTTAAGCTATGCTTTTACTTCATCCATATTTATAAAGGAATTTTGTGTTCCCTTTTATGTTAACTGCTAATCTTTCCTTATACTATCTCTTTTCTCTTCTTGTATACTATTTCACTTACACCCTGCTCTCTTTGTCTGACTTTCATCTGATATTTGTCATACGGCTTCTTTTTTGGTTTCATTTCCAGCTTTTTTTGTCACTTAAGAAGCTCCAGTTCTGGGTTCCCTACCTAATAGAAATACGTTTGGTTTGTACGCAATTATTTCTGCCTTTAATGCCTGATTTTGCTCATTTACTGTTTTCTTATGGCCAGGATAATGAATGGATCACAGCAGCTAATTTGTATACTACAAACTCCCACAACAGCAATGAAATAAATGACTGGATAATCTGTTCTTGGGTATTAGTTAAGGGATAAACATTGGCCAGGACATGGGAGAACTCCACTGCTTCTCTTCAAACTACTGCCATGTGATCTTTTATGTCAAAGTAACAGGGCAGACGCTACCTTGGTTTAGCTTCATCAAGAGACAGTCCCTCAGAGTACAACACTCCCTCAATGCTACACTGAACTATTGGGTTAAATTTTGTGCTTACAGAATCCCTCCAATACAGGAGGAGGCTAATCGGCCCATCAAGCCTGCACCAATAATAATCAAACCCATGTCCTATCCCTGTAATCCCACATATCTACTCTGCTAATTCCCCTGAAACAAAGCGACAATTTAGTACTAATCTACTAGTAGACATCTACTCTACATATTTTTCGATTGTGGAGGAAACTGGAGCACCCAGAGGAAATCCCACTCAGGCATGGGGAGAACTCCACACAGACAGTCATCTCAGGCTAGAATTGAACCCAGATCCCTGGCACTGTGAAGCAGCAGTGCTAACCACTGTGCTATCACAAGTTATGTCACTAGTGTAGGACGTGAATGTAGAATCTCTGACTTAGAATTAAAAGTACTGTTGTGCCAATGGTGACACCTTGGAGATCCGTGCAATATCTTTCCTAAAATGTGTCCATACCCTGTTATGCAAAGTATAATTAAACATCGTGCATTCCATGGTGCAACCTGAATGACGTTACAAAACAATCAACAATCTGACTCATTGTGAATAGCTGCACAGGAAATCTTTCAGCAAACATTTAAAATGCAGGAAAAAAATACTCAAGCAACAGGAATAATTTAATTTCTCCAATAATAACACCAATCTATTAAACATCTGAAGTATTCATTTACATAAAATGAAAGTACGCTCTCCAGCTCACCTGTCAACACTTTAATCTTTCTGTTTTCTTTTACCACTGTGTATTGTCAAAAATAGATTCTTAATCATGCATTGTTCCATCTTCTCTCATCATTTATCATAAATTTCTGTCATGTAAGATGGGTTCAGAACAAATTCGCCAGATTTCTATAAGGTTAAAGAGTAAATTTTGGGGCAAGGTTTACGTAAGTTTGGTTTGTATTCATTTGAATATGGAAATTTGAAAGAGTAAATAAAGATCATTTGTCTCCTCTGGTGGAAGGAGTTTATTTATTAGCACCACCGGTAGGTTTACGTTAACACTGCAATGAAGTTACTGTGAAAATCCCGTAGTCACCACACTCTGGTACCTGTTCGGGTACATGGAGGGAGATTTAGCATAGTCAATGCACCTAACCAGCACGTTTTTTGGACTGCAGGAGGAAACCAGAGCACTTGGAGGAAACCCAAGCAGACAAGGGGAGAATTTGCCACAGACAGTGATCCAAGCCGGGAATCGAATCCAGGCCTCTGATACAGTGAGTTAGCAGTGCTAACCACTGTGCTGCTGTGCTAGGGAGCATACTCTTAAAATTCTAGTGAACCAATTTAGAAATAAGATCAAGAAGCGCTCCTTCATATAATGGGTAATGGAAATCAGGAATTCGTTCTATCAGAAAACTATGGAAACCGAATGAACTGACCACTGAGTTTTATTTTGCTAGAGCAAAGGTATTAGGGGTTATGGAACCTAGGCAGATGGATGGAGTAAAGATACATATCAGCCATGATTAAATGATGGAACAGGTTTGAGGGGCTGAATTACCTACTCTAGTTCCTACACATTGTTAAAAGAGTTTTTCCTTTCTTCTGCCCCTTTCCTCCTTCTGCTTGCTGGAGATTATTTCATATAAATTAGGTGTGTCCAGTAGAGGGAGTTTGGTCTTGGAGATAATGCTGTTATTTAAGCAGGTATGGAAGGATGAAAAGCTGCCACTGCAGAATAAAGACATAAATACACTGAATTCTCTTCAAATGGGATTTTTCTTCTGATTTATTCAGAAGCGGTTTCATGAGTAAAACAGTTGGAACAAACAATTTGATTTGGAGATAAGCCATTGTGTTTGAATGACTGGAAATACGTTTTCTTTGCAAACTGCTTTAAATACACATAAAATTATATGGAATTCCAGGACAGAAACAGACCATTCAACCCAGTTGGTCTGTGCTGGTGTTTATGCTTCATCTGTGCCACATCCACCTGACTCATCTAACTTTATCCTTGCACCCTTCTGTCCCATTTTTTCACACACGTATTTAACTTCTCCTTAAATATGTGTGTTATTCACTGCAGCTGTTCCATGTGGTACCAAATTCCACATTCTAAACATTGTTGGGGATTCAGAATTCTCCTGAATTCATTACTGGATTTATCAGTGACTCTCATATTCATTGTTCCTACTTTTGGATTTCCCCACAAGTGACAATATCTGAGAGTCTTCAGCTACAATGGCCTCAACATTTTCCTAATATTCTTACACATCTTCAGTTGGACTCTTAAAACTGCATCTTCCACCAAACATTTGGTCACTGTCCTAATAGTTCCATCTTTGACTTGTTTAAAATTTTTGTCTGATGATCATTCCACCTTATCTTACAGATATTTTATAATTTCAAGTTTTTCTCATTGATAATGCAAAAGCTGAGGTGACCGAAGAATTTTAAGCAACATGGATTTAATCTGATTCAATCTGAGTGGAGAAGCCTTTGTTCCTGTTATGTGCTGAATCATTCTCATTAACGCAATGGAAGCGAGAACTTTATTTTACAACTGCCGCGAGATATTGGGCCCAAGTTGTTGTTTATGCCAAAGACCAATGTGGGTTCAATATTGCCCGTGTGACCTGTAGTAGCAATTTCCTTGCTACTACCTTGGATCATGCCTATTCCTGGAATTCTGCCAGTGGGATATACCTGTTTGCTGCGTTAGCATGTTAATTGCCAGTCTAACATCCTTTTCCAATAAGGAAACAATGTCCTAATCCTGGAAGCAGCCATTGCCACCAGTAATGTAGATAACTGCTGAAAGCCCTAAATGCCTTGGAGGTCAGAGCAAAACTGTAGATTAAGATTTATTAGTGCATACATTACATTGCATTAATATACAACACTGCAATGAAGTTACTGTGAAAATTCCCTAATCACTATGTTCCAGTGGCTGTTCAGCACACTGAGGGAAAATTTAGCATGGTCAATGTACCTATCCAGCACGTCTTTCAAATTGTGAAATGAAACCAGAGCACCCAAAGGAAACCCACGCAGAGAACATGCAACTCTTCTCAGATAGCGACCCAAGCTGGGAATCAAACCCTGGTCTCCAGCACTGTAAGGCAGTAGTGATAACCAGTGCACTACTGCACTGCCCTGCTGAGGGATTAAGAACCAAGATCAAGAAGGTGGCAAAGTTTGGTTCAACACACAGGAGTGACTAGAGTAAGTTACAGGCTAGATGTTTTTTAATCTTTTTTTAAATAATTATCCCAGCAACTATGACTAATTAGCATGAGTTCTACTGGGATTTTCCACAAGTTTGAAAAGAAACATTTCCATGGTGGCCTTGGAACTGCCTCGAATACCCCTTCACACATCAGTCCAACCATCATTATTAGACACTACAGAAACAGTGGTATCCCAGAAGAACACATTTCTTCTCCGTCTTATAATCCCCTGTCCTGAGATCAATAATTTTGATCTATTCATCCGCCAGAGTCTCACAGCTTATGTCATAATAATATCAACATTACAATTGGAATATAAAGGAAGCCTATGGATGAGGATCAGGGTGACATGGTGGCAGAATGGTTAATATTGCTGCCTCACAGCACCAAGAACCTGAGTTCAATTCCAGTCTTGGGTCATTGTTGTGCAGAGTTTGCATGTTCTCCCTGTGTCTGCATGGGTTTTCTTCAGTTTCCTCCCACACAGTCCAAAGACGTGCAGGTTAGGTTGATTGGCCGTAATAAAATAAACCTCATATCAGTGGGATTAGTAGTGTAAATATATGGGATTATGGGAATAGAACCTAGGATGGACTGTGGTCAGGGCAAACTTGATGGGCCAAATGGCCTTCTTCTGTACTGTAGAACAAAGAACAAAGAGAAAAGAACAAAACAGCATGGGAAACAGGCCCTTCGGCCCAACGAGTCCACGCCGCCACCTCAATGTTCCCACTTTTACCCATGATCCCATCATCCCTGTCTGTGTTTGTAGATCTAGGCATTAGAACCAAATTTGAGACAATTTAAGGAGAATTTGTTCTGCCAATCAGCCTAAGAGCACATCTTTGGGATGTGGGAGGAAACCGGAGCACCCGGAGAAAACCCACGCAAGCACGGGGAGAATGCGCAAACTCCCACAGACACTGGCCCAAATCCATGTATCTGCACAACGTAGCGATAGTCACTGAGCTGTCATGTTGCCCATCAAATGGTCCAGGTCAAGCGTACACTAACAACGTGAAGCACTAGGAGATTCTCGAAAAATCCAAGAGCAGTCCTCTCACGACCCATCGTGTGTATGCCCCTCGTTAGACAAGGTGGACCAAAGTACCTATGATTTTATTCAGTCTCTGTTTGGTAAATATAAACCAGGAAATAAATAGATTGGGATTTTCTGCCTCCCTTTATGGCATATGGTGCAGATGGCCTATCATTGACTGGTGGTATGATCGGCAGATCACACTGTTGTCAATTGGGGTTCCCCCTTCTCTGTTGTTGGAGAATCTGTGATAGGTGGGGAGGGGGTTGCCATTTGAAGAGACCAGAACATTCTGCCAGATGGGTCAGCTGGAAAACTCCAAACTAAGACATCCTATTTTTGTAGTACCCCATGGGTTAGAAAGTGGGTACAGGTCTGGTTAGTGGTAATGGAGAGGAAGATGTGCCAGTAAGTCAGCCAGGTGAGGTGAGCACAATGTTCTAAACTGCATAAGGCTGGGCCCTTGTCCTCATTCAGCAGGTACACGGTTCTTGCTGCCTGTGTGAATGAGCAAGAAGTCTGTAGGGTGGAGAAGCAAACTGACCATGGCATCTTTTCAATCATGGCTTTTAGGAGAAAATGACATGAGCAGTGGAAGAGAAAAATTCACCAAGCTCGAGGGAAAGTTCAGGGGAGCGGGATTAGCTGAGATGCTCTTGCAAAGGAAATGAAGAAATAGCACAAGGAATTGACACAGTGATCCAAAAGAAGCTTGGTCACACTTATTAAAATCTTGGAAATGGAGCAATTATAGTTGGAAACAATTGAAAGGTTCATTTTCTAGAAACACTGTAATGTCATGCTTTAATACGGAGAGAAACACATCATTGTGTATAGAAAATTGAGTAGGAGAGAAAAATTGGATAGAGTGATGCTCTGCCTGACAATCGAGACTCACTGCCATTCTCAGCATAACCCCCCAGACTACTGTTGGGCTATACAGTAGGCTTGTGCAAATATAAAGGTTCTTACTGGAATGAATTGCAAATCATGTAAAGACATGAGAACATAAGAACTGGGAGCGCGAGTTGGCCATCTGGTCTCTCGAGCTTGCTCCACCATTCAATAAGATCATGGCTGATCTTTTTGTGCACCCAGCTCCACTTACCCGTCCGTTCACCATAATCCTTAATTCCTTTACTGTTCAAAAATTTATCTATCCTTGCCTTATAAACATTTAATGATGTAGCCTCAACTGTTCCACTGGGCAGGGAATTCCACAGATTCATAACCTTTTGGGTGAAGAAGTTCCTCCTCAACTCAGTCCTAAATCTGCTCCTTCCTATTTTGAGGCTATGCCCCCTAGTTCTAGTTTCACCTGCCAGTGGAAACAGCTTCCCAATTTCTATCATATCTATTCCCTTAATACAGCATCATACAACATTTGTGGCACATGAAAACAGGGCTGAGTCTCATTAGCAGTAATGAGGTGGCAATTTCTGCTTACCCACTACTGGAATTTTTTGTAGGTTCATTGATAAGCATTGATTGCTATGATTAGTCAATCATTTCTTCTTCATTGTATCATGCGCCAGTCAAGATGGCAAAAAGCAAGCCTGATCTTTGGGTTGAATTTTCCCATTTTGAAGCTAAGTGCCCAAGTGCATGTGGGAAAACGGGAATATTTCCCATTGGCGTTGACTGTGTCAGTCAGATGGGATTCACCCCCCTGAAAGATGTAGATGAACTCATTTTGAGCAAATTACTGGTCAGACTCACTGCCCTAAGACCGAGCTGACTTCTTTGGCGGGCTCCCTGATTTCTACGTTCAGAGACAGGCCTCCTTCCCATCAAAAAAATGAAATGATCACCTCCACCTCCCACTGACCAAAGAGACAATACCAACTCCTTACCAAAATGGGCTTTTGCCCTTTCACCCCCACCCACCATTCAAATCATGGGTCATCTGCTCCTCACACCATATGGGCATGACAGTGACCTGACCCAAATCCACCTTCAGCCCTTTTCCTGCTCAGCACTCCCCCACTTAGCCTGTCAGTAGCAGAGGGTAAATGGCCACTGCACCTAACATTGAGCCCCCTCAGGGGTAGGGAGTCAATGCCAGGATATTAACGGAAGTGCATAATTGTAATTGCCAAGGCATGTGGCTTGAAGTGGAGGTGAATGGTGGGTCAGTTTGAGGGAGAAGGAAGGCTGAAGGATGCTTGTGTCAGGTCACCCTCATGCCTGTGTAGTTTGTGTGTGGGAGGGGGAATTTGTGATTTGAGTGCTGGTGGGGAGGAGGGGGGAATACTCATCTTTTCTGAGGGGATGCTGGTACTCTTCTGTACTCTTGTGGGAGCACAGTATGTACTTGCTTGTTGGGAGCAATTGAAAAGCCCACCTGGTTGCTGGGGAGAGTTTTTGAAACATAGAAATATAAACATAGCAGCAGGAGGAGACCATTTACCCCTTCGAGTCTGCTTTGCCATTCATTATGATCATAGCTGATCATCCAATTCAATAGCTTAATCCTGCTTTTTCCCCACAACCTTTGATCCTATTCACTTCAAGTGCTATATCTAGTCACCTATTGAATACGTTCAATGTTTTGGCATCAACTACTTCCTGTGATAATGAATTCCACGGAGTCATACTCTTCAAATAAAGGAATGTCTCCCCACTTCTGTCCGAAATGGTCTACCCTGAATCCTCAGACTGTGACCCTTGGTTCTGGACGCCCCCACCATTGGAAATATCCTCCCTGCATCTACTCTGTCTAGTCCTGTTAGAATTTTATAAGTCTCTATGAGATCACCCCTCATTTTTGTGAAGTCCAGTGAAAGCAATCCTAACCTAATCAATCTCTCCTTGTATATCAGTCCTGCCATCCCCGGAATCAGCTTAGTAAACTTCTGCTGCTCTCCCTTGAGAGCAAGAACATCTTTCCTCAGAAAGGGAGGGTCTTCGATGGGCACAGAGTGTGCAAGTTGAAGGCACTCTCTGATCCAGTCTCCAAGTCTTTAAGTTTTACCTGGCAGTCTAATGTGGGTCTTCCATATTGTGGCACAATCCCAGTGGCAGTGGGAAGAACCTCTCAAGTGGCCATTCAGGGCACCAATGGCTCACAGTTGAATGGGCAGCTCTCAATGCATCCCCTGCTGTAGGTGAAATGCCCAGAAAAGTTGAACTTGGATAGGTGACTAGCACAGTGTTCAATCTTATGCCCCTCCCTACCTGCCATCTCATTTCTCTGCAGATGCTGTTGAGTATTTCCAGGACTTTCTGTTTTTATGTTCTAGTGGTCATCATTTTACCTGCTCCATAGAGCAGATTTTTTTCTGATCTCAACACTTTTTCCCTCATCCAGTCTGTTCTCAGCTACATCCATGATTCTTCAGACATTTTCCAGTACTTTAAATGTTCCCAGTTACCAGCCCCTTACTGGTTTCTTTCACTAAAATCATCCAGTCCCTCTATACCTTCATTACCTACCTGGACAGGCTAAGAGTCCTCCTCTTCTTCCTTAAATGGACCACCTACCATTCCTCTGTTCCATGTGATTGAACATTTTACTTTGAAAACTTCTTTAAGTCTATTCACTTCCTCCAAATAAAAAGTGTTGCTGTACAAAGCTATACAGTTCCTAGCTATGTCTATTTTTCCATGAAAAATGTGGAATATTCTTCTTTCTAGTTGTACTCATGTTCCCTCTTTCATCCCTTTCTCCTGTATCAGTATGTTTACTGCTCTCATCCCGAACTGGAAAATTTCATCAACTTAACTTCTGAACTCTTCACTCTTTGTTGATCCAGCAGCAGGAGCCCTTCAGTTGTAGGCAATAAAATCAAACAAACTTATTCCAAATTATAAATCAAAGAACAAGGTTCAATGAAGAAACACCATTACTCCAATACTTGCAGCCTCACCCTGGGCCAATCCAAGTTCTCCACAATCCCCAACAGCTTTGTACTTACAATGAATCAGTTAGCCTGCTGACCACTACATCATTCTGTTGGGTCAGCTGACTTTTACAGCTTGTTATCATAGGTCAAACTGTAATAGATCCAATGCTATCATTGGTTACATTTTAATATTCTTCACATGAATCTTTTCTTCTTTGACTTCTGAATGTCCATTTCTGAATATAGGCCATTGACTAACATCCAACATAAATCCACTGATTCCTAGCTACTTTGACTATACTCCAGTTCTCCCAGTTTCTCTATCTCTGTGTCATCTGTTCTAATAATGCCATCATCCATACTGTGGTTCTAATAGGTCTTTCCTCAACTGATAATATTTACACACAATCTGTGGCAGGGTCTTCACATATGTCCATTCCATTTCTGGACCTCTGCTCTCACCCATTCTGTGCCCTCCCAAAATTATTGAATTACTCTAGTTCTTACTTTACCAGCTTCCGCATTCAACAGTTCATCCTTCATCATTTTGCAGCATGCTGCAAAGTAGTTAGCACCACTGCCTCACAAACCAGGAACTGGTTGATTCCCGACTTGGGTCACTGCGTGGAGTTTGCATGTTCTCCCCTGTGTCTGTGTGAGTTTCCTCCGGATACTCCAGTTTCCTCCCATGGTCCGAGAGATGTGCTGGTTAAGTGCATTGGCCATGCTAAGTTTTCCCTTAGTGTGCTTGACCAGGTGCTGGAGTATAGTGACCAGGGGATTTTCACAGTAACTTCACTGCAGTGTTAATGTAAACCTACTTGTGACACTAATAAATAAATTTAAAAACACTTAAAACATGGTGTCACCATGAACACTCCTATTTCCTTTCAGAATTCCTTTGGGATAATTCCCTCTGCAGCTTCTTGTCCATTCCCCAATCTCTTGACATCCCTTTTCCTTCCCCTGTCACTGTCCTTTACAAATACAAGGGATGTAACATCTGTCCTTTTATCATCTCCCTTCTCCCTATCCGAGGCCCCAAACACTCCTTCCAGGTGAACCAGGCATTTATTTAAACTTCTGTCACTTTACTGTATTGTATATGCTGCTCACGAGGCAACTTCCTTCACATTGAAGAGACCAAATGTTGATTGGGTGACTGCTTTGCAGAACATTTCTATTCAGTTGGCAAGAAAATTTTCAGCTTCTATTTCCTTGTCATTTTAATTCTTTACTTTCCTCTCACTCTGACCTCGATGCTGATGAAGCTCTATGTAAGCTGGTGGAACAACTTCATTTCTTTTGCTCAGACATGTTACAGATTTCTTGACTATACATTGAGTTCAATAATTTCAGATCTATCCACTTTTTTTTAGATAGCACTTTGGTGAGAATTTTACTCAATCCGTTTGCACCAACATTTTCTGTCTCTACTTGTTCCATAACTATCTCCTTTTGCTTTGCAGTGTCATCCATTTTGTAATCTAATCCCTGCTGCCTTCCTCCTGATCAGAGGCTTTCTCTTTCATTCTTTCTTCCACTCCCATTTTTTTGTCTAAAACACTGCTGCATTTCTAACATTTGCCCATTTTGGCAGAAGATCATTGACTTGAAACATTGAATTGAATTTTGCCTGCTCGAAGGAATTCCCCTTATCAGTCTCATGGCTTCTAGGTGGGAGACTGAAAACAGATACGGATTGTATCCCTCACAATTAGTGGCCATTGAGTGTGGAGACCAGCCAAAAACAGGTGCCAAGTAGTGAAATTCCTGACTGCTGAAACACAGCTGCTATATTGAAAGGAATGGTAATGCTCGTTGCAAATGCATCATACAGAAAGACACCTGGAAAATAGAGTAAAGTCAAGGAATGGCTGCAGGAAGAGCAGCTCCCAGGTTTAGTGTTGCCCTCCGGTGGTACTCCTCCAGATAGTGAAAGCATAGCAGGAGGAACTTTTATGTGATGGGAGAAGGAAGGTAGTATGCTTCACTAAAATGGCATCACTTGATATTCTGGATGAAGTTGGCAGTGGCAAGAGGGTCACCCAGATATGGGCATTATCTAATGGGGTGGCAAGGGTTTCTCTATGGAGGCTTTTGCCTACTCTGTGGAAACCTTGTTGGCCACACCTGTGCAGCTGATTACCCCTTGCACCGGCAAGGGGGGTGGATGCGGAATCCTGGAATGTCTCAATATTTGATCTTTGACCTCCTTCTCATACTAACTAGCCTGGTCTGTGACCAACTTGATACTGTGTTATTTCTCTGATTGGGAGACGACACAGATGTGTCCGAATGATCCTGAGGGGAAAGAGTTGAAGACTATGGTTTCTCTCACTACTCCCAGTGATGAATGGCCAACAGATCCAACACTTCTCGTGCAGAGCTCTGACACTACCTGCCTAAACAGTCCAGTATTCACAGACATGGATGCTTTGTCATGTCAATGTAGCAGAATCATTGCTGGTAGGTCCTATCAGCCGAATAGCAATTTCTGAGCCTTGTAGCCACCCTATCCTCCTCCTCTATGACCTCTTTCACCCTCATGAGCGTGCTGTTTCCTTGGTTTTATATTCCCTGGCAGCACTTGTTGCCTCAACTTCTTCCTCAATAGTGGAATCAAAGTCTGAGTGCCTGAGACTTTATTGCTGATTGCTGTACTGGAGCCAGATTGACTCTCAATCCCTTCACTTGACATGTACCAGAGAGACTATTCCCACAATCTCCCTCTGATGGGTTCACCACCCACTTGGCAATATTTCCAGTTTCTCTCTCCTATGTTCTAATGCCTTTTACATTTTGAAATACTGTTGCTCTCAATGCCTTCTGCCTTCAGGCACCAATCATCGGAACAAGTAGCCAGCACTGGGAACACACTAGGGTTGGTTCTGACATATTCCTTGTCATTTACCAGCCAGCTTGCCTTTGATCCCATCACCCTGGGCTGTTACAGTTCGGCCAGGGGGTTGTTTCTTTCTCCACAGATATGACCTGACCTGAGTATTTCCAGCTTTTTACATTTTATTCCACTGAACTTTTGATAATGTATTAGTTGGCAGAAAATCAGTCCACTTGTCTATCTGCAGAAAGGTGACTTTGAATCCTTTTCTCCAGACACTGCAATCATATAAGCTGACTGCAGAGTATCATCTGGAAAAGAAAATCTAACAGATTACATATCACGATACCCAAAGCCAGACTCCACTGGGAGCTGAACTTCAAAATTGGCTAAAGAATGTATCCACAGCTTGCCCGCGTGACTTCAGAAGTGCTCCCACTTGATGATAAAAAAGGAAGATAATGATATTGTAAACCCTGTTACAGTATCACCGTGGAAGCAAATGTACAAAACACTCACAAAACACAGTGAAACAAAAGAAAAAAAATATTGGGAAATGATGATAGTTCCATTCTCAAAGGAGATTGTGTTGTTATTCCTGAAAAGTCTTGTGTAATCTGGTCATCAAGTAATTGTCAAGATGAAGTCATTACAACATGAATAAATATGATTTTCTCTTTGGAATTGTGACATTCTGTAGGGCAGCCCAAAATAAAGAACAAGCAAGCTGTCCTCATGGTATCTGAGCATTCAAAACAGTGTGGGCCCTTTCCATTTACTTTCGTGGCCAGTTAGAGATGCTTAGGGTAACTAAGGCATGTCAGTATAAACTTGTTAAAGACAAATTATCTGGAAAAATTTAAGGTGAATGATAGTATATAATTCTTTTTTCATGGAATGTGAGCAGTGCTGGCAGGGCCAGCAGTTGTTGCTCATCCCTGATTTCCCTTGAGAAGGTGGTGGTGAGCTGCTTTTGTGAACTGCGGCAGTTCATCTGGTGTGGGTACACTCACATTGCGTTCCAAAAGGAGCTGCGGGATTTTGATCCAGCAACAGAGAAGGAACAGCAATGTATTTCTAAGCCAGGATGGTGCATGACTTGGAGGAGAATGTGCAGCTGGTGGTTTGCTCCGATATCTACTGCCCCTGTCCTTCTAGGTTGTTGAAGTCATGAAAGATGCTGTGAAAGGAATCTTGACGAATTGCTGCAGTGCACTTTATATATTGCACTCACTAGTGCCCCTGTGGTAGTGACAGTGAATGTTTAAGGTGATGAATGGGATACTGATTGTGTTTGTTGTTTTCTCCTGGATTGATGGTGAGCTTCTTGAGTTTTGTTGGAGCTGTACTCATGCTGACAAGTGAAGAGTGTTCCATCCAATCCTAAGTTCTGCTTTGTGGATGGAGCTGAATACTATGCAATAATCAGTGAACATCTCCACTTCTGACCTCATGATGGAGGAATGGTCATTGATGAGGCAGCTGAAAGTGTTTGGACCTTGGACACTACCTAGATGAACTCCACTCGACTGAGAAGGAGCAGTGCTCTGAAAGCTTCTGATTCAGATAATCCTGTTGGACTTTAACTTGTTACTGTGAGACTTCTTACTGTGCCCACCTCAGTCCAACGCCATGCCTACATTGGCAGAACTCCTTCAGTGATGTCCTGGGACTGAGATAATTGGCATCCAATAACTTCAACCATATTCCTTTACGCTGGAAATGACTCCAGTCCGTGGAGATCTTTCCTCCTGACACTCTGCTAGGACTCCTTACTCTGTCTAATGCTGCCTTGATGTCAAGGACAATCATTCTTACGTTAGTCCTTGAATTCACCTCTTTTATCTATGATTTGACCAAGGCAAAAATGAAGTCAGGAGCCATGTTACCTGAGTGTAAATTAGTCTAAGCCCTGGTAGGCAGTATGTGACTGTATTAGTGCCATTTGATAGCATTCCCTACGATACCATTCAACCCTTAGTGATAACTGAGAGTAGATTGATGCAGTAGAAATTGATTGAATTGGATTTGTTCTTCAGTTAATGGACAGAGAAAAATGCCTGCACAATGTTCCATCTTGTCAGCTAGATGCTAGTGTTGTACTGTACATGAATGGTTTGGCTAGGAATGTGTCCAGTTTTGGAGCTCGAGGCATCATGCTGAGATGTTATCAGGGCCCTTTGCCTTTGCAATATTCAGTACCACTTTGCATTTCTGGCTGAAGATGGTTTTCAGTATTTCAGCCTAGTCCTTTACACTGAAGTGCTGAACTCTCCCAAATTTGAGGATGAGCGCTTATGGAATTCCCCTGCTGATTAGTTGTTTAATCATTCACCACATTCACGGTTAGACAAGACAAAACTGCAAAGCTTTGATTTGGTCTAGAGGCATTGCTTACTGTTTGGCATACTCATTTTTACATATGTCTGGTGCAGTTCCTGGTATGTCTTCCTGTACTCTTCATTGAAGCAGGAGTGATCCTCTAGTTTGGTGGTAGAGTGAGGGGTTTACCAGGCCATGAGGTGACAGATTCTGGTGAAATACAATTCTGCTCCTGCTGCTGATGGCCCTCACTGCCTCACGGCTGCCTTGTTTTCGCTTCAGGATCTATCCCTTTTCGTATGTTGGTAGTGTCACACAAATGAAGGATCACATCCTCAATGTGAATGTGTTAGCTATGATTTTTCAGAAGGTATTGGATAAGATATCACACACCAAACTCTATTTACAATTCAGGAAGATTGCATTAGAGGAGAATCATGGATAGAAAGTTGGTTAGTGGACAATAGTGAAAAAGTTTGGATACTGTTTTCATTATCGTAAGGAATACAAACAAGGGATGTCTTGGGAATTTTTTTAAAATCCTGGGAGGTTTTTATAGAATAATTGGAGACCATTATTTCCTCCGAATAGAATCAGTGAGGGGAAGGATTCAATTTAAAATAGTCACTCAGAGAGTGAAAGAGGTTGGGAGAAATGTTACACAGATGGAATGTTTTGTCACAGGAAATAGTTGTGACAGAGATAATTGTATTCTTTTAAAGAGAGCTAAATATTTGAAGAAGAGAATGATGCAGCACATTTGGGAAAGTGTAGGGCAATGAGATTAATTCTGAGTTACTATAGTTCAGTGCCAGCACATGCATGGTGGGCTAAATGGCCTCCTTTTGTGCTATAAATTTCTATTCTTCCACTTACCGATTCATCAAAATTGGTTTATCCAAGATTTCCAGATGCTGAAATTCTGATATTGGCATCAGCTCAAAACCCACAGTATAACATCTGGACAAGATTTTCATAGTTCGTCAAAGTTTAGAAGTTGACGAGAGGTATTTTATTTCAGATTAAACTTTGCAGAATTCTAGCATACATTAAAAATCCAAGGGGTAATTTTTCATTGGCTCTGCTGGAATTGTGTCGCAGTCTCATGTCGGAGAGTTGTGATGATATTGTAATGCTATTCTCTGACTTATGTGCTGATAGTGTTTCTGTTTAGTACTCTCACAGGCTATGGCTCTGGTGGGGGGTAGGGTGAGGGGATGGGGGAGATGGGATGAAGCTCCATTGGTCTTCCTTGAATAATCTGTTACATCTACCTGAAAGAGCTGAAAAACTCCAGCTCTGATACTACTGCTCTCCCTCAGTAGTGCACAAACTCATAGAATCATAGAATCCCTGCAAGTTTATTTATTATTGTCACAAATAGGCTTACGTTAACATTGCAATGAATGTTCCCCAGTTGCCATGGGGACTGCATCCTTTTGGATACACTGAGGGAGAATTTAGCATGGCCAATGCATCTAACCAGCACATCTTTTGAACTGTGGGAGTGCAGAAGGAGGTCATTTAGCCCATCAGGTCCGCACTGACTCTGTGACATTCTATCACTAAAACTCCACGTATTTACCCCACTAATCCCCTAATCCACATATCTTGGCATATTCCTCAGCAGGGTCAGCTCTCATTCGATCACGAGTATAGGAGGACATGCCAAAAGCAGCACTAAGCGTTCGTAAAAATGAGGTCCCACAATAGCAATATGGAACACTACAATATGGAAAGCTACAATATGGAACAAATCTACACTAAACAATAGAAACACCACAAGCAGCCACTCAGATTAAACTTTGCAGTCTCACCACATCAGGCCATGAATGGTGTTGGATGATTAACAACTACTGGAGCAGGAGTTTCCACATCCTAATGTCCTCAGTCCAAAAGGGAAAATGCTGGAAAATCTCAACAGGTTTGGCAGCATCTGTAAGGAAAGGAAAGAGCTGATGTTTCAAGATGATCCTTTGTCAAAGCTGAAAGGCATAAAAAGTGGGTGATATTTATATGGTAGGATGAGGGAATGAAAGATGAAAACATGAGGGAAAAGGCTGCTAATGGCAGCCCCTGGAGAAAATAGAAGGTGTGAATCCAAAGATGTAGGTGGATTGGCCATGATAAATTGCCTCTTAGTGTCAGGGGTGTTAGCTTAGTTACATGCATGGGTTTGTGGGAATAGTGCCTGAGTGGAATTTTGGTTGGTGTAGATTCGATGGCTGAATGGCTCCTTTTGCACTGTAGGATTCTATGATTCTATGTATGGCCAAATGGCACAGAATCTAAAATCAGAGAGTAAATTGTGACAAATGAAGGTGTAGGAGGAGAGAGGAGATGGGAGGGAGAGAGGTAAAATAGAGAAAAGGGGGAAAAGAGAAGCAAAGGGGGAAAATGGAAGAAAACAGTGGATAAAATAGGGGTAGGGAATGAAGGAGGGGAGAAAGAAAAATAAAGAAAGGCAATAAAGAAATAAAAGATGGAGAACATGAAATATTAGCTCCTTTCTCTTCTTACAGATGCTGCCAAACTTGAGATTTTCAAGCATTTTCTCTTTTGGTTTCAGATTCCAGCATCCACATCAATTTGCTTTTATATAACGTCCTCAGTATTGGGTGAGCTAAGCACATCAATAGAGAAAGTAAGGTTAAAACACTCAAAAACATCTTCAAACAAACTGCCAACAGATGATTCATCTCAGTCTCTTTCTGCAAGTCCCAGTTTTCAGACAAATGGACCAACTCTGTTTGATATCAAGGAATAGTTGAAGATACTCCCCAGGATTTTCTGGCCCTCCCTGCAGTGAGTTTTCTTGTGGTGGAGGCCAGCAGACTAGAAGATTCAATCGGCGGGAAGGGCTGGAAAATCTCCTTCACTGCACATAGCAAAAGTTATGGAGTCTGTCCAAGTATTATACAGTCTTGAAGACTTGTCTGTAGAACGAGCCATCTCTCCAGCCTGGTTCTTTCAGCTATAACACAGATTACAAACTGACAATTTGGAAAGTTGCCAAGTATATTTTGTTAATAAAAAGCAGGACAAATCCCATCAGGCTAGCTGTCACCACATCAGTCTACTCCTGATCATCAGTAAGTGCTGGAAAGTGTCATCAACAGTGCTATCAAGCAGCACTTACCCAGCAATAACCCACTCACCAATGCTCAGCTTGGATTCTGCCAGGGTTGCTCAGTTCCTGACCTCATTACAGCCTTGGCCAAAACACACACCAAAGAGCTGAATTGCGGAGAGAAGGTGAGTGGGACTACCCTTGACATCACAGCAGCATTTGACTGAAGGTGGTATCAAGGAGTC
The DNA here is from genome assembly GCA_024679065.1 of Sphyrna mokarran. Classification (NCBI taxonomy): domain Eukaryota; kingdom Metazoa; phylum Chordata; class Chondrichthyes; order Carcharhiniformes; family Carcharhinidae; genus Sphyrna; species Sphyrna mokarran. The sequence goes on along the minus strand of JAGIQG010000010.1, from coordinate 41,415,624 downwards.
CTCAGAAAATTGAAGTCATCTTCAATGAGGTATCTAAATTGATACAAAATTGGCTTCTTGACAGAAGCTAGAGGGTGGTTGTAGAGGGTTGTTTTTCAAATTGGAGGCCTGTGACCAATGGTATGCTTAGGGGATCATTGCTGGGTCCACTGTTATTTGTCATTTATATTAATGATTTGAATGAATAAAGGAGGCATGGTTAATAAGTTTGCAGATGACACCAAGATTGGCAGCAAAGTTGACTGTGAAGAAAGTTATCTCCAATTGCAACGAGATCTTGATCAATTGGGCCAATGCGTTGACAAATGGCAGATGGAGTTTAATTTAGAGGAATGCAACGTGATGCATTTTGGTAGATTAAATCAGGGCAGGATTTACTCAGTTAATGGTGGGGTATTGGGGAGAGTTACAGAACAAAGAGATCTATATTCATAGATCCTTGAAAGTGGCGTCACAGAAGAACAGAGTCATGAAGAAGGCATTCAGCATCCTTGGTTTCATTGATCAGAACATTGAATACAGGAGTTGGGACATCTTGTTGAAGTTATACATTGGTAAGGCCACACTTGGAATACTGTATGCAATTCTGGTCACCTTATTATAGAAAGGATATTATTAAACTAGAAAGAATGCAATAAAGGTTTGCTAGGATGCTTCATGGTTTGAGTTATAAGGAGAAGCTGGATAGATTGGGACTTTTTTCTCTGGAGTGTAGGAGGCTAAGAGGTGACCTTATAGAGGTCTATAAAATAATGAGGGCATAGTTAAGGTAGATAAGGATAAGGTAGATCTTTTCCCAAAGGTAGGGGAGTCTAAAATTAGAGGGCATAGGTTTAAGGTGAGAGGGGAGAGATACAAAAATGTCCAGAGGGGCTATTTTTTCACACAGAGGGTGGTGAGTGTACGGAACAAGCTGCCAGAGATGGTAGTAGAGGTCGGTACAAATTTGTCTTTTAAAAAGCATTTAGATAGTTACACGGATAAAATGGGTATAGAGGGATATGATCCTAATGCAGGCAATTGGGATTAACTTATGGATTTAAATAAAAGGGCTGCATGGACAAGTTGGGCCGAAGGGACTGGTTCCAAGCTGTAAACCTCTATAACTCATGGAAAATCGGAGGAAACTGTCCATTGGCTGTCTAGCACAAAGGAAGATTGTTGTGCTTTCTGGAAACTAATCATCTCAGTGTTGGGATATGGTTGCAAGAGGTCCTGATAGACAATGTTCTCAGCCGAACCAGCTGCTTCATAAATATCCTTTCCTCCCTTATAAGGTCCTGTGGATGATTGTACAGCTTTCAGTGCCATTCATGGCTCCTCAGATATTGAAGCAGTCATGTCCATATGCAGCAAAACCTGGGCAACAACAAGCTTGGGCTGGCAAATAACATTCATGCCATATAAATGTCAGGCAATGACTAACTCTAACAAGAGAGAATCTAATAATCACCTTCACGTTCAAGATTTAACAGTGCTGAATCCAACACTATCAACATCTTGGAGGTTCGTATCAATTGGACTGTGGAAAATAAATGCTGTGTAATTTTGCATCTAGCAACTTACCTACGGACTCTCCAAAGCTAGTCCACCAATTCAAAGAGTGGACTTTAATACTGTCCACTTGCCTGGATGATTGTAGCTGTCACAATACTCAAGAAACTCGAAACAATCCAGGATGAAGTAGTCTGCTTGACTGGTATCCATCTACCACTTTTAACATTCAGACTGTGCACCACCAATGCACAATGGCCTAGCCTCCATTGGCAGCACCTTCCAAACACACAACCTCAAAGTTAAGAACAGTAAAAGTATCGGAATACTACTACCTTCAAGTTCCTTCCCAAGCCATGTCCTGTGTTGGAGCTATTTGGCTGTGGTTTCAATGACTGTGTGTCAAACACTCCCTCTCTAATAGCACTGTGGATGTACCTCCACCAAATAGGCTGCAGCAGTTCAAGACAGCAGTTTCTATCACTCTCTACCACTTTCTGAAAGAAAATTAGGGATGAGCAGCCAGTGCTGACCAGATCCCAAAAAAGAACTTTGTAACAATTAAAATTTTAGACCATGCAAAAGAAGGAAACACTAGGATAGATCGGACTTCAGGATGTCTTGATTTAGAAAGGAAAGATAAAAATTCCAATAATTTTGATGCAGCCATTTGAAGGAATGGCTTTCACTTACACAGAATTACACTGAATACGCAGTAAAGAAACAAACCATTTGACCAAATAGTCTGTTCTGTTCTTTATACTCCACACAAGTTTCCTCACATTCATAGAATGATAGAATCCTACAGTGAAGAAGGAGGCCAGTCAGCCCATCAAGTCTGCACCAAACACAGTCCCACCCAGGCCCCACCCTCATAACCCCATGCATTTTCCCTAGCTAATCCCCCTGACACTAAGGGGAAATTTAGCACAGCAAATCAACCTAACCTGCACATCTTTGGACTATGGGATGAAACTGGAGCACCTGGAGAAAAACCCACACAGACTCAGGGAGAATGTGCAAACTCCACACAGACAGTGACTCAAACTTGGAATCAAACACAGATCCTGGCACTGTGAGGCAGCAGTGCTAACCACTGTGCCACCGTGCCACCAGGACCATTCATTTTAGCCTCTCAGCATGTGGTTCTCTTCCCTTATCTCTGAAATACTCACCCATGTTCCTTTTGAAAGCATTGAAATTATTTGTCTCAATCATTCTTTTGACAGTTTCTCCTTCTTCTCTGCCAGATTTATTAATAAGTTAATATGCAGCCCATAGCCTTGACCTCAACCCATGAAGCATTACTTCCACATCTGTCCAATGCATTCACAATATTAAAAACTTCTTTAATTTTTCCTCCATGCCTTTGCTTTTTGAAAGAAAAATAAAACCAAGATTGTTCAATCTCTCATGTCTGGTACCTTTCTATTACATTCTGTATCTGATTTATCATAAGGAGCCCAGAAGTGTGCTCAGTGCCATAGGTGAGATATTGTATAAGCTTAGCAAAGCTTTGTTACTTATAAATTCTACATCATGGAAGTAAATGCTAACATCTTCTTAGCGATCTAATTGCTTTGCTGACCTATGATGCTGCTTTTAGTGATTTGTTTACCTGTTTCTGTTGACCCCTTTCCTATTCCTATAAGGTGTTAGTGAAGTTTCTGCTTTTTTTCTGCCAAAGTGCATCACCTCACATAATCTTGAAATTTATTTTGCACTTAACTGCTCATTCTGTAAGTTTTCCAATATCTTTTTGTATGATCATAGAATCATTGAAAAAATTACAGCACAAACAAGCCCTTCAGCCCACAGGTTGTGCCAATCATATCTCTACCTACTAGGCTTTCCCATAGCCCACAATCCTATTAAGTCCCATGTACTCATCCACAAGTCTCTTAAAAGACCCTATCAAATTGCCGCCTCCGCCACCAACAGCAGCTGATTCCATTCACCCACCACCCCCTGAGTGAAAAAATTTACCCCTGATATCTCCTCTGTACCTACTCCCCAGCACCTTAAACCTGTGTTCTCTTGTGGCAGCTATTTCATTCCTAGGAAAAATTTTCTGAGAATCCACCCAATCAATATCTCTCAACATCTTATACACCTTTATCAGGTCCCCTCTCATTTTTCATCTCTCTCAGGAGAAAAGATTGAGCTCTCTCAACCTATCCTCATAGGGCATGCCACCCAATCCAGGTAACATCCTTATAAATCACCTCTGCATCCTTTCAATGGCTTCCATGTCCTTCCTATAATGAGGCGACCAGAACTGAGCACAGTACTCCTGAGCAGTACTGTGCTCAGTACTCCTGAGCACAAACTCCGGGTCTGACCGGAGTTTTATACAGCTGCAGCATTATCTCCTGACTCCTAATTCCTCAATTAACGATGGATTCAAATGCCGATATAAGAAAAAGAAATTACACGTAGCGAGCAGTTAGAATTTGGAATGCATTGCCCAAAAGAATGGGAGAGGAAGATTTATTTGTGATTTTCAAAAGGGGATTGGTTAAGAATGTGAATTGAAAAAAAAATGCAAGGAAAATGACACAGAATGGGATTAACTGAATTCTCTTTCAGAGAATCTACAGGATTTCGATGGGCCAAATGGCCTTCTTCCATTCTATATCCATTCTATAATTCTGTGATTACATTGCATTCCTCCTCAGTGTCATCTATACCCATCAGTTTGCATCACCTTCAAGTTATGATTGATGGGGTATCATGGGTGGGAATTGGAGAATCAACATTCTTGGAGAGTTGTCTAAGCCTGGAGGAAATTCCAGAGATAAGAAGGGACCAGACTGAGATTGGATTTAAACAAAAGAGTGGGAATTTAAAAAAAAATAGAAATCCTTGAAAGCACACCTTCTAAGTGCATTTCTTGTGTGCTACATGTTTTGTAGATGTGACTAAAGAGTAGTAAATCCTTACTGTAGATAAATTTAGAGAATTGTTCAAACAATGGATCAACAGGGAGAGTTGATATGAAAGTTGAAGCTGTGAAACTATTGTGAATCATAACTAAGAGTCATGAAATCAATTCTCTCTGCATTTTAATCCTCAGGTGTTAGACCTAATTCATCATTTACAGGATCTTCAGAACTATAATAAAATAACATTCAGGAGTTGGTCAACAATAACCCGTGATAGAGCTGTTGTTGGGATTAATTCCCTTCAAGCAGGCACTAGCTGTAATTATAGATGATTGTTCCAAACCATTTTGAAATGGATTTGGCCAAGTTCATGAATGGAAAGGTTTTTCCTCTTATACAAGTTCTATGCTGATGAGTTGTTCACTGTGATGATACGTCAACCTATGGCCATTCATTTGATTCGAAATTTGAACCCACTGCATCTCGTGATCCAAGATGGCGCTGTAGTGTGGTGACTTCTTGCGAGCTATGCCCAGCATATCCCCTAATTTTATCTTTCTTTTTCATTCTATTTTAACCCCTATAAACTCTCAGACGATGATCTTTCCTTACACCCTAGCTATAATTGTAACACTACATTTTACACCCTCTCCTTTCCTTCCCTATGTATGGTATGCTTTGTCTATATAGCGCAAAAGAAACAATATTTTTCACTATATACTAATACATGTGACAATAATAAATCAAATCAAATTATATTTTACTCGCAGTAGAAAATGTGGGTGGAAGTATCTGCTCAGTTGCTACTCTCTAAATCTTGCAAACAGTCAGTAGGCCAGACAGCATCCATGGACGGAGAAACAGATTCAACATTTCAGGCTGACAGCCTTTCATCAAATTGGACAATATTTGAGATGAACAGCTTTCAGCAAACTTGGAACCAAAGAAAATAGGGGAATTGTTAAAGAACAGAATGGAAAGTCTGTGAATGGGTGGATGGCAGGAATGATTAAATGACAAAAAGATTTCAAAGCGAAAGTGAGAGATAATGGCACACATATAGAAACGGAAAATGGTCCTGAGGAGGTGCAAATTGTTACATTGGAACAGGAGTTGGAGAGACAAACAGAAAATCTTGCAAAGAGAAGAGGGTCTTTATATATAATGGAAGGGAAACAGGTAGACCCATGATCAAATGTCAGCACACTGTCAATGGCTCTGGAACAACCATCTCTATTATCAGAAACTGCTGCCTGAGAGAAACTGGGAATCTAAAGTTGTTAAGCTTAGGGATAATGTCTAAAATACTTTAAAATCTAGAAGAGAAAATGCTCTAAAATGCTGAGTAAAAAGCTGAGGTGCTTTTTCCTGAGTGAAGGTGATGGTGTCAGGCAAGCAAAACAAGATCAGGAAAGGAGTGGGATAGAGAACAAAAGCAGCAAACAATTGGGAAGCTGAGCATCACGGTTGTGAATATATTGGCTGGTCAACCAATTACATCTTTGTAGACCTTTTGGCTAAGAACAAGTGACTTGGTTGAAGACATTAGGTTACATTTTAGCTTCATTTGAAGCAATTTTTAGAAGTGGCATCTTGACCTTTTGGCTAAGATGCAAATAAGATCAAGATTTGGAGAAGGAGCTATGCCTATTCCAATCAGCTTGGATCAAGTAGATCAAGCCCAAGACAGGAAGTGAGAGCCCCGTCTTGTCGACTTGGATCAGAAATGCCTCAACTTGTTGAGACTCTGAATTGGACTTGATTTGATTGAATTGGATTAAAAAAAAATCCATTTTTGTAGACACAAATTGTTACCCGTGTATTTAATCTGCAGTGCTGGTCTATCATGCCAGCTTTCAAAGTAAAGTTTATTAGTCACAAATAAGGCTTACATTACACTACAGTGAAGTTACTGTGAGAATCCGCTAGTCGCCAAACTCTGCATTTGTTCAGATAATTGAACCTAACCACCACATCTTTCAGACTGTGGGAGGAAGCCAGACCACCCGGAGGAAACTCACACAGATACAGGGAGAATGTGCAAACTCCATAGACAGTGACCCAAGCCGGGAACTAAACCCAGGTCCCTGGCACTGTGAGGCAGCAATGCTAACAACCACTGTGCCACCATGCTGCCCTTCACAATGTCTGTTATTCTGTGCCATTCCATTTGAAACAAATCTCAGCAAGAATGCTAACCAAGAAACTTACAATATAGATTGCAAAGTGATAGACTTTTTGAAAATAAATGGTATACTTATTATGTTTCTTGTCGCATATTTCAGCAATGCATATGTAGCAGACTGAATATAGTGCTTCACTGCAGAACTGAAGGACACTGCAATGTTAGAGGTGTCATCTTTCAGATGGGACATTGGGATGAAAGCGTTCTCTCAGATGTAAAAGTTCCATGGTACTATCTTAAAGAAAAGCTGGGATTTAGCCTTGGTGTTCTAGCCAGTATCTATCTCTCAATCAAAATTACTTAAAAAGAAATCTGAACATCATCACAATATTGTTTATGGGAGTTACTGTACATAAATTGACTATCACATTGCCTACATTACAACGGTGACTGTAATTCAAATGCACTTCATTGATAAACTCACTTTGAGACCCTCTGAGGTCACAAACAATCCTATATAAATGTAAGTCATTTTGCATTTTACATACACAGTTATCATGTGGTATATACTCCAAATCCTTTCTTAGGAGCTAATGTGTTAAATGATAACATCATCCACGTTTGTCCCTTCTCATTTTTTGAATTTACTTGCAAATTATTTAGTTTACAGGAACTGAGAACCCCTCAAATGAAGATATGGAATGCAGTCAAAAACAGAATACTACGGATGTTGGAAATCTGCAGTAAAAACACAACATGCTGCTCTGTTTCCCGCCACAGATGCTACCCTGACCTACTGAATATTCTCAGCATTTTCCTTTTTTTATGGAATGTGATGTTTTATCAAGTTTATAAAATGTGCTGATCGACAAATGAAAGCAAACATATTGCCCAGATAGAATCTGGAGCGTCACTTTCACACACAGATCTTGACTTGACAAGCTGGAGAAGATGGTAATGTTCATGTACCAGTGTTAATGGAATTCACTTGAATTATACCAATAAGGCTCCGTTGCCAAAATGCATTGAAAACCGGAGACAGAAAGATCTCTACAAAAGTGTTTTCACATTGAATGATTTGTTTCAAATCTCCAGTAATTTGAAGTAATTATTCATAGGGGAGGATTTTAATCTGTCAAAACAAGTGAGCTTTAGTATGAGTGACAGATTAGTACACCTGAAACAGCCAGCATCTCAGGAAGCCAGTCATAACCTACTGACCTCTGACCTACACGCATTCTTCAGCTTGTCGGGAAAGTCTCCTGGGAAAGTTACGTCTGCCATTTAAATACATTAAATAAGAAAATAAGAAATAGGAGCAGGAGTAGGCCATTTAGCCTTTCAATCCTGTTCTGCCAGCCAATAAGATCATGGCCAATCTGATGTGGCCTTAATTCCACTTTTCTGCCTGTCTCACTCTAAACTCCCACGTCAATCAGAAATCTGCCTAACTCTGTCTTGAATATACTCAATGACCCAGCCTCCACTGCTCAATTTTGAAGAGAATTCCAAGGACTAATGGATGATCCACTTTAAAAAGAAATTCAACCTCTGCCTGTGTAGCATGGTGGCACAGTGGTTAGCGCTCCAGCCTCACAGCTCCAGGGACCCAGATTCAATTCAGGTCACTATCTCTGTGGAGTTTGCACACTCTCCCGTGTCTGTGTGGGTTTCCTCCAGGTGCTCCCACAGTCCAAAATTGAGCAAGTTAGGTTGCTTGGCCGTGCTAAATTGCCCCTTAGTGCCCTGGGATGGGTGTGTATGTTAGAGGAATTTGCAGGGTAAATAGGTGGTCTTTCGGAGATAGGGCCTGGGTGGGATTATTGTCGGTGCAAACTCGATGGGCCAAATTACCTCATTCTGCAGTGTAAGGATTTTATGAAATGGGAGGTCCCTTATTTGAAAGATCACCAATGCTCACTTGAGCTATTCTTTTTCTTTATAAAAGCTGATGTAGAAGCCTTCCTGTCTGTTTTTATATTTCTTGGTAGTTTTCTCTTGTACTCCAATTTCTCCCTCTTCATTTTTTGTAGTCATCCTTTCATGGTGTCTAAAATGTCTTCATTCTTCTGTGCTACCATTAATCTTGCAGCACTTTCAATTTGATTACACGATATCTTCCTTAGTTCATCACAGATGGTGCATCCTTCTGAAGGAGTCTTTCTTTCTCAGTGGAATATATTTTTGTTGAGAGGTCTGAAATACCTCTTTAACTATCTGTCACAGCATTGTCAAATTTTTACCTTTTAATCTATTTTCCCAGTATATTTTAACCTACTCTGAAATCATACCATTCTAAATGCCTTTATTCAAGATTAAGACACTAATTACGAACCCACATTTCTCACTCACAAACTGAATGTGAATTTTAACATGTTATGATCAGTCCTGCTCAGAGGATCCATTATTATATAATCCTTAATCAATCCCTACTCATTACACACTATTTAAGTTCAAAGTAGCCCAATCCCAGGTACATTCGAGAGTTGTTCTCAGAGGTACACCCAATGCATTAATCCTCCACTCCACCACTGACAATTTGATTTGTCCAATCAATGTGAAGATTAAAATCACCCCCATTTAATACCCACCATGTCATCAGGCTCCTTCCCTGGAGGGGGGAGGGTCGCATGACAAACCTGTTGATGAGATTGAAATGCACTCAATCTCATGCTAATCAGCATCGCACCCTTTCTGGGTGTGAAATGGTTTGTAGGGAGAGGCCGGGAGAAACTGAGTTTTAGGCCTGCATGCTATTCTCTGGGATTGGCGCAACCTGCTAAAGGCACAGCGAGATTGATGAGTCAGCCCCTGAGTGTCAGTGGCAGCTGGTCAGAGGGTAATGTGAGGAGCTGCTGTGATAGAAAGGAATCGGATGATGTGTTGATCTGAGTTGTGATGGGCTGGGGGAGACTGGTAAGGCAGACTCTTCACTGACTGAGGTTGTCCTCTTTCTCACATTGATGGGGAATGAAATCTGTAATCAGAAGGATGGTAACAGCACATTCACGCTGCACAATGAGTCAAGTTCTCCTCATATTTTCTGTGAGAACTTCTTGATAACTGCCATCTGTTAGTTCAGTCTTAACTCCACTCTTGTCTTTGGACATCTTGGACTTTACACACACGGCAGTGATTCCTCCATCCTGCTGTGCTAATTTTTTAGAGTGGCAGGCCAGGAGAATCGCATGAGGGCTGATCTGTGGGATGCGCGCGTGTGTGAGTGCCAGATATCCGGTGCAGTCAGGACCATGATGGAAACCTGCAGGAACAGCAGGTAAGTCATTTTAATCTATTTTTAATCTTAGTTTAAAACTCACTTACCACTCTTCTATCATGAGCCTCAGTTGAGTCCCTTTAACTAGCAAAGCTGAGAGAGACTGATGTGTGTCGTGATCACGCCTGTTTGGTCTCACTGGGCGGGAAGCCAAGAGTCAGATGCAAATGCAATGACTGGGCTAATGAACCACAGACAAACCATTGTGGAAATTTTCAGGTTCCCCACACGCTCTTGACCTCCACTGCTGTGAGCGCATTAAAATTTACCTTATGGTTTTAGCTGAAGGTTCGCTGTGCATCATATCAGTAAATTAGCTGACCTGTTACCTAGTGACTTACAAAAGCAGACATCATTCCATATTATGGTACTTCCAATACTGGAAACAAACATTTCAGCATGTTTGAGAGTAGAACTGAGGACAAAGAGCTAATTAAAGCACAGGGCAGAGCAAAATATTTTAATCATCCAGAAACTACATATTTCAGATATTCTGCAAAATATCATAATGACCAGACATCATAGAAAGAAAAAGCTACAGTCTTTCTGTGGACTTTCACATTTTTTCCCTGCAATTTTCCACTTTTAAGTGGATTCATGGCCAAAAAGAGTGAACTTACTGTTATGATTCATGATCCAATTAATTTTTCACACTCAAACTGGTTAAACCACCTGCTATATCACTTGTAATGGCTGTTGGATCCACTGTAAATTAAAATGAGGTTAAAATAATATTCACAGCAAGTTTAAAAATGACAAAAATTTTTTGGGGACGATGGTGCACAATTTTGCTTCTCTAAATTAATATTGTTAATTCAATTTATATGTATTTTTCAATAAAATTTCTGGGATTATTTTTCCTTGATGCTATGCAGGGATGTTTGGGAATGTGGAGTTGAAATTTGTGCCAATTATATAGGAACAGTATTGGCCTCAACCACATTTCATCATAGAACAGGGAGGCAATGGCGTAGCGGTATTACTGCTAGACCATTAATTCAGAAACACAACTAATGCCCTGAGGATCCGGGTTCAAGTCCTGCCACAGTAGCTCATGGAATGTGAATTCAATAAAATATCTGGAATTAAGGATATACTGATGACCACTAAGCCATAGTCGATAGTCAGGAAAAAAATCCATCTGTTTCACTAATGTCCTTTAGGAAAAGAAATCTGCCTGGGCTGACCTACATGTGACTCCAGATCCACAGCAATTTGGTTGACTCTCAACTGCCCTTGGGCGACCAGGAATGAGCAATAAGTGCTGACCAGCCAGTGCATTCCACACATGAATAATAAAAAAAATCAACAAATTCTCTGATTCTTTCTGTGTATCCGATGAGTTGGGTAACTTGTGCCTCTGGATCCACAACTCAAATGCAATCCCTACTTATAGGACGTGAGACATGTGCCGGGTGGCATGGTGTCACAGTAGTTAGTACTGCTGCCTCACAGTACTAGGGACCTGGGTTTGATTCCTGGTTTGCATCAGTCTCTGTGTGGATCTGCATGTTCTCCCTGTATCTGAGTGGGTTTCCTGTGGATGCTCCGGTTTCCTCCCACAGTCCAAAAATGTGCAGGTTAAGTGCATTAACCATGCTAAGTTATCTCTTAGTGTCAGGGGGGCTAATTGGAATAAATGAATGGTGTCATGAGAATTGGACATGGGTAGGATTGTGGTTGGTTTAGACTTGATGGCCTCCTTCTGTTTTCTAGGATTCTATGACTATGATTCTATGAAAAAAAAATTCTGAGCTATCATGGTTTGATTGAACCAGCAATAATTTTTAAACTTTCACTCAAGACAGACAGACCGACCTTCTAGAAGGTCAGAAGGTTTCAGAGTTGAGGCAGATGCTGATGCACATTTTTGCAACTTCTCATGTTAACAAAAAAAAAATCATAGGACTTGTGTATCCAAGTTTCTGATAATTTTCTTTTGGTGTGGCAGCATGATTTCATAAAACCGTCCATTATGTCTGTGTTAAGGAAGAAATAGTTTCACACTATGTGGAGGAATAAAAAAGTACTAAAGTCATAATGTTTTCCCAAAAATGTTATGATTTAAGTGGCAGGTCTATCGCAATCTAATGCAATGAAAGACCAGGCTCGTTGGATTGAATAAGCTATTGCTGCTTTCATGATTGCTGTGATAATGCCCCATCCCCCAAATCAACTATTCACTTCCTCCAATACTAGTGTGCTATAGGGTTGTACTGTGCCCTATCCAGAGGATATATTGCAGCAACTTGTCAATGCTTCTTCAACAGCACTCTCTAAACCTACGAGCTCTGCTATCAAGGACTGAAGGTGCACCATGTCTGAGTTCAACTGAGTTCGTTGACTTGACTTGGAAATATGTGCTGTACAGTGGCACAGTGGTTAGTACTGCTGCCTCATAGTACTAGGGACCCAGGTTTAATTCTCAGCTTGGGTCAATGTCTGCATGGAGTTTGCACATCCCCCGTGCCTGTGTGGATTTCCTCAGGGTATTCTGATTTTCTCCAACAATCTGAAGATTAGGTGAATTGGCCATGCTAACTTGTTTTTTTTTTAGAGCAACACAGCATGGGAAACAGGCCCTTCGGCCCAACGAGCCCGCGCCGTCGTCATAACTTTATAGTAACAATTCCATTTTCCTATTCTAATTTTAGGTTATTCCTAATATGGAAGAATCTCAATATAGGGACAATTTGTTTCCCAATCAGCCTAAGAGCGAATTTTTGGGATGTGGGAGGAAACCGGAGCGCCCGGAGAAAACCCACGCAACCACGGGGAGAACGCGCAAACTCCCGCAGACACCGGCCCAATTCCAAGTGTCTGCACAGCTACAGCGATAGTCACTGAGCTGTCATGGTGCCCTTCAGATGGTCCAGATAAAGCACTCATTTACGACATGAAGCACCAGGCAACCCATGAATCAACATCCAAGAGCTGTCCTCGCACCACCTGCCGAATGCATGCTCCTTGTTGGTCAAGTTGGACCGAATTACCTGTGGGAAAAAAAAGTCATAGTTAAACAGTCCTACTATATCCCTCTATCTGCATACTGCTCATGTGGCTGTCCAAGAGACCCTTAAACAGCCCCAGCATGCCTGCTCCCACCACCTTACTCGGCAGTGCATTCCACACCCCCACTACCCTTTGTGTGAAAAACTGCCCTCTAATATTCGTCTTATACATAGCCCCCCCCACCCTAAGGCCATGACCCCTCGTCCTATCCATTTCTGAAGGTGGAAAAAGTTTACCACCATTTACTCTATCTATACCCCTTATAATCTTATATACCTCTATTAGATCCCCTCTAAGCTGACGTCTTTCAAGGGAAAACAACCCCAGTCTATTTCATCGTTCCTCATAAGACAGTCCTTCCATACCAGGCAGCATCCTGGTAAACCTCCTCTGCACTCTCTCCAAGGACTCCACATCCTTCCGATCGTACGGCGACCAGAACTGGACGCAGTATTCCAAGTGAGGCCTAACCAACGTTCTATACAATTGCAACATCAAACTCCTACTCTTGTATTCTATACTCTTTTCTATGAAAGCTAACATACTATACGCTTTCTTTATCACCTTCTCCACCTGTGAAGACACCTTCAGAGACTTGTGAACCTGCACCCCCAAGTCTCTCTGCGTCTCTATACTCCGAATAGTTTTACCTTTTATCCTATAACTCCCTTCTACATTTTTCCGGCTAAAATGCATCACCTCGCATTTATCTGGATTAAATTCCGTTTGCCATCTACCTGCCCAGTCTACCAACCTGTCTATGTCCTGTTTATTGCCTGGCACTGCTCCTCTGTACCCGCCAATCCAAGCATCTTAGTGTCATCAGCAAATTTGCTGATCTCACCACTTACCCCAACTTCCAAGTCGTTTATGTAGACCACAAATAGAAGAGGACCTAGTACTGAGCCTTGTGGCACTCCACTAGTGACAGGCTTCCAGCTGGAAAAAGAGCCTTCCACTACTACCCTCTGTCTCCTCTTCCCGAGCCAGTTCTCGACCCATCTACATACCCGACCCTGTATCCCATGCGCCTTCACCTTCTCTATCAGGCTACCATGAGGAACCTTGTCAAACGCCTTACTGAAATCCATGTAGACGACATCAACAGCCTGTCCTTCATCAACTGTTTTTGTCACTTCTTCAAAACATTCCACTAGATTTGTAAGACAAGACTTCCCCTTGACGAAGCCATGCTGCGTACCCCTGATCAGATCGCAGCGCTCCAGATGCTCATACATCCTGTCCCTGAGGATCCTCTCCATTAGCTTACCTATAACTGAAATCAAGCTCACCGGCCTATAGTTCCCTGGGTTATCCCTCTGACCTTTTTTAAACAATGGTACTACATTTGCTATCCTTCAGTCCTCTGGGACCTCACCTGTGTCCAAGGAAGAGACAAAGATTTGCGTCAGAGGCCCAGCTAGGTCTTCCCTCAACTCCCTTAGCAGCCTGGGGTAAAGGCCATCAGGCCCCGGAGCTTTATATGTCTTTAAGCTGCCTAACAGCCCCAACACCTCTTTCCTCGTAATCTTTATTTCCCTCAACGAATCCTCAACTTTGTCAAAATCAGCAACGGACATCTGGCCAGTCTCCTGCGCGAATACCGACGCAAAGTATTCATTCAGGATCTCCCCCATTCCCTCAGGCTCTAAGCATAGATCCCCTCCTCTGTCCCCGAGAGGTCCAATCTTGCCTCTAACCATCCTTTTGCTCCTTACATAGGTGTAAAATGCCTTAGGATTTTCCTTAATCCTACCTGCCAGAGCCACTTCGTGGCCCCTTTTTGCCTTTCTAACACCCCTTTTAAGATCCCGTCTACACTCTCTAAGCTTCCAGCGCTGTCTCAGTCCCCAGTTGCCTAGATCTAATGTAAGACTCTCGCTTCTTCCTGATCAAGTCCTCAATATCCCTGGTAAGCCACGGTTCTCTAATCCTACCTTTCCCATCCTTCCTCCTTGCCGGCATGTATCTTTCCTGCAGAGAATTTAGTTTTCCCTTGAAAGACTCCCACATGTACCGCGTCAACCTGCCCTCGAAAAGCTTATCCCAGTCGGTATCTTTAAGATTTTGCCTAATCTGGCTGTATCTAGCCCTCCCCCAGTTAAATATCTTCCCTTTTGGGCAGGTCTCGTCCTTTTCCATTAATATCCTAAAGCAGACAGAGTTGTGATCACTATTTGACACATGCTCTCCTACCTCGACGTCAAACACCTGCCCTGGCTCATTCCCCAGAACCAAATCCAGTATAGCCCCCTCTCTAGTCGGGCCATCCACATACTGGTCCAAGGACCCTTCCAAAACACAATGTACAAATTCCTCCCCCTCCACTCCTACAGCTCTGGGCACTCTCCAATCTACTCCAGGGAAATTGAAATCTCCACTACTACTACCCTATTTTTCCTACACTTATCTAAAATGTCCCTGCATATCCCTTCTTCCACGGCCCGCGGGCTGTTGGGCGGTCTGTAGTAAACACCCAACAGAGTAACCACTCCCTTCCTATTCCTCAACTCCACCCATAGAGACTCAATTCCTAAATCATCCATACCTCCCTCCCTCTGCACTGCTATGATGTTGTCCTTAACTAATAAAGCCACTCCCCCGCCTCTCCTCACACCAACTCTGTCATGCCTAAAACACTTATATCCTGGAATATTCAATTGCCAGTCTTGCCCCTCCTTCAACCATGTCTCGGTCACCGCCACCACTTCTAAACTCCTCGTGAACATTATTGCCTTCAGTTCATCTGTTTTGCCAGTCACACTCCTCGCATTAAAACACATGCACTGAAGACCCTCAGCTCTCGGATATTCCTTTCTACCTTCTGGTGTTACCCTATCATCCCTCTCTCTCCCACTCCCAGTTCCCTCTCCCTCCCCACCCTCCCTCCCTATTGTTCCTTAGTGTCCAAAGACATATAGGTTAGGAGATTTAGCAGAATGTGTGGAGTTACATATTCAGGTAAACCAGAATATGATGCTCTATCGGTGAGTTGGTGTAGACTTGATGGGCTGAATGACCTCCTTCTGCATGGTAAGAATTCTAAGATATATCACCATTTATATATTGGTCAAAATACTCAAACTGCATTACCAAACAGCATCATGGGTGGGCGTTCACTATATGGACTGCAGTCATTCAAAAGGAAGACACTGACTGCACAATAGTAATTAGAAGGCAATGGCGTAGTAGTATTGGCACTGGACTTAAAATCCAGAGACTTAGGCTAATGTGTTGGGGGCCTGTGTTTGAATCCTATCATAGCAGAAGTTGAAATTGGAATTCAATAAAAATCTGGAATTAAGAATCTACTGATGATCATTAAGCCATTGTCGATCATTGTGAAAACCCATCTGGTTCACTAATATCCTTTAGGGAAGGACATCTGCTGTCCTTACCCAGTCAGGCCTATATGTAACTCCAGAATTGCAGCAATGTGGTTAACTGTTCCTCTGAAATAGTCTAGCAAACCACTCAATTCAAGGGCAATTAGGAATGGGCAATAAATACTGGCCAGCCAGTGATGCCCAGATCCCATGAGTGAATAATACAAATGCCAAGCTTGCCAATATGTCTACGTCCTATGAATTATTTCTTTATACTCAACCTGCAACATTTGCCCGGTGTTGTGAACACTGTCAAAACAGAATGCAACACTGTGAAAATCATTTGCTAGATTTGGAATATTAATTTATAAATCTGGCATGCAGACTATGACAAGAAGAGAATATGGTTAATGCTGTTTAGCTCTGGTGAGACTGAAATGGGGTCATGCATGTTATTTTTGCAACCATTTAAATGTATTTACATGAGACAAAACTTAACATAGTTTTAATATTATCATCAAAGTGACAATTCAAAGGCAATTTGTTTAATTAGCAAAACTACCAAGGGAACCAATCTAATGAAATAGTCTCAGTTTTGTTTTCAAATGGCTGTTGCTGTGCACAAACTGCTCCTCCAGCAAAAAAGCATTAACTTGAACTCTGAAAATGATCTGACAGAATTATCTATTGACTAAATAATGATAAAACACAATAAAAATAATAAATCTTTGCAATCATTTAAATTGATTAATGGCAAATGTACAGGCTTCCATTCAAGTTAAAGTTTATAAAATGGCAAGTTTGTTCAGATTTAAGTTCTGCTGCTTGGAGCCATTAACATTCAGCACATTTTAAAGAAAGAAATATCGCACATTTCACAGGCTCTGGACATCCCAAAGTGATTTACTGATAATTAAGCCCTTCTGAAGTGTAGTAGCTGGTGAAATGTAGCAGCGCATTTACACATAAAATCACTATCAGCAATGGGACAATGAAAAGATAATTTATTTACCTGATGTTGGTTGAGAGATAAAGATTGGATAATAAACTGGGGAGTAATCCCTTGTTCTTCTTAAAATAATGTTATGGGATCTTTTATGTGGATTTCTGTCATTGTACAATGCCAGAGATTTCAGCCTAATTATGTGCTACATCTCTGGAATGGAGCTAAATCTTATGACATACTGATTTAAAAACAAAAAATCTATTTTAATATTCACTTATAGCATGCAAGAATGAAGGTATACACTCCTATATTTTTCCCATGCATTGATGTGCCCAATATCTGCCTGAGGGGTGGCATGGTGGTACAGTGGCTAGCACTGCTGCCTCACAGTGCCAAGCACCCGGATTTGATTCCTGGCTTGGATCACTGTATGCTCTTTCTTCCCCTGTCTATGTAATTTCCTCTGGAGGCACTGATTTCCTTCCACAGTCTAAAAGATGTGCTGGTTAGGTGCATTGGCCACATTAAATTGCCCTTCAATGTACACAAACTGGTGCCAGAATGTGGCAAGTGGGGAATTTTCACAGTAACTTCAGTGCAGCGTTAATGTGACACTAATAAATAAACTTTAAACTTATATCTTTATCAAATAACTGATGTTCAGCATTATTATGGTCATTGGAATTATTGAATCCTTATTCAGACCATGAAGCCTGCACCACCAAACATCTCACCCTATCCCCATTACCCTTGCTATTCCCCCCCTGAAATTTGGGTCAATTCAGCATAGCCAATCAACCTAACCTGCACATCTTTGGATTGTTCTCTTGTTGGATTTATGCTGTAAATAGATGCGTTCCAGAATTTTATGTAATTTTCTTTTGGAATCAGAGAGGAATTTTTACAAATGTTTTTCAGGGTAACATTGTGAACTCTTATCAAAAGATTACAGAACTGGAGTTATTATGTGAGTAAGCTGAGTGTTGTTGGTAAATACACCAGGATTAATGAAACAACATTTATTGTAAGGATGATACAAGCACACGAATGTATGCCACACATATACAGCAAATACATTTGTTGAATGACCAGATGGTCTTAAATGTGAATCAGATAATCTTCAATAAATTAGTGGATTAAAAGTAGTTGATACATAGAGAGCTGAATCCAGCCTGCTATTATTTTCGAGACATTCATAAACTGAGCAAAGATTACAATCTTGTAATGTTACAACACAAGATGAAAATACATGCAAAATTGTTGAGAAGGAAATGGAAAATGTGGAATGAAATAAGCAATTGGAAATGTCAGTATGGAACGGTCGTGTGATGCTATAGAAATTGAGGAAGAATTATATATGAGTGAAAGATTTGGGCTGGGATATTCCACTCTGCATCCCTGCGGCACATTTTCTAGCAATGGAGGTGGTTCACCATTGGTCACCAGCGGATCTTCCGCTCCTGCGACGGTCTATGGCATTTTGTGTGGCTCGCCCTCTCTGCTGCCAGGGACCCCATTGTGTGGGGAGGTATGGGAGGGGGCATGGGGAGTTGCCTTGGGCAGAACAGAAGATGCAACCAATGTGGGAGAGACAGAAAACCCTACCCTTTCATTTATACAATGCCTTTCTCACCTTCAAGAAGCTTGAAACCATTTCACAGCCAATGAAGCATTTTGAAGGCTAATCTCAATTACAGTATAGGCAACTTGGCAGCCAAATTGCACACAGCAAAATCTCACAAACCTCAATGAGATAATGACTGATATACATTTTTGTTTTTGTCAGTTAAGGGATAAATATTGGCCAGGGCAGGGGAGAATTTCCCTTCTCTTCTTTAAATACTGTCATGGAGTATTTTATACTTGCCTGGTGTAGCAGATGCGGGCTTTGTTTTAAAATCTCATCTCAGAGCGTTCAGTATTCTTTCAGTACTGCATTAAAGTATCAGTATAGATAACATGCTCATGTCTTTGGAATATGTCTTGATGCAAACTTCTAACTTTGAAATATAGGAAGAAGAGTTTGTGCTAAATCCTATTTTGCCATTCTATTACATTACAGCACAGTACAGGTCTTTCAGCCCTCGATGGTTTCAGAGGTCGGTGCGACAATCTAATGCCCACCTAACCTACTCTATTCCAATATCATCCATATGTTTATCCAATGACCATTTAAATGCTCTTAATGTTGACCAATCCACTACTGTTGCAGGCAGGACATTCCATGCCCTTACTACCCTCTGAGTAAAGAAACTACTCTGACATCTATCCTATATCTACCACTTCTCAATTTAAAGCTATGTCTTCTTGTGCTAGCCATCTCCATCTGAGAAAAGAGGCTTTCATTGTCCACCCTATCTAATCCTATGATCATCTTATATGCCCCTATTAAATCACCTCTTAACCTTCTACTCTCTAACAAAAACAGCCTCAAGTCCCTCAGTCTTTCCTCATAAGACCTTCCCACCATACCAGGCAACATCATAGAATATAGAACATAGAACATTACAGCGCAGAACAGGCCCTTCTGCCTTCGATGTTGCGCCGACCAATTAACAAAAAGCAATGACCCTCTAACCTAAACCATTCCCTTTTCATCCATAAACTTATCTACTAATCTCTTAAACGCCACCAAACTTGGCGCATCTACAACTGCAGCAGGCAGGGCATTCCATACCCTTACCACCCTCTGGGTAAAGAACCTACCTCTGACATCCGTCCTATAACTACCACCCCTTAATTTAAAGCTATGTCCCCTCGTGCTAGCTTTCTCCATCCTAGGAAAAAGGCTATCACTGTTCACCCTATCTAAACCTCTAATCATCTTATATGTTTCAATAAGGTCTCCTCTTAGCCGCCTTCTTTCCAACGAAAACAACCTCAAATCCCTCAGCCTCTCTTTATAAGACCTGCCCTCCATACCAGGCAACATCCTGGTAAACCTCCTCTGTACCCTCTCCAATGCCTCCACATCTTTCTTATAATGTGGGGACCAGAACTGTACACAATACTCCAAGTGTGGCTGCGCTAGAGTTTTGTACGGTTGCAACATGACGTTGCGGCTCCGAAATTCAATCCCCCTACCAATAAAAGCTAAGACTCTGTATGCCTTCTTAACAACCTTATCGACTTGATTGCCAACATCATGATAAATCTTCTCTGCACCTTTCCAAAGCTTCCTATTTTTCATCCTTCCTATAATGCAGCGACCAGAACTATACACAATACTCCAAGTGCGGCTGCACCAGAGTTTTGTACAGCAGCAAAATGACCGCATGGCTCTGAAACTCAATCCCACTACCAATAAAAGCTAATACACCGTATGCCTTCTTAACAATCCTATCAATCTGGTTGCCAACTTTCAAGGATCTATGCACGTTGACATTGAGCTCTCTCTGCTGATCCACACTACCAAGTATCTTACCATTAGTCCAGTGCTCAGTATTTCTGTTACTCCTTCCAAAATGAATCACTTCACATTTTTCCACCTTGAACTCCATTTGCTACCTCCTAGCCCAGCTCTGCAGCTTATCTATGTCTCTCTGTAACCTGCAACATCCTTTTGCATTGTCCACAGCTCCACCAACTTTAGTATTATCTGCATATTTACAAACCTATCCTTCTATACCCTCATCCAGGTCATTTATAAAAATTACAAACAGCTGTGGCCCCAAAACAGATCTTTGTGGTACACCACTAGTAACTGAACTCCAGGATGAACATTTCCCATCGACCACCACCCTTTATCTTTTTCCCATGGCTCCGTATCTTCTGCAATAGCTTACCATGGGGAACCTTATCAAACACTTTACTGAAATCCATATATACCACATCAACTGTTTTACCCTCATCCACCTCTTTGGTTGCCTTCTCAAAAAACTCAATAAGGTTTGTGAGGCATGACTTACTGTTCACAAAACCATGTTGACTACCCTAATCAAATTATTCCTTTCTACATGATTATAAATCCTATCTGTTATAATCATTTCCAAAAGTTTGCCTACAACAGAAGTAAGGCTGACTGGTTTACAATTACCAGAGTTGTCTCTACTCCTTTTCTTGAACAAGGGGACAACATTTGCTATCCTCCAGTCTTCTGGCACTATTCCTGTTGACAATGATGATGTAAAGATCAAAGCCAAAGGCTCTGCAATCTCCTCCCTAGTCTGAGATAAATCCCATCTGGCCCAGGGGACTCCACTATTTTGACACTTTCCAGAATTGCTGACACCTCCTGCTTTGAACGTCAATCCCATCGAATCTAACAGCCTGGATCTCAGTATTCTCCTTGACAACGTTATCTTTTTCCTATGTGAATATTGATGAAAAATATTCATTTAGCACTTCTCCTATCTGTTTGGACTCCATACACAACTTTCCACTACTGCTCTTGACTGGCCCTAATCTTACACTAGTCATTCTTTTATTCCTGACATATCTATAGAAAGCTTTAGGATTTTTCTTGATCCTACCTGCCAAAGACTTCCCATGTCATCGCCTGGCTCTTCTTAGCTCTTTCTTTAGACCCTTCCTGGCTAACTTGTAATTTGATCATATTTGAACTATAGGAGCTCTACCTACTCATCTTGGATTAGGAATACATGTTATAATCAAACAGAATCATCTTGGCTTCACGCAAAGGAATTCATGTCTGACAAATTCATTAAAATTATTTGAGGTGGTAAGGAGCAGGATAAATAAAAGCGAGTCCTGTAGATGTAACATACTTGGCTTTCCAAAAAACATTCAGCAAGGCACCACACCTTGTGCTCAGTCAAAGAAGACAGAGGGTAGCAGTGGAAGGGTGCATTTCAGAATGGAGGGCTGTGGCAAGTGGCATCCCTCAGGGATCAGTGCTGGGATTTTTGCTGTTTGTAATATACATAAATGATTTGGAGGAAAATGTAACTGGATTGATTAGCAAATTTGTGGACGACACAAAAGTTGATGGATTGCCAGGGCACCATCAGAGGATACAGCAGGATATAGATCAATTGAAAACTTGAGCGGAGAGTTGGCAAATGGAGTTTAATCTGGACAAATATGAGGTAATGCATTTTGGAAGGTCTAACCCAAATAGGAAATATACTGTAAATGGCAGAACCCCTAAGAGTATTGATAGGCAAAGGGCGTTGGGTGTACCAGTACACAGGTCACTGAAAGTGGCAATGCAGGTGGAGAAAATAGTCAAGGAGGCATACAGCATGTTTGCCTTCATCGGCCAGGGCACTGAGTTTAAAAATTGGCAAGTCATGTTGCAGCTTTATAGAACCTTAGTTAGGCTGCACTTGGAATATAATGTTCAATTCTGGTCGCCACACTATCAGAAGGATGTGGAGGCTTTGGAGAGAGTACAGAAAAGATTTACCAAGATGTTGCCTAGTATGGGGGCATCAGCTATGAGGAGAGGTTGGAGAAACTTAGTTTGTTCTCACTGGAGCAACAGGGGTTGAGGGGAGACCTGATAGAACTCTACAAGATTATGAGAGGCATGGACAGAGTGGATAGTCAGAAGCTTTTTTCTAGGGTGGAAGAGTCAATTACCAGGGGGAATAGGTTTAAAGTGTGTGGGGCAAGATTTAAAATCGGTATGAGGCAGAATTTTTACATAGAGAGTGGTGGGTGCTGGGTACTCATTGCCAGGGGAGATAGTGGAAGCAGATAAGATAGTGATTTTTAAGAGACGTCTTGACAAATAAAGGATAGGATGGGAATAAAGGATGATCTCTAGAAGGATAGAGGGTTTTAGTTAAGTTTGGGTAGCATGGTCAGTGCAGGCTTGGATGACTGAAGGGCCTGTTCCTGCACTGTAATTTTCTTTGTTAATAAGATAAGAGCCCATGATGTTCGAGGTATTATATTATCATGGATAGAGGATTGGCTCACTCGTAGAAGGCAAACAGTTTGGATAAGAAGAGCATTTTCAGGATGATAACCTGCAATTTGTGGAGTGGTACAGGGATCAGTGATGAGGCTACAATTATTTATAATATATATTTAATAAATTGGACAAAGGAAGTAAATGTACCTTTGCCAAGTTTGTGGATGGCATAAAAATAGATGGGAAGACAAGTGGTGAGGATCATATAAGTCACAAAGGGAAATAGACAGGTTAAGGGAAAAACTTGGCAGATGTAGGAAAATATGAAGTTAAGCACTTTGGAAGGATGAATAAAGGCTGAATATTACTTAAGTGGAGAAAGCCTGCAGAAAGTTGCAATACACAGGATTTGGCAGTCGCAGTGCATAAATCACAAAAAGCTAGCATGCCAGTTCAGCAGATAATAGGGAAGACAAATGGAATGTTGGCCTTCATTTCAAATGGAATGGAGGATTAAAATGAGGAAATCTTGCTCAAACTATTCAAGGCACTAGTTAGATCATATCTGGGATACTGTGACCACTTTTGGTCTCCTTATCAAAGGAACTATATCCTGATATTGGAAGCAGTTCAACAAAGATTCACTAGCTTAATTCCAGGTATGGAGGGACTTTTTATGAGGAGATGTTAAGTAAGCTGTGCTTGTACTTTCTGGAGTTTAGAAGAATGAGACACAACCTTATTGAGACATATAGGTTTCTCTAAGGACTTGACATGGTCGATGCCGAGAGGTTGTTTCTGCTTGTGGGAGAGTCTTGGTCCAGAGGGCATATTCTCAGAATGAGAGATTTTTTTGCACATTTAAGACAAAGATAGAATATAGAATCCTTACAGTTCCAAAGGAGCCAATCAGCCCATCATGTCTATACCAACACTCCAACAGAAGATCTTACTCAGGGCCTCTTGAAGGCTATGCCCTCTTGTTTTGGAATCTCCCATAGTCAAAAATAGCTTTTCTTTATCTTTTCTACCAAATCATTTAATTGTCAAGAATATTTCAATTATCCATTTTGTTGTATCATCTCTTATGTTTCAACATATAAGAGAATACCAGACTACTTAATGCTAGTGGTTATCATAATTTATACATTTAGATTTGACACCATGCTGGTAAAAGTATACTGCATCTACAAAAGACCCACTATTATTCCTGATGTGTCATGACCAGAATTAAATGTAATATGCCAAATGGGCCTAATCAAACTTCTGACAATTTCCATTCTTTTACATTCCACCACCTTTATTCAGGAATTATTCCCTTGAATTAGAAAATTGCAATCACTGCATGATTTAAAAAGGAAAAGATTAATAAGCAACAAAATTATCAACCCATTTATGAAATAGGGAATTTATGAGTGGCTGTTGTTAAGAACAGAGTGATTGTGTATTTCGACAAAGATGTCTTGATCAGAGAGAGACAGCATGGATTGTAAAGGGTAAGTCATGTCTAATAAACTTAGACATTTTTGAGATGATAATTAATGTGTTAAATGAGGCAGTGTCTGTGGATGCTAGATTTATATCAGTATCAGAAGGTCCCACAGAAGAGGTCAATTTGCTATCAGTGTTTTTAATTGCTGTGCCTGTCCAATCGTATTTACTGACTACTACACTTGGATGGCTAGAACTTTCTCCCTTTCTTGCCATTTAGAAAATGTTCGGAACTATCTTTCTTTGGTCTAAAGTGAATGATCTTGCACTTTCCTCCCATTGAACACCATCTGCTGTAGTTCCGTCTACTCACTTAATCTACTAATGACTTGTTGCAAAATTTGACTTCAAGCAACATTATTTAGTGTGCTATCTTAACTGTCATCAGTAAATATGGACTTACAACTCCCTATTCCTACACTGAAAAGCTGTGGCCGCCAGCACAGAGCCCTGGGAGATACCACAAGTCATTTTGAGTGCACATCTATTAGCCATATTTAGCTAACTCTTAATGAACAGCCTATTCACGCAATAGAATGATCTTAGCTTTGTAGATCGCCTCTTCTGTGGGACCTTCTGATGCTGATATAAATCTAACATCCACAGACACTGCTTCACTTAACACATTAATTATCATCTCAAAAATGTCTAAGTTTATTAGACATGACTTACCCTTTACAATCCATGCTGTCTCTCTGATCAAGGCATCTTTGTCGAAATACACAATCACTCTGTTCTTAACAACAGCCACTCATAAATTCCCTATTTCATAAATGGGCTGATAATTTTGTTGCTTATTAATCTTTTCCTTTTTAAATCATGCAGTGATTGCGATTTTCTAATTCAAGGGAATAATTCCTGAACAAAGGAAAGTCTTGACAAATGCAGCAATAGTTTAGTACATTGAATATGCAAAAACTGGAGTGCGAGGAGGGGCTTGGGTTTTACACATCCCACCAATGGATTTGATGGCGGGGTCATTTGACCTTGTGACGGTAGATTGCCTGCCACTTAACTGCTCATTCCTGAGCAGTTTGATATTGTAGGGAATTAGGCACAGGCAGGTACATCGAGGCCCTTAAATGGGCAATTAATGGTAACTTTAGGCCCTCATGCCATTGCTGTTGGTATTTTACCCATGTTCTGCACCCAGTGTTAAATTGCTGTGGGATAGTTGTTGGGACTGTAGTGGATTTTCAGTCACAACCCCGAATTGGAGTGGGAACCATGGCATCCCATTAAATTCACCTTGCCTTGAAAAGGGTACATTGGCCTTGGAGGTTGTGCAACAGAACTAGCAGAATGGTTTAAATTTTGAAGACATATTATACAGATTAATGTTTCATATCCAGGGATTTAGAAGGTTAAGGGGTGATTTGATCAAAATTTCCAAGATATTAAGGAAAATTAAAAGGCCAGACAGAAATAAATTATTTTCACTAATTGGGAAGCCTGTATCTACTAGGAAGAATCTTCTGGGAGTCAGGCAAATTCTACTCCTTACTTGATGTTCACCCATAGCTTTCTGTTGTGGTTGAGTTAGATGAAGAATCCTCATCGCTTGAACAGGCCATGGGCTGCTTAGCAAACTGAAAGGCACCTGACAAGGATAGAATCCCAGCCAAACTGCTCAAGCACAGAAAGCCCCACCTTCTGCTAGACATCTATGACCTTCTCCTTTGCTGGGAAGGAAACTCCATTCCACATTAGATATGTGGTTTAAACATCATCACACTGTACTAAGACAAAGTCAACATGAGTGTTTGCAACAAAGGGATACTTTGTCATAGGAGTGCTTTTAATTAAGGCCATACTGAAAAGGCTCCATCAACTTGTCTACCAAGTGCACCCAATCACCACCTTGCTTGGTACATTCGTCAAAACAGAAAATGCTGGAGAAATACAGCTGGTCTGTTAACATATGTGGAGAGAGAAACAGTTAACGTTCCGAGTCCATTTGACTGTTCTTCACGGTCCACAATGAAGTCTCGTAGCCTCATGTGTCGCTCTTGTGGTAGAATCTGCCTCTCAGGATCGGCTTCAATCATCAGCAAAGCTACACCATGTGAAGACACCCATCTGAAATAGATCAAAGGTGCCGACAAAGGTTTGGTGTCAAATATCTATTTACTATTATTTGTAAAGTGTCTCGGAACATCATTACTTTAAAGATGTGATGTAAATTCACATGTTGTTGCGTTCCTTTGCTTTTATTTTGATCTCTATCAGCCTAAGGGATCACTACTGCTTTGTCCTGTACAAACTCTTGCTGTTAGTGTTGTCCTATCTCTCGTTGCCTTTGTTGTATACGTTGTTTAATTAAACAAGTTATTCACTTGTGCTTTAGGGACATGTACAAATGGTGTTTTATATCAAATGTTTCTTGAAACACCTCCCAATGTTCATCCACAGGATGTTGTTATCAGCAAACTTGAAAATGGAGTGGGAGTGGAATTTGGCCACACAGTCATAAGTGTATAAGTAATAAAGGGCTGAGTACACAGCCTTGTAGGGCATTAGTGTTGAGAATAATCATGGAGGAGGTGCAGTAACCTATTCTTATTGATAGCACTAAGATATGTACTGCACTCACGTTCCTTGAAAGACCAGTCATCCAAAATGCAGGTAAGATAACTTCTAAGAACTGCTGCTGTAGTAAAACTTCTTCTGGAGTATCATTGGAGGTATACTGGGGCTGTGTTCTTGGATTTGTCACAATGTTGTTACTCACAGGCACAGCAGGAAAGTAAGTAACCTATCCATCCATTGCTGTAGCAAACATTGATGGAGCTTGGGTGTCTGAAAGCAGGAAATCAATAGAAAAATGCTGTTGTCAGGGAAGAGTGGGCTGGAGAAAGAACCGAGCTCCATGGTTACACCATCAGTTGCTTTCTCATAATGGCAGGCAGCAAGATGAGGGTATACTGGGAGTTGAGAAGGGGTTTAATGGAACATATCATGATACTCAATGGTTTCAGCAACGTTTGCTGCCATTGGTTCTGTCGTAGCCAACCCCATGATGCTGTGAACCATCTCCATTTCTCTCACTGGACTGGCTAAATTCCCTTCTCTTGTACACCATCCTGTCCTGCAAAAGAGAGAGCAGAACATCAGTGATTATCAAACAGACTGTTTGGGGGATATTTCTGGCCCAGCTGAAAAGCTGGTGTTATACGGAGGCAGTGAGAGATGGATATGAGCCTGGCGGTACTGTAGATGTGTTAGAGTGAGCTATGATTCTACAGGAAGCCAGGAGACCTCTCAAGGATCACTTTCAGAAGGAAATGGAATAGGTGCCAGGGCAGTCAACTCAAGCGTGTGGATCAGAGGGCCTGGCTGTAATCTGACAATTATCTCATGTAGTCATATGGGTGACAAGTCAGTGAATGTGTCTTCATAGGAAATTTCCTATTCATCAGTCAGTATCAAATTCTTTCATTGCTCAGTGCACAAAGCTCCTGGCACTCACTCAGCAGCATTCCCTGATATGAGAACTGTGTGTCAGGGAGTGCTATTGAGTGAGTGCCAGGGGCTTTGTGCACCGAGCAATGTAAGAATTTGGTACTAACTGATGAATAGGAAATTTCCTATGAAGATGCATTCACTGACTGGTCACCCATATGACATCATGAGTTAATTGTCTGGTCCACACTCTTGAGTTGACTTCCCTGGCCGCCTGTTCCCATTCCCTTCTGAAAGTGATTCTTGAGAAGTCTCCTGGCTTCCCATAGAATCATAGTGTTTCTTCTTCTGCCCACCTACATCACTAATAATAGAATCCCAAAAGTGCAGGAGGGGGCCATTCAGCCCACTGAACCTGCATTGACAACAATCCCACCCAGGCCATTTCTCCATAACTCCACATAATTACCCTGATAATTACTCTGATCCTAAGTGGCAATTCAGCACAGCCAATCAACCTAACCCACATACCTTTGGACTGTGGGAAGAAACCGGAGTAGCCAAAGGAAACCCATGCAAACACAGGAAGGACGTGCAAACTCTGCACAACAGTGACTTAAGGCTGGAATTGATCTTGATGCTGTGAGGCAGCAGAGTTAACTCCTGTGCAACTGTGCTGTCCTAATATCTCCAGCACTGCCATTCAAAATGCCAAAACTTCCCTGCCCAACATTTCATTTTCCATCTTTAAAATTTCAGCCACGTTACTCAGTGCAGCTTCCTATAGCTTAGTATATCTTTCTTTTACTAATGGAGTTCTGGCTGTACCATGTGCTCTCAGCATCCTGCTGATCGGCTTCTTGCTGAATGCAGAGGCAACAGATGATGTAAAGTGAGTGCCTAAAGGGAGGAACCCATTTCAGTTCACGCCACAATTGGGTAAATAGGTAGCACTCAAACAGATCCCAAATCATGGGACCCTCAAAACACATTTTTAGCTCAAAGTCTCCTAATATAACTGCTTTGTTTTTGCTTGAAGCTTCACTGATCACCATGTTTTAAGTATTCTATTATTGTTATTGCTATTTACTGGTCTATGAACAATTCTCACTAAATTCTTGCTATATTTTTTAAAATTCCTCAATTATGTCCACAGTGTTTCTATTGCCTGTTCACCCTGACTGATAGCCCTTCATTCTGATATTGCTATAATGTCTCTTATAAATATTGCTATTGCCATCTTTTCCCAGTCTCTGTGTTTTTAATAAATACCATATAATCTCAAGCATTTATCTCTCAGTCATGTTCTGTTTGAAGCCTAGTCTCAGTGGTAGCCATTACATCAACGCTTTCAGCTGAATTTGCATTCCACTTGTATCATTTCTTATGCCGCACACATTAGTGTACTGAACTTTCAATTTGGCAATAGACCTATGGTAAGATTTGGCTAACCTCAAGGCACTGGGTGTGAGGATCGTGGTACATGATTAATGTGTGGCTGTTCTTTCTGCTACAGACAGCATGTTAAATTGGGTCTGTATGCTCTTTTAAATGATTTCTGTTAGCAGGTAGCACTTCCTGAATTATTCATGAACTGCACACACCAATAGGGGCCCTGATACTGTGAGTGGTTAGCGCGGCTAAATGGCAGCCTGCACCTCCAAAATGTAGGAATTAGGGAATCGATAACCCGGGAGGAATAGTTCCAGAGAGGCATCGCTGAGTCTCAGAGTTACTTTTGACCAAGCTTTGCCATGTCTTCACTTCATGTTGCTGCCAGGGATCTCTCACTGCTGTCTCCCAGATGCATTATTAGCATGAAACCTTTGCTGACATTTAAAGATGGTGCCAGCATTTCACACTCTGAAATCTTCCCCGCTGCACCAACATCTGTTTCATTGAATACCATCTTGCCCCAGCCTGCCAGCCCCAAATTGGCTGATCCTAATGATATTGCATTGCAAAACTCCACCTCCACCCATGTGGCCATGTGACTGATTTCCGGTGATAAGGTGTACTTCATGTGAATTTATTATATTTTTATTTGGATCAGTTATTTTGTAACCTTTTATCTGCTTATATTTTCTTTTGAACTCAAAGTACTTTAAGCATGATAGATGGACCACTCTCAATCCTTTTTGAAAATCAATTGCCTTACGCCCACCCCAACTTTCATTGCTTTCTATTTCTGCAGTCCAATGTAACCTTTCCATTAGAAGCTTGGTCCCAGGCTGTTTGAAGAGAGGCTTTTCCCAGCAGTGCAGTTCCAGTATCAGCAATCCATCAGATGGAACCCCTCTTTCTTATGACGACCCTTTAGCCACATGTTAACTTTCCAATTTGTTTGCTCCATGCTAATTTGTAGCTAGCTCAAGTAATGATCTGAAAATTATCACACGTTCTGTCTTTTAATTCAGTTCATATCTCCTACTACTCATTCAGTAGAGTCTTCTTTCCTTCCTTCCCATGGTGAGAATGTAGAACATAGAACATAGAACACTATACACAATACAGGCCCTTCGGCCCTCAATGTTGTGCCGAGCTATTTCCAATCCCAAGATCAAGCTATCCCACTCCTTATAATTGTGGTGTGCTCCATGTGCCTATCCAATAACCGCTTGAAAGTATCTAAAGTGTCCGACTCCACTATCACATGGAGTCTATTCCACACAGCCAACCACTATCTGGGTGAAGAATCTAACTCGGATTTCCTTCCTATATCTTCCACTATGAACCTTATAGTTATGCCCCCTAGTAACAGCTACATCCACCCGAGGAAATTGTTTCTGCACGTCCACTCTATCAATCTCTCTCATCATCTTATGAACCTCTATTGAGTCGCCTTTCATCCTCCTCCACTCTAAAGATAAAAGCCCCAGCTCCCTCAACATTTCCTTGTAAGACCTACTCTCCAAACCAGGCAGCATCCTGGTAAATCTGCTTTGCACTCTCTCCAATGCTTCTACATCCTTCTGATAGTGTAGTGACTAGAACTGAATACAATATCCCAAATGTGGTCTCACCAACATCCAGTACAGTTGCAGCATAACCCCATGGCCGTTAAACTCAAACCCCCTGTTAAAAAACCCTAACACACTATAAGCCTTCTTCATGGCTCTGTCCACTTGAGTGGCAACTTTCAGAGATCTGCGGATATGAACCCAAGATCTCTCTGTTCCTCCACGTTCCTTAGAACCCTGCTGTTGACCCTATAATCAGCATTCAAGTTTGTCCTACCAAAATGAATCATCTCATACTTATAATCATTTCGTACTTATATGTACCTCAAACTGAACCTTCTCTCTCCCTTTCAAAATTCCACTGCAACCACATTGAAATATGATTTATCCAGGCAGCACCTCAAACATGGCTACTGTGTATCATTCATCCCACCTCATTAACAAACTGCCTATTACTTTTTCCTCGTGACAGACTCAAATTGTTCCAGGAATAACTAGCCAATGGGAACTGATGAAATTCTGCCTTAGTGTACCATTAGATGTGGGAAAGGAATTGGAATAACTACTTTGGTTTATTCTGTATGGATAGCCCTGTGCCCCATGGTGCCCAGGTCAGCATTTTGGCCATTCCCCTGCAGTTATTCTCCTGATCCTCACTGGTACTAAGTATCTTCTGTTACCACCTCCTTTAAATCAATCCACCCCTCCCCAGGGCTGAATTTCATGGGGAATGGTGGATATTGGCTATCACATCTAGCAAGAGACAGCCACTAACCAATGGACCTAAATTCTCCCATCCCCACAGCATGCTATCAATGAGCTAACCAGTTTGAGAGTGGACCTTCTGCCCCTCTGTGAGAGGAAATCCCACTCTTTAGAGCTACCAGCCAATTTGATTGCCTAGCTGTTTTAGCAGTCTGAACAGTGCCAGAACTGAGTAATGGATAGTCTCATGAAGAGCTTTGATGGTTTCTGGAGTAAGGCAAGTTCCAGGCTTTTGGGTAGGGTGGACATGTGCAGTCTAGGGAGAAGCAGAACGCAGGCCAAGGGAGGAGAGATCTTGGAGGAGCAAAGAGCAGGTAACATCTTGGAGAGGAAACCTCAATGTAGAAAGATCAGTCCCCCAGATATTGTGTCTGTCCTTCCTACCCACCTTTGTAAATGAAAGAAAAACAGCCTACCCACTCCTGTCTGCCTACCCATGCCAACCATTTATGGTGTGAGTGGCATAAAGCACATCAATTCAGTTCATAACAAGTTCACTTGTCCACTATTATTTTTAAAAACATGGTGAATGGGTTGTTGATTTTTATATCAACCATCCATCCTTTTATGGGGACCAGGTTGAGGTGATGGATATATTACTCCTCATACTTTATGTGCCCAATCCCTGCCAAAAACACCTCCAGTGGGCATGGGATGGCATTAAATACAGGCCCAGGTTACCAAAATCATACTCTTCCCTCCCTTTACATGCACCTTCCTCTATGGTGTGACTGTCTAGAGAAAACTACCCAGAAATTCCGCCCAGAAATTTTGTGTCAGTGCGTGTTTAAATTGAACTCTGAACTGGTGTGAGTAATATAGAGCCATGTTGTGCAGATGTGGGAATCCTGGACAAACTTGCCATCGATAAACTTACACATATCATCACTCCAGATGATATGTTTTAATGACTTCAATCAGGCCATTGAGGTTGGCCAGTTGGGGCATGAACTCCCTGATTAAAGATCCAATTGATGGGCAATCGGGGAGTCTTTGCCTTGTACTTAACCTGGAG
The DNA here is from genome assembly GCA_024679065.1 of Sphyrna mokarran. Classification (NCBI taxonomy): domain Eukaryota; kingdom Metazoa; phylum Chordata; class Chondrichthyes; order Carcharhiniformes; family Carcharhinidae; genus Sphyrna; species Sphyrna mokarran. Next base: position 41,383,105 of record JAGIQG010000010.1, on the reverse strand, counting down.
TTAACTGCGTTCCTCTGACATCCCTCGAGGTAGACTGTGAACTGATTGCACTCTGTTTACTGCTGTTAGAGTTTGTAAACAAAGGGATTTTGAAGAAGAGAATACTGCCTCTGCTGACTTATTACAAGAATGTTGCCATTGAGCTGAGATTGAATATAATGCCAATTTGCCAACAAATTAGAGTCCAGAATAACCAACATGAGGGAATAAATTGTGCTGGAGGAGTCTATTATCAGATACTTGGACTGAGAGATACATGTGTGGGAAGGGAGATAAGGTTAATTGTATATTGTCTTAAGATGAATGACATTTTGGAGTGGGTTGGTTATGGTGAAAGTAGATGAAGAGTGGGCTGTGGTAGTTATCTATTTCAGTTCTCCTAAAACCTGTTCAAACATTTTTCCCACATTGTACTTTGCTTGGCATCTTTCTTTACTTCTTACTGCAATTTTTAAATCCTGTTTTTTTTTGAAAAAAGAAGCATATTCCTTTCTCTCCTCAGATCCAATTTTAATTAAACATTGATAAAAGGTTTGCTGCTGTCATGCCCTAGCCCATCTTGAGACTAGCTAATTAGTCATAGTCCACAAGGGACCATAGGTATCTTTCTCTAATAGAGAGGGAGAGAGACAAGTGATTATATAGCTTAAAGGACACAACTTTGCATTAATCATGAGGAAGGCAAGGGGTCAGCCCTCCAGGATCTATCACAGCTGGAGTGGGGATTGCAGTTAGCTTGTTGGTGTCATTTAGCATCATGCTTTAGCCATCTAGTCATCTTAGCTAGCCAACTTTCACTTTAAAGTCTATTGATCCCCTAATTTTCAGAAAGGGGTTCAATCCCAGAGGAATCTTGGTCACCATAGTCGCAGACTAGATTTAGCGTGTGATCACAGGAGGAGTAGAGGTGCCTTAAAGAACCCTATCCAATTGATAGCAGTGAAACCATCACTGCAAACCAGGCGGTGAGTGAGACAGTTACATGTTCAGGCTGCTCTAGTCCTGCTCACAATGGGCTGGAATGAGTTTAAATAAGTCCTGTTGAATCTTTGTTAACACAATCTTTGTTGAGCCAAAGCTGCTTGAAACATTCCACAGCCTCATTAAAGTATCCAAACTTCACCCATCATGCTCAGATGAAGGGTCATTCAGACTCAAAACATTAGATCTATTTTTTTCTGCACAGATTTGCTGTCAGACCTTCTGAATTTCTCCAGCATTTTCTGTTTTTGCTTCAGATTCCAGAATCCATAGTATGTTGCTTTCATCTATCATCAGGCTGTTCAACAATGGCAGATGTCGCTTTTACCCCCCTCCCCCAACATTCACATACCCACACACCTACCCACATCCACAAACTCTCACTCATACTTTCCCTTATACCCATTCAACGCACAGCCACACACACCCTCATACATACATACATCGACATATCTTCACCCTCCATACCCACATCTGCTTCTCACACTCACTCCACAAACACTCAAATACAACCTCCATACGCATATGTAAATGCTTACTCATTCATATCCTACAATACACAGGCAAACACATCAACAGCCCAAATGCACACATCCACAACCCCTCATCCATGTGCACTCACTCCTCCACCCAGATTCACGCAAAAAACCTGTTGCATACACACCTTCACATATATTCTTATGCACTCAGACACACCAAATACTCCTCAAACACATGATATGTATTACCCACACACTCGCAAAACCCTACCACACACCCCATCCCTTCCCTGACACTCGTCCCATCACACAATTATACACATTTACATAAACTCCCAATACACACACTCCAATCCCTAACACACTCAACTTTGCCACAAACTCAACTACCATGTACATGTATACTCCTCAATCTTTTTGCTTCTCCTTCGTGTTGCTGTACTTTCTCACTACTGCTACTTCATTGTTTGTCTCCCTGTTTCATCTTCATTTGATGCAATATTTATTGTTGTTTTCACATCTATTTACATTTGTTTAGTTTGACATATTCTACAATTCAGTGCCTCTCTGATTGCAAGGAAAGCAGTATTGACATCTATAACAGGATGAAAAGGTGGAAAAGGATTCTCAGAGAAAATACATAAGAGACGATATTGTGGCATTATCATGTGAGAATGTTCAAGAGCATGAAAAGATTACTGGACTTAATAGACATTGGACTTTATTGGTGTCAATTTTTTTTACCTGTTTTCTCTTCATAGAATTGTTACAATGCAGATGTAGGCCATTTGGCCCATTATGTCTGCACTGGCACTCCGAATAAATATCCCTTGATCATTTTCCTTTTGGAAATTACATCCATTTTGTTATTTTGTTATTTCTCTGCTAATCTATTCTACGTCTATTGAGTAACCTACATAGTGTAATGGAAATAGGAGTGCTATCACCTCTGGAAAACTAGTGAGTAAACCAGCTTAACTCGGACACAATATTAAGTAAACCAATTATGCAAGCCAGTACTTGGGGATGCATCCTTCAATAGGTGGTGCCTTTTTGGCAAACTATGCAAGAAAACTTAATGTACAACCAACCAAGTGTGAAGAATGTGAGGAAATGGCCTCATAGCAGAGGTTTAAAAACAAGTTCAATGTTGAGTTTGGAGATGAAGAAGGGAAACATTCGAATGGTTAAACTCAAACCACTGAAATATTCTTCTTGTTTATGATCTTGTTGTTGGTCATGAATAAGTTGAGTGAAAGCATTCTTGGTGTGTTTCTTTATTTATTCTTTCATGCAACGCGTGTGTCACTGTCAAGATCAGAAGTTGTTGCCCATTCCTAATTGCCCATGGCTGACTAGGCCATTTCAGAGGGTAGTTAAGAATCAACAACATTGCTGTCGATCCACAACCACAAAGCAAAAAAGGAATAGTTGAAATAGAAAACTTTAACTGAGGACAAATAGGATACTTTTAAAGACATCTTGAATATAGAGAGAATAAGTACACAACAAGAGTTACTTCTGTTTATGCAGGGAGCCTAGATTAAATGCACTTGACTCTAAAGGAATTAATAAATGAATTAACAAGTATTTAAGAAAAAAAAAGTGCTGGAGGGAGAAAGCATTGAGGGAAAAATACAGGAATTCCCAAGAAAGAGTAATGAAGGTGGTCAGCAGGGAAGGAGCAAAACAAAAATGAATAAATCTATAGAATTAAATGTGACAGAATGAAATTGCAGCAACAATCAGGTTTCTGAATAATTAATTCTGGAGAGGGAATAGCTGCAGGCAAGGCCAGCTTTTATACCTATTGCTTGTTGTGTTGGAAAAAGTGTGATCCAATTGACAGATTGCTGGGCCGTCTTGCACAGCAGTTAAAAGTCAGTCAGGCTGACAGGAGATGGGTGTTACAGACAGTGCAGACTGAAGGAAAGTGTTCATTCATTAAAGGACATGATTCAATAGCTGGGGATTTTACAGCAATCCAGAAATTTCATGGTCATTCCTTGGCTATAACTTCCTGGCCATTTACTCCAGCATGATTTACCAGTCCTGCTAATGGCATACCCTGGGTTTCCCTGCGATGTGGGGTTGATTCAATGGGAAATCCGATTGACAGCAGCAGGTCCAGAGAATACTGCTGCCTGTGATTGGCATGCTGCCTCCTGCCATGAAAAAATTTCTCCCATCTTCCACTGGCAAGTTCACTGGTGGGTGGCGGCAGGGGAGTAATGTGGGGAGAGGTGGTGGTAAGAATTCAGCAGGAAGCCCAAAAATCAGTTCCACGTTGTTGTGAACTTCCTGTGAGGCCGCAGTCTAGCAACCACTCTAATCATGGGCACCATCCTGTAATGGCCACTAAATTGCGTAAGAGATCCAAAATGGGATTTGTGCTGGTGAGATTTTGGTTTGCAGTCTTCCGACCCCCTTCTGATAATGTGATCATAGTCACACCCATTATTTTACCAGATTGTTTATTACGATATTTGCTAATAGGCTGTTAGTCACAATTACTGAGACTATGGCCTCAATTTTCAGCACCCATTCGCCATGCGTGCAAATCCTGTTATGGCTGCTAAATCTCGCAAGAGGCCAAAAATGGGATTTGCATCAATGAGAACTCTGAACATGATTTTCCCCGATCCTCCTCGCTGATGTAATCTGATTAACATTCAGAAAGTGTGAGAACCTGATGTGAATACATTTGAATTCATTATAATATCATTAGCAAGGTTATGTCAGCTTTTCAGCTTCACTGAATCTTCCCGCCCACCTTGTGATGTGATGCGGAAGTGAATTATTACTGCTTTTTAAAAACATAGAGCAGGCACACTCAAATCTAGAGATTGGAAAGTTGTGGGAGATGCAGAAGGAACTTGCCACAATGTGTCTACAGCCTGATCACTTAACAGTGTGGTCACAGTGCTGAGTGTCCTGATCTTCATAATCTTCATTGCCTTGCTTTTTGGTGGAGTTATTCGTCTGGGGCAATCTATTCATCAACAGTTTGGAGTTTAGAAGTGAAGCCAAGTTAGCAGCATCTTGGCTAGAGCTGTTTTATTACTGTCTTCTTGCTCTCTCTGTTGCTTTGATTATAATATATATGTAACTGGCACATTTAAAGTGACCACCTTGAAGCAATACAGATTTTTTAAATATAAAATTTGGCCAAGATGTGACCTTGATTATATTAATAAAAACAACTACTCTCTGAGGCAGAGAAAGGCACAGTAAGAAGTCTCACAACATCAGGTTAAACTCCAACAGGTTTATTTGGCAGCACTGGCTTTTGGACTCTCTGGCTCCTTCATCAGGTGAGTGAGGTGTTGGTTCACAAACAGGGTACATACAGACACAAACTCAATTTACAAGATAATGGTTGGAATGCGAGTCTTTATAGATAATCAACTCTTAAAGATATAGCCAATGTGAGTGGAGACCATGGTTAAAGAGATGTGTATTGTCTCCAGCCAGGAGAGTTAGTGAGATTTTTCAAGCCCAGGCAAGTCGTGGAAATTGCAGATTGTGTGACCAGTTGAGGCTGCCCTCATTGTGCAGAACTTGATCATCAGTTTCTGCTCAGCAATTCTGCATTGTCATATGTCGTGAAGGCCGCTTGGAAAACAATTACCCGAAGATCAAAGGCTGAATGCTTGTGACTGCTAAAATGTTCCCCGACAGGAAGGGAACACTCCTGCCTTGTGATTGTCGAGTGGTGGTCATTCATCTGTTGTCATAGCATCTGCATGATCTCCCCACTGTATCATGCCTAGGGATATCCTTTCTTGCAGCGTATCAGGTAGACAACATTGGCTGAGTTGCAAGTGTATGTACATATACCTGGTGGATGGTATTCTCATGTGAGATGGCATTTGTGTCAATGATCTGGCATGTCTTGCAGAGGTTGCTGTGGCAGGGTTATGTGGTGTTGTGATCACTGTCGTCTTGAAGGCTGGGTAGTTTGCTGTGGACAATGGTCTGTTTGAAGCTGTGCAGTTGTTTGAAGGCAAGAAGTTGGGGTGTGGGGATGGCCTTGGCGAGATGTTCATCTTCATTAATGACACGTTGAAGGTTCCAGAGAAGATGTTGTAACTTCTCCATTCTGGGAAAATACTGGATGATGAGGGGTACTCTGCCATGTCCCATGTTTGTCTTCTGAGGAGATCGCTGCGGTTTTTCACTGTGGCATGCCGGAATTGTCAATCGACGAGTCAAACGCTATAACCTGCTCTTATGAGGATATCTTTCAGCATCTGGAGGTGTCTGTTGCAATCCTCCTCTTCTGAGCAGATCCTGTATATATGGAGGCTTGTCCATATGGGATGGCTTCATTGACATGTTTAGGGCAGAAGCTGGAGAAGTGGAGTATTGTGAGGTTATTTGTGAGCTTGCTGTATAGTAAAGTGCTGAGGTTACCATCCTTGATGGAGATGCATGTGTCCAAGAATGCAATCAATTCTGGAGAGTATTCCATGGTGAATCTGATGGTGTAGTGGAATTTGTTGATGCCATCATATAGTTATTTGCCATGAGTCCAAAGGAAGAAAATGTCATTGATATATCTAGTGTACAGCATCGGTTGAAGATCCTATGCTGTGAAGAGGTCTTATTCAAATCTGTGCATAAAGATGTTGGCATATCGAGGTATGAATTTGGTCCCCATGGCTGTTTCATGTGTCTGGCTAAAGAACTGGTCATTGAAAGTGAAGACTTTGTGGTCTAGGATAAAGTGGATGAGTTGCAGAATTGCATCTGGAGATTGGCAGTTGTTGGCATTGAGTACTGAAGCAGTTGGAGCAATGCTGTTGTCATGGGGGATGCTGGTGTAGAGTGCCAAGATATCCATTGCGATGAGGAGTGCACCTGGTTCAACTGCTCCATGTGTAATGAGTTTCCATAGGAAGTCTGTAGTGTCATGACAAAAACTGGGGGTTCTTTATACAATGTGTTTCAAGATGCCTTCAGCCAGAGAGGTTCTCACACAGGGTCCCACTGCTTGATACGATGGGACGGCTGGATGTGTTGGCTTTGTGTATCTTTGGGAGGCAGTGGAGATCTCCAGTGGAGAGATGAGAGCACGGAGGGTGCTCTGAAGATCCTGATCAAAGGTCTTGATCAGTCTGAGTTAACAGGTGTGTTCTTTGGTCAGATCTGTGTGTTCCTCGTTGTTCAGTTGTCGGTACGCTACTTTGCAGTAATCAGTTCTGTTCAGTATGACAGTGGTCTCTTCTTTGCTTGTTTGATGACAATGTTGCGGTTGTTTTGAGAGCGCCGATGGCATTGTATTGTACTTGGGTGACATTCACACTTGTGAGTGCGGCTAATGAATCTACCATTGACACACCTCCTGGTGGTTTGGGCATACATGTTGATTCGAGGGCAGTGGCCTTCCGGAGGAGTCCAATTCGACTCTTTTTGACCATGTCTTCACCTTCAACAACCAGTTCTTCATCCAGACACACAGAACAGCCATGGGAACCAAATTTGCACCTCCAATATGCCAATACATTTATACACAGGTTTGAACAAAATCTCTTCACTGCACAGGACCTTCAACTGATGCTATGCATTAGATACATCAATGACATTTTCTTCCTTTAGACTCATGGTGAACAATCACTGAAACAACTGTATGATGACATCAACAAATTTCATCCCACCATCAGATTCACCATGGACTACTCTCCGGAATTGTTGCATTCTTGGACACATGCATCTCCATCATGGACAGTCACTTCAGCACTTCACTGTACTGCAAGCTTGTGGATAACCTCACAATGCTCCACTTCTCCAACTTCCACCCTAAATATGTTAAAGAAGCTATCCAGTAAAGATACAACCTCCGTATACACAAGATCTGCTCAAATGAAGAGCATCACAACAGACACCTACAAATACTGAAAGGCACCCTCATAAGAACAGGGTTTGACACTCAAACTCATCAATTGACAGTTCTGATGTGCCACAGTGAAAAACCGCACCGGCCTCCTCAAGACAAACATGGCACATGGCAGAGAGAGCACCCTTAGTCGTCCAGTACTTCCCTGGAGCAGAGAAGCTACAACATCTTCTCCGAAATCTTCAACATGTCATCGATGAAGACGAATATCTCGGCAAGGCCTTCCCCACATTCCCACTTCTTGCCTTCAAACAACCGCACAACCTCAAACAGACCATTGTCCGCAGCAAACTATCCAGCCTTCTGGAGAACAGTGACTATGTCACCACACAATCCTGCCACAGCAACCTTTGCAAGACGAGCCGGATCATTGACATGGATGCCATCATGTCATCTAAGAAAACCATCCATCAGATGCCATCCTCCTGCAACTCCGCCGACATTGTCTACCTGAAATGTTGCAGGAAAGGATGTCCCGAGGCATGGTACATTAGGGAGATAATACAAATGCTACACCAACAAATAAATGAACACTGTTCATCAATCACCAGGTAGGAGTATTCTCTTCCTGTTGGGGAACACTTCAGGGGTCACGGGCATTCAGACTTTGATCTTCAAGTAAGCATTCTCCAAGGAGGCCTTCACGACACACGACAATGCAAAATCGCTGAGCAGAAACTGATAGCCAAGTTCCGCACACATGAGGACGGCCTCAACTGGGATCTTGGATTCATGTCACAGTATCTGTAACCCTCACAACTTGCCTGGCCTTGCAACATCTCACTTACTAACCTGGCCGGAGACAGTAGACATCTCTTTAACCTATGTCTGGCCCTGTCTCCACTCACATTATCTGTATCTTTAAGTCTTGATTACCTGTAAAGACTCTCATTCCAACTTGTAAATTGAGTTTGTGCCTGTATATGACCTGTTTGTGAACACAAGCCCTCCCTCACCTGGTAAAGGAACCTGAGACTCTGAAAGCTAATGCTGCCAAAAAAACCTGTTGAAGTTTAACCTGATGTTGTGAGAATTCCTACTGTGCTTTTCTCTGCCTCAGAGACTAGTTGTTTTTATTAATATGGTCAAGGTCACATCTTGGCCAAATTTTGTATTTAAAAAATCTATATTGCTGCAATATTGCTGCACTTTAAATTTGCCGGGTACATATACACTATAATCAAAACAACAGAGAGAGCCAGAAGAGAGTTTGGTCATAAAACAGTTCTGGCCAGGGAGTTGCCATTTCCAAACTCCAAACTGTTGATGAATACTTTGCTTCAGGCAAATAACTCCACCAGACAGCAAGGCAATGGAGATTATGAAGATCAGGACACTCAGCACTGTTAAGTGATCGGGCTGTAGACACATCGTGGCGAACTCCTTCTGCAAGCCCCACAACTTTCCAATCTCTAGATTTGACCAAGAGGACCAGTGCCATGAATCCCAGAAATTCCTGGATAAGAAGCTGAGGATGGACCAGAGGTGGTCCCCGGCCAGGGACACATTCTGTGCCATGGTAATAATAATGGATTGGTGTTGCTGTCCTGAGTACAGGTAAATGTTGGGGTTCCTTGGCAATTGGCCAACTGTGCATGCAATCCCAGTCCCAGTATCAGTGAATGAGAAAGCTCTTGCTCATCCAACTAATTGGCCATCATCGTTCAACTATCACCATGTCTGCTGCCCACACCTTTTAGCTGAGAGTTTGAAATTTTAAGTGTTAACAGATGAAAGTTGGGTGCAGGGCATTGGGAAGGATGGTGTTGAGCCTCACAGCCACAACCACCCAAAATGTCCTGGAAAATCCAACAGCCCTCAAGGTTCACATGTGAGTTCAATGTATGATGAACCCGACTGCTGCTGTTACTAAGAGAAGGAACAACCAAAGTTGAGCATGAAGGTGAGTCTGGACAGGTAAGGGAAGTGACCATGGCTGGTCAAGCGATGAAGTGAAGTTCACTGTCAGTGCAGACATACTCCTGGCCCCCACTGTGAGCTCCATTGCCTTTTCCTCAAAAGCAGTGATAACTTTGAGCTCAGGCATCCTTCCGCCTGTCTTCCCCCTTTCCCTTCTGTTGTACTTTATCTTTTCCTGCAGGAATAGAAATGGGATATTGTGAGCTGGACATCTGGTGGGTCAGGTATCGAGGACAACTGGCATATTTGGGCACCCCACTGAGGCAGAAAGGCATTGTGATGAGGAGTGCCGGGGATTTTTGAGGACAATGCCAGGAGGAGGAGTGTTGGAAAACTGCAAGGTGGCAGCTAGTGGGTTAACAGTAACATTCTGGGATAACAGATTGGAATAATGCTGAGGATGGGGGTGGGGGTGGTGGTGGTGGGAGAGGAGCAGCAATAGGTGAGAATTCACTCTTGCAGCACATAGGAGATCATTCATCTTCTTTCAGCGTTCGACCCCAGTCCTCCAGGTTATGCTGATTGCACTAACAATTGCTGCTACCACTTTCCAGGTGAGATTGGTGACAAAGTTCAAGGGTCTCCTGCCGACACATGGGTACATCATTTGTCTAGATCTCCTCCACAGCATCAAAAACCTAGATGCTTGTTGTCTAGCTACTATTCTCCTGACTTGAATGAGAGTGAGTGATAAGGATCCACTTAAATGCAGTGCCCCTTTAATTGCAGTACTCAGCTGACCACTCACCCAGGGGGGTACGTCTGGTGAGACAGGCACAGTGTGTTTCATGTGGGGGGAAAACAAGTTGATTGAGTGCCTGAAGATCACAATCCAGATTGCATCGCTAGTATCATCAGAAACCACACAAATTTTCTTTCCTGAGATTACACTTTGCGGGATATTCTGGCCAGGCTCACCCCAACGCCGGAAAATCCCATCCAAGGTCAATTGATCTTTGCACAGTCCATGTCCCGCTTGCTACGATTTCTGTGGGGGGCGTTATGGGAAAATTCCACCCTTTGCAGTTTTTTGGGAAAATTCTACCCTAATTTTCAATTCCAGAGGTTTTTTCAAATTGTATTTAAATTTGCTGTGATGGGAGTTGAACTTGTATTCCCAGGGCATTGGCTTGGGCCTCTGGACCACTAGTCCAATGACATTTACATCTCCCCAAAATATAAACACGTGACAAAATTTACATAGTCAGGAAAGCATCACTTATTTAACTTGACCTTCCACATCTGTGGATTTCATAAGTATGTACATAAGATATTTCAGAAAATAATTCTCAGAAACTTTTTAATTTGATATTTATCAGTGTTGGTGGACAGTGACTCTATGGTGTAACTTAGGAAAATATCTTGATTATTGAAGAAAAGTTAAGGCCTGGCTGAGTTCCACACAATCTGCCATGTGTTTTGCAGTTGAGAGGCATCCCATCATTGGCCAGTTGTGGATTCTTCTGGTCCCACCGTTGTCAATGGGGTTTTCTATTGAATGAGCCCCTTGCTGCTGGGAAACCTGTGGTGGGGTCACACCATCAATGGGACTGGAAGTTCCCACCCTTGTGAATGACCAGAAAATTCAGATACTTCAGCTACAATCCCATATGTACAAGTGAAGTCAACTCCCAATTCTTAATAGCCCAATGTAATTATACTCTTCACAATAAAATCCTCATTTACACATTAAACCTCAGGTGAAATATATTAAAAATCACAAGAAAAGCCCATTGTACACCGAGGCAGTCATTGTTTTTACATAGCATATAGTGCAATACACCTAAAGTACACTTAGGGTTGGCATGATAACAGTGATTAGCACTGCTGCCTTACAGCTCCAGGTTCAATTCCAGCCTTGGGTGACTGTATGGAGTTTGCACTTTCTCCCCTTGGGTTTTCTCTGGAAGCTCCAGTTTCCTCCCACAGTCCAAAGATATGTAGGTTAGGTGGATTGGTCTTGCTTTGATTAGCTATTGTTCCTTATTGTCAGAAAGATTAGCAGGGTAAATACATGGGATTATGAGGATAGGGCCCGGATGGGATTCTTGATCTTGTAGACTTGATGGGCTGAATGGCCTCTTTCTGCACTGTAGAGATTCTATGGTTCTATAATTCTACATATAAAAACAATAAACTATCATTGATCAGAAACCAAGATGGCAAACAGAGGTGTTCCAGAACCTACCTGAGGTAGGACTCTGAGCGAAATCTGAGCCAAGGCAGGAGAAAATGTAAGTGATTAAGTAAGCCAAAGTATAACATCTAAAAATAAATCTGAAGCAGTAGAGAGCTTGAATAAAGGTTTAGATGCAACTTTAACCTATAACTGTTTACTTCATATTTACACCAACTGGCAGCTTGGCATGAGTTGTCATAAAATAAATCACCAGCGGGCACAAGTTACCCAAATAATTTCCACAGCACTGAAAAGATCACAGATCATCTGATTTTGGGAATTAAATAATCTGTACCCATTTTTTTCCTGAGAATCATATGAAAAATGAAGATCTGCAGCATGAGTGACTACGTACCTTTGTTGACATTTGGAAAAAAAATATAAAAGCAGAGAATCCACAGCTGGTATTCAGGAATGAAAAGCTGCATAAAATAATTGGTCTCAACTGTGAGCTCAAGAAATGAGTTAAGGAATATGGAATTAAATTTATTTAAATTTGTTATGGCCTTGGGAAGATGTAAATGTATTTAGAATGGTTGGACTGCATCCAAATATATGAGAGTAAGGAATTATCACATCGCTCAGTTTGAATATATTTTAGCTCAAATCTGGGGGTGGGGATAAGGAAAGCATTAAATACAAAATGATAAGAAATCAATATAATGAGGGAGTAGACATACTAAGAACTGAGGAGGCTGTAATCTATAAATGAGTGTTTCTAAGAAGCCATGGGGACAGCAGTTTAAATGTTTATGGAATGAGAACATGGATATAAGATCTTTGAAATGCTTAAATGGATGGATAATTTCAACAGAAAGGTTAGCCAACTTAAATTGTGATCATAGAGTAGAGGACGCGAGAGAGAAATTGCCAAGCTTCAAGCGAGACCAGAGATTAGAGGAAATCTCTGGAAATGTTTTTTTTCCTGATACTGTCTGTATGTGGAATAGAATCCCAGGAAGAAGTAATTGATACTTGGTGAACTTACTCCTTTACAATAAACATGGTTAAAGGTTTGATTAAGAACGAGACCAATGGTTAATAGGATTAAATATAGATATGAATGATCAAATATTTCATGGCTGAATGTAATATTGCAGCTTTGATGCATGGCTAGCGCTGAGTTAAATGACCTTGGATGGGTGTGGTATTGCAGGGTAGAGAGTGTTAATATTTGCCTGAGAGTTCTTGTATTTGGAACATTTTGATTGCTATCTCAGTCCTCTCATTGGAAGTGGCCTTGCTTGAATATCTGATGTTGCCTAACAACCTGCTGTTATTCACGGTGCAGAGAATAATAAAGAATGGTCAGTGTACCGAGAGATTGCTGCCAGACATGGGTGAAGAATTTCCATCCTCACTATCCGAGGAGTTGACAGTTGAGCACACTATCTGCCCACTCCACAGCCATTTAACTCTCCAAGGGTTGTTGACTGCTCTGGAGGTGAAACTTTCACTCTTCATTCAGGATGAAGTCCCATCTCAGAAAGATACCAGCCAATTAGATTGTGTTAGGGAACATGGAATTAAATGTATTTAAATTTGCTATACTCATGGGAAGGTGAAGGAGTAGAAATATTAAGAAAAGAGGAGGCTGTAATTGAATGAATGAATTTTCCTAAGAAGCAAAGGGGAACAGCAGTTTCTATGTTTATAGAATAAGAACATGGATGGAAGGGCCGAAATTCATGGAACAGAATCCCTACAATGCAGAAGGAGACCATTTGACCCTCTGAGCCTGTACCAACAATAGTCGCGTGTAGGCCCTGTCTCCGTAACCCCATATATTTTCCCCACTAATTTCCCTGACACTAAGGGGCAATTTACCATGGCCAATCAATCCAAATCTTTGGACACTAAGGGTAATTTAGCATGGCTAATGTACCTAACCTACACATTTTTGAAGTGTGAAGGAAACCGGAACACTCAGAGGAAATCCATGAAAACACAGGGAGACTGTGCAGACTACTCAGACAATGACCCAAGTTGGGAATTGAACCCAGATGCCTGGTGCTGTGAAGTATTTCAGAGCTAGCCACTATGCCACCATACTAGTTTCTTGTAATTTAGTTTAGGTAATTTCCACAGCATATCTTTCCTATATGGTTTGCTGGACTGTTACCACAGGTCAGACATCTCCTGAAAAGTCATGGAGCTGAATTCTTTATGGATGTGATTGGAGAAGCACCCACTAGATCTCGAATTTTCTTGATTCTATTGATCAAATAATTATATATATCCATTCCAAAATGTATCCACTAATGCTTGCTTTCTTTCTCTTCGGTACCTATCTGCCCAGAGGAACTGCAACAAAGACTTTACTTATGACTGTGAACATCCACTGTTTCATCCCTATCAAACTCTATTGTCAGAAGCTCAAGGAAAACTAAAGAGTAGATTGCCAATTGATTATTAAATGTCTCACTTCCACTACTCTACCCAAGAATCTATGTTAACCTATATGTTAAGCACTCTCTGCCAAGTTGTATTTCTTGATATAAGGTCTGATTTTGCCCTTTGGTGGTTTATATCTCAGCTCATTGTCTTATTCTTGTAAGTTAGTTCAGATAATTTCCACAATATATCTTTCCTATATGGTTTGCTGGACTGTTACCATAGGTCAGACATCTCCTGAAAAGTCATGGAGCTGAATTCTCTATGGAATTCCGTCAGACTCCCAGCATGATTTCAGCAAGAATTCAGCCGAATGGCTCACAAAGAAGCCAGGCTCCAATCTTAGTTGGAAATTCAACTCTAGCCACTTTTTCATTGGGATTAGATGAATTATGCTCAGAATTCCTGATTACCCAGTCCACATTGGAAGCTGTTGTGCCCATTAGAATGAGAGATATCGGCATCCAAGGCAGGGAAGCAGATTCTACCAATTGGGAACCAGTTAAAAAGCAATCAGAGAACACATGGATGGGTCAAATTTATTTTTACTGATATAGATATCTCAGAAGGTCATAATTTGGATGAAATGCCCATTTGGAAAAGTAGAACATAAGAAATAGGAGCAGGAGAAGCCCATCTAGCGCCCCGAGCCCACCCCGCCATTCAATAAGATCATGGCTGATCTGAAGTGGATCAGTTCTACTTAGCCGTTGCTCCCCATAATGCTTAATTCCCCTATCGATCAGAAATCTATCTACCCATGACTTAAATATATTCAACGAGATAGCGTCCACCACTTCAATAGGCAGAGAATTCTAGAGATTCATTACCATCTGAGAGAAGAAGTTCCTCCTCAATTCGGTCCTAAACTGACACCCCCCCCCCCCTTATTTTGACGCTGTGCCCCCTAGTTCTGGTTTCCTTTCTAAATGGAAAGAATCTCTCTGCCTTTACCTTATCTAGCCTCTTCATTATTTTATATGTTTCTATAAGATCACCCCTCAGCCTTCTAAACTCCAACGAGCACAGGCCCAATCTGCTCAATCTCTCCTCATAAAGCTAAACCCCTCATCTCCCGTATCAGCCTGGTGAACTTTCTCTGTACTCCTTCCAAGGCCAATATATCCTTTTGCAAATAAGGGGACCAAAATTGCATACTGTACTTTAGTTGCAGCCTCACCAGTATCTTGTACAGTTGCAGCAAAACCTCCCTGCTTTTATACTCTATCCCCCTCGCTATAAAGACCAACATAATGGTCTTGGATAAGTCCCCTGGGCCAGACGGGATTTACCCTAGGATTCTCTGGGAGGCAAGAGAGGAGATTGCAGAGCCTCTGGCTCTGATCTTCAGGTCGTCGTTGGTTACGGGTGTGGTTCCGGAGGACTGGAGGATAGCGAATGTGGTCCCATTGTTCAAGAAGGGGAAGAGAGACCTTCCAGGGAATTATAGGCCAGTGAGTCTTACTTCTGTTGTGGGCAAAGTATTGGAGAGAATTATTAGGGATAGGATTTATAGTTATTTAGAGAGAAATGAATTGATTGGGGATAGTCAGCATGGTTTTGTGAAGGGTAGGTCGTGCCTTACTAACCTCATTGAGTTTTTTGAAAAAGTGACTAAGGATGTGGATGGGGGTAAGGCGGTTGATGTGGTATATATGGACTTTAGTAAGGCGTTTGATAAGGTGGCCCATGGAAGACTTCTGCAGAAAATGCAGATGTATGGGATAGAGGGTGATTTAGCTAATTGGGTTAGGAATTGGCTAGCAGATAGAAGACAGAGGGTGGTGGTTGATGGGAGATATTCATCTTGGAGTTCGGTGACAAGTGGTGTACCTCAGGGGTCTGTTTTGGGGCCCCTGCTGTTTGTAATTTTTATAAATGATCTGGATGAGGGTATTGAAGGATGGATTAGTAAATTTGCAGATGACACTAAAGTCGGTGGAGTGGTAGATAGTGAAGAGGGGTGTTATAGTTTGCAGAGGGACTTGGACAAGTTGCAGAGCTGGGCCGAGAGGTGGCAAATGGAGTTTAATGTGGAAAAGTGTGAGGTAATGCACTATGGCAGAAATAATAAATGTGTAGAGTATAGGGCAAATGGTAGGATTCTTAGTAGTCTAGATGAACAGAGGGATCTTGGTGTGTATGTGCATAGATCCCTGAAAGTAGGCAGTCAGGTCGAGAAGGTTGTTAGGAAGGCATATGGAGTCTTGGCTTTTATTGGTAGAGGGATTGAATTTCGGAGCCGCAACGTCATGTTGCAACTGTACAAACTCTAGTGCGGCCGCACTTGGAGTATTGTGTGCAGTTCTGGTCCCCACATTATAAGAAAGATGTGGAGGCATTGGAGAGGGTACAGAGGAGGTTTACCAGGATGTTGCCT
Organism: Sphyrna mokarran; assembly: GCA_024679065.1. Classification (NCBI taxonomy): domain Eukaryota; kingdom Metazoa; phylum Chordata; class Chondrichthyes; order Carcharhiniformes; family Carcharhinidae; genus Sphyrna; species Sphyrna mokarran. The sequence continues at coordinate 41,366,873 of JAGIQG010000010.1, read as the reverse complement.
GGTATGGAGGGCAGGTCTTATGAAGAGAGGCTGAGGGATTTGAGGTTGTTTTCGTTAGAAAGGAGGCGGCTAAGAGGGGACCTAATCGAAACATATAAGATGATTAGAGGTTTAGATAGGGTGGACAGTGATAGCCTTTTTCCTAGGATGGAGAAAGCTAGCACGAGGGGACACAGCTTTAAATTAAGGGGTGATAGTTATAGGACGGATATCAGAGGTAGGTTCTTTACCCAAAGGGTGGTTCGGGAGTGGAATGCCCTGCCTGCAGCAGTTGTAGATGCGCCAAGTTTGGTGGCGTTTAAGAGGTTAGTTGATAAGTATATGGAAGAGAAGGGAATGGTTTAGTTTGGAGGGGCATTGCTTTTTATATTGGTCGGCGCAACATCGAAGGCCGAAGGGTCTGTTCTGTGCTGTAATGTTCTATGTTCTATGTAACATTCCATTCGCCTTCTTGATCACCTGCTGCACCTGCAGACTGAATTTTTGAGATTCATGCACAAGGACCCCCAGGTCCCTCTGTACAGTATCATGTTGTAATTTTTCACCATTTAAATAATATTCCATTTTACAATTATTTCTTCCAAAGTGGATAACCTCACATTTGCCAATGTTATACTCCATCTGCCAGATCCTCGTCCACTCACTCAGCCTATCCAAACCTCTCTGCAGATTTTCCATCTTCTCCATGCAATTCACTTTTTCACTCATCTTCGTGTCATCAGCAAATTTTGTTACCCTACACCCAGTCCCCTCCTCCAGATCGTCTATGTATATGGTAAACAGTCGAGGCCCCAGCACCGATCCCTGCAGCACTCCACTAGCCACCAACTACCAACCAGAAAAACACTCATTTATTCTCACTCTTTGCTTCATGTTAGATAGCCAATCCTCAATCCTCACTAACACTTTACCCCTAACTCCATGTGCTCTAATCTTTTGCAGCAACCTTTTGTGAGGCACTTTATCCAAAACCTTCTGGAAATCTAAAAATCACCATATCCACCAGGTCCCCTCCATCAACTGCACAGTCACAACTTCATAAAAATTCAAACATGACTTTTCCTTCATGAATCCATGCTGCGTTTGCTTGATCAAAGCGTTCTTTTCCAGATGTCCTGCTATTTCTTCTTTAAAGATGATTCTAGCATTTTCCCAACTACGGATGTTAAACTAACCAGCCCATAGTTACCTGCCTTTTGTCTACTTCCTTTTTAAAACAGCGGCGTAACAGTAGCTGTTTTCCATTCAGCTGGCATTTCCCCAGAGTCCAGCAAATTTTGATAAATAACTACTAACACATCTGTTATTACTTCTGCCATTTATTTCAGTATCCTGGGGTGCATTCCATTCGGGCCCATGGACTCGTCTACCTTCAGTCCCATTAGTCTACCAAGCACTATCTCTTTAGTAACAATAATTGTATTAAGGACCTCACTTCCTACCAACCCTCATTTATTAATATCTGGTAGGCTATTTGTGTCCTCCACTGTGAAGACTGACACAGAAAACTTATTTAAAGTCTCAGCCATTTCCTCGTTTCCCGCTATTAAATCGTCCCTCTCGTTCTCCAAGGGTCTAACATTCACTCTAGCCACTCTCTTCCTTTTTATATATTTGTAAAAACTTTTACTATCTTTTTTATATTTTGAGCTAGTTTAGTTTCATAATCTATCTTTCCTTTCTTTATTGCTTTCTTAGTGATTCTTTGTTGTTTTTCTAAAGCATTCCCAATCTTCTAATTCCCCACTACTTTTGGCCGCTGTGTACGCATCGGTTTTTAATTTAATACTCTATTTCCTTAGCTATCCATGACTGGTTATCCCTTTTCTTACAGTCCTTCTTTTATCCTTTTATCACCGGAATATATTTTTGTGGAGTACTGAGAAAAATCTCCTTAAGTCTTGCACTGTTCCTCAGCTGTCCTACCAACTAGTCTGCGCTTCCAGTTTATATTAGCCAATTTCGCCCTCATCCTATCATACTCCCCTCCGTTCAAGCAGAGGACACTGGACAGAAATTAATTAAGGACAGCCAGCACCGCTTTATTAAAGACAAATAGTGTCTGACGAAGTTGCTTGAGCTCTTTCAGGGCATGTACAGATAGAAAAATAATCAGTGAATGTTGGTTTTCTAAAGGATTTTAATGATGTGATTTATTGATAAAAAGAAGGCAGTGAGTGTACAGGATGTAAACAAGTGTGGTAGATGCAGATTCATTTGGCGTTTTCAAAAGGGCAACTGGATAATTATTGAAAAACAGAAAAATTCAGGGCTAAGGGGAAAAGGTTGGGAGGATGTGCCACTATGTGCATACTGATACATAGTGGCACAGAGAGCCTTGGGTTGATTGGCCTCATTCTGTGCTATAGCCCATTCTATTGGTGAAATGTTCTAGCCCCTCACAACATCGGTGGGGGCTGGAAAAATCCAGTCTCTGATTCAGAAAGTTAGACACACGTAGATATTGATTAGTAGATGTATCTTTGAACAGGAAGATGTAAGCATCTCATGGTAGAATGGGTTTGATCAGTAATCTGGGCACAAATTGCACTCTCCATTGTATTCATTTTGAGAAAATACTTTCTACAAGTTTCCACACAAAACCTCTCATCAAATATAAAACCTGCCATGACCCAGCACAACCATGTAATATTTTAAAATGCAATTTAAAAAAAAAAGCTTCAAAGATGTTTTCTGATATCTTTAAGAATGAGAATTTGCTGCAGTTTGATTAATGCAGCTGAAAACATGTTTATCACAAAAATCAGAATATTCAGATCACCATCTGTGAGCAACAGGATTTAAATCACTAAAATGGATTTAATATTATCCAGAACCATTCATTAGTAAGTGAAAATGGACACAATTGGTGGGAACTCTTAATAATGATTAATTTGATCTGGTGCATGGCCAATTTAGTGAGTAGGATTTGCTTCTTACCTTCTGTTTCAAAAACCCATTTGAGAAATAGCAGAAACTTGAGTTGTTAGGAGTATCATTTGCATTTATCATTGAGAAATCCTTTGCATTTCAGCAGTTTTGGGTGACTTTCTTTGAAAGAATTGCACAAAGCGAATACTTCAGTGCTGGGATTGTTACTGTTCCCAATAAATATTCAGAAATAAATATAGAGCTTGGAAGGTTCTGAATTTCAAAGAGACTAGTGTGTCCTTGTGCATTAGTCATTGAAAGCTAGCATCGAAAGTAAGTACTGCAAGCATTTAAGAAAGCAAATGGTATGTTGACTGTTAGTATAAGAGAATTTGTACATAGAAGTAAAGATGTGTTACTGCAATCATATAGAGCCTGGTGAAACCTGGAGTATTGTGTGCAATGAAATATTTAATAGACTGGTTTTTATTCTCCTGAGCTTAGAAGAACGAGAGGTGATCTCATTCAAATGTACTAATTTATTACAGGGCTCGACAAGGTAGATGCAGGAAGAATGTTTCCCCTGGCTGGGGAAGTCTAAAACCTGGGGACACAGAAATAAGGAGCAGGCCATTTAACACTAAGATGATGAGGAATTTCTTCACTCTGGGTGAATCATTTGGAATTTCCTTCCCATGAGGTGTGTGAAGATTCAGTTGTTGAGTCTGAGATGGAGATTGATAGATTTCAACATATTAGAAACGTGAATGGATGCAGGGATAGTGAAGGAGAATTATTGAAGTAGAAGATCTCATTGAATGGCAGAAAGGGCTCAGAAGGCTAAATGGTCTACTCCTGCTTCTATTTGGCATGATCTAGATATTTGAAATGAGTTGCAGGGAGCAAAATACCACAACTTACAAACACCAAACTGTGTCAGCTAAAATTACTTCAAGCGGGTATGTTGTGATATGATATGCAAATATATTTAAGGATTGTATCTTAAATGACTGTTAATCATTACAAGCCTTGACAGGATGTTAGTCCGATAACTTGCAGTCAGCCTGTAAACAGCAGTGATTGAGGTCAGCCATTAGTCTCATAGTCTCCCAATTAATGTCATCTGTATAATTTTATCTTCAAATAAAGAACCAAATTTTTTGTTTCACCAATCCTGGTGGGAGGAGTTATTTCACTTTTCTAACACGCAATTCCTTACGAAAGAGAAGGAAAGCAAGCAGGGATAAACACCATCGCCTTCAGGATCCCCTCAAAATCATACACCATCCTGATTTGGAACTATCTCCCTGTTCCTTCATCACTTAGTCAAAATTCTGAAGTCAACACCGAATTTCATTGTGGGATCACATTCACCACATAGACTGCAATGATTTGGGAAAAAGGCCCATCAACACTTTCTCAATTGTAACTCATAGACAATAAAATGCTAGCTGTGCCAGCAGCTCTTGCATCTTGAAAATCAATTAAAAGCACAATTAGAAATATAGGTATGGAATGTATAACCTCTGACATGAGTCAGAGTTAGAATACTGCATTCAGTTTTGGATGCCAAACTTTGGAAAATATTTGAGGGCCGTGGACAGGGGCAAAGATGAGATTCACAAAAATAATAAAGTGTATGGGGGGAATTTTGTTATGAGCAGAGCAAGAAAAACTGCAAGGCTGGATTTTACTGCCCAACAGTATATTATCTTAAATTTTATTTATTTATTTGTCACAAGTAGGCTTATACGCACACTGCAATGAAGTTACTGTGAAAATCCCCTTCCCAGCAAAGTAAATGGTAATTTAAGAAGGTTAAGGAATTTAATAGATACATTAAAAATCATGGAATGGTTCTATTATGTAAATCAGGGAAATTTTTTCATTGTTCAGTGGATTGGTAGAAAGAGGATTTTAATTTAAAGGGCTAAAAAAATCAGTTTGTTTGTGGCTAGTAGAGTTAATACAGTTAGCATGTGTTGCCTGCTTCTGGTGATGGGAGCATGTGAAGTCCACTGCTGTTCATATTGCTGACTGGCTGCATGCTTAACAGGGGAACCAGGTACATGCAATATATTCCTTAAAGGCAGCCAACACCTCTTCAAGCAAGTGGACATACAAGCTTCAGCAGCTGGTGGAACTGTCTTGCAAAGCGTTTCGGAGAAGGAATAAAACTACCAGTGGAGAGCAGCAGGCCAGAAAGAGGACTCACAGCTTTTCTGGCCTTGGAGGTGAAAATGATTAGATACATCCTGTTTCTGCAATAGCCAGGAAGTCTTTGGGTACAGACAGTGAAAAACATGGAAGCAGATACCCGCAGAGATCAATTCAATCACGGCACACCCTTTCCAGAAGTGGACAGATTGTTATTTTCAGTACTCCTGGATTGAATAATGGCCAAGACAAATTCAGAGCTCAATTTTGTGCCCCTGGTGGCTGGTATTATAGATTCAGAAGTTAATACATGTCCATAATCCTTGGAGATTGACAGGAGGTTGGTAAACATATATGCCAGAAAGCAGGAAAATAGCTTGGTATTCAGGATCACAGATGATGTAATTATATAATTTTAACAGGAGCATTTTCCAGGATCACTTGGTTCATTGTGCTTTATGCTTGTCCTTTTCCCATAGCCCTGCAATGCTTTCTTTTTCAAGTGTCTATACAATCCGATTTTGAATCTCCTTTCCTGAAAGTGGTAACTCATGTTGTAGAATGGCTCCATGGGCAGAATTTCATGTTCGCCTACTGGCACGTTTGTAGGGATATGTGGGAAGAAGGGGTGGTCAGATTCCTTGAGCGCCTCCCCACTGGCCTCTCACCCAATCTCTCCACAATTTTATAGTAGGACAATTGACGCCTGCTCCCAAACCCCAACACCCAGCCTCAATTTTCAGGCTGGCTGAAGGAGTTCAGAGCCAGAGGAAAGCCCAGAAAGTGAATGTGTTGGCTCAGGGCATGATGGGCATGAGGAGGGTGGGTGCCTCCAAAAATGGTCTCCTTTTAACATTGTACAACTACCCCCCCTCCCCCCCCGCCCCCGCTACCCCCAACCATCCAAAACATTCTGGTTCAGGTCTTGATGTCACAGGGATTGTCAACAGTCAGGTGCATGTTAACAGTGGGGCTTCACAAGTATCTGTTTTGGGATAGTTTTGCTCAATATCTTCATAACCAACCTGGAGAAAGGAGTCACAGGCCCAAGAGTTAAATTAATAGGTGACTGCAAAGCTGAACAGAATAAGCTACAAGAAGATTTGGATGTGATTTTGAATTGGGAAGCTGGGTGTTATTCAATGTCAAGAAATGAAAAGAGCTTCACGGGGACAAACAACTCAGGAATAAACAATTACTTAAACTGAAATAAAATCATGTGTAATGAAAAATGAAAGAGATCAGGGGCCTTTATTGACAACAAATAGAAAATATTGTAATAATGTCCTGTGATAGTAAGTAATGTATGTCAGATGTTGGGATGTGTTAAAATATCAACATCTAATTGAAATGGGAGTAATTCGCATAAATCGTTGATGCAACTATTTAGAATACTGTGCACAGTTCTGTGTAAGCACTTATTGAAAAGATACAGAAGAGAACATGCAGGATTATTTAGGAGATGGAGGGATCATATAATGATAATTATGTAAATTTATATGTTCTTATTGGAAAGGGTAAGGTTGAGTGCAGGTATGGTTGCTGTTTTTCAGAATCTGAAGGAACCAAATAAGATTAGCTATAACAAACTGTATCACCTTGCCTAAGTCTGTACGACCAAAGGTCACAACCTGCATTTGAAGGAGAAAAAATTCTGTGGAAACTATTGGGACAATTGTCCTAAAAAAATTTCTCACCGCTAAATTTGCAGGAAAACAGATATAAATCATGATTTTTTTCTCAGTGGGAGTTCAGACTCGAATCTCCTGCACTCTGTGCAATGCAGAGGTCACAATCAGGAATCTCATTAAAAGCTCGGGGTGAGGGGGGGTGTGGGGTGGGAGCAGAGCCTATTCACGCCAGGAATCTGACATTTTTGGGGCTCTGCGCATGCATAGTGGCCCTGAACTGTCAGACTGCACTTTATAGGTTTGCTTGATTACTGACCAGCGTGGGATCCCTGCTGTGCTGCTCCTCTAGTACCCACCCGCTCCCACCCCTCCGCAGCTTGATTGTGACCAGCATGAGCTTCCCTGGACCAGCACTGATACCCTGCCCCCCCAATGCAGGAGCACCCTGATCCCTGGCCCAGTAGTGATGATCCTTAATACCCTGGCAGATCTCCCTCCTCAAAGGAGGCAGAATCCCCTAGCAAACCACCCAGCCCCCAACTCCCAGCCTGCCCTGGTAGCTGGTCTCCTTCCAGACTCAATCGATTCCAATGCAGAATGGCAGTGAAGCCCCCTCATCCCTACCCCCAGCTGCCCCCCCGAGGATCCACCATTTGGCAGCAGGCCCTGCCCCTTGGCACTGTTCCATGCCTGGTGAGCAGCACCAAGGTGCCCTTTGGACATGGACACTTTACCCTGGGCAGTGCCAGGGCACAGGTTGGCACTGCCAGAATGCCAGTGCCTCTCTGCCCAATCCCTTGGGGGGCTCTAATCACGCTTTACCCCAGCGAGACTGTCCCGCTAGTTCCCCAAAAGTGAGGAGCTAGTCTGAACCCTACTGGAGTGATATTGTACTGGTTGGGTGAGAAATGCTGGGGGGATTTAGACTCCAGTCCTGGGCCCGATAATCACATTTAAATAATATTAAAAATAGATTTTAATGACTTATCTGGTGTTCCTGCCAGTTTCCAGTGTGGTACCAACTGCACGGATATCCATACGGCTCGGGAACACATGCACGCAACAGACGAATCTGCCGATACATGATTCTCCTGGCCTGCTGCGCTAAAAAATTAGCACAATTGGATGGGAGAATCATTTCCTTCATTTCAGTGAGCACAAAGTAAATCTCTTGAACAAGCTCCTGAAGGAAAAGTTGGGAGCAATTAGTATTGATTTCTTCATATGCAGATCAGAGAGATTAATTTCAGAATATGTGTAATTTGAGTCATGACATATGGTAAGTATAGCACGCTTGGAAGAAACAGTAAATTTTAGATCCATTATTCCCAAACATCGCTGCAACTGAAGATGTTCTGACCTCATGTCTGGGTCAGTTGTATACTAATTAACAGAGAATGATTGCCACAATTAGTCAACAGCTCCATTATTGTTAAATAATGTGACTACAAGAATGGTAGAATGTGAAATAGATGAACCTTGGCCTTTCTCTGTCTTAAAATTACAAGGCTCCTTTATTCATGGATGGAGTTGTTAGAATCTTAAACAAAAGCAATGGAAACGACAACAGAGTGCAAGTTAAACATCAATGGAGAGAATATAGTGGTCCAGTTAAATATGGAAAACTCAGAGCTGCCTCTCTGTTTTTCTTTAACTCAGTCATCTTGTTAATATTTTAATTTTGGTCCAATCAGCTGCAGCAGGCAAGATGTGGACCTAAAGACAGAATACAGGATTAAAAGTGCAGATTCAAAAATGCAACGTGGAAGTTTGAATGAAGAAAGGAAAAACTCTTAGAATAGAATCAGGGTATTCTAGTGTCCCACTTTATTGGTGCCTCCTCTGCTGGGCGTGTGAGAAGATGGAGAAGGGGTACTATTCCCCTAATTGGGAGGAAAAGCAGGCTGCAAACATAAAGAAGGAGTTGTTGAATGTAGCACAGGAAGTCAGCAGTCAGAACATAGTGCCATCTTTCTGAACTCAGCACAAGAACCAATTTAATGACTTGACCAGATCCAGGAAAGTAAATATAGTTTCACATTCACTTATATCTTGCTGTGCCTGTCCTTCCTTCCAAGTGCACTCAGCACAATTGCTGAGAGAACGGAAGATTCTTTCTTAAACACCAGCGGATTTATGTCATAGACCATTAAGATGAAGGGCAGGATTCCTGCCCGAGGTCAATGGATCTTTCCATGGTCTACCTCTCACCTGTTACAATTCCTATAGTGAGCAGAATGGAAAAGACCCGTGTGTCTTTCCATACCAAGATGCAATACCAATAGGGCAATCTTCCCAAAAAAATTGTAAGTGCTGCTGAATTGGTGGGAAGACTAGTGAAACCACTATTGTTTTTTCAGTGGGATCCAGACTTAAATTTCCCATAATCTGTGCAATGCAGAAGTCACAATCATGATCATCATTAAAAGCACGGGGTGTAGCGCTATTCACCCCAGAGTCTGATAGTCGCGGAACTCTGCACATATGCAGTGGGCCCCAAACTGTCAGACTCTCGTTTGCAGGCTGGCTCTATTGCAGACCAGCCTGGGACCCTCCAGCTCCCCCATGACTTGATCATAGCCCTACAAGTATTTCTAGGCCAGCCTTCACCCCACACCCCTTCCACCCAGGAGCGCCCTGATCTACAACCTGCCTATCAGTGATGATTCCCCCCACCTTTCCCACCCTGGCAGACCCCGCCCTCTTCCCAGCCGAGGTAGAAACCCACCCAGGAATTAGACCTCCATGGCAGACCACCACCCCTCTAATTGCCCTGATTGCTGGCCTTTCTCTAGCCATGATCAATCCTAATACAGAGGGCTTCCCCAATCCCATCAATCATCCCTAATAGGCCCACAAAAGGCCCTACTCCCCCTAGCACTGCCCACCAGACAGTGCAAAGTGCTGTTCCAGGATGCCCATGCCCAAGGGATACCACCCTTCTGCCGCCCAACACCAATTCCCTACTTCACTCCAGTGGAGTCTCCTGCTAGTTCCCCAAAATAGTGAGTACTCTAAACCGCACCGAGTGAAATACTCCTAGCAGGGTGGGAGTGCTATCGGGCCTAAAGAATTCAGTCCTGGGCCTGATAATCATATTTAAATTAGGCTACAAATAGATTAAAATAATTTACGTGGTGTTCCTGCTGATTTCCAGCGTGGACTTGACCATACCTATTCTCCGGCAGTGGGAGAGGCACATGCATTAAGAACACACGTGTGAATCCCGCGAAAAGGCGACACATGCATTTTCCAAACTGATGCGCCAAAACATTAGTGCATTGCGATGGGCCTTTTCGCTTGAAGGAATGTGTGCCTTGGCCACAATAACATACACTCTGGGTGAAAAAATGTCTGTCATACTAAACAGGATGACAGACATCTTAGCCATTGTTTTAAAATGGCCCACCAAGCTGCGCCAAAGTGCTCTCCAGTACTTAGTAACTGAATGAGGCTGAGCCATGAGGTGGTAATAGAGAAAGTAGACACTAAAGTGGGGATTTCATTTTTTAGTCTCTTTCCTCCTAGTTAGTATCCAAATACTGAATCATTTGCAGATCTCCCGTGTTTGTTCCTGTGCTGCATTTAATAGGACCCTTTTGTATTCCAAAATCTATAGGACATTAGTCAAGAGCACCTCAACAATCAGAGCAGGAAATAAACAGCCAGCCTGAAGCTCTATTAAACCACACAGCTGGCACATCATAGGCATGGTAGAGTAAAGAGAGGGTTAAGCTTTGTAACAGGTTATGCATATGGATGAATAGGAAAATACTGTTTGGTTTATTTAGCTCACATAAATATTCATTATGAAGTGCTTGGAAAGGTTAGTCATTGCACAAATCAATTCCAGCCTCCTGGACTACCTGGACGCAGTACAGTTTGCCTACCGCTGTAACAGATCCACAGCGGATGCCATTTCCCTGGCCCTGCTCTCAACCTGGAACAGCTAGATAACAATGACACCTATGTCAGACTCCTATTTACTGATTATAGCTCAGCCTTCAACACCATTATTCCCGTAAAACTCATTTTCAAACTCCATAGCCTGGAGCTTGACCTCTCCCTCTGTGACTGGATCCTGAACTTCCTAATTTACAGACCATAATCAGTAAGGATAAGCAACAACATCTCCTTGCCAATCATCCACAACACTGGTGCCCCACAAGGCTCTGTTCTCAGTTCCCTACTATATTCCTCATATATCTGTGACTGTGTAGCCAAATTCCCCTCCAATTCAATTTTCAAGTTTGTTGTTGACAGCATCGTAATGCGATAGATCTCAATGAGACAGAATACAGGAATGAGATAGTGAATCTGGTGAACTGGTGTGGTGACAATAATCTCTCCCTCAATGTCAACAAAATGAAGGAGATTGTCATAGACTTTAGGAAGCATAGTGGAGAACATGCCCCTGCCTATATCAATGGGAAAAGGTCGAAACTTCAAGTTTTTAGGTGTTCAGATCACGAGCAACCTGTCCTGGTCCCCATCATGATGACACTACAGTTAAGAAAGCCTACCAATGCCTCCACTTTCTCAGAAGATTCAGCAAATTTGGCATGTCAGCTACGACTCTCACCAACTTTTACAGATGCACCATAGAAAGCATTTTTTCTGGTTGTATCACAGCTTGGTATGGCTCCTGCTCTGCCCAAAACCGCAAGGAACTACAAAAGGTTATGAACGTAGCCCAATCTATCACTCAAATCAGCCTCCCAACTATTGACTCTGTCTCACTTCTCATTGCCCCGGCAAATCAGTGAGCATAATTAAGACTCCACGCATCCCGAACATTCTTTCTTCCACAAAGTCTTCCATCGGGAAAAAGATACAAAAGTCTGAGGTTATGTACCAATCGACTCAAGAGCAACTTCTTTCCTGCTGCTATTACAGCAGTGGATTTACCTCACATCAATTTAATCTTTCTCTATACCCTGGCTATGACTGTCACACCACATTCTGCACTCTCTCTCATTTTCTTCTCTATGAACAGTATGCTTTGTCTGTATAGCATGCAAGAAACAATATTTTTCACTGTATACTAACACGTGACAATAATAAATCAAATTAATCAAATTATTCCCTTTCTTGCTGACAGATATAAAAGCAGCTACAAATATTTATTTCTATAGTTCTATTAGTTGGAACGACTGTCCCCACTCTACACACCCTCCACCAGTCCTTACCTTCTCACACTATGAATTGTTGCTTTTTACTGTGTTGTCTTATCCTGCATTCACCGGGATGCCCAGGAAACCAATATGCCAGCATTGAAGTCAAAACTGAGATGAAATGTTCCTCAAATGAAGTGATTAATGTGTTAGTTGACAGTGGACATCCTGAAAAGACCACCAGGTTGGAGCCAACTTCCCAATGCACTTGGACAAATACAATCTGATTAAAGTCAGTATGAAGTTGTGAAGATAGGTCATGCTTGATACGTTGTTAACATGGTGGATTGAGGATTGTTTGTGGACGACATCCATAAGGAAGGCACTTGCTAAGGTTTTGCACAAGCAATTATTAGCAAAGATTGGAGTAAGTAAAATTAGTTGTAACTATATGTGATATGGTTTGCTGTTTATGGCAGAGCAGAGGCATCTGAAAAATCTGGGGTAAGCCTGTTAGGCTATTAATTGTCTTAGAGTGGGATTTCCACTCCCATTGGCGGATGAAGTCCTGTCTCCAAAAGGTGTTGGCCATTAGCTCTTTAGTCCTCGCAGCACCAGGGACAGTGGCCACTGAAGAGGACCCTTGCTGTCAGGCGAGCAGTTAAGCCTGGAGTGGGCCAGGCATGCAGCTACCAACCGGGTGGGTGTGAGAAAGCAGGTATGGCAGATCAAGGGGTGGGAGCATGTATGGTGCGGGGTGGGGGTGGGGGCGGTGGTATTCACTGAAAGAAAAATGCAAAAGGTTAACATGGGGCCAGAAGACTCAGGGTGAGACTCTGACAGCAACATGCAAAATGTGAACATCTGAAACAAAGAGAAACTGTGGAAACACTTTCTATCCTAGACCTTTTTGAACAAAAAGAGAGAGAGATACAGAGCTCGCTCAGAAAGACTAAAGATTGTAGCTAGTATGGTCCTCAGAGATGAATGTACAGCCCTTATGTGAGTTACCAGAAAGAATGAAAAAGCGAGGATGGAATCTGGACTAAAAGACATATTCTATGGCATTCTAAAGACTTTGGAAGAATTTCCCCAGCAAGGCCAGGAGCACAAATGACTGTGGGCATTATTGGTGATAATCATTCTGTGAAAAACTGAGGGAAGCACCTTTCAAAGTCTTTCAACAAATGACTACAGATAATACAATGATATGTAGAGGGCCAGGTAGTATTGAGGAAGCAAGGAAACTACAGAAGAAGTTGGACAGGTTAGGAAAATGGGCAAAGAAGTGACAGATGAAATACAATGTGGAAAATTGTGAGGTTAGGCACTTTGGAAGGAGGAATGGAGGCATAGACTATTTTCTGAATAGGAAAATGCTCAAGAAATCAGAAATACAAAGGGACTTGGGAGTTCTTGTTCAAGACTCTTTGAAGGTTAACATGCAAGTTCAGTTGGCAGTTAGCTAGGCAAATGCAATGTTAGTATTCATGTCGAGAGGGCTAGAATACAAGAATAGGATGTACTTCTGAGGCTGTATAAGGCACTAGTCATACCCTATTTGGAGTATTATGAGCAGTTTTGAGCCCTATATGTAAGGAAAGATGTGCTGGCCTTGGAAAGGTTTCAGAGGAAGTTCACAAGAATGATTCCTGGAATGAAGAGCTTGTCCTATGAGGAATGGTTGAGGACTCTGGGTCTGCATTTGTTGGAGTTTAGAAGGATTAAGGGGGGGGGGTGGATTTTATTGAAACTTACAGGATACTGTAAGACCTGGATAGAATGGATACGGAGAGGGTGTTTCCACTAGTAGGAAAAACTAGAACCAGAAGGCACAACCTCAGAGTAAAGGGACGATTTTTAAAAAAAGATGAGGGGGAATTTTTTTCAGCCAGAGAGTAGTGAATATGTGGAACTCTTTGTTGCAGATGGCTGTGGAGGCCAGGTTATTAAATGTCTTTAAGACAGAGACAGATAGGTTCCTGATTGATAAGGGGATCAGTAGTTATAGGGAAAAGACAAGAGAATGGGGATGAGAAAAATAACAGCCATGATTAAATGGTGGAGCAGACTCAATGGGCCGAGTGGCCTAAGTTTGTTCCTATGTCTTCTGGTCTTATGGTCTTATGAACTTACTGAAACTATTGGAAGTTGGAAATGATGTGGACTGTGTCCTTTAAAGACTGCAATCCTATGGAGAGCGTGTTGGAAATATACATGTTTCTTAAGTTTAGAGTACTAGATAATGTTTAGTTTGTGTTGCTTTCAGTTTGTTTGTTACTGTCAAAGTCATACAATATGAAATGTTGTCGTGTGATTCTTTCAATTTACTGGGCATTCAACTGTATTTTAAAAAGTTATCATTCTTTCAGGCGTTGGTATCATTGTGGAATCTATCAGATGAAAAGTTAATTCAAGGCCTCCAGCTAGCTAGGTAAAATTTGAACTTCTTTGTTAGGCAATTCAATGTCAGGAGTTCATGCAATAAACTAAAATTGTCTAACTATATGGTAGATCATGTTTGTGAAAGTGATCACTGTAGGGTGGCAACTCTTACCTGCTCAAGATCCTGAGCTCAACAATTAAGGAAGCTCTTGTGGAAATTCTAGAAACAACATTGTGCTCCAGTCAGCAGCGATTTGACTTCTCTGTATTCACCATTTAAGGAAACTAAGTAACACAACTATTAACAACTCTCTGTCATTAAAAAAATCAACAAGCATTGGCCGCAATTCTCCCCTCCGCACCCGCCACTTTTCTGATGGGTCTGGCCAGGAGAAGCATATCAGTGGCCTTAAACAGGGATTTGTGCATGCACCGGGAATGCATGCGCATCTCCCAGAGCTGCAAGCAGTTGCTGGCCAGACCATGCTGGAAACCGGTGCGAAGGCAGGTAAGTAATGTAAGTCTCTTTCTAATTTATTTTAAATATGTAGATTTGCCAATTATTGGGACCTTTCACATCCTGATTGAATCTCCTACCCCGCCAGGAGTTCAGACTAGCTCCCCACAGAATGAAGGGGGGCAATTGGAGCCCACCAGGTGGTCAGGTGATGGGGGAAAGGATTTGCTTGGGCATGGGCACCCTGGCAATGCCAGCCTGTTGCCTATGAAGGGGCAAAGTGGCTATGTCCATAGGGCACCTTGGCACTGCCCATCAGGCATCGGGCAGTGCCAAGGGGGAGGAACATATTGTGGGTGCCTGCCACCAGCAAGAAGGTCTTGACCCTGGAGGGTAGTCAATGTGGTGGGGGTGGTGGTGGAGTCTGCCAAAGTGAAGGGAGTTGGGGGGTGAGTCCTGGGCATTGGGGTGCTCTGGGATGGGGAGAGTAAGGGCTGGCCCAGAAATTGTTGTGGGGGTCGTGAACAGTGCCGTGGGAATCCCAGGCTGGCCAGCAAATGGGGAAACTGACAGTTTGGGCCACTGCATGAATATTCCCTGCCTTTCTGGGATTTTAATGATTTTCATGACTGGAACTTCTTCAGTGCACAGAGTGTGGAGATTCAGCTAAGTAGCTGAACTGTCAGAACAAATGGGATTTTGAACAACTTTCCCACCAATTCAGCACTTGTGGGAGAATCACCCCCATTGTTTCAGGGATGAAACCATTTCTAGCTTGATGACAACATATCTATGACACTTGTAGATACAGGATCTTCTACAAACCCAGAACAAGGAGATAATGGGCATCCTCTGTCATTAAAAGCAGCCCCTGAAACTTAACAACCGTGAAACTCACTCATCCTTTCTAAAGTTTTAAGTTTATTTATTTGTGTCACAAGTAGGCTTACACGAACACTGCAATGAAGTTACTGTGAAAATCCTTAAGTTGTTCCACTCTAGTGCCTGTTCGGAAACACTGCTGGAGAATTTAACGTGGCTAATGCACCTCACGAACATGTCTTTTGGACTGTGGGAGAAACCAGAACACCCAGAAACCCACACAGAAATGGAAAGAACATGCAGTCTCTGCACAGACAGTGACCTGAGACAGGAATTGAACCCAGGTCCCTGGCACCATAAGGCAGCGGTGTTATCTATAGTGCCACTATGGAATCACGGAAAGATCAAGTGATTAGGAAAGATGCATGTCATACACTTTCACTGGAATAAACTTCAGGACACCAGAAACATGAAATTTATCTGCACTACTCACCTCAAGGGTTAATGAAATTAGCAACAATTGGTTATGTAATATGTTTAGATAATAATTTTGGTATGCGGCAAATTAAGGCATTATGGGAAGAAATCATGCTTTATTTATAGGCTGTGATATACAGATGGGACAAATAGAAGTGCTGCATTACTTGGCAAGGGTATTGGGCACATGCCTAGTTGACTGCTGTGCCTTCAATCCTTCAGACGCTTTACTAAATATGTTGTCTGGTATAGTCTTTATCATGATTTACTACATGAATGATTTCTTGTCCAGGGGAGTTCTTCCTGGTATCCTGACAAACATCTATCTGTTTATTAACATAATTAAAAAACATTATCTGATCATTGTCATGTAGTTATTTGTGAGATATTGCTGCGTGCAAATTGACTGCTGCTTTTCTCACATTACAATAGTATCCACATTTCAACAAAATACATCATTAGCTGTAAAGCACTGTTTGACACCCTGAGGCAAATTCATTCTTTTCCCAGATGAATTATATCTCTTAGTTGGGAGCTACGGCTGGTTTCTATCGCTAGCTAGATGGCAAGGCCTCTTTTGCAGGATTAAATTGAGATAAGCACAGCTGGCACCAGTCATTCCTAGCTGAGTTGCAGTGTTTCCATCCTCTGACTCTGTCATTTCTCAGCCAGAACCAACAGATCAGGAGGGAAGGCCAGTGGAACTTCCTGTGACCCTACCTGAGCAGAAATTAATGCTATTTAATTCATTTAGCACCCACAAGTTGGCTGATGAGGTTCAGTTTTAAGGAGATGTGATTGTAACTATCTAGTATTGGATTCAAGGACACCATGGAATGAACAATGAAAGATATAAGGGCAGCATGGTGACCCAATGATTAGCATTGTTGCCTTACAGTGTCAGGAACCCAGGTTCAATCCTGGCCTTGGGTAACTGTGTGTGGAGTTTGCACATTCTCAACGTACCTGTGTGGGTTTCCTCCCACAGTCCGAAGATGTGTCAGTTAGGTGGATTGGCAGTGCTGACTTGCTCCTTAGTCATGGGAAATGTGTGGGGTTAGAAGAATAGGATGGGGGATAAGGCCTAGGTAAGATACTCTGTGAGAGAGTTGGTGCAAATTTGATGGGCTGAATAGCCTCTTCTCTACTATTGGCATTTTATGATGCTTTGGTTCTATGATTGTCAAAAGTAGAAAATCAGGGCTACAGACTAAATGTTTAGTGGGTCATTCAACTAGCACAGACAGGATGGGCCAAAATGATTTCTTTCTCTGCTGTAAATTTTCTATGATTCTATGAAAATAAAGATTTGCATTTATACAATACCTTTTATGATCTGGACATTCCCAAGAGCTTTACAGTCAATGAACCATTTTTGGAGTTTAACTACTGTTGTGATGTAGGAAATGTGGCAACTAAATTTTGAACAATCAGTCTCAAAAAGAGCATTATAATAAGGACCAGTTCATCTTTAAGTGACCGAATAGCATTGTACTGTAACACCAAGCAGATTATTATTCTGAAAACTAGCGTACTCTGCACTTTCCAAAGTCTGTACAAGTAGATTGTATCAGCTCTTTTGGTTGCACTTGTTCATTCTGTGGTACCAATTAAGCATGTTTTTTCTTTGCCTGCCATTTCATTTATTATCAATGGTTAATAACAACCCCAAATTCTCTTGTCATCTTCTGAATAATATATCCACCGTTTGTGATTTTTCTCATCATAATCAGCTTCATCAATTTGTTCCCTTTCTTGAACTGTTTTTCATCATCTTTCTCCTTGTCTAATTAAGTTCAGTGCATGTTTGTGCATCATCACTCAAATCCCCTTCATTTGCTCCTTACTTTAATGTTCAGTGCATGTTTGTACACCATAACTCAAATTCCTTTACTTCGATGTTCAAGAATCTATTTTCATGGACAATACAAGGCTGTTCATCACATATAGTATCTAACTATCCTTTTCTTAAACAGTGCCCCAATCCAATGTCTGAAGGACCAACAATCCTTCAGTGCGCTGAAGTGCTAGATTAAATAATGTACTCAGGCCTCTCGAGTAGGGTTTGTATTCATGATCTTCTGGTATCATGATCAGAGTTATCAAAGAGCAGCGATTGACATTATCATGTGTGGATCTGTTGTGGACTTACATGGAATTAATTCAAATTTTATAGCACTGAAACAGGTCTGTTGTAGGTGTTATGATTCAGGTCAGAAACTCCAAAGTGTTCTATGAAGTCTGCCTGGATCATAAGTTTTGCACTTTGAATTTAACTACGGTGAGCATGAGATATTTCACTTCAGGTATGATTCAAGTGACCCACTAAAGAGCTTCAATCAAACAAAGTTTATTTAAGAATGTAGCTAACATGTATAGAAAGAAAATTAGCAATAACCTTTACCAATTATAAACAAAAAAATCCTGATATTATGTAACCCTAATGAATATAGGAAATTTCCCAATCAAAGAAACATCCCAGAAACAAAACCTTTTCCACATGTTTATCACAGAAACTACAAATGCTTATGTGAGACTGGAATTTAGTCCTTTTGTTGAATGCTGCAGACAAGCTTGGAGTCAGAAAGCTTCCCAAACACCAGGGAGTGAGACTCTAGTCAAGTCTACATCAACAGCAGAATTTCCGAAACCAGGGAAGAGGGAAAACAACTTTTCAGCTAATATCCTCCCCCTTCTAAACTAAAAGTGAAAATGAATCCTTATTTTTTTTTCCTGGGGAGGAGCCACTGACTTTGACTTGTCAATCAATTTTCCACCTCACAATACAAAGTCACAAAAGATCCCAGAGTAAAAATAAACAAACATCCATTTAAGCCATTGAAGTAGAAATAAAAGGGCTTCTAACATTAGAGCCTTCTCTGACATTAATTTCATTGCATAAAAACATAGAAACACAGAAGATAGGACAAGAGGAGGCCATTTGGCCCTTTGAGCCTGTTCTGCCATTCATTAATGATCATCCAACTTAGCTGATCATCCAACTCAGTAGCCTAATCCTGCTTTTTCCCCATAACATTGACCCCATTTGCCCAAATTGCTATATCCAGCTGTCTCTTGAATACATTCAATGTTCTGGAATCAACTACTTCCTGAGGTAATGAATTCCACAGGCTCGTTACTCTTTGGGTGAAGAAATGTCTCCTCCCCTCTGTCCTAAATGGTCTACCCTGAATCCTCAGTTTGTGACCCCTGGTTCTGGATTCCCCCACCATCTGGAACATCCTCTCTTCATCTGTCCTGTCTAGACTGTTAGAATTTTATAAGGATTTCTATGAGATCCTCCCCATTCATCTGAATTCCAGCGAAAACAATCCTAACCTAGTCAATCTCTCCTCATACATCAGTCCCACCATCCCCCAAATCAGCCTGGTAAACCTTTACTGCACACCTTCAAGAGCAAAAACATCCTTTCTCAGAAAAGGAGACCAAAACTACATACAATACTCTAGATATGGGTGTACTAGTTACTATAATGCATTCCTGCTTCTCCTGTACTCAAAACCTCTCACAATGAAGACAAACATGCCATTTGCCTTCTTTACTGACTGCTGCATCTGTATGCTTACTGGTGCACAAGGTCATACAGGTCCCACTGCACATTCCCCTCTCTCAATTTACAGCCATTCAGGTAGTAATCTGCCTTCTTCTTCTTGCTTCTAAAGCGAATAATCTCACATTATCCAAATTATATTGCATCTATCACTGATTTGCCCACTCACCCAACCTATCCATATCATTCTGAAAGATTTCTGCATTCTCATCACAGTTCACCCTGCCACCCAACTTGATATCATCTGCAAACTTTGAAATGTTACATTTTGTTCCCTCATTGAAATCATTCGTATATACTGTGAATAGCTGGGATTTCAGCACCGATCGCTATGGCACCTACTAATTACTGTCTGCCAATTTGAAAAGTATCCATTAATTTCTACTCTTTGTTTCCTCCCTTCAATCAGTTTCTATCCATCTCAACACACTTCCTCCAATCCATGTGCTTTAATCTTGCACGATAATCTCTTGTGCAGGATGTTGTCAAACCCTTTTTGAAAATCCAAATATATCATATCTTCTGGTTCCCCCTTGTCAATTCTACTACTTACATCTTCAAAGAATTCCAACAGATTAGTCAAGCATGATTTCCCTTTCATAAATCCATGCTGACTCTATCTGATCCTGCCACTGTTTTTTAAAAGCTTCACTATAAAGTCATTGATAATGGATTTAAGAATTTGCCCCACTACCAATGTTAAGCTTACTGGGCTATAATTCCCTGCTTTGTCTCTCCCTCTCTTTTTGAATATTGCAGTGACATTCGCTATCTCCAATCTGCAGGCACTGTTCCAGAGTCTATAGAATCCTGGAAGATGGCTACCAATGCATCCACTATTTCCAGAGCCACTTCCTTAGGTACACTGGGATGTAGATTATCAGGCCCTGGGTATTTAACTGCCTTTAATCCCATCAACTTTCCCAATACCACTGCTCTATTAATATTGGTCTTGCCTCTTACTAACTTTTGCATTCTCCAAAATTTCTGGCATCTGACTTATGTCCTCTTTAGTGAAGACAGAACCAAAGTATGTATTCAGTTGCTTGGCTATTTCTTTGTTCCCTATTGTACATTCCCTCGATTCTGTTTGGAGGGGACCTACATTTGTTTTCACCAAACTCTCTCTTCAAGTATCTATAGAAACTCTTAGTGTCAGTCCTTATGTTCCCGACAAGCTTGCTTTCATACTGTATTTTTTCCTTCTTAATCAATCCCTTGCTCTTTCTTTGCTGAATTAATCCCTTGTTCCTTTTTTTGCTGAATTATCATCCTATCTCCCTCAAAGATTTACCTAGGTTTCTCTTAAATGTATTATATTAGCTAGGATTTTATGACCTGCCATAGCATGTCTCCCCTTCTGGTCATTTTTAAACTGCCATTTAGTTTGGCAGGATGGTAATACCCAGCCAGGTGGGAGATGACATAAAATTCTGGTCTATATTATTCACCTCACCATTCTCTGTGATCATGAATTCCACACATTCACCACTGTCTGAGTGAAAAAGGTTTCATCCAAATTCCTTGTTGGATTTATTAGTGAGAACCTGGTTCATATGACCCAAAGTTTTGGACTCCCATCCAATTGTCAAACTGCTTCAGAATTTTAAAGGCTATTAGGTCTGTTCTAGAGAAGATATACAGCTGGTTCAATTTTTCCTGGTAGTTGTATCATCCTCAAATCTATTTATTAAAGTTTGATTGCTATTTTGCACCAACTACATTATCATATTGCATTATGTCACTGCAGAAATGGAGTAGAAGGCAAACTAAATGGTTCAGGAATCTGCAGTATGCCCTTTCATCTGTCCCTTTTTTTGGGATTGGTAAAAAGTCAAGGTGAAGACAAACTGGTAGAAGATTTCCGTCATTGCGTTTCTGCTTGGCAGCTTGTCATCCCATGGATCTTTCTGTCTCACTTTCTCCCTCTCTCTGATGGTCTCATGATGCCTTTTAAGTTGGAGGATGACTCACCAAGATCTACTTTGCAATATGTTTAAAGATTAATAAGGAACAAAGACAGTCAAATGTGTATTTTTCACAACTGCAGAAAGTTGATAATGAGCTGTGGGATTCAAACCAGAGAGGATGCTTACAGGCTGAGGATTGCACCTGCTGCAACTCTGAATTGAATAACTCAGCCCTATCCCAGAAAAGCTGTGAAATATTACTGTAACTGCAAACAATTACCTTCACTATCATTCGGTCAGAACAAAGTGAGCAAGTGCAATTAAAACATTAGCGGCTGTAATAGATCCCTCAATATTGATCTATTGAGGGAAAATCAATATTAATAGAGCAATGGTACTGGGAAAGTTGTCTCAATCCTGTCTCAATCAAAAGTAATCCTGAGAAATGATGCTCTTTGAATCATACTGGACTTTACCAATTCATTCTCGTTGATTCCGTGTCAGTTTTAATTGCGTAAAATGTCACAAATATTCTGGTTTTACAAGATATTGGGACCATTTGTAGGTCTCAAGTCCACATAGGTCAATGGGTGTGCTGACAGGGGGAATACTCAGCCAATTAAGGTGCTATATTCACATTTGTAGTCCAGTTAAGGACAGTGGGTGGGTTTCTGAGGCAGGAGGCCCAATCAGAGGGCTCACACCACTAGATGGCCCTCACCCCGATCGAGAAAGGTAGTCCTGTTAAGATAGGTATGAGGGCGGAAGTTTAAACGTAAAAAAGCTCACAGCTCCTGTGTTATCAGTGTTAAGGGGAAAACCTTCCACAAGGATGAATATTGCCCAGGCTGTGTCCTTTGGATTGATATGGTTCAATAATGGGGTCAATGAGATGAGAGGCTGCTGTCCTCCAGCCTGCCATCGGGAAATTGACTGGTTACTACTGGCAGCTTGACTTCTGGGAAATCAATCCAATGTTGGGAGGTTCTGAGTGATATGTGCACATTGGCCGTAATTTGGCCCTTGATTGTCCCTAATTGGCTACCTGTCTTTGTTAGATGAGTAATTGCTTCTCTAAGCATTTCTGCTAGAGTTCACCTCTGGCAGAAATGATTAGAGGCTGAAAAATGTCAGGAAGTGAAACCTGGGGGCATTCAGGGAGTTAGTTTGGCTGTAAATTATCATTTCTTTTTTTTTAGAGCAACACAGCACGGGAAACAGGCCCTTCGGCCCAACGAGCCCGCGCCGCCGTCATAACTATATAGTAACAATTCCATTATCCTATTCTAATTTTAGGTTATTCCTAATATGGAAGAATCTCAATGTAGGGACAATTTGTTTCCCAATCAGCCTAAGAGCGAATTTTTGGGATGTGGGAGGAAACCGGAGCGCCCGGAGAAAACCCACGCAACCACGGGCCTCTGAAGCAGATCATATCTTGTTCCAACAATTTGGGCACAAATTGGCCAACAGATCAGGTGATGGCTGCTGTCTCCAAAATGGGAGCAGATGACTCTGGCATTCTGGGGACAATATGCTGAGAATCTCACTGTCTCTGGCCCACTCTCCAATACAAATCAGACAAGGAAAATACCTGCGTGTGTTTATTCATCCAGTGTAGATCAAAGGAACAGCCTAGGCCCAAGGCTGAAGGGAATAAAGGAGATAGTTGAAGCGATTGAAGTCTGTCACTTTAAGACAAAAAATGAAACCAAGACTGGCACTGGGAATTTCTCCTCCACAGCTCTGCAATGGGTTTTGCAGCAGACAAAACAACTCACCATTGACCATTGGCAGGATCTTATAGTCCTACTAAACTCGACCTCTCATAGTGGGTTCCCTGGTGGCCTGACCAGGGAGCAACAGGAATAGAATAATAGAATCCCTACAGTGCAGAAAAGGTCATCCAGCCAATTGAGTCTGTACTGGCTCTCTGACAGAATACCTTGTGTAGCCTGTCTCCCCTGTTCTATCCCCATAACCCCAAATATTGCCCCATCTAACTGACATACCTCAGAGCACGAAGGACAATTTAATACAGCCAATCCACCTACTCTGCACATGTTTGGACTGTAGGAGAAAAGCAGAGCACTGGGAGGAGAGAATGTGCAAAAACCACACGGATGGTCACCTAAGCTGGGAATCAAACTCATGGTGCAGTAAGGTAGTAGTGCTAATGATTGTGCCACCATGCTGCACAGCCATTGACTTCAGTGGGACTGAAAGATCTTATTAATGGCCAATGGTCAGTTGCTTTGGCTGCTGAAAAACCCATTGTGAAGCTGTGGGGGAGTGGAATTGGGGAAGGGAGAAGGACGGGTGGGACAAGTGGATCCCAGCTTTGGTATTTGGTTCACTTTCAATTAGAAAACGAAAGAATGCTAAGCGAACTGACCCAATTGTACACCTCCGAGAATGTCTGCTCTGCAAAGAAACAGCTTTACTTCTGTAGTACTGGAACTATTAAAATTTTGATTCACTGCACAATTTTTGTATTGAAATTGCTGAATGTAAATTTATTAATTTTATTTTGCTAAATTAAGAGATATAATTTGACAAATTGACCCATTGGGCTCTTAAGCAAAGCTGGGATGAATTATTTTATTACAAAATGGTTTCCAGGGTAGTATAAATGTTGACGCTGCAGAAAGATAGCTAACAGTTTTAAAAATTTTAGGACTGATCTGCAGACTTGAAATGTTGAAGTAATGATAATGATATGGACTGAAGGTTTTTCCTTTCAAAGATTTGGTCTTTACCCTTTCAGGATATTTGTTATCTTCATAGAGCCTGAAAAACAGAGATATGGAGGCCACCTTGAATACTTCTCATTCTGATGTGAAATAAGCATATAAAATCGGCAAATTTGGACGTCATTGTTTCTGAGATTAGAATTCACAAAACAAATAGCAAAGAGTTGCTACTTCAAATGCTCAAAGGGAAAGTTTATTTGAAATTTAAGTGGATAATTAAAATTTCATTTAATGAAACTAATAGTGCATGCATATATGTGACATGGTATTGGGATACTTACATGAGTATGAAAATATGAAACAACTAATATATATGGTGATGCTGTACTGAAGAACAAGTCCCATTATTAGTTACTTGACAACAGGACAATGTGAAATAGTTCTTGTGTCCAGAACTGTAAGACACTATTTTAAATCATCAGGGTATTGGGATGTACTCCAAAGAGAAATAGGCTTTTTGATAAACAGAATAAAATTAATCACACTGCCATTTATCGGAGGGAGTAAAAAGGATATGGAATTTCGCTTGAAAAAATTGAGGGCTAAAGCTATCTGCAAGTTGGTTGCAGGGGAACAGAGAGCTGTGGAATCTTTTAAGTCCATGATGATCTGTTGTTTGAAACATATATCTTTACAACATGCTAATAATCTACAATTAGCAACACTCCTGCAAGAGGATAGTGAGACGGTCTGAGAGTCTGAAGTGCCAATCCAATTGATAAAACATGATTTAGTAAAATCATGTTTTACTTAAAAAAGCTTTTGTATTTATCAATGGTTAAGGGTTTATATTGGTGATACCAATAACTTTGGTATGTTATCTATGGTGCCTGATTAAGAAATTGGAGAAATGAGTTTATGCCTTAGAAATGGCTTTGTTCGACAGAGGCCAGAAGATTAGGATATTTCCTTCTCAAGTTGAGGAGATTGAAATAAATGATTAACATAAAACCTTAACAAATTACTTGAGTATCTTTCTGTCTTATTAAGAAAGATTCTACAGCAGGAGACCAGGTCTTTTTCTTTGCAAAGGAAATGACTATGTAGAAATACACACAAAAAAAAAGAGCAGAAGGAGGCTATTTGGCCCCTTGTTTGTGCTTCATGGTTTATAAGATCATGGCTTATTTGATTTAACTCTACTTTACTGCATGCTCCCCCCCATCATAAAACCATAATGTATAGGAGAAGAATTAGGCCATTTGGCTGGTCAAGTCTACTCCATCAATCAATCATGGCTGATATGATTCTTATTCTCCTTCTCCTTCCTTCTCCCTGTAACCCTTGATCTCCTTATTGATCAAGAACCTATCTATCTCTATCTTAAAGACACTCAATGACCTGGTCTCCACAGCCTTCGGTGGCAATGAGTTCCACAGATTCATTGTCCTCTGACTGAAGAAATTCCTTCTCATTTCAGTTTAAACGGAACATCCCTTCACTCTGAGATTGTGCCCTCAAGTTTTAGTCTCTTCCACTAGTGGAAGCATCTTCTCCATGCTCACTCTAAGCTTCTCAGTATTCTGTAAGCTTCA
Source organism: Sphyrna mokarran (assembly GCA_024679065.1). Lineage (NCBI taxonomy): Eukaryota > Metazoa > Chordata > Chondrichthyes > Carcharhiniformes > Carcharhinidae > Sphyrna > Sphyrna mokarran. The sequence continues at coordinate 41,341,190 of JAGIQG010000010.1, read as the reverse complement.
ATTAGATCGCCCCTCATGCTCTTAAACTCCATCGAGTATAGACTCAGATTCCTCAACCACTCCTCATATGACAAACTCTTCATTCCCACAATTCCCATTATCTTTGGTTCTAACAAAAATGAAAAATCTGCCTAAATCAGTATGGAATATACTCAGTGACCCAACCTCTACTGCTCTCCTTGAAGACATTTTCAAAGATTAATGGATCCAAGAGAAGAAATTCCTCCTCATCCCCATTTTAAATGCGAAATACCTTTCTTTGAAACTGTGTCCCCAGTTTTAGATTTCGTATGAATGAAAATCTCTGTGCATCTAGCCTGTCAAAATCCTATATATTTAATAAGATCACCTCTTTTTCTTCTGAACTCCAATGAATGTAGGCCCAACTAAGACAACCCTTTCGTCCTCAGAATGAACTGTGTGGATTTTCTCCGAACTGTCTCAATGGAAGTATATCCCTCCATAAAACTGGAGACCAAAACTTCATGTTATGCTCCGCATGTGGTCTCACTAATGCCCCATCCAGCACTAACAAGTTTTCCCTAGTTTTATCAAAAAGCAAAATATTGCCGATGCTGGAAATCTGTGCTTCATTGGAACGTTGCAAGAGGCCAAAGATGGTCATGTGGACATGAGAGCAAGATGGTGTGCTGAAAGGGCAACTAACAGGAGGCTCTGGGTTCTGCTAGTGGGCGAATCAAAGATATTCTGCAACATGATCACCAATCTGAATTAAGTCTCTCCAATGTACAATAGACCACATTGGGAGTAGTAAATTCAGTAGACCAGATTGAACAAGGTGCATGTGAAGCCCTGCTTCTCCTAAAAGAAGCGACTAGGTCCTTGGATGGTGAGCAAGGAAGAGGCAAAGGAGTAGGTGTTTCACCTTCTGTGATTACTTGGGAAAGTATCATACGCAGGAGGGGGCGGGTGGGAGAGGAGGTGTTGGGAGTGATTGAAAAGTGGATCAGGATGTCTCTGTGGGAACAGTCCTTGCAGAATAGTGACAGGAGGAAAGCAGAGAAGAATATTACAGCAAGGTAAAGCTTGTGTTATAGAGAATAACATACTGACATGGACAGAAGATTGGCTAGCTAACAGGAAGCAGATTGGAGCCATTGCTGGGCCCTCAACTTTTAAAAAATTATATAAATGATTTGGGTGAAGGGATCAAATTGCTAAATTTTCTGATTAAGAAAGATAGGCTGGGAATTAAGTTGTGATAAGGAGGCTACAAAAAAGTATAAATAGGTTAAAGGAACAGGCAAAGACCCGATAAATGAAATATAATGTGGACCAACGTGAAATTGTCCATTGCGGGGCAGGAAGAATAATAAAGAAATTATCTAAATGATGAGAAATTGCAGAGCTCTGATGTTCAGAGGGATTTTTGAGTGTCCAAGTGCATGAATTTCAAATGACTAGTGTACAAGTGCAGCAAGTAATTAGGAAAGCTAATAAAATATTATTATATTTTATTATATATTGAATACAATATTCAATATGCAAGGAATATTGAATACAAAAGTAGGGAAGTTATGCTTCAGTTGTAAGCTGGTGAGGGGGAGGCGGGGGGAAATCTTACCAGGACAAGCGCGAAAATAGAAAGTTTTGGATCCATTTTTGGGTGAGTTCAAATGCAATATCTTGTCCACTTAGTGCAAGAAAATATGAGCTAAACCTTTCCTTGCTTATCAGGGAAGGGGACTTAAATTGCCACCAAACCTGCTGTAACATCAGAGGGCACGATTGCGCATGTGGCTACACATGTACAATGGCAACCAGCAGAGGGCTGACAGGTCTGAGAGATCTGTTCCTGATCTGGCCAATTATGAACCCTACCTCACCCAGAAATATTGCCCCCACTTCCCTTCCACCCAGACCAATCACCTACATCTCATTGATCAAGTGCAGACTAGCACGGGCCCCTCCCCTTCCCTCTCTCTATATACTGACCGCAACTGCAGAATGCACGGTATCCCCACTGACTGATCCCCATTCGATCCCAACCCAGAAGGTCCCGTTCCCTCAGACCCCGCTCTGGTAGGCAGGGCCAGAGTGCCTGGTAGGCATTGCCAGGGTGCCATGCCCAAGGGGCAACCCACTTTGCCCCCAATCTCCCTGCGGAGACCTAAATGGCCCCCCGGTTCTACTAGCGAGGCCATCATGACTGCAAGTGAGTCCGGATAATTGAGTCCCCAGCTGGCTTATTCTATTCAAATTATATTTAAGTAATTTATTCAGCCTCTGACTGGAAAGGGGTGGGAGGCTGAATGTGCTGGATATTTGACATTGCTAAGATCGTGAGAGATGAGAAATTGGGTGCGAACCTGATTTCTCAGCTTTTGCACAATTGTACTGGCTTGTCCTGCCCCAGGGTGAAATGACAGAATCACCCCCTACATCTGTGTACACTATTAATCTCCTTATTTAAAAAAAGGATATCAATACATTAGAAGCAGTTCAGAGATAGCTTACGAAACTAATACCAGAAATGGGCAGGTTGTCTGATGAGGAAAGATTGGGCAAGCTTTTTATCTGCTGGAGTTTAGAACAGTAAGAGATGACTTGATATAAAAGATCCTGAGTGGTCTTTACAAATGTGGAGAGGATGTTTCCATTAGTGGAAGGATTTAGAACTGAGGAGTCACTATTTAAAAACAAGGGTCACCCATTTAAGGCAGAGGTGTGAAGACATGTTTTCTCTCAGAGTGAGTCTTCAGAACTCCCTTCCTCAAATGCAGTGGAAGCAGCGTCTTTGAATGTTTTCAAGACAGAGGGAGGTAGATTCTTGATAAACGAGAGATAGATGGTTGCTGTCAGTAAGCAAAAGATTACAATGAATGGCGAGTAGGTTCAAAAGGCCACACGGGCTAGTTTGTATGATCATCTTGGGCTTTGATCACAAGTCACTTTTAATCTGTCAGCTTTTAAAAGTTCAATTCAGATTTCTAGTTGGTGGGTCCAAAAGCAATATTTACCATTAAGCACCTCTTCATGACACTCCCGAGAAATAAAGGAATAATTGGGCTCTCAGGAGAAAAAAAGTATTTTGGATGAAAAAAAGTTTCTGAAGGTGAATCCACACTGGTCTAATATTCAGCTTGGTTCAAGAAGACTCAAGCTGTCACCAGCAGCTACAGGGATCAGCATCACACTGCTTCATCCATCAGTTAGTTAGATCAGGGACCAGAAAACCATTTCGAAGAGATTGTTGCTGTCACTGAGGGACATCAGGGTTTCTCTATTTCCCTCATCAGTTTGTCCCATCTGGAACCTGTCAACTTTTCTCAATTGTTACAGGTTGTATGACTTTTCTGTCTATTTAGCATATGCACCATATCTAAACTGCTTTACAATCACCTGTCCCTGACTCCCTACTTGGGTAACCCGTGACTACCAGAGCAAATTTTACGAAATGACTTTTGAACTTTGCTCCCAGCTCCAGCTCAAACCTGCTTCTGTCGGACTAGAAGATGAGGCTCATTACATCAGCTTGCACACTCTGTATTCATTGCTACTTAATCAGCAGTTTAATAAGAAGAAATAGAGGCTTTAACACAGGGTCAGTGATTTGAATATTTACTCCACGGAGGAAGTTTTAAAGTATGGGGAAAAGTAAGCGTCCACTCAATTAATATTAAATCACAAAGTTACAATCCCTCAGCACATAATTAGTGCATGACTAACCAAAACACACGGAGCAAGTGAAACCCCATAATGAATTTAGGATGTATTTTGAAAAGGTTGGATGATCTACTGCAGCTTTATATCACTTCTGTTCACATTTTTTACCAATTTGTTATTTCATTAACATCTATTACTGCCGCTTGCCCAGGGAAGATCTTAATTGGTCTCACATCTTTCTCAGTAATTCTACACCTACGGATTGTTTATACCTCACCCTGTCAACAGTTTGAGCAAAGTTCTCCTGCTATTCTTGAAACACTGCCATAGGATCTTGTCTATCCACATCTCTGTAAATAAATATTTGCAAAAGTCTGCAAAGATTGGCCCAGGTTCTTTCCTGCACCACCTGGCTTTCTGAATTATAACAATACTTGCTTATTTCCCACTTAGGTTTCTTTCTTGTTTGTATTCATTTTGGCAGAACTTTCATAGTGTAATCATTAAGACTGAAGGCTACATGTTCTCTGCAATTCAATATTGTTTGAAATTTTCAGAGAATGTAGTGTGAATAAATATCTGGCAACAATTCAGCATGGTATTCTTGAGTTGTTGACCAGAGTAGGTGACTCTCTGAGCATCAGTCTCTCATATTCTGAATTATCTCTGCTGGAATATTATTTTCTCTGATGCCTTTGCTTCATGCTCAACCCTCTTATATCACTGGCCCTTTTTGGTGATTGTCCCTTTAAGGGTCAATCTGCAGAGTAAGGATCAAATAATGTAGTGAGCCAATTGGGGAGCAGTGTGGGGGATCACCCTGGTATCTGTACTCAGACTAATCTCAGCAGCTGATTGCAGCTGCGAGGCTGCAAACCTCTGTACAGTTTTAACCTGTAAATGAACGAGTCGTGTTTTCTTCAGACTGATGAATAGACATTTTTATATTTGGTGATGAAGATAAAAAAAAATCCTCAGTCTGTGAACATCCAGTTTATATTGAGGTTGAGTGAAGTTGAGAAAAGAAGAGTTCTCACCAAGATTCTCCTCATTGGATGGATAGATCCATTTAATTCCTCTGCAGAAAACTGGACACAATGCTCAAATGTCCTTGGGTATTACTTTGAAATGAATAAAATAGACGAGGAGGTGAAGTGCAAGTGAAACCGGTGAGTGCATGTGGAAATCAAACTTATAATCTGATTTGCAGTCTCATAGCCCCAAGCACACCCAACTCCAAAGCATAAATAAGCTCGTGGAATTGCTGAAGTCACATTTCCAGCCTAAATATTCAGTCACATTCTAGAGATTCAAATGTAATTCAAGAGGGAGAGCCGCAGATGAAAGAATTGCAACTTACAGCACAAAATTGAAACAGATCTCAGACTATTGTGATTTTTGGCGTCAGCTTGAATGATATGTTATGGAATAGATTAGTCTGTTGCATGAATAACAAGGCAATGCAACGGAGATTACCTGCTGAAGTTGATATGAATTTTAAGCGATGGAGATAGCACAGGCAATAGAAAGCACTAAAAGAGGTGCTCAAGAGTTACACAGCACACAAAATGGTGCCGTTGACCAGTTAGGGCAGGGACTTGAAGTCAACAGTGACACCAAAACTGAAGAAATAGTCCTGAGACGGGAAATAAGTTCAGTCATAAATAAGACAAGAATGTTTAGAAGAGACAATCAATCAGCAAAGTTTGAAATGCGATGTTACTGATGCAGAGGTAACAACTTTCCTGAATCCAGCAGCTATGAGGAGGAACCCTGGAGACAAGAACCTCACTCTTCCTTCTTAGCAATCACTCCACATGCCACAATGGTCGTCCCATCAGCAGAGTTGTTAATGAGCCATTGTCTCAGAATGAAATTGAGCTGCATGTTCAGCAAATTGATGTAGAGATGCCGGCGTTGGACTGGGGTAAGCTCAGTAAGAAGTCTGACAACACCAATTTTAAATCCAACCAATTTATTTGATAGTAAACTTGCTAGCTTTCGGCGTTTGTACCTTCGTCAGGTGAATGAGGTGTTCTGATAGCCAAGTTCCGCACACATGAAGACAGTCTTAACAGGGGTCTTGGCTTCATGTCACACTATCTGCAACCCCCATGACTTGCCTGGGTTAGCAAAAAACCTCACTTACTGTGCTGTCTGGAGACAATACACATCCCTCTAACCTCTGCTGTTAGCCACTTTAAGACTTGAATAGCAGGTTAGGTGTAAAGATTCACATTCTAATCAGCAATCTGTAAACTGTCTGTGCTGATATGTGTGCTTTTGGAGACCAGAACACCTCATTCACCTGATGAAGGCTACAAAAGCTGAAAGCTTGCAAGTTTACTATCAAATAAATCGGTTGGATTTAAAACTGGTGTTGTCAGACCTCTTACTGTTCAGCAAAGGCCAGCCAAAACAATCAGAAGGTGAGTTATGATTCATGTCAGTCACCACAATTATTTATAATGGATGATGCCATGTATGTGAGGAATTTTGGGAGTAGGCCAAATTGGGTTCCTGAAATTGTTATCTCAAAAACTGTCCTATGGCTGACATAATTGATGTCTCCATGGAAACAAATAGAACTGAACTCTCTGTGCCTGAAGAGGCACCTGTTATTATGGTTTCAGTTGACAGCAATCCTCTGGAAGTGCCCCAGACAGAGGATTTTTGTTGGGAGTTTGGCTATTTGATGGTACTTTCAGCATGGAAAAAATGAACTATGTAGTCTATACCCTAAGGCGTATGACTCCACTGACAGACTGTGGGGGTTTTCCCCATTCTACCCAATGGGGGACTGGAAATTCCTACCCAAAGTCAATAGATCTTTTGCTGATCTGTCAAATTTTTTGCCCCATCAGCGATAATTTCTGTGATCCTGCTGATATTGCAGTAAAGGTGTATACAGTGTGTGTGTGTGTGTGTGTGTGTGTGTGTCGGGGAGGGGGGGTGCAATCATGTCCCATCAACAGGAATGTTTGATAATAAACTGGAATGCTTCATTAGCATTTTTCCTCTACACTGCCTACACTGCATAAGATGTAACATAGATTTCCCCATAACTACTTAAAGACCCAATTTAGGGATGCAATGGAGGAGCATGTTTAGGGTTTGAAAATTATCTGATTCAGGAGATTAACTGCAAGCTATGTCTATCATTTAGCTGCTTGCATGTTCAGTGTGTCATTGCCAGGTATTCTGTTGAGTGCAGTGAGGGCCAAGGAAGAGGTTTTCATTCCCAGCAATCAGTGGCAAAAGGCCTGTTGAGCCCACTAAAGAGACATGACTCACAAAGTGCCCAGCAGAATTGCACTCCCTTCACATCACTCCCGATATCCATTTACATTTCAGCAACAACCACTGTTCTGTTTGAATGTTTGACCTTACTTTCTACTTCCTCCGTACATGACAGAAAGCCACTTGAACTCTCATATAATCCACTAATATTCCAGTCAGTGTCCTTGATACTCAGCACGTGTACTTAGTTGATACTAACAGCATGTTCCTCTAATGCATGCCCATGTCATCGGGCATGCATCTATCTGGTTGTCACCCTCAATATATATATCACATCCATGAGATGTGCACAGGACTCACAACGGTGTTGCGTCTTCACCATTACAATTGCAGGAAGAAGAATGCAAAATTTCAGAAAAAGGGTGAGGACCGGACACCCACAGATTCATTCATTCTGGCTGTTATCTTCTCAGGAAATGCTTTCATATCTTCTGACCTTTATTTAACCCGAACCTCCGTTTCAATAGAGATTTTCATGGCCCCAAAAACCCAATTAGTTTTGAACAGCGTTCTCAATCACACTATAGAAGTTTGATTTCAATGTGTTAAACTCTCAAAAATGGGAGACTTGAATGCCCCAATCTCCACGTAATGCATGACTCCACCACAACCTTATTGTTTAGAATTTTACAATACTTCCTGTCATGCCCAGACAATTGAGTGCTACCAAGCATTCCAGCTCCTTCTCTGTATACTCACCCACTCTGCACATCCTGCTCTCTCCATTATTACATTCCTCAATTTCCCAAGTCTGCAGGTTGGTTATTTGGCCATGATGGACACGTTTTCTAAACACCTCATTAGCATGTCATTAACACACATTCTTACAAGGCAAGATCGTACATGACTCGAGACAAGAGACTTCTCAGCTCATCTGCACACCCTTTTCCCCTGTAAAGAAATCATGCTGGCCATAAGGAATAATTGTTCTTTTTTTCAAATATAGCCTTCCATGGAATGGGACACCACAGGCAAGGCCAGCATTTGTTGCTTAATTATATATGCCCTTGAGAAGACGGTGATGAGCCAATACTTTAAGGCCACTTTGGCCCAGCTCTGCATCTCATTGTTTGCTAGCCATCAATCAACTCTCTGTTTCCCTGGTTACTGCCTGAGGTCAAAACAGATGATTCAAATCTTTAGGGTTCAGTTAAATCCTGGGCTAAGCTTCTGGCCACATATCTGCCACATCACCAAGACTACCTATTTGCAACTCCATAAAAATCCATTTCTGCCTCCATCTCGGTTCAATTACTGCTGAAATCCTATTCATGCCCTAGTTATCTCTAAACTCTCCTGGCCAGCCTCCCATCTTCCATCCCCCATAAATTTGAGTTCATTGAAAAATCTGCTGCCCATAGCCTAAATTGAACCTAAAATAAAATGCTGATTATTAAGTGATATATTAGAATGGCCGATACCATGGGGCCGATTCTTCCAAAAAAGTTCCAAATGCTGAATTCACAGGAAAACTGGTATAAATCATGATTGTTTTTCAGTGGGAGTTCAAACTCAAATCTCCCACACTCTGTGCAATACAGAGGTCACAATCAGAATCTCATTAAAAGCTCATGGGGCAGGGCCTGTTCACGCTGGTTTCTGACAGTTCCAGAGCTCTATGTTTGTGCAGTGTACACGATCTGTCAGCCTTTAATTTGCTGGCCAGTCTGGAAACCTCACAGTACTGCCTCTCCAGCTCCCTCCACGGCCTGACCATAGTCCCCACAAGCATTCCCGGGCCATCCCTGACGCTCCCACTCAGGAGAACCCCATTCTCCACCACCCCGCTACCCCCAGCAGTGACATTCTTCCCCACCTGCCACACCTTAGCAGACTCCCTCCCACGGGTGACAGACCCCCTTCTCCCCCAGCCCGTTCCAATTGCAGGCCTCCCTCCACTCCCAATCAATTCCAGTGCAGAATGGCAGAGGGGTTCCATCATCTCACTGCCCGACCCTTTTGGGGGGGCCCTGATTTTCCCCTCTTCACTCCAACAGGATCTCCTGCTTGTTTCCCAAAAGCAGGGAGGTACACTAAACTCTAGAGTGGAATTGTTCTGGCTGGGCGGAGATGTTATTGGGTCCAGAGAATTCAGTCCCGGGCCTGGTAATCACATTTAAATAACATTAAAGTAAGATTAACATTATTTATCTGTTGATCCTGCTGGTTTTCAGTGTGGTCCCTACTGCATTGGGTATCCATCGCTGGGAGATGCTTATGCACGTTGGGAATGCGTGCGCAAGTCCTGCGAATCAGTGCACGCGTGATCCTCCCACCTGGCCCGCTAAAGAATTAATGGAAAATTGTGGCCCATGTTTTTTAATTCTTTTATGGGATGCGGGCATCACTAGCTAGGTCAGTATTTCTTGCCTATCCCTGAATTTCAACCACATTACTGTGGGTGTGGAGTCACATATAGGCCAAGTCAATAAAGGATGACAGATTTCCTTCCCTAAAGGACATTAGTGAGCCACATGGGTTTTTACGACAATCAACAGTGGTTTCATAATCATAATCAGGCTTTTAATTCTAGGTTTTGTTTAATCAAATTCAAAATTCACCATCTGCTATAGTGGGATTCAAACCCAGGTTCCCAGAGTATTACTCTAGGTCATTGGATTCATAGTCCAATGACAATATCACTACTCTACTGCCTCATCACAAAGAACTGTGATATTAGAAGTTAGACTATCAGGCAAAGGCAAGCTGTTGCAATAACTTTTTAAAAAAAATTTCATCTTCATTTACAAATCCTTCCATGGTCTCTTATCTTTGTAACATGCTCTAGCTGTAAAACCTCCACATGATTCTAAATCTAGTTTCTTTTACACCTCTGATTTAATTTGTTTCACTATTGGCTGCTTTCAGCTGACTGTGTCCTCAACTCTAAAATGTCTTTTCTCAGTCTGCTTTGTTCTTTCTGCTTCTTTAAGATTTTCCTTAAACTACACTTCTTTGACCAAGATTTTAGTCATCTGCATTAATATCTTCTAATGTGTCTCAGTGTTAAATTCTGCTTGGTAATATTCTTATGAGGTGTCTTGGGATGTTTTTTGCATTTAAGATGCTATGTAAATGAAAGTTGTTATTGATATAATTGTAGAGTGGGTGGTCATTTGTACATTGTGATGATGTGTACACATATATACATCATGGTGATGTGTACACATGTATACAATGTGATGATGTGTACACAGGAAGTAATGTGTCAGTAGTGTGGGAGTTCTCCTCCAACAAGGGTGGACACACAACCTGTAAGATCTGCTAAGATCTGTCAGTAATGTTTAACCTGTTCATCATTTCTCATCATTTCCATATAGTCCAGTAACATTACAGTAATTGAAGCTTTTATTACTGAACAAGAAACTATACTCCAGCTATTTGTGCACCTATTTATAAATCATCATATTTAAATCACTTGTGGCTTAAATATGCTGATTAGCATCCAAGGGCAACTTCTGTTTCCATGAAATTATTATTTTAGTGAGTTTAGCAAATGTTCTAAGAATTGAATTACTGTCATTGCAATTTCACTGATCTCTGGCTCTTGTACTCACTGATCTGTAAGTCTCAGTGTGACTGGTAAAACCATCCTCAATAGCTGTGGGATGATGTAAAGCAAGAGACTCTGACCATCCTTTGTGATCTGTGACCTAATAATTTGATTAGATCTGTTATTGTCATGTGTTAGTATACAGTGAAAAGTATTGTTTCTTGCCTGTTATACAGACAGAGCATACCATTCATAGAGGAGGAAAGGAGACAGTGCAAAATGTAATGTTACAGTCATGGCTAGAGTGCAAAGAAAGATCAACTTAATAAGAGATAGGTCCATTCAAAAGTTTGATGGCAGTAGGAAAGAAGCTGTTTTTGAGCCAGTTGGTACATGATCTCAGACTTCTGTATCTTTTTCCTGATGGAAGAAGGTGGAAAGTGATGAAATATTGAAAAATATTAAGAAATTCTGATGTGATTCTTTAAAGAAGTAAGAGGAAAGGACCTTAATTTAAGTAATATCTTTCTCAAACCTAGGGATGTCCCAAAAGATCATTCCCGACAATTCAGTACTGTTGTTTGAATGATAGTTCCTGATGGAAAATGGGAAAACACAGCAGCCCATTGTATGTAGCACAGTCCCAGAAACAACAATGGTTCGAAAATCTGCTTAAATTATATTGGTTGAAGGACAATTTTGACGTAGACATTGGGGAGAACTCCAATGCGCTTCTTTGAGAGATTGTCATGGAATCTGAGAATGTAGATGGGGCCTCAGTTTAATATCGCATTCATCCTTGACAGTACAACACTAACAAGCAAGCAGGTGGAGAACTGATAACTATGAGAAGAATGTTGGCAGCCTGCATGTTCTCTCCAGAAGCATTCATAAAAGATTTTCCTGATTTCCAGTTCCACTTGCAGTGATTCACCACTCTCTAAATTTTGTAGCTCTGTTGATTCTGCTTCCATCATCACTGCAGGGAAAAATGAATCAAAAGATAAGTTAGAATTCTGAACTTGTACATCTACGGTCAAATATGCTGGTGCTGTCAAAAGTTTTGAAATGCAATCATTATGAAGTGTATTATTTGGCTTGCCGCAGTCATGTTATGTCCAGCACATAGGAATATCTGGTCATAATGCAGGCAGCTCAATAAAGACTTAACAATTCTAAAAGACGGAAGAAGCACCACTGTCCTTCAACATGAAACCCAAACAGCCATTGCTGAAATTCCCAGCTCCATGTGTGCTCCCAATCACCACACAAAAAAATGAATCCTCCCCTCCACATGAGATCTACCCTAGCACTGCCCTTTAGCATAGGTCAGCACTGTCAGGTTGGCAAGGATATGGTGCCAATCTGGCAATGCAAATCTGGCAGTGCCAAACTGCACCAAGAAGCAGTGCCAAGGGGAAATGCTAGGGCACTGCCTGACCATGTCCTTCTGTGCAGGGGCTATATCTATCTTTATGCCCCTGGGAAATCTCCACAACAGGTTCATGTCTGGAGAACATATCGTAAACCTCACTAAAGTGATGTCACGTTGGCGCAGTTTGAAAATACTGTGGGATCTCAATATCTGGCAGGGAAGTCATTTAATAACATGCAAATACATTAAAATGAATGTAAATCATGTCCAGGCCTATTGTAGGTGTAAACTTAATTGCATCACTGATGAGGGTGGCAGAAATCGCAATCTCGTTGGTGAGATTTGCCATTTTTGGGTTTTGCCGAATATTGATCCCTCACTGCCACTCCCATGGAGGGTGATCATGGGCTCAAGATCACCGCCAACAGGTTGGTTCTTTCATTTTGATGCGTGATAAATGGTTCGTGTCTATTATAATAATGACAGCAGAGAGAGAAGATCCAGTGACAATAAATGTCAGATTGAAATGGTGTGCCAAGCAGTCTAACAAATTTCACAGACCTATACGAAGTGGCTCAATGTGGTGATCCACAAATGAAGCACTCAAAGATAAGATATTCATATCAAGTGGACTAATTAAATTGAGAGCCCAATGCAATGGCAAAAAGGATGATTTAGAGTTCCAGATCATAGATGATTCACAGCAGTTATTTATCTCAACTGAAGCAAGTTTCCAACTTGAAGAAAGTTGGCAAAAATGAAAACAGAGGTTAACAATGTGTTACAATGAACAAGCTATTGACAGCAGAACTGACTTTAGAGAAGTACAAAGATGTCTTTACAGGATTGGGATGTCAATTAAAAGAATATGATCTGGAAGTAAAGGAGTGTGTAAGACCAAATAAGCATCTGAATTCCACCTCTCCCTGAGTCAAGCCTAAATGACAAGATTGAACTGAATAAAGGAACATTATCAATAAAGTGGCAGCTCCTGTCACTGGAATAGCAGGGAAAATAATGTGGAAATTTATAAATAATCTTAGACCTAAAAGAACTAAGTAAAACACTGAAGAGATTTCACCAATCATGTCAACCATTGGAGAAATATTGCCGCAACTTGCCAAGGCAAAAATATTCATTTTCCAAGATATGAAGGAAGTGAAGCTGGAGGAAAGGAACAGCTTTCTAAGGATGTTCTGGATGCCGTTGGGAGATATAAGTAGTTCCACGTGCTGTTTGGTATTTCCCATGGCTCCAGAACAGCATTAAAACAGATGGCTGACACCGTCAGTGATCTTCCCAGAATGGAAACCATAGTGGATAACCTACTAATCTATGGGTATGGAATCATAGTGGAAGAAGCCAAAGCTGACCTTGATCGAAATTTAATATAACTGCTGCAGAGAGCTCCCAGATGTACCTGAAGATAAACAAGAAAGAAATTCACTGGACCCTGACAAGGTGGTGATAATAATGCATTACTATGACAATAATAATGAAGTCATCTTGCAGTGTGAGACTAGTGAGACGGGTCTTGGAGCAATCCTGATATAAGAAGGACAACTAGTCACATTTACATGCAGGACATTAACACAAGTGAAAAAGTGTTATACTCAGATCGAGATGAGTGTCCAGGTTTTGTTTTTGCCTGTGAGTATTTTCATCAATATCTGCTTGGGAGAGACAGAATAAGAGTGGAGTTCGACCAAAAGCCACTTCAAAGTATTTTTCACAAACCACTACTATCTGCTCCAAAATATCTACAAATAACACTACTTCATTTATAGAGATATCATCTGTACATGACATATAATCAAGGGAAATAGATGTATATCATAGACATGCTGTCGAGAGCAGCATTTCGCAGAAGAAAGTTGATGATGCTACAACAGAATGTGAAATCTTCCAGATTCAGCATGAAGCAACAGTTCAATATGTTCTGGAAGTCATTGACCCAGCAGAGAATCGAACACAGAAGCACCTTTCTCAAATCAAGCAAACTGTACAATATGATGCAACTCTCCAAATCTACAAGAAGCAGTGATGAAAGAATGGCTTGAGAGATCTCGGATATACCTTTAGTCACAAGAGAATATTGGCCATACTGAGATGAATTGACAGCTCAAGATAGCATTCTGTACAAAGGAAATAGATCATCATCCCTAAGGAGTTGAGAGGAGAAATACTGGAGCACATCCTTGCCAGCCATCTATGAATTGCAGAGAAATGCTTTATTGGCTAAACATGAACGATGAAATTAAAGGCTACATTAGTGTGCTGCTCGTAATGATTATTAAGCTAAACAAATTGGAGAGCTGTTGATGACATCCCAGGCGGACCATGGAGAGAAAGCGCGAATGGGATATTGAAAGTGTATGATCAGCCATGATAGTATTGAATGGTGGTGCAGGCTTGAAGGGATGGATAGCTTACTCCTGCACTTATTTTCTGTTTGCATGTTTCTATGAAGCTGGGAGTAGACATTTTCACTTTGCAGGAACTGATTATCTTATCACTACTGACTACTATTCTGACTATGTGGAGTTAGACCAGCTGACTTCAATGATGATAGGTAAAATGCCTGAAAGCACACTTCAGTCCTCCCAGACATTGTGATAAGTGACAATGGCCCTCAGTTCAGGAGTGAAGAACTCAGCCAATTTACAAAGCATTAGGAAATCCACACTAATGCCAATCAATTGGAAAGGCTGAAGCAATGAAAATTGCCAAAGGAATCAACATTAAATTGAACAAATCTAGCACAGACATTTACAAAGCAAACCTTGAGCTGAGAAATACGGTTACTAAAAGAATGGAAATTAATCCTGTCTAAAGACTAATGTTACACTGCACATAAAGTACTCTTTCAATAGCGAAAAAGCTACTGAAATCAGAATTAATAACAGTGTGAGTGACAAGATCAAAGTGAAGCGGCAGAAAGCCAAATTTCATTTAACAAGACTGCCAACAATTATGGGAGCTTAGCACTGGAGAGCTGGTCAGGTTATAAACATTTAGTGCTTTCAACAGGAGTCAACTTGGGTGGAAACTTGAAGCATGCACAGAGAAATTACCATCTCGATCTTTCACAGTGGCAATGAATAAACAAATATGCCAGTAGGTATACACACACAATTTGCAAAGTTGCTCCTTCACAGAAGGAAGGTTAGCACACTTGTAGTCTTAACAGCATTTTGGTCAGGAAGAAGGAATTTCACTAGCTGTACTGAGTACAGAACTACCATTTATCCCAGAGGTATATGTCTCCCCAACAACTGCAATGGAACAACAACAGTTTCCGTGGCAACAAGTGCCACTGGAACAAAATTCACTGGAGAGGGAACAGTCAATGTGAATGGGCACTCATACCATTAAAATATCTGCACAATTTCAAGACTAAGTATGCAATCAGGTTCCAAAACTGGCTGATAGAACAAAATTATTGTTAATGCACATTTGTGTAACAAGTAGCTTGAGTAACTCACAGTTACACATAATTGTGTGTAACAACCTTGTCTTATGTTTGGAAGGAAAAGGGGGATGTTTGGATCTTGTGTCTTGTATAAAAAAGGTGGTTGTTTGGGGTTTAAAGTGTAATCATTACTAAATGTACTACATTGTTTGCTATAGTCATGTGATCTTTACCATGAAGGAATGCATAGGGATCACCACAATAAAGGCAGTTCAGTAAAGACTTACAAAGATGAAAAACTGAAGAGGCACAACTTTTCTTCAATAGGAAACAGAATATGTCTCTAGTTTGTTGAGAGCAAGCTCATTACAACTGACCAGTTCACTCCTGCCAGTTTTCTATCTGACCTTGAATGTTAAAATCCGCACTCTCATTTAGCTGTATGTCTGATGATTATAGCAAGTTTAAAACATTCCTCCTCTAGCAATAACATCCTACTCTGATCTGACAAGCAGACATTGCCACCGTACCTCTGGTTTTTGGTAGGATGTCTATTTTTTTTTCTTGCTGATTTTCCTGTTTAACTTTGGCTAACTTACAAATTATTTCTTGACATTTGTCAGGGTTTTTTGAACTATCAGTAATGGTGCTGTGGCTAAACGCATTGAACTTTGACATTTGTAAAGGATGGCCTTCTTGTGGAAATTGGGAGAAACAGTTCAGAAAATTTCAGTTGTGCTCCTGATTGGCCTGGGTTGCAGTTCTATCCCTTCACACTCTTTCACATCTGTTATCATTGGAATTTCCTCTTCTTTCCAAGTTAGAAAAGGAGCAAGGGAAGGCACATATCTCACTGAGAAATGAATTGAGACTTCCATTACTGAATAGTGTGAGGAGAAATAGTCAACAATCTCACTCACAGGAAAGTTCTAGAATTTTCTCCTATGTCACTGCAGAGATGATGTTTGGATAGACTGAAGCAAAGCGAGAAATGAACGATCATTGAGTCTTTAGAAATGGCACTCAATTTTTCTTCAAGAAAACGCAGCTTTTTTTCAGTTCTTTTGAAATCCCTTTCTTTTTATTTCTCCCCTTCACATATGCAAAGTATTAATCCCTGGCTTAAAGAGTGTGAAGGTGACCTACTCGCACTCACTGTAAATATCTTGACCCAGCCACAAGAAGGTCCCGGAGAGTGACTTAGGTTGACTTTTCTGCTGCGCCACCTGGATATAAGTTATTAATTAAAGATCAGTTAATATTAAACACAAATTAAAAGTATTGATTTTGGCTTCAGATGTGGCTGTAATTACAAGCCTGGGAAGAATTTCCCTTGTCAAGCATTTCTGATATGTGGAGCTGATGAGAATTGCAAGTGCAAACAGGTTTGCGTCAATCCCAATGAAAATCCGAGCTACAAGCAATTTAAAAACAAATCCGCTTGTGATTTTTTTTTTCTTTCTGTCAACTACAAAATTGAAAAGTTATACCTAATTAAAATGTATATAAAAACAGACAGATGTTGCGAGTGGCCACAAATTAATTAAGGCTGAATTCCTCTTTAATGGCAATGAACTCAGTGATTGCAATAATCTCACTGGGCTGCGCGATTCAGCAAAATTACATTCACAGCTGTTATTGTTACAAGAATTCTCTGGAGTCTGTGCAGCAATAACCAAGGGTCACAAGTAACTGTGAATAAAATTTGCCATCAGCTGCTTTCCCCCACTGAAATAGATGGGAATTGGGATTATGGCTTCACACCTCTCCAAGAGAGAAGAACTTACATTTATATATAGCTTTGCACGGTCTAAGAATGTCCCAAATGCTTCACAGCTCATCAGGTTCTTTGGAAGTATAGACCTGAAGGTTTTACCCATTGGGCGTATGCACTCGGAAGGCCTGGAAGCAGAAGTGAAACAGGCCTAAAGCATAATTTCACGTTGCCTGGCCAATTAACAGGCAACCAGTGTGAAACATTCTCTGAGAAAGGTTGGGGAAAGTGGGAAGAGGGCGGGCACAGAGAAAAGGGGGGCTGCGGATTGGCTCTTCCAATGCGCTCCCTCAGAGGGACAGCCGCTACAGAGCTGTCTCAGAGAGCTGCTGATCTGTAAAAAAATTAATTGAGATGGAAAACTGAAAATAGTGTCGAGGCAGCACATTCAAACAGAAACCTCAGTCCCCGGACACCTCTTTAAATTTTATACAGCCTGGACAGTTCATCCCTCCCCGCATTGAGATTGAAATTAAAGGATCTTACTTGTGTGTCTGCCTGAGTTACTTATGATCCAGCCCGAGGCCAACAGAGAATGCTGTTCTCTCAGCCTCACCCGCCCCTAGAATCGGGATGGGCATGCTGGTAAAATTCCGGCCTTGTAACAATTATTTGGTCAGTTGTCCCACCCACCAACCGTAAAGGTGGATAAGCCATGTAATATTGCATTCAATTGGTCCCTTAACAGTCTAAATTGCCTGTTTGATTGTTGATGGGCATGCGTCTGACTCTTGCATGTGCCTGCCGGCTAAAATATTGTGTGATTGTGCAGTGGTGTTGGGGTGCATACCCGATATCCTTTTGGATGATTTCATGTGCTTCTAGGTTGAGTGATATTTGTTGCACCATTAAAAGGGCACATCTTAAATTGCTGTCCATCATTGAGCTATGTAAAATTCTGACCATAGCACAGTCATAATGTACGAAACATAGCACTTAATATAGACTCAACAGCATCTCACAAACAGCTAAAAAGGCAATGGTCAAATCACTTGTTTTAGTTGATGGTGTTACAGGACACTGGGGAGAATCCCCTTGCTCTTTTACAAAACATTTCCATTAGATATTTTTACCACTGGAGAGGGAAGATAAAGTCTTGTTTCAGTATCTCCTCTGAGAGATAGTACTTCAACAATGCAGCCCTTTCTGTGCACTGCAGTGGAGTGTTGGCACAACTTTTGTATTCCGGAGTGGGATTTGAACCACTGACATTCATGATTCAGAATTCATAGTTCTACCACTCAGCCATAACTGATATCCCATCTTAGAAGTAAGATTCCAGGCTAGTTGATTCACAATTATTCTCATTTAGACATATCTTTACCATATAATATCTGTTGCTTTTCCCTCTGTTTATATCATAATGACAGTAAAGTTAATTTATCAGTTAATTGTTGTCATTCTTGCCAACTTTTTGCCTTAATTAAGAAATAATATTTCTGGCTATTTAGAGATTATCATTTTGCCTATCTTCTTTATTTTATTGAACTATTTCTGGACATTGAGGTCAGGAAACTATAAAATTAGATATATCAATTTTCCTATGAAGTGAAACTTGCATTTTCCACGTTAATCATGCAACCATGGTTTCTGATGTGATGGCATCATTAAATTGTGTATCTTAAATTATGGTTCATTAGTATCTACCTCAAGACAGGATTTGATGTTTCACCCATGTGTTCAAGTAGGCAGAACAGAGCAGCAGGCTAAAAATTGCACATTTTCTGCATACCCTCCCAGTTGCCATTTGCATAGTCTTATCATCAAACGTAAAAAGAAAACCCACATTGTTCTGCCAAACCTTTCTGTGTGATTGATACTTTCATGCTAAGCAGAAGAATGGAGCACGGTGGCAGTGGTATTGCTGGCCAGTGAGTTTTGAAAAATTCAACATACACCGGAATTCTACCGCCCACCAAAGAATCAAAGCGGGTGATGGACAGCCAATAGAAATTCCATTGATCTGAGGTGGGATTTCCAGGTCTTGAGTCAAGCGAGGAAGTAAAATCCAGCCTATAAATGCCTCAACCCTTTCACATATAACAGAAATCCTCATGTGGAAGTGGAACTACCGTCGAAGATTCAAAGTATTGAAGTGTAAGTGATTCTGCACCACTATAGGAATCCTACACTCAGACCATTTATTCTGAGACATCATACATCATACATCATACATCATACATTGCTCCAACCAGCAGGCATCCGGTCCCAGTAATAACACTGAAAATTGGGACAGTGTGGATAGTTTATCTGCTACAAAAGTTTGTGCAGAAACAGCCACTAGATAGCCAGATGTAGCACCGGAGGAGCTCCGCAGACAGAAACATCCATTACTGCTGTTCTCTTCAGGAGGTTGGCAGTGGGGGTGGAAGGCAGTGGTGATGCAATTAAACAATCACAACTGGACCAGGAAAGAAGAGTCCAAACATCACCGGCTTCCAGAGGATTTTAAAAGACTGCCTTTTACTTCTTCGGACTTGGAGCTCATTTTCTTATCAAAAACACAGCTTTATGGGTGGATTCTCTTGAAAGTTTGAAAAGGCAACAGCCGTAAGCTGTCGCCAGTCAGGAGTTATAAGTCAGGGTAACTACAAGAAATCAAGTCCTGAAGGACTGAGAGGGCCTGAACATCTGTTCCTGCCTACAAATTCTGCAAAACGTTTTAGGTGACTATGGAATTTCCTGTACTCAACTGGAATTCAGCAGACTTTCTCTCTGAGTTTGTTCAGACAGTGCATAGAGCTCTGTTTTTGAACAAGAATAGTTTTGAACCAGATAAACCATCCACAAAAGGTTAAATTGTGTACAATAAAAAAGTTTCCACAGGCTGCCCAATTCAGGTCTGCCAGAAGCTGATATTAAAAATTGAAAGTAAATAAAGTCAAATTCAAAGATCAACTAAGAGTGAAACTCAGCTTTCTAATACGCTATCTGGAGTTGCTGCCTTTTGGCCAACAGCTAAAGGAAATCATATAGAAATTGTAAATGGATGTAGAGTCAAGGTGCATGATTATGAATTTATGGAAGCAGAGCTTATTTATAGAATTATCATGATTTTGATAGCATCTACCCCCATAGAAACATTTCAAAGGTGCTACTAAAATATAGACATAAGTATTAAAACGGATAGACAGAAACTAAGGCTTTGCTTATTTTATCCACTATCCACAGATAACCGATGCAGGCTATTGAGCAATGAAGATGGCCCAGCTGATATGCACTCAGAAAACGTCCATTATTTAATGATTTATGGAGAGCATGTGGCACCAGAGGGAAATGCCAATGTGGAAAACTAAAGCGAGAAAAAGTGATTAAACATAATGAGAAGGCGAAACCAGAAGCGAGGCAGAAACAACATTCCAATCAATAGAATGTATCTTTCCACTCAAAATTTCCACCTATTTACCTCTCATTATATTTTCTCCAATCATTCATGTAATTTTGTCATTCATCACAAAGCCCATTCCTCTTTCTCTACTGTTTTACCTATCCTTCCTCTAGATCTATGATTTAGTTTATTTAGTGCCCAGTTCAGACAGTCTTGATGTCATATAATGGCTATTATCTCATAACCCAGCATTTTTCATTCAATTGTGGGACATGGGCGTTGCTAGCTGCCAGCACTTATTGCCTATCCCTATTGTCCTGTTCAGAGGGCAGTTATGAGTTAGTCATAAATAGTTGGCTCATAATCAGTCATACTGCTGTGGCTCCAGAGTCACATGTAGGTCCAACTGATAAGGGTGGCGGATTTCCTTTCCTAAAGGACATTAGTGAACCAGATGGGATTTTTCCAACAATTGACAGTGATTTCATGGGCATCAATAGATTCTTAATTCCAGATATTTTTATTTAATTAAAATTCCACCAACTGTTGTGGTGGGATTCGAACTCGGGTCCCCAGAATATTGGTTGCGTTTCTGGATTAATAATCTACTGATAACACCACTGAGCCATCACCTCCCCATAATAATTGAATTTGAACTTGCAGTTTATTTAATATGTACATTATACTTCATGAATTTGTACAAAGTACACTTATTAGGGCTACACACCCAAACCTGTCCTTTAATGTTTCACTCACAAGTTTCATATTTCTCTCTCCTGGTTTAATTACTTTTCTTTTTTGTATCTGTATCTAAAGCACATATTCTGATTTTGACTTGATTCTTTTCCCTTCTGTCCCTTATCCCAGTTCTGTCTCAGTTCTGTCCAATGGCCATGGACTTGGGAGTGAAATAACACCAGTAGGAAAGTGCTTGTGTGTAAGGACATTTCTACAGCAGTTTTGCCAGCACTTGACATTTAGATGCCTACAGGAAGAGTGGCACGTACAATGACATTATTGTGGAGCTGTACCTGAACAAGAATAATATGTCATCTGAAATCTTAGCAACTCAAAATCTAGTTTAAAATAAAGTCTCGATTACTGTTTCCATATTTTATGCCAACAGCTTTGTTGATTGTGCTTATCGATAAGTTTTCTTTCTTAAGTTCCTCTTATACAGAAAACTCATTTTACATCAACATTGCAATTTCCTGCTCCATAACATGTTTAATAAGCTTCTATTGACATCAGTTATGAGAATCATCACTCTAATGTTCCAGGTAGCAATGGAAGCAATGTAGAAACTAGTATCTCAGAATCATTATGGTGCAGATGGAAGCCATTTGACCCTGATGCTGACATTGACTCTGCAAGCAAGCATCATGACTTAGGCAGGAATTTTACTGGCATGCCTGCCCTGATTCCGGGGATAGGCAAGGCTTGGAGGACAGCATTCTCCATTGGCCTCGGACAGGATCATATGAACTTTGGGCAAATGTGCTGGAAAAATGCCACCCTTAGATTCATTCCCCTGCCTTTTCTCTGTACCTCTGCACATTGTACCTTTGTGTCCTTTGCTTTGTGCTTGCACATCATGTCTCTGTATTCAGCTGATCTGACTTTCTGCTCACTACATTTTTTTTCTCCTTGTTACAACAAGGTAAATTTCATGGGTTGGTGCTTCTGCCAAGGAGTTTCTGTCTGAATAAAGGAGCGGATTGGACAAAAAGACATACAGGTTAACATGTCCAATTTGCAACTCTCCCAATGTTTCGGCTATTAATTTTAATGATTTTATATTCGGGAAGGTGGTGCATTGGGCACACTGAACTTCTGTGTTCAATTATCTTTGATCTTCATTTCTGTTGAACAAAAGACTCTTGTAGAAACTGTAATTTCTGCACTCACTCCTTAACAGTACTAGTGATTAATCCATTTCCTCTTATATTATCTTATGGACTAGGTTTTCTACTGTTTGCTAATAATTCCATGGAAATTTAACTCCCTCCTTCATTTGCCCCTTACTAAAAACATACATATTGCTATCTCTTAACTCACTGTAATGTGTCTCATAAGTTAGTCTTGTTTTATAATACCTTGTTCAGTTGCATCTTGTCTTTCCATTATTTTTGTTCATCCTGGATCATTGAACTTATATCATTCAATTGCTTATTCTGGGTATCTTTGAAAGTCTTTATTTCTCTAATTGTTTTCACTCAAAAACCAAGTCGAGTTTTGGGAAACCATGAAGAGTAACTTGCAAATAACCTGGACAGTGTTCATTAGTCAGGCAGGAGTCTTCTACTGAATTGGCAGATCAGTGTCAATTGTAATGAGGATACAGATGAAGGAGGAAACATATCCTCAATGTAGGTATGGGATTCCATATATATTGAAATGAAAGCCTGGTAAGGAGGGGAAGGAGGTGGACAGATAATTTGCCTTGTATGTTTGATGGTTGGCATTCAAATTTTACTACGACTTAGTCTCAGATTCACTTAAAGTGATCCAACAGACAATAGTTGTGCCTTGAGGTTAATACTGGAAGATTGCAGTGTGGTCTTTGGGATAATTTTATTGCATCTTGTTTGTTCACCTCCCTTACAAAAGCAGAATCTTCCCTGTCCTGCAATGGCAGGCTTGAAGGCAGAACTGGGAAAAGTTATTTGATTTTTGGCATTGGGCTATTGGGCTAAACCATTCCTGACTTGGCAATCTTCTTGGAGGTGAGTCATTACCATCAGTAGCTACCTTCATGAGCACAATGGATAGCCAATCTGCACAATTAACTACATTTGTGGGCAGATTGTGGATGCTGGGGACAGATGTGTGGGAGGCAAAGACTGCTTCCCTCTCCCCCCTGCCCTCCACATCAACCTAGGTTCAAGCCTGTCAGGTTCCTGGATGGCAGCATCTGCCAGTTTTTGATAATATGGGACCCATGAAGTGCCCTACACTCTCCCCCACAACAAAACTGAAATCATCAATAGATCACACCTAAAGCCTATAGCCATCCCTGTATGGTCTCGAAGCCTTGGCCACCAATTATTAAGCTCTGTTTAGCTCAGTTAGTTGGACAGTTGATTAGTGTTACAAAGTGACATCGGCAAAATGGCTTCATTTCTTGAACCAGCTGAAGTTATTCATCAAGACCCTCATGCCTCAAGTGTGATGATCTTCAGGTTAAATCACCACAAGTCACAGCCTTTGGTCATCTGGGACAATGGCGACATTACCTTTTACTATATTAAATTAAATTGAATGCTTCAAAGACTACTCAAGATGGAGATACCCTGGTTGTCCCAATGCTACAGCAGATGTGTTCTCCTCTAGCTGGGATTCGATCCTCTAAAGGCTGAACACCCTCTGATTGATAGTCACTCTGAAGCCTCAGGTACTTGTCTACCATTCTTAACTGGTAAGTATACCTAGAGGTGGCCTCTCTGGGAAGCTCTCCAAATCGGGTGCCTTGATAACCAATGCAGGTTCAGAACACAGAAATGGTCCCAATCCTCAATTATTTTTTAAGAGCACAAATTGCATTGAACACTGCAGCCACTGAAGAAAACTTAGTGTATGCTTCATTGGATTGATATAAAATACTTGTTCAAAGCTTCTACTATTTCCTTTTTTCCCATATTAATTCCCCAGTCTCATCCTCGAAGACATCAATGCACTCTTTGGCTATACTCTTTTTATATACTTGCACAAAGTTTTTCTGTTTATTTTGATGTTTTTTGCTGAGTTTTCCTCTTACTCCAATTTCTTCTTTTTTTGTCAGCTTTTGCTGATTTATGTAATTTCTTAATTGTCTGCCCTATCACAAATATTTTCAGCACGGTACACTTTTCTTTCAATTTCGCTCTATCCTTACATTTCTTAGCCATGGATAGTGCATTTTTCTGTCTTACTTCCTCAGTAGAATATATTTTTGTTGAGAGTTATGAATTATCTTCTTAAATATCAGCTATTGCTTCTCTACCATCTTCCTTTCTAATCTATTTACCCTGTCTACTTAAGCAAACTCTGTCTTCAGACATTTGTAGTCACCAGTATTAAAGTTTAAAACACTAATCATGGACCCATATTTCTAACCCTCAAACTGAATGTGGAATTATATCATGTTATGTTCACTGTTACCAACAGGATCCTTTATAATGAGATCTTGAACCAATTCTGTCATATTACACATTATTAGGTCCAAAATAAGATAAAATTAAGGACCAATTTGTTTTCTTAGATTGTTATTAGTCTTTGGAATTTTTTTCCCACAGAGAGCAGCCGAGACTGGATCATCGAATATAATCAAGGATGAATTTGGCAGATTTTTGATCTACAATGGAGCCAAAGCTTATGGGGAGTAGAAAGGAAAGTGGACTTAGGCCACAAATGTTTCATGCCTTGATCTTATTGAATAATGGAGCAATCTCAATGAGCCAAATGGCCTACTCTTGCATGTTACTAGGAAGGTGCTGCCAACCACAATGAAAGAGAGGGTAGTTGAGACACTGGTGGGTTAAAATTTTTAATGCAGAGGTAGTATATGGGCTGGATGTACTTAATGTTCATAATTCACCAGGGCAGGATACGATGCATCCAATGTTATGGAAAGGATTAAAGGTGGAAATTGTGGAACCACTGGTTATAATTTTCCAATGTTGCTTAGATACAGGGGTTGTGCCAGAGGACTGGAGAATTCCAAATATTATACCTCATTCAAAAACATGAATAAGGATAAACCCTATAATTACAGGGCAGTCAGTTTGACCTTGACCATGAGAAAGCTTTTAGAAATGATAATCTAGCAGAAAATTAACGGTCAATTGTGCAAATGTAGATCAATCAAGTAAAGCTAGCATGGTTCTGTGAAAGATAAATCATATTTAACTAACATTTTTGATGAGATAACAGAATGTTGATGAGGATTGTGTGGTTGATGTTCGCTTGAATGGCCAAAAAGTGTTTAATAAAATGCACACAAGAAACTCATAGGGAAATTCAAAGGCCATGGAAAAAAAGGTCAGTAGCAGTATGATACAAAGTTAGCTGAGCAACATTAGAGAGATGAAGCTGTTCTTCAGAATGGAGGAAGGTATATATGACTGCTTTTCTCTATTCACAAGCTGTATTTTGATGTACAGAGCACATTGCAAAATTAGCAGTTGACACAAAACTTGGAATTAATGTGAACTGCGACAATCTAAGCAACATTGGAAAATTATAACCAGTGGTTGCACAATTTCCATCTTTAATCCTTTCCATAACATTGGATGCATTGCATCCTGCCCTGGTGAATTATGAACATTAAGTACATCCAGCACATATACTACCTCTGCTTTAAAAAATTTAACACACCAGTGTCTCAACTACCCCCTCTTTCATTGTGGCTTCCTAATAACATGCTAGAGTAGACCATTTGCTTATTGAGACTGCTCCATTATTCACTAAGATCAAGGCATGAAACATTTGTGGCCTAAGTCCACTTTCCTTTCTTCTCCCCATAAGCTTTGGTTCCATTGTAGATCAAAAATCTGCCAAATTCACCCTTGAATATATTCGATGATCCAGTCTCGGCCGCTCTCTGTGGGAGAGAATTCCAAAGACTAATAACAATTTAAGAAAACAAATTGGTCCTTAATTCTTTCTTATTTTGGACCTATTAATGTGTAATATGACAGAATTGGTTAAAGATCTCACTGTAAAGGATCCTGTTGGTAACAGTGAACATAACATGATATAATTCCACATTCAGTTTGAGGCTGACTGGTGGAATGGGGACAAGTGAAATGTCCTGCATAGAATTAAGAAGTGATACATTTTGGTCTAAAGAAGGAAGAGAGGCAATATGAAATAAAGTTTGCAGTTCTAAAAGGTGTTGTATAAAAGATCAGATTGCACAATTGTGAGTTCAATAGGCAGCAACAGTGCGCTGAAAGGTTCAGTCCTTGGGCAGCATTCAGTCAGGGAAGGCAAGTAACTCGGAAACAGGCCAGATTGATTGTGGACAAAGAAGTGCTGGGAACTGTCACAGAGAACAAACCAAGTAAAGTTGCAAAAATGACAGGGTAAGTCCAGAGTTGATAAAAGCTGGAAAAGTCTTCAGCACCATTATTTGCTCTACTGTATGCCAAAGTGCCTTTCTACCACAACTTTGCATCATGGGCAAAGATTCAGAAACATGTATGCAGGTGGCAACAGCATACTTGTTCCAATGCTGGAGGAGCACTGGAATGTGCAGTGGTGACTGCGGCTAGTACAGGAACTACAAGCAAATTATACATTGCAGTGTATTAAGGGCATTCACAATATTTGTTTCCTGAGCAGTAAAACAGCAGAAACATTTGTTTAAACACCAGAGAAGACAAAGAATCTGAGGAATACTGCAAAAATGTCTTAAATTGGAAGTGGCTGACTTACTCTGAATTTAAACTATTGAAAGAATGCACAGGTCAATAGACTTGGGCATGTCTGAACCAGACAAGCAGGTCACAACCTGTTTAACCACTGGAAACGAAGATTTATAGTCACAACACATCTAGGATCACGGAAAAAGAACAAAATGATCCTAAAAAGATTTGGACAACTTTGGAGGACCATTTCAGAATCAAGTTGAACTTCTGTATCCATTGTCTGTAATTTATGTCATGCTGTCAACAGCCTAAGGAATCGATCGATCATTTTATCAGTCGATGCAGAGAAAAGGGTGCCTATCATGATTGAACGGCAGCAGAGCTGACCAAGAATTGTCCAATTAATGGTTGCATCTACACCAATTTGATGGACAAACCTCAAAGCAACAACATTGTGAGTGAATCAAATACAGAGAAACGTGAGGCTGACAAAGTTTAAAAGTCTTAAACGCAATCCTCACACTTGACACAGTCACTAGAATAGCCAACCACAGGATCACACGTAGAGACTTCTGTATATATTGAAGAATTGATCAGCATTTTGTGATTTCTGCAAAGTATATGACAATAGGAGTCACTGCCAGCAGCTATGTAAAAGAACAAAGGTCGATGAGCTGCATGAAACCATGCAAAGGCCCAAGCAAACTGCAAAAAGGCAGAATCAATGGTCATATCAGATTGTTTAGGAGAAATATACATGAGATTGTGGGCAAGACAAATAGTGACGATGATGTTCAAGATGCTGGGAAGTGCAGTGAGCATACATTCCATACCATCCATGTGGCAGAACACATATACCTCTTACTGTTTCATGTATTTGTCACAATTCAGATCAGTTGTGCTCAGAAATTTCCACCACATAATATTGCTGCTTTAATTCTGATACCCCTGCTCCAGGTGATAGAATGCATATTTCAGCACATAACATTACTGCTCCAGGATACGACATACCTGTGCCAGTATATAACAGCCCTGCTGTACAACATTTAGCCCTTGTTCTAGTAGACAAGAATTTTACTTCAGAACATTCGACCTTGCTTCATTACAGAAGATTCCTCCTATAGTGCTGGACATTCCTGCTGTAGTTTTTAATGTCCTTGCTCGAGTACTTAGTGTATGTAATCCCATGCATATCTGATCCTATACATATCTGATCCAATACATGTCTAATTCAGTACTGGTATCTACACAGCAATGAAGAAAACTCCACAGCTATTGTCTGTTCACAAATAAAAAGGATAAATCCAATCTGACCATTTACTGTCCCATCAGTCTACGCTCAATCATTGGCTAAATGGCCAAGATTATGAGAGGCGTGGACTGTCAGAAACTTTTTCTGAAGGTGGAAGAGTCAATTACTTGGGGTATAGGTTTAAGGTGTGAGGGGCAAAGTTTAAAGCCAATATACGAGGCAGATTTTTTACACAGAGGGTGGTGGGTACCAGGAACTCATTGCCAGGGGAGGTAGTGAAAGCAGATACAATAGTGACTTTTTAGGGGCATCTTGACAATACATGAATAGATAGGGAATGGAGGGATATGATCTCCAGAAGAGTAGGGGGCTTTAATTAAGTTAGGCAACATGGTGGGTGCAGGGTTGGAGGGCCTAAGGGCCTGTTCCTCTGCTGTAATTTTCTCATTCTTTATGCTTTTTAAGAAGTAAAACATATTGTTGACAGTGATATGAAGCTGCACTTACTCAGTATCTATTCACAGATGCTCAGTTTGGGAATTCCCAGTGCCAGTTAGCTTCTGACCTCATTACAGCCTTAGTCCAAACATAGACAAAAGTCCTAAATTCAAGGGGTGAGGCGAGAGTGACTGCTCTTGACAGCAAGGCAGCATTTGACTGAATTTGGTATCAAGGAGCCCTAGCAAAACTGGAGTCAATGAGAAGTGGGGGCTGTGGGGGGGGGGGATCTTTCCATTGGTTGCAGGCATACTTGGCACAAAGGAAAATGGTTGTTGTTGTTGGAGGTCAGTCATCCTCAGATTGTGACTGAGGCTCAACCATCCTCACCTGCTTCATCAATGTCCTTCCCTCTATCATTCAGTCAGAAATGGGAATGTTCATTCAGAAAGTTCAGAACCATTCACAAGTTCTCAGATACTAAAGCGGTCCGTGCCCATGTACAGCAAGATCTGGACTACACTGAGGCTTCAGTTGAAACTGACAAGTGAAGTTCACACCACAAGTGCCAGGCAATGACCATCTCCAACAAATAAGAGTCTAACAATCTGCCCTTGACATTCAATAGCATTGCCACTGCCGAATCCCCTAAAATCAATATACTGGGTGTTTCCTTTGATGAGAAACTGAACTGGACCATTCCTACAAGTACTGTGGCTATAAGTGAGTATCTATGGCTAGGAGTAAGTAATTTACAATTTGGCTACCAAAGCTGACTACCATATAGAAGACACATAGAATATGGTGAAATACTCTCCATTTGTTTGGATGAATCCAACTCCTATAATGCTTAAGCTGCTCGTCACCATCCAGACTAAGTAACCCAGTTGATTAACACTCCATTCACCATCTTAAATATCTACCCCCTCTGCAAACAAAGTACATCAGTGTGTAACAACTATAAAAGGAACTGCATTAACTCACCTAGACGCCTTTGAGAGCACCTTCAAATCCATGAATTCTACCACTGAAAGGAAAAGGCAGGACTTGTATTGGAATATCACTATCTGCAAGTTCACTGCAGGTCACTCACTATCCTGATTTGGAATTATATTGCTAAACCAATCCTGATTTGGAATTATATCGCTAAACATGTCACTGGTCAAAATTCTAGAAAACCCTTCCTAAAGAACTGTGGCTGCTCATACACCACACAGCCCGAAGCAGTTCAACAAGACTGCCCATCATCATCTTCTCAAGGCTAATTAGATAATGGCCGAGTAAGCAACGCCTTCATCTCTGAAAAAATACATCACTTTGGAAAAAGAAAAAAGATAAATGAGTATTTAATGAATGGCAGGACACAATGAAACTCAGAGGAGCAGATGGATCTTGGGATATTTATTCACAGATCCCTGAAGCTGAAAGACCACATGAAGAGAATATTTAAGAGGGCATATGGGACAAATGCTGTTCTCAGTCATGGCATAAAATATGAGAGTAACAAGTAATGTTGGAGTTGTACAGAGCATTGGTTAATTCACAGATGGAGTACCATGGGCAGCTTTGGTCACTTATTATAGGAAGGATGTGATAGCACTAGAGAGGGTGCAGAGGAGGTTCACCAGGATGGAGCATTTGAGCTATAAGGAGAGACTAGATAGGCTTGGATTGTTTTCCCTAGAGCAGAAAGGACTGAGGGCGAGAGATGATTGAGGTATATGAGATTATGAGGGATATGGATAATTGAGTAGGGAGTCATTGTTCCTCATGGTTGAGGGGTCAATCATGAGGTGAAATAGTATTTGGATAAGGGGCAAGAAATTCAGAGGTGATCTGAGAAATTATTTCACTCTGAGGGTGGTGGGAATCTGGAATGCACTGGCTGGAAAACCTTACAATCTTAAAAAAAGTTGTTTGGATGAGCACTTGAAGTATCATAACATTCATAGTTATGGAACAAGTGCAGGAAAACGGGATTAGCACAACTTTAATGGCAGTTACTGTCAGTGTAGACTTGATGAGTTGAAGGACTTTTTTCTGCATTATAAGACTGACGTTTTTCATATGAGAAACTCAAGTTGGAGTCAACTAAGCAGGTGAGGTATTTCAGCACTTAGTTCATTCTGTACTTCAAGGACTTAGAGATATTGAATATCAGTGATGATATTCTCACCCATGGTCACAAAGAAAGTGAACTTGAAACGTATCCAGATTCAGGCCTACGTCATCTTTAAAGACTATAATCTCATGAGTAAGACCAGTGCTTGTTGAAATAAAGCAGAATAGAATTCTTTTGTTATGTGTTCAGTGGTGAAGGAGTATCACCTGACCCACAGAAAGCTGAAACCATTGATTAGCTGATATCAAACCAAGAATAAAACAAGATGAAGTGGTACAATTTTGTGTACTGACCATGGAATCACAAAACTGGAAAGATGTGATTGAAAGAGTATCCACAAACAGAATTGCTCACATACTATTAGTTCTTCACAATGTTCAAAATGATCTCATCTTCACAACAACATCTGATCTCGTGTAACACAACAATTGCAATGTCATTCCACAATTATTGAAAGAACATGTTGTTGAAGGCTATGAAGGTCAGCAGGGAATTGTCAAACTCAAACAACTTAGGCAAAAGGTGCGCTGCCCAGAAACTGACTGCATGGCAGAGCACAATATCAATCAGTGTTGCCACATCAAGCAAACATGATGTCAAATGTTTGTGATTCTTTCATGATGTCTGAATGGCTTCCAGGGTAGTAGATTGAGGTTCGCACTGATTTTGCAGACTTGTTCACTGTTGAACATCAGCTGCTTGTCACTGATAATTACAGTAGATTCTCAGTTGTGAAAATAGTTACACCACCTTCCACAAAACCTGTCATACCAAAGCTTGACCAGAGCTTTCATAGACCAGAGCCTTACAGTGCACAAAGAGGAATTCGGCTCATCCAGTTTGCACTGACTCTCTGACAGGGTATTTTAGCTGGACACTTAACATACCCCTGTAACCACACACATTTACCATGGTTAATCCAAGTAATCTACACATCTTGTAACACTAAAGAGCAACTTAACATAGCCAATCCACCTAACCTGCACATTTTTCGACTGTGAAGCACCTGGAGGAAACCCACACAGACATGGGGAGAATGTACAAACTCCGCACAGACAATCACTCAGGACTGGAATTCAACCTGAGTCCCTAGCACAAAAACAGAAATGGTCCTTTGTCAGAGCTTTGACAAATGGTCACCTAGACTCAAAGCATTGGCTCTGTTCTCTCTCCACAGATGCTGACAGACCTGCTGAGATTTTCCAGCATTTTTCTGTTTTAGTTTCAGATTCCAGCATCCGCAGTATGTTGTGTTTATCTGAGTTCCTGGCATTGTGAAACAGTAATGCTAACTACAGTGCTACAATTCTGCCACATTGCACTGAATCTCTTAAATGGTAAAAATTAACAATGGATTTCCTTTCAACAGTGAGCAGTTCAGTAAATTTGGGAACTATTCTAATTAATCAAAAACTGGCACCTCTTTGGCCAACAGCTAACGGGGAAGTTGAGCGATTTATGCATAACTTGAAATAAAGGTTGTGTACAGTACGGCTAATAGAAAGTCACGGAAGCAAGAATTGGATTATTTTCTTTGCAGTTATTCCTCACTTGACGACTGCAAAGCCTAAAGCTGCATTCACCTTGCACATTCCAGCTGTATACATCTTCATAGGCTAATACGCAGAACTATTGTTCAATGTGTACACAAACACAATCAAGAACAAAAAGATCCGATCAGAGAAAATACAGAGTTAAACGTGAAATTTGGATCTATATCATGAATGCAGGAGATGGAGGGGATGATTCTCCCAGTCTGCTGTGCTACTTTAACATACAGCGGACCTAGACACTCAAGCGGAAACCATTTTGCGGGCTTCCCGCTCAGAACCACGGCCTCTGCATATCTTTGGTAGCTGGATTTCTGGTGCTGTCAGCTCCATGTCAGAAATCAGTGCAGATCTGCATAATTTATTCAAATTAATCTATTTTGAGTCTCATTACCCGGCCCAGGACTGACGTCTCTGGGCCTGTTAATGCCTCCCCCACCCCCTGCCCCAACCGCCAGGAATATTTCCCTCCAGCAAGGTTTACAACAACTCCCCACTTGCATGGAGCTGGTGGCCCGACCCCTGCTGGAGTGAAGAGGAGCTATGGAGGCCCCCCCCCCAGGAGGTCATGGATACAGAGGGGTTCCTCCTGGCATTGCCAGCCTGGCTCCTTGGCACTACCCAAAGGGCAACTTAGCAATGCCAAAGGGGGCACCTTGGCACTGTCAACCAGGCAAGGAGCAGTGCCAAGGGTCGGAACCTTACAGAAGGGGGGTCTAATTGGGGACAGGGCCTCTGGGATGGAGACTGGTGAGGGCAGCATCCCGCTGCCATTCTGCATTTGGGTTGAGTGACGGAGAGAAGGAGGCCACGATCAGAACTGGCCATTTGGATGGATGGGGCCAATGTGCTGTAAGGGGGGGGCCAAGATTGCAAGGGAGATGTTGGGACTGTGGGAGGGGTGGGGGAGTCAGGTTTGCCTGTGGGGCAGAACTGGGAGCTTAGGGCAATGCAGTGGAGAGAGGGGGTTCAGGTTGGCTAGACGTTAGGGGACCAGCGATCAAGCCATGGTGGGACTGAAGGGCCAACAATGCAAAGGATGTGGGGCTGACCAGCAATTGAGCTGGACAGTGATTGGGAGGCCAGCAGTACAGGAGTACTGTGTATGCGCTGATCTTGGTGCTGACTGATAGGTGCATGTACAGTGGCCCGTTCAGTGTTCTGCTGCCAGCCTCTCCAGTGGGAACAGGTCCTGCCCGCTGAATTCCAGCATGATTCCTGGGAGGCAGTCTGTGATGCACAGAGTTGGGAGATTCATTTTGAAACTCCTGCTGAAAAATCAACAAATTTCACAAATTTAGTGTCAATTCTAAATTTAACACTTAGAATTCTTTTGGGAGAATCGGCCCCAAAGAGTTGTGAGACATGATGATCATGTCGGAAAGCACAATCCCGTTTTGACATCCAACCATTCATTGTGACCAACACAGAAGGATCAATAATCACTGCAATGTCCAGTCGATAACATCACACAATGCAGTCGAAGCACTGAAAACACCACTCATAAGAATTGAATCTGATTTGAACATCTCAGACAAACAACATGAGTTAAATGATGTTAGATGATATTCTATTCATCTATGAAAATGTCCAACGTGCTCGAGTGATTATATTGTAAAATGGAATATTTTCAGTTGGTGAACAAATCTTTCATCTCATTTTATATGGTTACACTTTGGAGATGAATCTTTGAGCATGCTATGCCTCTCATTTACTAAGATGGGAAGGGATGTTAGTTGAATTTTTCCAAAGAACAGGAAGAGTTCTTTGGTCCTGCCGACAGCAAATCTCTCACCACTGGGGACAGGATATGAACAATGGGAAAATCCATTCATAGCAGTGGGACTAGAAGATCCTGCTACTGGCCAGTGGCTGCCTCTATCAGTGTACGGTGGGGGCAGGGGGGGGGAGGATGTGGTGTGGAGGATGGAGGGGATGGAGGAAAACCCTGCCCATCATATGTATTGTTTTGGAAAATGCAATATTCATTTTATTCACTTGAAATTACTACATATAAGTTTATTAGCAGAAGGAGTCTGCTAGAATCTGCAGAGGTGATTTAATAAAGAAAGCCATTTGCTTGCTTGTGCAATTTTATTTCTGGGTATCTTTAATGTTTCAAGAATTTACATCCACCATTGGTGGTCACTCTTCACTGGCTTAAGACCAAGGGGCTGGAAATCTCTGTCTGAACCTTTTGGTCTTTCTACTTCTGTCTGTTTTTTTTATTTTCCTTAAAACCAATACTTTAACTAAACATTTAAACTAAAGCCTCCTGTTAAAACCCTGTTTGATAACACTTTTGTGAAGTCTCTTGAGATGTTTTAATCTTTTTTAAAATTCATTTTCAGGATGTGAGTATCTCTGGCTACCGCAGCATTTATTGCTCATCCCTAGTTACCCTTGAGAAGATGTTGGGTGAACTGCCTTCTTAAACCGCTTCAGTCCATGTTCTGTAGATAGATCCATAGTGCTTTTAGTTTTGACCCAGTGACAGTGAAGGAGAAATGATATATTTCCAAATCAGGATGGTGAGTGATTTGGAGGGGAACATCCAGATGGTGGTGTTTCCTTCTTTACTATGTCAAAGGCACTATATATAAAATTGTGTTGCCCTTGTTGAGATGAGGAAGAATGGACTTGCTGCCAAGAAAAAAATAGCTTGCATTTGTAAAGCACGTTTTACAATGTCAGGATGTTCAAAGTCACATTTGAAGTATGCTTATTATGGTAATATGGGAAATGTGCCAGCTAAAAATGCTCAAAGCATGAATCTACAAAAGCAAGGTGATAATGATTATATAATCTTTTATTTAATGATGTTGGCTGTGGTATAAATATTAACCAGGACAATCCCTTTGCACTTCTTCAGAGCACCATAAGACTGGTTGCATCTATTTCTGAAGGTAAATGTGACCTTACTTCAACAAGACTATTGAGGCAGCCTAGATACCATACTCAAGCCTGTGAAATGGGGCTTGAACCTTAACCTTCAAGCAGAAGTGTTACCATTGAATCAATACTAGTAACTCTAGATAAATGATTGAAAAAGTGATAATTGCTGTTTAGGAGATCTCGCTGTGTAGATTGGCTGCCATGTTTCCTACTGAACAACAGTGAATATATTTAAGTGTGTCTTTACATAGTGAGCTTCACAAATTTATTTTCTGTTTTTTTTTTATCTATAATAGGTGGGAGGATAGGATAAATAATGAATCACAGTTGTCTAAAGGGCTGCAGAAGGAATCTTTAACTGGAACAAGGTTTAACATGAACAATGGCCATATTGGATTGCATTGCCAGCATCACTCAATTAAATGCATAAAAGCTTTACTTATTCGATTGACACATTTTAAAATGAATACTTACAAATTTATGGCCTGTACATGTCAATTCTATGCATATGATGGGTTCCTAACTTGTTAAATGTGTTCAGAACACGAATAATGGTAAATGCCAGATTATTCCAAATCCCAAAAGGGAAACTTGAAACAATTGCCTTCAATTGTGGTTTAATTATATATTATTATATGATGTAGGAAGAGTTTGAAATCCAGAGATTGAGCTTTCAAATGTTCTGTGATGATTTTAAATAATAAAGATTCATTAAGCAACAAAATAAACATTAAAATAAACATGAAGCACCCTTAACTAAGACAATGACTGTACACATTATCCCTAAATTTACCCAGTTTCAAACACTTTTATTTCACTATCTTGAGTGCTAATTCTCCCTGAGCATTAATGAAAATCTAGTGACAGCTGCCACGCCAGGCTGTTATATCTCTTTGGGGTTTGCTTCGAAGGTAAAACCAACAACTGGCTTTTCATGACAAGCTTTATTCACAGGCCTAACTTTGTGGGAGCTAACAGCCTTTCTTGCTGTGACTGAGGTCTGAAATAGTTATCCTTACATAGGTTTAATCATCTTCTGATATATAATTTGTCCCTTTTGATTTTCCCTTATGTGAACTAACCTCTTCAGAGTCAAATGTAATTACCTTCATTTTGTGAGTCCAGCTTTTCAAAGTTTAGATACAAAGTTCACATTTTGTGGGGAATTTTACTAATGAAAATTATGATGGCCGGGAGAATAAAGCTTCAGACAAGACACTACTTTGCCACTAGACAGCAAACACATTGTGATTCTCCCAGCCTGGTTTTGACTAGGTTTCCACCTGTAGCGGGCAGCAACCCGATAATTATGCAAACATGTTGATTGTAACAATAGTAGGTCAACTCTCCCTACACCCTCCAGGCATGAGGGTGACCCAACCTTTCTACCCTTACCCTCCATTCCCCCCTCAGATCTCCACAGCTTCACTCAAAGACCATGTGTGGTGGAGGAGGGGCTGAATGGGGGTTTTGGGTGAGGAAGGCAGAATGAGTGGGGTCTGAGTGGGAAGGGGAGCTGAATGGGGAATTTAGGTGAAGAACGGGGAATGAATGAGAGGTTAAATAAGGTCACCCTCAAGCCTGCATTGTGTGGGGGAAAGGTCGACTCATCATTTGTGAATGGTGGGATAAAATGCCCCTCTCTGGTGAGGTGCTGGTGGTTCTCTCCTGGTCAGGTATGGTGGTGGGTGCACCATTTCCATTCTGGGGAAATGGGGATCTGTTTCTAAGTATAGAGATCAGGCATTCTTCAAAAATGGCACTCTGATCTTTGAACAGCACAGCTGCCTAGTGGGTTTCCTGGGATGCATGAATTTGCATTCTTTAGGTGGGTGAATCCCACCTAAAAGACTCTGTCAGCACCAACGAGAACCCCCCCATTTCTTGCTGCTGTGGGCACTTCACCCCGATTCGGAAGAATTGTGGACCTTGCCTTCTCCTCTGAGCTTCTCATATCATATTCAAATGTTTTATGTTCTGTTTTCTATTGCTACCAACTTACCATAGATAAACATTTGTTTGCAGTGTTGTTCAGTTCATCAACATGTCAAAAATATTAGTTCCGTTGGCACAACCAAATTGTCCCTGCTTTAAGCAGTTTACATTTTCCAAAAGTCTTTAAAAATATATAATTGATATAATGGATTTCCCTGTTAGTTTCATGTCATCATTATTTTTCCTGATAGCTATTAATGAACTGGAATAACATGACAAGTCTATCACGCTTGAAGGGTGATCAAACATAAAAGCTGACATCTTATTTTTTAAAACTAAAAATACAAATGAATAAATACAAATAAATAAATTTTAGATATTTTAGACATTTTAAGTTCATTCATTTGAGTGTAAAAGTACTTGATTTATATAATTTCTATGTCATGATTTCTCTTTTATTCATTCATGTGACATGGGTGTTGCTGATTGGTTAGCATTTATTACCCATCCCTAGTTGTCCTTGGAGAGTATTTAAGAGTCAACCACATTGCTGTGGCTTTAGAGTCACATGTAGGCCCAGGCCAAGTATGGATGGCAGATTTCCTTCCCTAAAGGACATTAGTGAACCAGATGGGTTTTTCATGGTCGTCAGTAGATTCTTTATTCCAAATATTTTTTAGTGAATTCACATTCTACCATTTGTGGTCGCAGATTCAAACCCAGGTCCACAGAATATTAGCTGAGCTTCTGGATTAAGAGTCTAGCGATAATACCACTAAACCATCACCTCTCCCTAAGATGCGAATATTTTCAAACTTCAATCCCTAAATATATTCAACTTTTCTTGTTAATAGTGGCAGACATGTTGTAAGGATACACTCCTGGAGGCTTCTTTAATTGAATAAAATAATCTTTTTTTATAAGACTCTATTATGACCTTGCAACTAATCCATAGGACACTCTACTGCTCAAGAAACCTCTGCCCCTGAAAGATTCCCCCTCTAGTTTTGATTTGTTGTTCAGACCAGGTTATTCTTACTCAGTAAAGTTGTTCTTAAAGGGACATTCACTAAACTTATAAACCTTAATTCTTTTCATTTAAGTGTATACCTGCCACAGGGAGTTGGCTTGGATTGCTACTATTAGTAGTTATTGGATAGAATTGAAGCTGCAAGCATGAATTGGTTTTGACTTTGTGTGCAAAAGTCGATACCGTGGTTGTACAAGCATTTTATTGTAATGCTGCTCTACATTTCTTGTTTTCTTATTGTCTTTTCAAATGTGTCTGGGTTGTTTCAGTCTGAGTTTTCACTTTGTTTCTATTCTTTTTCGTTTTCCTATTTTACCCCCTCTATAGTTTTTCTGGTTCTCTAACCAATCCGCTTTGCTACTTCCCATTGGTAGCATAGCTTTCCCCCATCATTCTCCTATACCTTGGATATCTCTCCCTGTAAAATAATTTTGCCTTGTTATACCACTAAAGTTTTGAAAATCTTAAGTTGCAAGTTTATTTATTAGTGTCACAGTAGGCTTACATTAACACTGCAATGATGTTACTGTGAAAATTCTCTAATTGCCACACTCCAGTGCCTGTTTGGGTACACTGAGGGAGCATTTAATATGGCTAGTGCACCTAACCAGAATGTCTTTCAGATTGTGGGGGGTAACAGGGCATCCAGAGGAAACACATGCAGATACAAGGAAAAAGTGCAGACTCTGCACAGATAGTGACCCAACCTGGGAATTAAACCCAGATCCTTGGCACCATGAGGCAGCAGTGCTAACTACTGTGCCACTCTGCTGCCCTATCTAAATCAATGAAAAATACATTCTGCCTGGTATGTCTGTCAAGATTAACTCCAGTCCTAATCTAAAATAGTTGGCTTACTGAAATAGAACACATGTTATGGAGTTGATCTGATACTATCAGTTTAATGTTCCTGGCAGAAGTTGAAAATTATTGCCATCTCTTTAATCCCACCATTGACCTCTTCACAAAACTTTGCTTTATATTATACTTAATATCCACTGATCTCTAATGCGAAATTATTTTTGTGTGAAAGGTATCGTATCAGTGTACAATGGAGTTCTTTGTTGTTTTTGTTAGATCTCCATTATGTCACTCAGTTTTATTCTTGGCTAACCATCCATTTTTTCTGTTTCCTTTCCTGAACTATTTTCTGTTTCCTTTTTTGATACCCTTTCCCGTTCTTTTCAGACTACTTCTTCATGTATTCGTTTTTGATTGTCTATGTCATTTTCCCAGTGAATTTCTTTTCTTTTCTGGTTCAGGAAACTTCCTGCTTTTTGTTTTCTGATCTCGCTGGGTTCAAAGTTAGGCTTTGATGAAGAAGGCAAAAAGCATTGGACCTCATCATCCCAAAACACTCACAGTGCAATCTTTCAATTACGGCATCTTGCCATACGCTAAATGAATCCAGTGTCGAGATTGTATCAACTTGGCTTGTAAACAGAGCGTCAACTTCTGAATTTACCTTTCAGAACACCATCATGTTTCCTATGTTACAACAGTGACTAAACTACAAAAGTAATTTATAGTCTGTAAAATGCTTTGGGACATCCTGAGGTCATAAAAGACGCTATATAAATGGATTTAATAATGTGTATTGAGCTTGATTGAGTAATGAGATTGAATTAGTCAATATTCTAATGTTAGGGGAGCACCTGGCTCATAGTTATTATAATATGGTGGAATTCAGTATTAGATTTGAGGGACAGAAAAGTGATTCACTTTCTAAAGTTTTAAACTTAGAAAAAGCTGACTTTTTGGAATGTGGAGAAATTTACCACAATGGACTGAGCAGAACTATTCATGGTAGAAGTACAAATCAACGGTAAATGATATTCAACTAAATAATTGATAATGTAATAGACTTGGACATATTGCTATGATCCCCAAAGAGGCTGATAGCTTTGGAAAAACAAATTTGAACTTCCAATGACTAGCTGAAAGGATGACTGTTATGTAATGTAAAGCAAAGCATCTCTGTATGATTAGTCACATGATATTCTGCAGTGGCTTCAGAGGCATAGGTTTTTTTCTCTTTTTCCATGTTGGACTTCAATCAGGCAACATCTTGTAAATAAAGCCACAATGATTTAAGTAACCCACAGTGTGGCACCTCAGAAATCCTTTTTCCCTTGTTGTCAAAGCAATCTGAAACAATTACACATACACAACAAGGAAGGACTGACAAAGAGATTGGTTTTCAGCCAAAGCTGACTGGATTCTGAAGTTTTTCTTTTCAACGCGACCTTGCCACGGAATGGAGCATCGCAGTTGGGAAGATAAATAAAATAAATTTAGGCTTTGGAACAGGTCGAAATATCTTCTGCTGCAAGAAAAACCATGTGTAGCCCGGAAAAAGAAAAGTTTACTTATTGTTTAGCAGCTGGGTAGACTTGTGAATAGCAGGACGTCAGACGTTGGGCCTACCACAGCAGGTTCTTCACACTCTTTACAAAAAGGGAGGGACTGCCTGTGCATTCTGAAGAAATGGAAGCTACTACTCTAAAAAAGAGCCAAACAAGAATTATAAGAAATGCCTTCTTGTTTTAGGGAAAAGACGTTGCCTACCCCAGAAGTTTGATTTTTTACCTTCCCAAACTACAGATCCAATTAAAACAAAACAGGACAAATAATACAAATTAACAAGCAAGATAAAAATAAATAAGGGGGATAGAAACATTAAAGGAAGTACCATTATTTAGTAACCCTTAACTGCAATGGTGGGCAAAGGCCATAGAGGCATTTAAAGAAAATTTGGAAGCATGAAGTACTTACGTAGAATGATTTCAATGTTATCCAGCTGTGAACAAGATACCAGCTGAACTTAAAATTATCCTTTTCTCAAGCATAGTAGGGTGAAAATCTTTGCATTGCTACAGGATCTTGTCTATCCTGAGAAGCCATGATGTGGAGATGCTGGCATTGGACTGAAGTAAACACAGTAAGAAGTCTCACAAACACAGTAAGAAGCCAATAGCTTTCGGAGCACTTACTGCCCCTTCATCAGGTGACTCACCTGATGAAGAAGCAGCACTCCAAAAGCTAGTGGCTTTTGCTATCAAATGAACCTGTTGGATTTTAACCTGGTGTTGTGAGACTTGTATCCTGAGGAACCTAGTGAAAAAGCCAACAAGGAACTGACCAAAGTTCTTGAACGTCACTTCTTGCCTAATCCACTGTAAGATTCCAATTTCATCAATGGAGGAGAAGAAGGCAAAAATATATTGAAATCCATTGCAATACTGTGCATTCAGAGAGAACACTCATCACATGATGTTGAGCAAAGTAAATGTAGAGAATGTGTCAAGAAAGGCCACACAACTGTCATGTGTTCAACATGACAGACTTCTCAAACCCCAAAGGTGTGCAATAATAAGACATGGCAAGATCTAAAAAGAAGTCTACAAAATATCTGGTGAGGATGAACATTTTTAAGATGATAACAAATTAGAAAAAAATTGAAATTGTTAAATAGGGGTGGCACGGTGATATAGTGGTCAGCACTGCTGCCTCATAGTACCAGGGACCCAGGTTCGATTCCTGGCTTGGGTCATTGTCTGCGTGGAGTCTGTATGTTCTCCCTGTGTCTGTGTGAGTTTCGCCGGATGTTCCAATTTCCTCCCACAGACTGAAAGACGTGCTGGTTAGGTGTATTGGCCATAGTAAATTTTCCCTCAAATTTAAATTTTAGCTCAGATATCAGAGGGACATTTTTTAACTCAGATATCAGAGGGACTTTTTTAACTCAGATATCAGAGGGACTTTTTTACGCAGAGTGTGGTGGAGGCCTAGAATGCGCTGCCAAGTATGGTGGTGGAGGTGGACACACTGGGATTATTTAAGACTTATTTGGGTAATCACATGAGCAGACTGGGAACGGAGGTATACAAACAAATGGTCTAGTTGGACCAATGAGCGGCACAGGCTTGGAGGGCCGAAGGGCCTGTTTACATGCTGTACTTTGTCCTTTGTACTGGAATAGATGCCAGAATGTGACATCTAGGGGATTTTCACAGTAACTTCATTGCTGTGTTAATGCAAGCATATTGTATCTAATGAGTAAACTTCTGTCCATGAAAGTAATACACAAATGTTCTGGGTTTATCCAAAGTTACATGACCAAGAAGCAAAGATGGAAGTATATATGGAAGCTGTTGTATCACATTTCCCTGAAAACATAAATCAGAAGTTTAATATTAACCACTAAAACCTTCAAATGTAATCCTGCAAATTTAGACTTAAGAGATAGTTCCACTGAAGGGATATATCATGGTTCAGGTATAAGCTAATGGTCAATCAGCAGACCTGTCTCTGCACATAATACCAGAGAATTATCCTGCACTCTTTGGAAGAGCATAGTTATCAGAATCAACTGAACTGCCAAGTAGTTAACCAATTGGTTAACAGCAAGAACACACTACCAAAGTCTCTGGAGAAGTATAGGAAGGTATTTGAGAATATTCTGGGATCCATGACTGGAGCGGAGGCAATACTCAAGATCAAGTCTCAGAGGGACCCTAGATACTTCAAAGAAAGAACTGTGCCTTGTGCAATTAAACCAAAAGTAAAAATGGCACTAAATAAATTAGTAATGAATGGAGTGATTGAACTGTAACAATAAGTGTTTGGGCAATGTCCCTTCTACTAAACCTGATGGTTCTATACATATCTGAAAAAAGCGTAAGATACTAATTAAGGACTATTCATTAGATTGGCTGGTGGTCAGCAGTTCAGCAAGATAGATTTGTCCCATTCATCTCTCCAGATGAAGGTGGCAACTGAGTCACAGTCACTGCTAATGATTGTTACCCACAAGAGATTGTTCTGAAGTAAGTGTCTTCTGCTCAAATAGCATTGGAACCAGCCATATTTGAGAGGTCAATGAAGTAAAGGGGGAGAACGGATATATCAGGTAATACAATGCATCTTTGTGTGATTAGTCACATGATTTGCTGTAACATTACTCAAGCCACTCATGGGTTTTTATCACTTCTTCCATGTTGGATTCAATCAGGCAATACCTTGAATTTGTTGTTCATGTAGCTCATGTTGTGACATCTCAGAAATTCTTTTTCCTTGATGTTAAATTGGTCAGAGACAGTTACACATACTCAACAATTACACAACAAGATTTCACAATTTAAAAATTTTACTGTAATCATCAGACTAAAATCACTATTGACGAAGCACCATTTTGTAGGCAACTTTGACTTTGATTTGATTTGATTTATTATTGTCACATGTATTCGTATGCAGTGAAAAGTATTATTTCTTGCACACTATACAAACAAAGCATACCATTCACAGACAAGGAAAGGAGTGGATGCAGAATGTAGTGTTCCAATTGTAGGTAGGGTGGAGAGAAAAATCACCTTTATATGAGGTAGCTCCATTTTGGCAGCAGGAAAGAAGCTGTTCTTGAGTCAGTTAGTACACAACCTTAGGATTTTTTATCTTTTTCTTGATGGAAGAAGGTGGAAGAGAGACCCTGACAGACTAACTTGTCTGTAAGCTTCAGTGAAAAGATTTTATGAAATCCTGCAACCCAATGTCACTGTGGTTTTCTAATGACTCCAAACTCCTCAAAACCTATGGCAACATTAATTAAATGACCTTGCATCTATGCAGAAATACTGATTATCGATCTTTTTGTCCCACTAGGCTCTATCTTGGACAGGTTGTAGCATCATTCTTTGCAATAAAATTTTCATAACACTTACCTGGAATGTTGGAGACTTAGTCTAACCACAGTAAAGACAGATGTTGCTGCCATTTCTCAGTTGTGAACATGTTACACCTTCCATCCAGCCAATAAACCAGCTTCTCTTTAACTTTTCAAAAGCCATGTCTCCCAGGCCCGTCATTTGGCAAACTTTAGAATAGGTCACATGGCCCCCTTTCTTTTACCTTGAATTAAATACATGGTCTACAAACATACAAATCTTATAAAATCTCCCATTTGTGACAATACCCCGGACATACAGAGCTCTATTTCATAATTAATCAATCTTGATCAACAGTGAAAGTGAGAAGAAGTATAAAACTGGAAGAAAGATCTTACACAAATGTAACTAACAGTAGAGATCCCTTGGATTAGGAGAGATATAAGAATTAGCAAAGAAGGTGTAAGAGCAAAATAAGGGGACATGAAAAAATATTGTGAGGGATATCAAAGACTACAAGTGAAAATGGATGGCTAGAGCAATGGGGCCATTAATAGCAGATGCAAGTGCTAATGTAATTGGAAGTTACGAAATGATTGATTTACTAAATAACTACTCGGTATCCTTAGCAGCATGCAAGATGAGAATATTTCAGATGTGTCCCCACTTTTCAAACTTAGTGATTTCCTGCTTTCCCCCACCTCATTCACATTTCTAGTTCATCACCACAGGAGAGGTTATCCACTTTGGTAGAAATAATAGCAGGAGGGATTATTATGTAAAGAGAGCAAAGTTGCAGCATGCTACGGTGCAATGGGACCTTGGGATCCTTGTGCAGGAATCACTAAAACCCAGTCTGCAGGTACAGCAAGTGATCAAGAAGGTGAATGGAATATTGGCTTTTATAGCAAAATAGAATATAAATATTCTATTATATTCTATAGATAGAATATAAAAGCAGGGGGTCTTGCTGCAACTGTACAGGGCACTGGTGAGGCTGCAACTGAAGTAGTGTGTGCAGTTTTGGTCACTGCATTTGTGAATGGATATATTGACTTTGGAGGGAGTACAGAGAAGATCCATTAGGCTGATACCGGAGATGAGGGGGTTAGCCTGTGAAGAGAGCTTGAATAGACTGAGTCTGTACTTGTTAGGGTTTAGAAGGCTGAGGGGAGATCTTATAGCAACATATAAGATAATGAAAGGGCTAGATAGGGTAGAGGTAGAGAGATTCTTCCTGCTTAGAAAGGA
The DNA here is from genome assembly GCA_024679065.1 of Sphyrna mokarran. Taxonomy (NCBI): domain Eukaryota; kingdom Metazoa; phylum Chordata; class Chondrichthyes; order Carcharhiniformes; family Carcharhinidae; genus Sphyrna; species Sphyrna mokarran. Next base: position 41,296,395 of record JAGIQG010000010.1, on the reverse strand, counting down.
TAGCAGAATTAAAGGGCACAACCTTAAAGTTAGGAGGGGGGGAAGTTTAAATTGGAGTTGAGGAGGAACTTCTTCACTTAAAGGGTGGTGAGTCTCTGGAATTCACTGCCCATTGGAGTGGTGGAGGCTACCTCGCTGATATATTTAAGTCATGGGTAGATAGGCTTCTGATAGGCAAGGGAATTAAAGGTTATGGGGGGAAAGTAGAACTGAAGCACTTTAGATCAACCATGATCTTGTTGAATGGTGGGGAAGGCTCAAAGAGCTAGATGGCCTACTCCTGCTCCTATTTCTTATGTTCTTATGTTCTTATATTCTTATGTAAGAGCAACAACTGATATAAATTAAAAGTGTCTACTCAAATATTTTAGGAAAGTTGAAAACCATTGCAGGTACAGCCAATACAAATGAGAATAGCGTACCACACACATTCACAGACCTCTGTTCCTCTGGCAACATCTGAGTTGTCATGGATCTAAGAATGTCATGAAAATTACAGTGAATCACTGAGAGCGTGGGGGTGGTGTTATGGGGATTTCAGTGGCGGGGGCAGGAAGGGCGAAAGTGGGGAAGGTTTTGAATTTGAGAGCTAGTGTAAAATAGGCAATGCTGATTCATGATTCACATACTTTGTAACCCTTCCAACTTTTACCTCTGCAAAAGGTCAAAAGCAAAACTAATTTTACAGCACAGCCTTACCTGCTCGTGGTGACATATTAAACCACACAAAAATCATTTTACCTCACTTATCAACCAGTCTCACAAACTCGCATCTATCATTGAGTGCTTGGGAAGTGACAGCAGGGACAAAATGAATATGTCATGATAGAATCCAGGGAACTTGGCAAGTACCTGCCCATTTACAGAAGACAAACCTTTTGATTGCAGAATAGGATCTGTAGCAATGTACATATTTCAGCACGAATGTAATATATTACTGCCAGTACTCCAGAGCTGCAAGCTGTGACACAAAAATCCATTTGTGTTTTCTCTTGCAGATTCATTGAGTTGGGAAAGCAGATAGAGTGATGACCAGCAAGAGAAAAAGCAGCAGTAATCTAGCTTGTGCACTGAGATATGGTGGCCTGGCAGATGCTTCTGATATTATCCATGCTGCTGAGAATAAAGGAGGTAAGAGAACCAACAACTATATTAGCAGCTGTAAATCCTCAAGAATGCTTTCACAGATTCAGACAGTGATTGTGTATTATGTACCAGGAGAAGATGGTGCCTCAAATGCTAGCGAAGTGGCACCAGCGATTTACGAATGGCTTCTCTACTTGTTTCTTCAATCAGCCTTCAATTGCCACGTGGCAACATGGCAGTGTAGGATAGTAACCCATTTTGAAAAGGCAGCAATGAATTGTGTCTGATTGCCTCACAAGCCAGAAGTCCCTACTGACTTTTAATAAATCTTTCATTTCCCTAATTTTCTTTTTTGAGACATGTCTTTTGGATCAAAAATGAGCTCATCATTAATTCTGCCAATGAACAAAGTAGGGCTGCAGCATGCAGGGAATGCAATAATCATTCTCCTAGAGAAAATGTTACTTTTGTCATATAAATTATGTTATTTTGTCCCATATTTTGTGAACAGAATTGAAAAATCAAGCCAATAATTTTGTGTCCCTTTAAGAGTGAATTATTCCACCTACACATTAATTATTCAATAAATTAATAAAAAAACTGAAATCCCCATAACATTAATTTGGCCAAGAGCACATTTTTGTTATAAATTCTAAATGCTCATTAAAAAAATCAACTGTGTATTGATTCTTTTAAATAAGAACAGGGAGTTTTAAAATAAACAGGGACTCAAATATTACAGAGCCTCAGAAAGCTAAATAAACTAAATTCCATATTGTAGTGCTAGTATTGCCTTTTATGACTTTTAATTTTGATGCTTTCGATTAGAAAATATTAGGCATCTGTAGTTGCTCCAGAAACGTTGCTTCAATTCAGACAGTGGTTGTTTGTCAGGAGGTGATGGTAATGTAGATACCAGTTAAGTGACTCCAGTGACATCAAAATCCTTGTAGCTTTAATGTGGCAAAGTAGAATGTTGGTCCTAACTTTAGGGGAGGGGAGGGTGATGTTGTGGTTTTGTCACTAGACTAGTAATCCAGATACCCAGGTTGATATTTTGAAGATCTGATTCAAATCCCACAGCATCCCAATCCAACTCCAGCATCTCCACATCATTCAAGTCCCATCACAGTCGATGGTAAAATATGAATTTATTAAAAATCTGGAATTAAGGATGACCATGGGGATGGCAGAGTGACACAGTGGTTGGCACTGCTGCCTTATAGCCAGGGACCTGTGTTTGATCCCCAGCTTAGGTCACTGTCTGTGCGGAGTCTGTACATTCTCCCCTGTGTCTGCATGGGTTTCCTCTCATGGTTTAAAAGATGTGCTGGTTAGATGGATTGGCCATGCTTAATTCTTCCTCAGTGCATTGAACAGGTGCTGGAGTGAGGCAACTAGGGAATTTTCACAGTAACTTAATTGAGTGCTAGTGTAATCTACTTGTGACACTAATAAATAAACTTTGGTCATCAAAATTCATCTGGTTTGTACATCCTTTATAAAAGAAAATCTACCATCTTTAACTCGTCTACATGTGACTCCAGCCCACAGCAATGACTCTTAAATGTCCTCTGAAATGCTGTAACAAGCCATTCAGTCCAAGGGCAATTAGGGATGAGCAATGAATGCTAGCCCCGACAATGACATCTACGTACCCGGCATGACTAAAGAAAAAAATTAAGCCAATACACCATGTGGAGACAGGGGTTGCTGGTGGGGAGGATAATGATGCAGGTAGATTTTGGAAAATTAGCTTACCCAACAGAAACCTGTCATCTGAATTCCAGAGCTAATTCAAATCTAAAATGCACTGATCAGAAATAAGTAGGATCCTCACTTGTAAACTTAAACTGGGGTCCAATGATTTCATTTGAATTAGCTGTGAAGCTGCCATTCAAACTGTGATGGCAGTGGCTTCACAGACTGAGTAACATGACGAGCGTACCATGCTCACCCTGGAGTTAACATAGCAGCCATTATGATTAATCTTCGGTTTTGAAGAGTGTTCTTCTCCACATGTAGCCCAGCAAACATGATAGAACTGCAGGATGCTTTTTGATCACCTATGTACTAAGTTATGCCACTTCTTGTATTCTCCAGGGATAAGGATACTCATAATTATCGGTTTTCATTGAATCTTCATCTGTAATGATTCTTGTATTATTCTCACAAGAAGCTGGTTTTGTCACTTTACAAATGAGACAGCAGAGAGCCAGGCAGAAATTTTCAAGCCATCAAAAAAAAATTACAGCATTAACTCTGAAGGTTAAATAAATTGATAAAATGCCAGTTTAAGCTGATCTTAATTAGAAAAGCCATTTTTTTAAAAACAAACACTGAGCTGATTTGCCTTATCTTTATTGCAATGATGTTGTGTATATAATTCATGTGCGCTGACATGTTATATTGATTTCATCCCTACACGTAGCTTTATTAATTTTCAAAGTTCACACAGACAAATGTGCTCTGTTCAAAGAGAGATGTGTATAAAGTGAATTATGATGCGCGCAGGAATCAAGAACAGGCTATAGTTAGAGCATTGGTTGAATTTTGTAATTGGTTTTTTACTTTAACCTTGCTAGTCTGCTTTAGCATTCAGTTTCATTAACCACTTTCCCATTGTTTGAACAGCCGAGCTACTAATCACTTACTAATTAAATGTTTCTGAGAGGCAGCGCTGCTTTTTTTAACTTTGTTAAGAATAATAATCTCACCAGTTCAGAATAAGATTGATAATAGCAACAATAGCAAATCTTGGCCTCATTAGGAGTCTGGTTTTTGCTTTTTAAATGAGAGAAAGACTGATAATGATAACAGAGTGGTTTTGCAGTAGATATTGAGGAATATAGAAGGTGAAGCATTATTTTGCAGCTGATGCAAATAATTCAATTTGTAATAATGGAATAGTTTTGCATGGAACAACCAAACCTCATTGTTATAGCCTAGTTATTGTATTATTGCTGCAGTGAGGGTTTTGGTCCACCTCATGACTCTTCCAGTTTGTGCATTAGAGACGATACACATATTTCACATTGCATCCGCTAATGCAAAATACTTAGCTCCTGAATGCGGTGTGATTATGGAAGCAGAATTTAGAATGCAATCAGATTTTGAAATTGCCATTTTGTTTTTCTTTTTGCACCATTGTCAAAATTAAGAAATGACTATTCTGTTTCATGGGTAGTACAATCAGATATGAAGCAGAATTGGAAAATCTTCCTTCACTAGAACATTTGACCACAGAAGGAAGCTATTTATCCTCTGGTGACTGTGCTAATCAAGTTTGATCAAGCTATCCAATTAGTTTGACTCCTCTGCTCTTTCCTTATAGCATGGCAATTGATTCCCTTCTATGTAAATATTGATTTTAATTTTGAAGGATACTATTTAAACAGCCTCTATAACCCTTCCAAGCTGGATATCTCAAGTCATAGGAATTCGTTTTGCGTACAAAAAAAATCTCCTCATGTTTGCCCTGCTTTTTTAACTTCTTGAATATAAAATTAATGCATCATCTCCATTGATAATTTACTGAATGTTTCAGCTGGATCATACCTAACATAACCAAAATTACTGGACTTATTTGATGGGAACAAAATATCTATAGTTCATGTGGTTCATGAAGACATATTGATTATAAAAAATATCATGCTATGAAGTAAACTCAGATGTATGGATATTGTACAACATTCTATTATTTCATGACAATGCCAACAAAAGGATTGAAATGAAGATGAATGGGTGAAATTTATACCTCATGTTAGCAATTATTTTACTAATTGTTTGCTGACAAATTACCTTGCTAACAATGTAATTATTGAAGACAGTAGTTTTCTTTCATAATTACCATTTTAAAAAAGAAATACTTGCAGTTATTTAGCTTATACATAGTTATATATTTGTGACCTCATAGTATCCCAAAGTATTTTAGAACCAACTGAATACTCATTGCAATTTAGTCACTGTTGTAACATGGAAAGTATTGCAGCCAGTAGTATGCATGCAGCAGCGTATGGCAAGTGGAGCACATACCTTTGTTATGCTGTGTTAACTCAACATGACTAAAGTTATACAATTCTTCTTTGATGCTTTTCTCTGTCTGGTTGATGCTCTTTATCTGTAACTCTGAAAACAAAAACATTTTATCAAGAGCTTTCATCTCACTGAAGAGATTTTAGGCCAATCTACATCCAATGACCTGCTCTGAAAATTCTGTTCACATTTTGACAGTTGTGACACTTCCACTGTGGTAGTTGTAACAATTCACAACGTTCTTAAACAATCAGCAAAATTCTAAATAAAGCAATCTACAGCATTCAAAAGAAAGGTAATTTATCCCATCTCGTGGCAGCAATAAATTTTTTAAAAATTGCAGGATTCAAATCCTGAACTGCATAATTGCCAAAAATAATCAGTATTTCATGGTTTATTCCCTTTCTATGAATGAGGTTTCTTTGAGATAATTATTAAGATATGGTAGGGGGGAGGCAGCTTTTGGCTGGTGGCAGGATCTTCTGGTCCTGCCATTGTCAACAGGATTTCCTGTTGAATATACACTTTGTCAGCGTGAAACTACAGAGGTGGTATATGCTGTCAGCAGGACCAAAAGATTGTGCCAGCAAGAATTCCTGGAAAGTTCCAGGTGTTGTTTATAGACTAACAGTGGTGAAGACATGACCCCTGCCAACCTCCAATAGCAGACGTGATGAGATAATGACCAGATAACCTATGACCAGATAACATTGATTGACAAAGGGTTGTGGGGTTGGTGGGGTAGGATGTGGGGCAGAGGATGTAGGCAGAGGAAAGGCATTAGTCAGGACAGGTGGGGGCTGTAATGGGGAATCCCTCCATAGACCACTGAGTGCTTAATTAGGAGGATTCAAACCACACCTACCCCAGACTCACAGAGAGGCTACCAGGATTGTCTGCTGGATGGTCTACCAACTGTTGGTAAAATGTCAGAAGCAGAAAGAAGCTAATAGGATCTTCACTGCCCACCCATTGCCCTTGCCATTATTGAGTTACTTGGCAGCCCACCCCTCAAGCACTAGTAAAAAGTGATGGATGATTATTGGCTCAGGCAACAGAGAGAACTCCTCTTCTCTTCAGATTTGTACCATTAGATATTTTAACTGCATGTGAGAAAATAGATGGCCTCTCAGTTTATCATCAAAAAGTCAGCACCTCCAGCAGTGTAGCAATATAATGGAGTGTTAGCTTAAACTCTCATGTTCAAATCTCTGTAAGGGAACATGAACCCACACTGTCTGACTCAGAAGTGAGAGTTCTCTCACAGCACCAGAGTACAAAGCAGAATAAAACCCTACCCAATTATTAAGAGATCAAATCAAACATGTAGAATGCTTTTAATCATACTTTCCAACTTTCTGATTTAAAGAAATATGGTAATATACTGTGTAATTAGGATAAGCCAACAAATGCCAGAAGCCCATTTTTTTCCTTGACTCTGTAAAGTGCTTTGAGACATCTTTTTGTGCATGAGGAATGCTACAGAACTGTAAGTGATTGTAGTTGCTGGAAATTAGGAATGAGACTCAAGTAAAACCTCAAAGTTGGAGTAATTAGAGCTGAATTAGTTTCCGGTCATTTCACAAATATACGCACTTGACTCAGTTCAAATACTGAATTTTGCATTTGGCTCTTGTCTTTCAAATCATGAATATGTGCATTCCTAAGGGGATAGAATTTTCATGATCCAGACCCCGTTGTCATTATGCTGAATGTCAGGCAGTGAGATGAATGTTTTTAAAGCCCAGTGCTCACGCTTTAATGTGTGAGTCAAAGGTTATGGGTTCAAAGGTTCAATCCCCATCCAGACACTTGAACTCAAAGTCTAGGCCGTATATATCCGTGGAGCTGAAATTTTACCAGCCCTAGAGGGGTGGCCTGCAAGATAACTCACTAAATAGCAAGGGCAAAAGTTGGGCAGCATAGTTCCCATTATTTTCTTGCTGCCTCTGGTATTTTACCAACAGTTGGTGGGTCATCCACCAAATAATCCTTGTGGCCTCTCTGTGAATCTGGGGTGGACTTGTTTTGAGCATTCCTAAGCGGGTACTCTGTAGCCTAGGAAAGGTTTCTCCAGTACAAATGGCTATCTGCATTGCAGCCCCCACCTGCCCTAACTAATGCTGCTTATCTGTCCTTATCCCTTGCAGGATTTGCCTGACTGGCCCCAGGAGCTCTTGCCAAGATGGGATTGCCCTGATCAATGGATTTGTATCGCTGATAAATTCCAACCCTGATGTGCAAAATTGGCCTTCTGCGTTTGTCACAACTTTTTTTATTGCACAAAAGTGTGCAGCAAACATTAGCATTCCTTCTGGAGAAATTGTGCAGAAGGCTGAGAGCAGAGCAGCTGAATTAAGTGAGGCTGAGAGTGGAGAGGCTGACAGAAAAGCATTGCAAAATGTGATGTGTGAGCAGCATGGGAGATCATAAAAAATCACAGCATATGGAGGGCAGCAGGGATCAGTTACAGATGAATGTTATTTTATCCTACCTGCCTGCCTAAACTAGATTAACTAATTAAGTAAGATATGACTCAAACTTTTTTTGTTGTAATACCAAGAAAGCTGAGATCCTGATTTGCTTTCGATCTTATTTGCTGAATGTGAAATCTCCGTTGCAAATCGTTTTTGAGCTGGACTTCAGTGTTTGGTTGTGTACCTAATTATGTGGGAATTTGATTACAAACAAAGCTGTCTGTTGGTGGATTATTTTTAATGTTATTATAACTGATACAGCGGACAGAATTCTCTGATGTCGTATGCCCTGCCCCTACTGTCAGTGAGAGCAATGAACTTGGAGCGCAGCCTAATCTCCATTAACAGCAACAGGAACAGAGAATCCTTCCCATGGGTGAAGTTGGAGAAGTCCAGCTAGCGTTTTTCAGCATTGAATGTCATTTCCCATTGACTCTGCCAATTTTGCAGTGAATTGATATGATCTTGAGTTTCCCCTGATGTGTAAACCATCGAGTCATCAGCAAAAAGCTGCACCTTGTTCTTTAACTTGTTGGAAAGGTCATTTATGTATGTCAAGAAGAGTAAAGGTTTTGACAGGTTAACAGGCCTCTCCATACTGCAATTGAGTGCACACACATCCTCCTGAAGGAGCTGCTTGTACGTTTAGTAATGTACTGTATCCAGAAGGGTTTCCACTCCCTCATTATCTAGCTAGTGTGAGACCATGTTCAGCACATCATGCAAGTCAATGCTCAGCATCCTGGCAGCAGTTATGATGCCTTTATTCTGTAGCTGTCTGCTGTATCACCACAACAGCTCTAAGGATGGCCACTGCACGACAGCTATTCGCTAATGGCTGATGTAATGAGTGCCAAATTCTGCATAAGTTTGGAGTGCTTGAAAGATACATTTTGAACTAATTTTACAAAGCAAATTAGAGTCATGGAGTCACAGAGGTTTACAGCTATGGAAACAGGCCCTTCGGCCCAACTTGTCCATGCTGTCCCTTTTTTAACCACTAAGCTGATCCCAATTTTCCACATTTGGCTTATTTCGCTTTATATCCATCCACCCATGTAATTGTCTAAATACTTTTTAAAAGACAAAACTGTACCCACCTCTACTACTACCTCTGGCAGTTTATTCCAGACACTCACCATGCTCTGTGTGAAAAAAACTGCCCCTCTGGACCCATTTGTATCTCTCTCTGCTCATGTTAATCCTACATCCTCTCGTTTTAGACTTCCTTATCTTTGGGAAAAGATGTTGATTATCTTGCTGATCTATGCCCCTTATTATTTGACAAACCTCTATAATAAGATTACCCCTAATCTCCTACACTCCAAGGAAAAAAGTCCCAATTTATTCAGCCTCTCCTTATAACTCAAAACATCCTAGTACAGCTTTTCTGTACTCTTTCTAGTTTACAAATATCTTTTCTATAATATGATGACCAGAACTGTGCACAGTATTCCAAGTGTGGTCTTACCAATGTCTTGTACAATTTGTCTTGTATAACCTGCCATTGTTGTACAACTTTTACAGATGCACCATAGAAAGCATTCTCTCTGGTTGTATCACAGCTTGGTATGACTCCTGCTCTGCGCAAGACTGCAAGGAACTACAAAAGGTCACGAATGTAGTCCAATCTATCATGCAAACCAGCCTCCCATCCATTGACTCTGTCTATACTTCTTGCTGTCTCCGCAAAGCAGTCAACATAATTAAGAATCCTGTGCACCCCAGACATTCTCTGTTCCACCTTCTTCCTTTGGGAAAAAGATATAGAAGTCTGAAGTCATGTACCAACTGACTTAAGAAGAGCTTATGTCAGATTTTTGGGTGGACTTACCTTGCATTAAGTTGATGTTTCTCTATACCTTAGCTATGACTATAACACTGTATTCTGCACCTTCTCATTTCCTTCTCTATGAATGGTATGTTTTTGCCTGTATAGAATGCAAGAAGCTATACTTTTCACTGTATATTAATACATGTGACAATAAAAAAAATTGCATTAAAACTTCAACACGACGTCCCAACTCTTGTATTCAATGTTCAATGTTCAGACCAAGTTGTCTAGTATTCAGCTTTGTGCCTGTCTCCTATGTGTCTGCTTGCTTTTAAGCAGCTAATTCTACAAGGTGCCGTTTGTACCTTGACATGGTTGGCAGCAATCTGAGCAGACTGGCAGAGAGGCAAAATGTGAAGTGTTGGCAGTGTTGTGAGGTCAAATGATGTTGTTCTTGAACAGGATGGCAGGCTCATCCTTCACTGAGCTCCTGCCACTCTCTCAGAGTGATACCTCAGCAATCCTAGCAACGGCATCTACAGCCATGATGGTATCATCCTGAGCTTGACAGTAAACTAGGCATTGAATTACTTCAGTTTGAGTTTCCACCACAGCACCAAGATGCTAAGTGGCTCCTGCTGGTGTTGCAATGGAAGCTGAAATGTTGGCCATCAGACATTACATCATGGTTGGGTTGACAAGTGTGATAACTTGAGTAAACATAAGTGGGGTGCTTTTGCAAGAGGGGAGCTCGACAGGGAGTGTTGTTTGGGGGAGTGCACGGTTGGGTCACAGAAGGTGTTGTAACGGTAGGGGGAAGAATATCAGGGGGGTCCGCCAAGGGATTCATTGGGAGGGTTTTGATGCCCCAATGCTGGCACACATGCTTAGTTTGGTGGAGGGTGACATTGCCACCTATGATGGGGAGTTTCAATATCCACGATGTGGGGAAGTGCTGGAAGGAGATGTCCTGGTTCACTAGCAGATTGAGCTCTTTGTGAAGAGTACTCTGAATCTGGCTTCACCAGTGTACTTAAACTCTGTAACCCCTCTACTTCCCATCTGTCAAAGAAATTGATAAGCATGCTGGAAGAATACAATGCCGAGCTCGCCCTAAAGACCAATGCGGAGGACACTGTTTTCATGCTTCTATGGCACTCAGAAACCTTTTGGGAAAATTCCACCCATGAAGTGTTAGTGTCTGAGGTGGCAGCAATAAATATGAAATGAAACTGCATTGTTTCTTCCAGATTTTCTCCTCCACCTCTGGGTCCTGTATTGCTGCTCAGCCAGATTCCAGGGCATCTGAAAGGCGAAAGATCGCCAATGTATAGGTGTGGTGAAGGAAGGAGGAAAAGCCAAGGTTGCACACCCACACCATCTACAGATTGTAAAAAGAACAGATTGTGGAGTGAGGCGGGGAGAGGCAGTGGATGTAAGAGGAAGGTTTAGTTATAAGCATTATTGTCATCTTTGATCATTTGAGCCCTGCTGCTGATCATAGCTTCAGTCCTTTCCAATCCAATGATGGCAAGCTTGGCCTCTTCCATTGGGGTGAAGATTTGCAGCGGTCTCAGTGTCCCACTGTGCCATCTTGTCCGGCAAGAGAAAGGAAAATATCTCAGTAAGTGTGGTACAATCTGTATACACCAACCAACCATTAGCTGACCACACACCCATTTACCCACACTCAGAAGGGGTTTTCTGCAAGGATACTAGGAGTCCTCTTTGTAAACCTAGGATGCACATTAGAAAATAACCAAAAGACACAAAGTGTTCAAGGAAGAAGACAAGAGATACTTATTGATTGGATCAGTGCTGATGAAACAAGTAGGAAAATTTTGATCAAGCCATCTGAGATTGACCACTCAAGCCCTATCTGTGTGGTTTGAGTAAAGTCATTTTGTTTAATATTCTCCGTAGATGCATTAGATTTAGTGTGAGATTGTGACAAACATAATTCTCAGGGTCAGGTTCTCCAACCTTGGATTCTCTATCCCCCTGCAGTGAATGGAGATTTGGCTGAGCATCAAATTTTACATTCTCACTGGCAGCAGTGGTGGAGGCACAAAAAGCTGAAGATTCACGCCCTCAGTTTCCGAACTTAGAAATGAGGTTAAATCGTCTACAATCATGTAACATTTTTAAGGGACATGAAAGGGTAGGTGGAAGGAGGATGTTTCTCATTGCTAAGTAGGCCAAAATTATGAATCATTATTTCAGAATAACAGTCCAAACCTTTGGTCTGTCATGAAGAGAAATTTCCTCACTCAAAGATTTGAGTCTTTGGAAATCTGCACCCTGGTTGCTGCAGGTGCAGCAAATTGTTGAATATATTCAAGGTAGAGATCAATAGATGTTTCTATTGAATCAAGGAGTAGGACGATCATGTAGGAAGATGTAGTTGGTATAAGAGTTCAGTCATGATCTGAATGAGTAGCCATTCCGGCTTCCAATTTTTGTGTTCTTACATTTTTAACCAGACAATCAGTGATTGGATTGTGGTTAATTTCATTGACTGTCCAGAGTTATTCCCTTTGTTTCTGACTGATACTTTGTGGATCTAAAGGTAGAGAATTGAACATGGGGTGAATCATCACCTCCTAAATTTGGCTTCCAAAGATTTCTCTACTACTGGTGAGGGCTGTTCACCATTGTCTGACTCACCTCTGCAATGTTAGATGAAAGAGGCATGAGAGAAACTGTGGCACTGAGAGACAGGTGGTGACTCAGAATTTGCTACATTTTGTCTTATCCCCCAGCTCAAGATATTTTGACCCTACAAATTGCTAGAAATACATGCTGATAATGCACAATGAGAACAATGGGGCATTTGCTGCCTTTGTAAGTGATGGAATGTGCTTATGTCCTTAGTAAATGAGATTGAGAAAGTGGCAGAGGAACAAAAGGATAAGGGAGGTTTAATTAGATTCAAATTAGGTACAGAAAGTGAAATAAAGAGGGAGAAAGAAAGACTAAATTAAGGAAGAGAGGGAAAATGATAATGTCAAAAAAGTCTTTAATAACAATTTATAATCATCTGTAGGAATGAGACAAATTGTTCCTATTTAGGCTGAAAAAGTTGATTGTAACATAAATTTCCTCATTAAAAGGTACTTAAACTGGCAACTAACAGCCCTAATTTTCTTCTGAGTTTAATTGATGTGCAATTTCTTGAAACTCAGGGTAGTTAAAGGAAAGTTGTCATTTTTGAAAAGCTAACTTTTAAGTGACATAAATTACCCACCAACATGTGGCGATTTGCAATTTGAAGGGTATCAGAATCATAGAATCCCTGCAGGGATTAAGGAGGTCGTTTGGCCCAACTAGTCTGTACTGACTCTCTGACAGAACCAGGTCCAATTCCTGCCCCGTTCCCTTAAACCCATGCATTTATCTTACTAATCCCCCTAACCTATAAATCTTTGGACACTGAGGGGCAATTTAACAAGGCCAATCCATATAACCCACACATCTTTGGAATATGGGAGGAAACCAGAGCACCCAAAGGAAACCAACGTAGACATGGGGAATTTGCAGACTCCACACAGACAGTCACCCAATGCAGGAATCAAACTTGGGTCCCTGGCACTTTGAAGCAGCAGTGCTAACCAGTGCTGTCTTGTCACATGATTCCTTAGCACAAGTTATTGCATTAGTTAAACATTAATAATAGGAAATATTTTAAACTCACCATTATTTTAGCAGCAAGTTATGTCTTATATGTGCGCTTTGTGTGAGTGCTTATGACTAATCAATAAACTTTACTTTCACTTTTTTTGTGTTGGTGTATAATATGCATATGTATGACTTATGTGTGTGTGTTTATGTGCATTTAATTGTGTGAATGTATGGTTTATGGGTGTATTTGTGTTCAGTATTTCTGTTTGTGTGTGATGTACAGAGAAAAATCATAATATCTTTTAAGAGGAGGCAGAGACATAGTGACATTATCTCTGGACTAGTAATCCAGAAACTGAAGGTCAAGTTTCCATTTCAATCACAACAGCTGGTGGAATTTGAATTAATAAAGAAATCTGGAATTCAAATCATGAAATCATTGTTGATTGTTATAAAAATCCACCCAGTTCACTAATGTCCTTTATGGAAGGAAATCTGCTGTTCTTGCCTGACTGGTCTACATGTGACTTCATGTTGACCCTTAAAACACCTGTGAATTGCACTAGCAAGCCACTCACTCATTGGCCCAACAGTGATGTCCACATCACATGAAAGACTAAAACAAAAATGAACCAACTGTATGATGCTATTGCCCACGTATCCACCAAATCATCATCTCCTGCACAACATAGTAACCAACTTAAGAACCATAGTGGGCGACATGCTACATCAATGTTGATGAAATGAAAATGATGGAGAGCTTCATGTTTCAGGCATTCAGGTCACCAACAATCTGTCCCTGTACACTGAAATTATAAATAAGAAAGCCCAGCAGTGCCTTTACTTTCTCAGGAAGCTAAGGAAATTCAGCATGTCAGCTATAACTCTCATTAGTTTTTACACATACACTATAGAAAACATCCTATCCAGATATACTACAGCTCGGCATGGCTCCTGCTCTGAACAAGACTGCAAGAAACTACAAAAGATGTAGCCTAGTCCATTACACAAACCAGCTTCCCACCAATTGACTCTGTCTACACTTGCTGCTGCCTTGGAAAAGCAGCCAACATAATCAAGGATCTCAGGAGCTCTGTGACAAGTAGTATTCCACAAGTATCAGTGTTGGGGTCACTGTTGTTTGTAATTTAACAAAGAACAAAGAACAAAGAACAACACAGCATGGGAAGCAGGCCCTTCGGCCCAACGAGCCTGCGCCGCCATCCTAACGTCTTAATGACATATAGAGACCAATATAGGGACAATTTGTTACCCAATCAGCCTAAGAGCACATTTTTGGGATGTGGGAGGAAACCGGAGCACCCGGAGAAAACCCACGCAACCACGGGGAGAACGCGCAAACTCCCGCAGACACAGGCCCAAATCCATGTGTCTGCACAGCAACAGCGATAGTCTCTGAGCTGTCATGTTGCCCATCTGATGGTCCAGTATTTGGAGGAAAATGTAGGTAGCCTGATTAGTAAATTTGCAGATGATCCAAAAATTGGGGGAGTAGCAAAAAGTGAGAAGGATTGTCAAAGGATACAACAGGATATAAATTGGCTGGAAACCTGAGCTGAAAGATGGCAAGATGGAATTTAACCTGGACAAGTGTGAGGTGATGCAATTTGGAAAGTCTACTGCAGAAGGAAAGTAGACAGTAAATGATAGAGCCCTTAGAAATATTAGCATACAGAGTAAATCAGGTGTGTAGATTCACAATTCCCTGAAGGTGGCAATTCAGGTGGACAAGGTGGTCAAGAAGGCATATGGCATACTGGCCTTCATCAGTTGGAACATTGAGTATAGGAATTGGAAAATCTTGTTGCAGCTGTATAAGACTTTGGTTAGGCCACATTTGAAGTATTGTGTACAATCCTGGTCATCACACTACCAGAAGAATGTTGATGCATTGGAAAGGATGCAGAAGAGATTTACCAGGATGTTGCCTGGTTTGGAGGATAAGGACTATGAAGAAGGGTTGAACAAACTTTGATTGTTTTTTATTAGAGCATCGGAGATGAGGGGGGACCTGATCGAGGTTTACAAGATTATGACAGGCTTGGATAGAATTGATATTCAGATTCTTTTTCCCAGGGGTTAAAGGGTCAGTTAATTGGGGGTATAGATTGAGAGCAAGAAAGATTAAAAGAGATTTAAAGGGCATGTTTTCGTACAGAGGATGATGAATGCCTGGAATACAAGGGAGATAGTAAAAGCAGATTCTATAACAATGTTCAGGAGGCATCTGGACAGATATATGAGTATACAGGGAATAGAGGGATATGGACCACAAAGAGACCAGAAAATATTAGCTTAAAGAGGTATCAGTGTCAGCACAAATTTGGGCTGAAGGGTCTGTTTCTATGCTATACTGTTCTTTGTTCTTTATATTAAGCTGATCTTTCTCTTCACCTTATCTGTAACTACAACATTATATTCTGCACCATCTTCTTTCCTTCTCCCTGGTGTACTCAATGAATGGTATGTTTTTGTCTGCAACAGCTTGCAAGAAAGAATACTTTTCGCTGTATCTCAATACATGTGACAATAATAAATCAAATCAGAACACTAAAATCAATATAATCCTTACAATATTCTCAGAAGTGATTATGATGGAGGTTTTATGTATGTTCAATGCCTTATGCCCCACGAGACCTGCTCTGGTCCAGTTTTATATTAACATCAAATGGCAATGGTAATAGGGGTGTTGGGGATAAAATCCTAATAAGTTAATGAAGATTTTAAATCATTAGACATTAAAGTCACTGACAGAATTTTGAGCATTAAGGTAAATGGTTTTAAATCAGACTTAGAAGCTAACAAGGGAGAAGTCTGCACATCTATGAAATGCAGATAGAAATTTAAATAAGTAATATGCTTTAAAAACATACATGTTGACATTTTGGAATCTAATAATTACTTTATAAATGCATTTTCTAAAGATCATTATTTGCTTTGGCCAAAGGCAGATTGCTGCAAGGCATGATGGTAAAGGACATTTGCACAGAACCACGTTCTAAGGGAAGAATGAAACCTTGGAAATATGTAAGTTTTATCAACAGAGTTTCTAATGTTGGAACATTCAGAGCATCTTAATGAATAGGCTTATTCACTGTCCAGAATGCCCAGATGTGAAATTGTCTGTTAGTCTGACTTGTCAGTGACTTGGCAGGAAATTTGTAGAAGTGTTAATATTGAACTCAATGGCTATGCATCTGGTTACTGAGAGATACATGATGTTAAGTTAGCCAAAATAAGAAGCTACATCTAGATTTTATAGACAAATGAAATTACGCCAGAAGGTAAGATGCAATTGGCTGGAGTATGTGACAGATATTATTAAAATAAAAGCAAATTACTGTGGATGCTGGAATCTGGACAGGTATTATTGTTGGTTTATATATATTGAAGATGATTGATTCAAAACCAGTGAAAGGTGAATGTATTTGATAAGAAAATATATATTTGATCTACCTTGAACTGTATACATCAGAACTTATTAGAGATGTCTGGGCTGCTCTATGCCTGGAGGTGCCTAGGATTCTTTGATAATTTCTCCCTATGATCGTTGGTCAAATAAAGTTATATCTAACTGAAACACTGACTTTTGTGAGTCTTGTCTTGCTGAAGTTTTGGAGATACCCAGCTGCCTCACAAACCCTTCTACAAGAGATAACAAAGGCTTTATTTGAAAACTTTTTCATTTATAGAAACTATGTTGACTTGTTTTTCTTTCATGTGGAAAGTCACTAATGCCACTGGTCCGCATGGATTGTTAAATCTGAAGGTCTGTAATCTGATGGCAGCACTGAAATGGTCAGGGAAGTTAAATGATATATTTACATGTGTATCACACAACTATTACATTCAGTGCAAAAATTAACTCAGGGACCTTTGTAAACAATATTCATGTCCATTGAATAGAAATGTATAAATCATAATGAAAATGTATAAATATTCTAGTATGTTTCCCAATACTTCCATAGCAATTAAAACTTGAAGAGGAACAATTACTACAACAGTGTGCATATAAAAAATGTACCAGATTAAAATCTGCATAAAGGTATTGTGAGAAAGGCTAGGAAACCTCTGTGTAGTAATTAAGATTGCATGAAGTGAAGTAGTAAGATATAGAAATTGCAAGATGAATTTTAGATGAGAAAAGAGTAGTCAAGCAAAGCAGATGCCATATTTTTGTTAGGTGTGCCTATTAATAAATATTTTTATTGAATCATTCAAAAACACCTGCAGGCTCCTGATAAAGAATACAGCAATTCAGGAAAGGTTCGAGCTTTAAGAGTGGTGAGAGGTACATGAAAATGGCCTCCCTTTTGATGGGTTGTGTTTTGTTTTGTTTCTTTGCTTATTTATAAAGATAGGAGTCCCGTTCCCTATCCTCATAGTTATTTATTTCTCCCCGGTTTTCACATTCTGGCTTGGGTTTTGTATTGATCATGGGGAAGGAGATGAGCAATCCTCCTAGACCCAAATCCCTACTTGCATTTACCAAAACAATAACCCAGCGGAGTGTTAAGAGAATGCACACTCATGGCTTTCCTACTGAATAATCCCACTCCCAATTGAAAGGAAAGACATATTTATTCATTCAATTTGTCTGTTTGGAATGGTGCATGATATAATTTGTATGGATTATATGTTGGTGCTCATTGTGTTCCACATCACCATTCCACAATATTTTT
The DNA here is from genome assembly GCA_024679065.1 of Sphyrna mokarran. NCBI lineage: Eukaryota > Metazoa > Chordata > Chondrichthyes > Carcharhiniformes > Carcharhinidae > Sphyrna > Sphyrna mokarran. Next base: position 41,278,699 of record JAGIQG010000010.1, on the reverse strand, counting down.
GACTCTTTGGCAAATGTATAAAGGAGATTCAAGTGAGTACTGAGGTGAGGGACTTCAATTACGTGGAGAGAGTAGAGAAGCTGGAGTTGTTTTCCTCAGAGGAGAGAAGGTTCATAGAGAGGCTCCAAAGTACAAAGGTTTTTGTTAGTGTGCATTGGGTCATTGATGTGTGTTCTTTTTGTGGGTGTGGGTATGTTGTTTGTGTTGTGTGGGCAAGTGTGTTTTTTATGTTTTTGCAGGTGGGTATGTAGTTTTTGTGTGTGTTGTTTTTGTTTGTGTTTGTGGGGTTTTTTTCTATATTTTTTTGTGTGGATGTTATGTGTTTTTTTGTGTATTTTGTGTGGGTTTTGTTTGTGTTTTGTGTGGGTGGGTGGTTTTGATTGTTGTTTTTATTTGTGTAAGTGGGGGTGTTATTTATGTATTTGCGGGCGGGTGTGTGGTTTTTGTGTGTGTTGTTTTTGTTTGTGAGTGTACTGTCTTGTGTTTTTTTTGTGTGTATGTTGTGTGTTTTTTTTGTGTGTGTGTGTATTTTGTGTGGGTGTTGTTTGTATTTGTGCGAGTGGGTGGTTTTGATTGTTGCTTTTATTTGTGTATGTGGATGTATGTGTGACTGTGTTGGTTTTGTGTGCGTGTTGTTTTTGTGAGTGTGTTTTGACTGTATGTGAAAGTGTTGCTTTTGTTATGTGGGTGTTGTTTGTGTTTGTGTTTTTTTGTTTGTGTATCTGGATGTCTTGTGTGTCAGTGTTGGGTTTTTGTGTGTGTTGCTTTTGTGTGTGTGTTTTATGTGCAGGGATGTGTTGTGTGTTTGTAAGTGTTGTTTTTGTGTGTGTTGTTTGCGTGTGTGTATCTGAATGACTGCATGAGTGCTGAATGTTTGCTGTCACATTTGTATATCTCAAATTTAGAAGTTAATAAATTTGATCTTTGGCTCAAGAAAACCTTGTTTGACTGAATCCTTATTACTCTCAGCTTAAATAGAAATAGATATTCTGATTTAGAAAAGACATAAGGTAATAAAAAAGAAACTTAAAACTCTTCGTTGAGACTAATTGAGGAGGTTGAACAGAGGGAGGCCCATTCACCTTTCTCAAGTGGACAGATACATTATCTGAAAGATGGAAGATTGATTAGAAGGTTTCAAAAGAGTATTAGATTTATATTTGAAAGAAGAAATTTGGGAGAGCTATGGGGTGAGAGCAGCACAGTGGGTTGAAATGGGCAGTTTTAGAATGCTTTGAGGTCAGGCAAGGGGATGAATTGTTGCTCTGTGGCTTCCTTTACTTATTGAGCAAGGCCACTGAAATAATAAGGCATCATTTGGTTTATTTTATGTTTTGGAAGGGGGAAGACAGTAAGAGGGTTTGTTTGTTTTATCATTAGGAAGAAAGTAACAACAAAAAAAAATGAAGTTGGTCATTTCAGAGACAAGCAAGAGAAAACAGTTTACACATGAGAATAAGTGGCTAGCATTTCCATGTTTTAGTCACTTTGACTTTCAAATGCAGTCTATGATATAAGCGCATGCCATTATTGTCATTCAAGCAGGCTATAAGGATTTCTATATTTTTATTCAGTTGATGGCTTCTCAAGATAAATAACCAAACCTTCAATATAACTGAGCAAAGTGTATTATGAACTCTTATCTTGTCATCAGTTATATTCCATCCAATTCATTCAGCTAAATAGGAATACTGCAAAGTGAGTAGATCATTCAGCCATTTGAGCCTGCTCCGCCATTCAATTAAATCATGGCTGACCTGTACCTCAACCCCACTTTCTTGCTTTTCCTCAAATATTTTGATGCTTCTACCCAATAACATCAATTGTGTGAGCATCCACAGCCCTTTTGGAGAGAGGACATCTGCAATGCTTTGTGTGAAGAAGTGCTTCCTAATTCCATCATCATTTTAAGATTGTTCCCTCTTGTTCTTAATTTTCCCACCAGAGGAATCTTTGGATATGAAATAGGTCACAGTGGTGTTAAGATATCAACAATACTGAGATCAAATTGTGCCCCAACTGCGGATGCCACCAGCTATTATATAGCCGTATGAGATATATTTCAATGTTGTTGAAGGCAACAATAGGAAATAATAAGTTTACTAATATTCATTATGCTATTTTAAAATTCCTTTCAGAACCTGTTGAAATAATAATTCTAACAGGATTTTAGCCAGTGTTCATTAATAACACTTTCTTTTCATCTTGCTTTCTGAATCTCTCCAATAATCATTTAAGCCGCAAATGTCATAAAAGTATTCTTTCACAAATGGAAAAATGGAATTGCATTAATAATCTGCTGGTCAGACAATAAATTTTACCACTTTTCCTCTGGTTTCCTCCACAATTACAGCCCATTATGTATCCATGTGACAAAGAAACACACCATTATGTATCCATGTGACAAAGAAACACACAGTACATTTGACCAGATAAAAAGTACTACACTGTGTACTAAGCTGCCTAAATGGAATTGAGTATTCACAATAAAATCTAATTTTAAAATCCATGTTGGTAAACATGTATTTTTTTTTACAGCAAAAAGGTTGTCATTTCTTGGTGCTTATGATTATTGCTGTGACACATTCATATAACTTTGAAAAATAACTGGATATTATAAACCTCTGATATGGTTATGATTGTTCTGTCATTTTATGGTTCAGTGAATGGGAGAAATTCAGTATTGATGGACGTACAAATAGATAGGAGAACATTAGCTACTATCCTGATTTTCCTTCCAATTGACCTCAGTAGGTCAGCAAATTGTGTAATTTGTTCCAAGGATGTCTGCAGCCAAGCCACACTAAATGCTAATGCCATAGCTGGTCAGAGTCATCTATGCCTTTCAAGTTTCTACCTCCACCCTTCTCAGCTAACATGTAATAGGCTCCATATCAAGCAATGGAATATGAAAAATATATTAAACATGTTACTGCTGCCCTAGTGTGCATGGTCACTTCTCCTTGTACAATGGTAGCAGGATGACTCAACTGTCCAATCTCACCACAGTGCAGCAATTCCCAAAGTACAACAGGAGATCATTGATAGCAGTCGGCTGATTGTACTGGTATCAGGTATTTGCTGCTCTATTCCCATTACTATTTGACCTTTCTCGCCTTGCACTTGGACTTATTCTACTTCAAGTTCATTAATTATCTGTCCCAGAGTTTGTGTATCTGAAAAAAAGAAAGAGGGATGCAGAAATGGTGTGTGACATTATTTTAATTGTGGGCCACTGGCAAAGTTGACAGATTTTGACAATGAACAAATGTAGAAATGTTGACTTAAAAACAGACCTTCAAATAGAACTTCAATTCTATACAAAATACCAATCATTGCTTGTGTGGCTGTGTGTATACCTTTGTGGATTTCAATGAAAATAAAACTGTATGCCTTGCACATGGAGGTGAGTAATGGTTATATTCCCCTTGTAGGAAAACAAAGGTACTATTTCTGGGAAATGTAAGATAGATATACATCCAGGCATCTCCAACATGAAGTTCTGAATCCATATATAAATGACGGAAAATGATACAAAAAATGCATATGTGTATTAGTTAAGTTCAGGCAAGAAAATAACAATCAAAAAACACAATTTCCACAAGTTGTAGTTCATCTTCAGGGATGAATCCTTCTAAATGGAAGGTGCAATGAGTCAGTGCCAGAACTACCAGTTTACGACAAAGGACAAGCTGTATCTCTATGTTAATACTAGAAAATTGCCAGTGATGTACCAAATGCAAACTATAAATGTAATATCTCTAATTATTAATGGGCAAACAACAGAACTCTTGTCATTCTGTTACTAAACAAATCCTAGCTGGTCTGAGATATCTTGGGCCAGAATATTATGTTGCCCTCTTATCTCTTCCCCCACCCCCCCACCAGCATGTTTTAAAGTAGGGTGGGTGGATGGGGGTGGGGTAGGAAGTGTGAAATGGCATGGGCAGGATTCCTTCTGGGATCTTTATTTCCTCAATCCAGACACAATTTTACTGTGGCATGGATAGGCCCTCAGATGGGAAATTTGCCTTTGCTACTATTAAGGCTCTTGAGTGTCATTTTATAGATACCTAAGTGTCTTTTCCAACCCAGCATCACAGAGGGTGTCCAATGACTGAGAGTAGGAAACTGAAAAAGTTCTCACCCTTAATCACAGGCTGAAAGGGGAGGACCGACCTCTATCAGAAGGCTCCTTTAGTCCAGGACAACCTCCCCTCAGGAACAGGGGAACGCTGGTCCTCCCTCCCTACCTCACCCACCTATGCTCTGACACCAAGATTGCTCCTCTCACAACCATACAGTGCACCCCCTACAATCCCTTCCTCAGAACTCCTGGTCCTTATCCCCACGCGGTCTGGGGCTTTGTCTCAGGTACAGTGCTGCAGTACATCTTCTGGCCACTATAGCCAATGTGGCTGGGAGTCCTGCTTACTGCCAGTCAGAACTCAATTACATGTGAAATAGCAGGGAGCTAGTTGGAGGAACACATCCAACTGATTCTGGGGATGATGAAAGCCAAGTACTCGCCTTCCTGACAATTCAGGTCCTGAAGTACTTAATGTTAAATCGATGATGATTAACTCTATTGATTAATGGATTAATGATTCTCATCCAAGTACTTTACACACTGTTTTTCTTGATGGGGTGCAGCAGTTCAAGAAGATTCACGCCACCACCTTTTCAAGTGCAATTAGGATGGGCAGCATATGGCTTGACTATCAGCACCATTAAAGATGTGCTAATTTACGCAGTTTATGATGCTTAAAACATGTTTGTGGATCACAATCCAAATTTTTCCACGTGCACTAGGAACATAGAACATAGAATATTACAACACAATACAGGCCCTTCGGCACTTGATATTGTGCCGAGCTATGTCTAAACCCAAAATCAAGCTATTTCACTCTGAAATGGAGAGAAGATTTGTTTGAATAATTTAGATTATAAATGATTATACTGTGGCACAGTCATTAGCCTGCTGCATCACTGCACCAGAGATCCAAGTTAAATTCTGGCCTTGAGTGACTTTGAGGAGTTTGCATGTTCTCCTCTGACAGCGTCGGTTTCCTCTAGGTGCTCCAATTTCCTCCCCCAGGCCAAAGATACCAGTTAGATGGGTCCATTGACTCCATCTATGCATCCTGCTGCCTTGGAAAAGCAGTCAGTATAATCAACGACCCCATGCACCCTGGACATTCTCTCTTCTTCCTTCTTCTATCAAGAAACATATAAAAGTCTAAAAACACGAACTCAAGAACAGCTTTTTCCTTGCTCAAGTCAGACATTTGAATGGTCCTATCATGTATTAAGCTGATCTTTCTCTTCACCCTAAGTTTAAGACGTAGAGTGCACTCCCTTCTCCCCTATGAACTCCATGAATAGTATGTTTTGTTCATCAAGTACGGAAGAAACAATGTGTATCACTACATCTCAGTACTTGTGACGATATGAATCAAATCTAAATTGCTCATTAGCATCCAAAGATGTATAGGTTAGGTGAATTAGCCATGGTAAATGCACAAAGTTATGGGATTGTGCAGTTTTACTGTGTATAGTTTTGGTCACCGCACTTGCGAAAGGATATATTGGCCTTGGAGGGAATACAGAGAAGGTTCACCAGGCTGATACCGGAGATGAGGGGGTGAGCCTATGAGAAGAGATTGAGTAGACTGGATCTGTACTCATTGAAGTTTAGAAGGCTGAGGGGGGATCTTATAGAGACACATAAGATGATGAAGGGGATAGATAGGGTAGAGGTAGAGAGATTCTTCCTGCTTAGAAAAGATAGCAGAACTAGAGAGCACAGCCTCGAAATAAGGGGGGGGGGTGCAGCTTAGATCAGAGTTGAGGAGGAACTTCTTCACTCAAAGGGTGGTGAGTCTCTGGAATTCTCTGCCCATTAAATTGGTGGAGGCTGAATATATTTAAGTCATGGGTAGGTAGGTTTCTGATAGACAAGGGAATTAAGGGTTATGGGGAGAAAGTGGGAAGGTGGAACTGATCCACTTCAGATCAACCATGATCTTATTGAATGGCAGGGCAGGCTCGAAGGGCTAGATGGCCTACTCCTGCTCCTATTTCTTATGTTCTTATTAGGAGAGAGGGGAAAGCCTGGTTGGGATGTTTTTTCAGAGAGTCAGTATGGACTCAGTGGGCTGACTGGCCACTTTCTACACTGCAGAAATTCTATGGATTCTTACGGATATCTTGTGATTACAGATAAAATAGCCTGAATTTTAAGCACAGGACAAAACTTAGACTCACAGGCTGAAGCAGTTGGACACCCACCATGACTTCATCATCGTGAGGCCTGGAGTCTATATGGATCATTGGTTATTGACCTGAAAATGGTAACAAGTGGTAAGATCGCTCTGCAGGAAGCAAGCTGCATTCCTTCTGGATGAATCGGTATACTATATCCTCTCATGTGAAGTAAAATGTCACGTAGCACTATTTTGAAGTCAAACAACTGAATTCTTCCTTGGCCATGAGACAGCATGTAAAAAGAAAGGTGCCATGGAATTATATCAGAATTTTACACTCCCTCTGCAGTGGGTTCTGAGATGGGGGAAATGCAAAATATCATGGATAAGACTCCCTCTGGAATCCTACTCACCCCAACATGGGCATGCTTACATAAGGAGCCAACCCTTGCCCCAATTAAGGTCCTAAAGTGGCCACTTAATTGTCACTGAAAGGTATTTTTCCTTCCTGCCTCAAAGTTTAGACAGGTAGGTGTCCAATGACTAAAACAATTCTGTCATTGGAAACAGTCTGAATGGTTCTCCAGTTTAAATTTTACTTTTTAGTGTCACAAGTTGCCTTACAGTAACACTGCAACAAAATCATTGAAAATCCCCTGGTCGCCACATTCTGGCACCTGTTTGGGTACACTAAGCGTGAATAAGGCCAACGCACCTAGCCAGCACATCTTTCAGAGTACGAGAGCAAATCACAGCACCTGGAGAAAAGCCATGCAGACACTGGAAGAACGTGCAGACTTTGCACAGACAGTAGCCCAAGCTAGGAATTGAACCTGGGTCCCTGATGCTGTGAGGCATCTATGCTAACCACTGTGCCACTAGTGGGACTTCTTTCCAAGTATGAACAAATATCCGGCCGGCTGCCAATAAATGCTCAATTGAATATTGTCAGAGTAGGCTGGGGATGTGTTGCCCCCTCAGCTCCCCGGATGATGGGAAATGAGTGATTGCTGTCCTGCAAGTTCAGGCCTTACTTTATTTCTTTATCTCTGTGGGTGATTTTAACCATTGGCTCTGTCTCCATTAGCCAGGGAGGGTTAAAATTGTTCTCAATATTTTTTATACACTTTGCATTCATCTGTCTATATATTAGTCCTCCATTCCCAACTATGCATTTGCTGTCCTTCAAATGGAACTGTAGAATGTAATTTCTGAACCTTTTATTTCAGATTTATTCCCTTGACACCTTGACACACAAAAGAGAAGAAATCTTCAGATGTTGTGAATTGAGGAGTAAGAAAAAATAACAGGCAATGTACTCAACCAGCACTTCACCCTGTGTGTGTTACTTACTGACATGATGTAGCCAGGTTATGTTACAATGATTTTGTGTGTGAATACCTTTGAAGGGAATGTTGAGCCTTTCAATTAGTCCTTGCAGTTTGAATCTGTGCCCTATTGAAACATAGTTATACATTAGAAGCAGTGAAAGAGCTGCAAGGTTGAGTGGCGTCGGCAGCTGTAAATGTTGAACAGTCGAACAGGCTGTATCTGGGACATTTACTGACAGAAGAGTAGAATTAAGTAGCCTTAGTGGGAAGAGTAGCAAAGTCATCCTCTTACTGGACTATAATCCAGACATTTGAACTATTGATCTGAAGTTGAAACCCTACCAAGGCTGCTGGGAACTTGAATTCAATTGACTAAATAGATATAAAATAAAAAGCTAGCATCAGTAATGGTGACCCTGAAACTCTTCGATTTTCATAAGAAACTATAATGTCCTTCAGTTGCCATGTGCAAGCCAATGCATCAGTTATCTTTGTACTATATTTAACAGTTTTAGTCACGAACCATGCTTTGATTGCTTTCATATCAATGAAGGTAAGTTACTTATAGCGGAGTCCCGTGGGTAGAGTTGTCACATGTTGGAAAGAAGATGGAACTACGAAGGAAGAATTTTGATGGCATTATTGGTGGGACAGTGTCAACTGACACACATGCATGCATGCACGCACACATACAAAAAACTGAATAGGACAATGGCCACTCAGCAATATATTATAGAATCCCTAAAGTGCAGAAGGAGCCCACTCGGCCCATCAAACCTGCATTGACAAAATCCCATCCAAGCTCCACCCATGTAACCCCATGTATTTACTCTGGTAAAACTCCTGACACGAAGGAGCAATTTAGCATGGCCAATCCACCTAACATAACTGGAGCACCTAGAGAAAACTCACACAGACATAGGGAGAATGTGCAAACTTACAGTCATCAGTGGCCTCACTTGAACTCAGGCTGCTGGTGCCGTGGGGCAGCAGTGCTAACTACTGTACCACTGTGCCACCCCTGAATTGCCTTCTTCCTGCCCCAAGAATCTATAATCATACCTATTATTGGCATGCAGCTAGAGACACCACCAGCCTCCCTTCCCCCCACCCCCCACCCTCACTAACGCCTATCCAGACCCTTTCTATGGAAGGATAAAGGGCTGATCCTAGATGGCCAATTTAAGGTATGGATTTTTACACCAAGGGTCAGAATCAGGAAAATATATAAGGGCGCAGTTCTCAAGGACATTTTCACTCCAGTCAGTGAAGTGACTTGGGAAACAGAACATTTGGTGAAACAGCATTCAAATTATATCAGCATCCATTTATATCATGAGTGATGACAAAAGTCTTTAGACCAGAAAGGTTTTGAGGATGGGGGCTGTTTCTTACACTAGAGCATGAGAAACAGGCCCTTTGGCCCAATGAGCCTGTACCGCCACCTCGATGTTCTCACTTCTGCCTGTGATCCCTGTCTGTGTTTATAGGTCTATGGATTGAAACCAAATTTGAGACAATTTAGGGAGAATTTGTTTTGCCAATCAGCCTAAGACACATCTTTGGGATGTGGGAGGAAACCAGATCACCCAGAGAAAACCCACGCAAGCACGGGGAGAATGCGCGAACTCCCACAGACACAGGCCCAAATCCATGTATCTGCACAGCACAGCGATATATTCTCCACGTTACTTTACTCCTTAAAATACTTCTTAAAATCCACTTTTCATCCTTCAAATAAGAATCAGCTGCCCAAGCCTATGCTCCAGAATTCAATTCCTAAACTTCTTCTCATCACCACCTTGAGGAAATCGAGGGGCAAATATGTTGAGATTGCAGATGGCTCTAAGAAAAACAGGGTAGCAATAGTAAATGATTTTAACCTTTCTGACATTGACTGAGATAGCCATAGTATTAGGGGCGTAGATGGAAAGAAATTTGTGGAATGTATTCAACATTCACAGAATGTTCACAGAGGTGCAGGTTCATAGCTCCTTGAAAGTAGAGTCACAGGTGGACAGAGTGGTGAAGAAGGCATTTGGCATACTTGGTTTCATTTGTTAGAACATTGAATACAGGAGTTGGGATGCCTCGTTGAAGTTGTGCAAGACATTCAATTCAGAATCCATTGAGCCAATGTCTAATCCAATTTACTGTGTTTCCTTGTGTACCTAGTGACTTAACCTTCCTAACTAACCTCCCATGAGGGGCCTTGTCGAAGGCCTTACTGAAGTCCACGTAAACAACATCCACTGGCCTCTCTTCATCCACTTTCTTGGTGTGCTCTTTGATAAGCTCTAATAGATTGGTTAAACATGACCTACCACGCACAAAGCCATGTTGACTCTCGCTAATAACTCTCTGTCTATTGAAGTATTTGTAGATCCTATCTCTTAGTACTCCTTCAGAATTTACCTATGACTGACATCAAGCTTACCAGCCTATAATTTCCCAGATTATCTTTTAAGCCTTTTTTAAACAATGAAACAAAGGATATTATTAAACTAGAAATAGTGCAGAAAAGATTTACTAGGATGCTTCCAGGACTTGATGGTTTGAATTATAAGGAGAAACTCGATAGATTGGGACTTTTTTCTCCAGAGTGTAGGAGGCTAAGGGGTGATCTTATAGCGATTTATAAAATAATAAGGGGCATATATCAACTAGACAGTCAATATCTTTTCCCAAATGTAGGGGAGTCTAAAACTAGAGGGCATAGGTTTAAGGTGAGAGAGGAGAAATACAAAAGGGTCCAAAGGGACAGTTTTTTCACAGAGGGTGGTAAGTGTCTGGAACAAGCTGCCAGAAGTAGTAGTAGAGGCAAGTACAATTTTGTCTTTTAAAAAGTTTTTTTGACAGTTACGTGGCTAAGATGGATATAGACAGATATGGACCAAACATGAGCAATTGGGCCTACCTTAGGTGTTTGAAAAAAAGGGGGTCACGGACAAGTTGGGTCAAAGGGTTTTTCCATTCTGTAAACCTCTATGATTCCTCAAAGTTACTCAAAGAAACTAATTATTTGACCAATTTTGTCCTATCGCTTCTTTATGTCATCCCATGTCAATTAATTTTCTGATTGAACTCCTGTGAACTGAGTTAAAATGTTTGGATATGTTAAAATGCTAGATAAGTGGAACTTCTCATTGCTGTCATTTGTTCAGACCACACTTCCTGCTTCACATTTGTTTAGACTCAAGTGTTTTTTATAATTTCCTCTTGTGATTATAGACATCACTGAAAAAGCATGGAGGCAACATTTGCAGTATTTGAATGCACCAAAAAATTATTATTCTACTTGCCTAAAATGGCAAAATCCTTTAAATGTTGCATTAAGCTGAAAGGCTAATGATGTGCATTGATTGTGTTCTGTCATCTCCGGAAGACTGTCAGCAGTAAAGCCAGGGTGTTTGGCATGGACAATTGTTTAAGGTTGATCTCCATAAATGCCATTCAGTCATCCTAATGACCCATGCTTGTTACTGCGCCCTTAGAAGCAAATACAAAGATTTTAAAAGAAGGCAAGTGTAAATTGGTGGGAGTGGGTTAAGAGTAAGGTTTGCAGTGGAGAAAAGGGTCATGGTCAAGGTTAGGGTCAGGATGAGGTGGGGGTGATTTGATGACATTTGCTGCAATTGTTGCTTGCTGTAACCTCAATTTCATACAGGGAAAAATAAGGATTATAGGAATATTTCTCGTAGTAACAAATTTTCATGGTCATTGAAGTTCTTACTGTAATATATAAGCGTAGGAAACAGGAGCAGGAGTAGGCCATTTGATCCTTCAAGCCTGCTTCACCATTTAACATGATCATGGCTGATCCTCTTGCCAGAATTTTACCACCTTGCCTGCCCGAGGCTTGTCAGATCCCAGAAAATGCTGTTCTGTAAGCTTCACTGCCCTGATTCCGGGTTGGGAGTGCCGGTAAAATTCCGGACCGTATCTCAATACATTACTTCAGTGGTCTCCTCGCCCCCCTTGACACCTTTAGAGTATAGAATTCTATTTATTTATTTTTTAAATATGTTAGGTGATTTGACCTGTACAGTCTTCTGTATCAAGATTTTCTAAGATTGACCACTCTCTGAATGAAGAAATTTCTCCTCATCTCAATCCTAAATGACCTATCCCATATCCTGAGACTGTGAACTATTATTCTAGATCCCCCAGCCAGAGAAAACAACATCCCTGCATTTGGTCTGTCCAGCCCTGACAGAATTTTATACATTTCAATTAGATACCCTCTTATTCTTCTAAATTCCAATGAAGTCAAGCCCAGTTGACCCAATTTCTCCTCATATGTCAACTTTGCAATTCCAGGATCTGGTGAACATTCATTGCATCACTTATGGTAAGTGTATCCTTTCTTAGATAAAGAGACTAAAACTGCACAAAAAGCTTGGTCTCACCAAGGCCCTGTACACTGCAGTAAGATGTTCTTGCTTCTGTACTCAAGCCCTCTTGCAGTAAGACCGACATACCACTCACCTTCCTAATTGCTTGCTGTACTGTATGCTTGTTTTTAGTGATTAGTGTACTAAAACATCTAGGTCGACTTGTACATGAACATTTCTTAATCCCATTCAAAAATACTCTGGCATTCTGCTTCTCTGTGTGAATTGCAAAACTTCAGATTTATTCATGTATCTGCCATGTATTTGCCCACTTACTCAACTTGTTTAAATCACTTTGAAATCCCTTAATATCCTTTTCACCACTCATATCCCATCAAGTTTCATGTCATTAACAAATTTGGAAATCATACTTAATATTTCTTCATCCGAATCAATTATATATATGTGAATAGCTGGGTCTCAAGCACTAATCCCTGTGGTACTCTACTAGTCATTGCCTGCCACTTCGAAAAAGACATAACTATTATTTCTGGTCTACTAATGAATTCTCACTCCATGTCAATATATTATCTCTAATCCCATGTGCATTAATTTTACACACTAACCTCCAAAGTGGAACTTTATCAAAAGCAGACTGAAAACCAAAATACACCACATCCACTTGCTGACCCTATTCTATTCAATTAGTTACATTTTCAAAAAGCTCCAATAATTTTGTCAAACATAATTGCATTTTCATAAACTCATGTCGACTTTGTCTAATCCATTGATATTCTCCAAGTGTCCTGTTATCACATCCATTATAATGGACCCTAGAATTTCCACTGCTATTGATGTTAGGTAACTGCTCTGTAATTCCCTGATATCTCCTCCTTCCTTTTTTAAATAGCAGGTTACATTTTCCATATTCTAACCTGTTGGCACTGCTACAGAATCTACAGAATTTGGGATGATGGCAGCCAAAACATCCACAACGTCCATGGCTGCCTCCTTTCATAAACTGGGATGTAGATTATCACGCCCTGGGGATTTCAGTCCCATTAATTTCTCTAACCCTATTTTTCTAGTAGCGCTAATTTCCTTCAATTCCTCTCTCTTACCAGATTTATGATTCCTTAACATTTCTGGGAAATTATCTGTGTCTTCCACTGTGAAGACAAAACTAAAGTAGTTGTTTAATTGTTCTGCTATTTCCTTGTTCTCGATTATAAATTCTCTAGTTTCAGACAGAATAAGGGACCTACATTTTCACCAACTTTTTTGTATACTACTGGAAGCTTTTATAATCCATTTCTATGTCAGTTTCCACCCATACTTTATTTTCCCCTCTTATTTAATCAAATGAGGATATGGACAATAATGGACATGGAAAAAAAATTAAAATTGACCAAGTATGTGGGAGGAATGTTTGACCTTGATAAACAACTTGGGGGTGATGAGGCGGGGTGGAATTGGGTGGTGGTAGTAGATTCATAAATGTAGTTCTGTTTTCAAGCAGTTTTATTTTAAAAGCTGGCTGCATGGAACATTTATACAAAATTCAGCTGATATTTTGTGTAGCAGCTAAAAGGGCTTTTAAACCCTCGATAAACAAAAGACATTTCTAACAGCGAGTTGAATTTCTGGGATAACCAAGGAGAGAAAGTGTTGTGGATAGTCTGGAGGGATGTCAGAAATTGCAGTGTGACATAGATAGGATGCAAGACTGGGCGGAGAAGTGGCAGATGGACTTCAATGTGGATAAATGCGTAGTGGTCCATTTTGGCAGGTCCAGTGGGATGAAGGAGTACAATATCAAGGGTAGGAGTTTTAGCAGTGTTGAGGAGCAGAAGGATCTTGGGGTCTGGGTCCATAAGACTCTTAAATTGGCCTCGCAGGTGGAAGATGGTCAAGAAGGCATATGATGTACTTGCCTTCATTTATCGAGGGATTGAGTTTAGGAGTCGGGAGTTAATGCTGCAACTTTATAAGACCCTTGTCAGACCCCACTTGGACTACTGTGCGTAGTTCTGGTCGCCTCACTACAGGAAGATGTGGAAGCCATTGAAAGGGTGCAGAGAAAATTTACAACAATGTTGCCTGGATTGGGAGGCATGCCTTATGAGGATAGGTTGAGGGGGCAAGATCGCTTCTCTCTGGAGAGATGAAGGTTGAGAGGCGACCTGATAGAGGTTTATAAAATGTTGAGGTATAGATAGGGTGGATTCTCGGAGGCTATTTCCCAGGGCTAAAATGGTCACTACGAGAGGACACAGATTTAAGGTGCTGGGGAAAAAGTACAGAGGAGATGTTACGGATAAGTTTTTCATTTATAGGATGGTGAGTGAGTGGAATTGGCTGCCATCGGTGGTGGTAGAAGCGAACTCGCTGGGGTCTTTTAAAAGACTTCTGGATGACTATATGGGATTTACAGATAGTTCTATGGCCTGGTAGGTATAGATGAGATTGGCGCAACTTGTGGGCCAAAGGGCCTGTTTGTGCTGTAGTATTCCATGTTCTGTGTTAAAAGGAGAAAGAATTCCGAGGTGCAAGACTTCAGAGTTAAAGATAATAAGAACTAGAAGAACTCTGACCCAATGTGGCTACATCTATGGGATGGTTGGAAAGGATTAAAGATACAATCTTGCAGGAAGTATATGGAGGGGCCCAAGAGATCTCAACTCCCGATAGAAATCTTTGAAGTAGCACTCGAACCAAATGGTTAATCTTTTAATTTCTGTTGATTACTTGATATAAGTCAAGTAAGTATAGAGAGAAACTTCAGTAAAAGTTAATTTAGAGTATAAGTAATTTTGTTCATTGTAATTTTAATATCTTTAACATAACTGATATTTAAGATAGAGGATGGGATTTTCCAGCTCTACCCACTGGTGAAATTTTCCAGTCCCATAAAAAGCAACTCCCCCTTGGGAGTTGGATAAACAAACCATGCAAAAAGCAAATGCCATCGAAGGGGCTGGAAGATCCCACTGGTGACCAATGACCAGCTGCCTCCAGAAAACACAGCACAATGGGAGGAAGGATCAGGAACTCTCCCCCAGAGTGTAGATATTGGCATTCATGCTCTCTGATTTTTGGATTGTAAAATCTTTTGTTTTAAACCTGACCTTTGTGGCTTCAATCTTTAAGTAATAATAAATATCATTGCTGGTCTTAATCCAGAACAAAACACAGTGCGGGAAAAAGAGAAAGTTGGATAGCACATATATATGTGTGTATGCCTGAAATAGATATAATGGGAATGGACAAGAATGGAATTGTGGAAGAAAATACGATAATCAAGGCTGATTAATTGAGTTGTTTACTCTTTTCTAATCTTTGTTGGATCATGGGTGTTAAATTGGATAGGCCATTGAATTCAGGCACAGAGATCATAATGGATTATTATCCTGCTGCATGCATCAGCTGGGACGTCCAGTGCTGGAAGAAATTAAATGACCTCACAGGAATAGTCAAAGTCAGTGATAGTGTCTTCACATACCAAATCTTTCAAGTTATACTACTAACCTAACATTTTCCATCACCTAAGTACAGTTTGGAGAAAGATTTCCTGAAAACCCAAGGTGAGTATATCCTCTTTATAATAACTCCAGGAATCAGCTGTAAAGGAACAGTGCTTTATTGAACAAAATAAAGTAAAGCAAAACCACAAGCCTTTAGTGAACACAAATAGGTCTCAACCAGGACAACACAACAATGGACCCACTCAGGGGTCCATTTTAAACAGCACTCGGCATAAAAATTCCATCTGTGCAGTTAATTAACAATTCCCAGGGTGCTCATATTCAATAAATCCTTCAGGGAAGTCAATCAATGATTCCACATGCAAGTCCTAGGGGTAATCACATCCATGCTGAGAAACCTCCTCTCCCTTCTTCCTCTGTGAGCAGCTTCTCTTTCTTGATGCCTCTGCTTCATTTCCATGGTTGGCACAGTGGTTAGCATTGTTGTCTCACCGCACCAGGGACCTGGGTTCAATTCCCAGCTTGGGTCACAGTATGGAGTTTGCACATGCTCCCAGTGTCTGCATGGTTTCCTTCAGCTGCTCCGGTTTCCTCCCACAGTCCAAAATTCAAGCTGGTTAGGTGCTTTGGCCATGTTAAATTCTCCTTCACTGTACCCAAGCAGATACTGGAAAGTGGCAACTGGGGGATTTTCACAGCAACTTTATTGCGGTGTTGTTGTAAGCGTACATGTGACACTCATAAATGAACTTTATCTCTCTCTCTCAAGGAGTAAATGGTGTATTCTGAGGGCTTCCAGAAGCATGCTGCTCATTCCAGACTTCCAGTTCCACTCCCTGATGATTTTAACCAACTTTGCATAACTCCCTGAACCATCCAGTATTATTTACAGTTAGTAGATAGTCAAACACAAGTCACCTGGAGGTTAGCAGTGGTAACTTTAAAGAATGTGGGTGGAAGAGGCCCTTGTGCAAATGCATGTTTAAGTTATCTGATACAATAAGATCGAAAATGACAGGTTGGGTATCAAATTATCTTAGATGCTAATTGCAGTCACGATCTGCTCAGTCTCTAATCAACTCCAGCAATTTTATCAACTCTTCACATTGCTTCAAAACCATTAACGCTACACCAAACATTGCAGCCCATGACAGCTTGCTTCATTAGGATTTAAAATATCTGGATACCCAATTACTAATATAGAATCATTTGCAATTCAGTGATATTTGATTTGTTTTATTATTGTCACGAGTATTTGTGTACAGTGAAAAGTATTGTCTCTTGCATAATTTATAGACGATGCATGCTGTTAGTAGAGTACATAGGGGAGAAGCAAAGGTGAGGATGCAGAATATAGCATTACAGTCACAGCTAGAGTGCAGGGAAAGATCAATTTAATATAAGGTAGGTCCATTCAAAAGGCAGCAGGGAAGAATTGTTCGTGAGTCAGTTAATATGTGATCTCGGACATTTCTTTCCTTCTCCCAACGGAAGAAGGTGGAAGATAGAATGTCCAGGATGCATGGGGTGTTTGATTATGCTGGCTGTTTTTCTGAGGCAGCAGGAAATTTAGATAGAGTCAATGGATGTTTGGCATTAGTTGGACTGGGCTTTGTTCACAACTATTTCTTCATTCACGGGAGGTTCTGAAGATGAAAGAAAGCCATTTATTTATGATATTACGATGGATTCAACCAATTATTCTCAGCTGTAGCCAAATGTAACTTTGCAGTTTCTTACCTTCAATGATTGTCTTGTGGAAGTTTACAAAACATGGCCAACATAAGACTTTGAGCAAATGTGAATGCAGCCAGCCCATTCTTAGAGTTATTTTTGTGGTATTTTCTTTTACTTATTTTAAATTACATTTGACAGAAATATTGTAGTAGCTGGGATTATAAGTGTCAAAATAGCAGCCATTTATTCAGCCACTTGTCAACTCTCATTATTACAAATGTTCTAGGTCCAGTACCAGAGCCTTTGTATTACACTAGGGTTGATAAATGCTCAATCAATACATTCTTATAGAAAAACTTTGCACATTTATTAAATTTAAGTCTGATAAAGCTGTTGCTGCAGATTTGAAGCCCAGTACAATGACAGCATGTGGTACACATGGACTTTAATCATTTGTAGCTTAATGACTGACAGGAGATTGGAAACTTTCAGTATTAGATTGGAGTATTGAATCAGGAGCAGTTATTAATATGTAGATGAAAGAGAGAGCATAGTTTAATGAACTTGCCAGCTTTATAGAAATTTGAGGCAGAATTTTCCCAGAAAATGGTTATGGGGGGATTCTTTAGGCCTGCTATCTCTGGAAAAACCCGGATAATCAAGCATTGTGAAAAATAAGTGTTGCGCTGGATGCCAAACCTGCTACCTGCCTGCATCAATCAGATTCATAGCCCAAAACATATTCAAATTCAGTATCATAGAATTATAGAACCCTACAGTGCAGAAAAAGACTCTTTGGCCCATCGAATCTGTACCAAACACAATCCTACCCAGGCCTTACTGCCATATTCCTACATATTATACCCACTAATCCCTCTAACCTATCCATCCCAGGACAATAAGGGGCAATATCTTAGCACGGCCAATCAACCTAACCCGCACATTTTTGAACTGTGGGAGGAAACTGGAGTACCTGGAGGAAACCCACGCAGACACGAGGAGAATGCACAAACTCCACACAGATAGCGACTCAAGCCAGAATAGAACCCGGGTCCCTGGAGCTGTGAAGCAGCAGTGTTAACCCCACTGTGCTACCATGCCACCCTCTACTGTGCTGCCTTACTGTAAGCCTGACTCAAATAGCTCTCTCTGTTCACTCACCAGTGGGCTCAGCAAGGCTTTGGCACAGATTCTCAGAATGAGGACCAAACCCCTCAACAATGAGAAGCATCCTCACCATACACCCCTTCTCTCGCCCCATCCCCCACACCTTGCAGGCATGAGGTTTATCCGACTCCACCCTCCACTCAGGTCACCTTTCCCCAGAACTCTCACTCAGCCTCTCTTCACACACCTTAGCAGTGACAACAATACACTGCTCTTTGTCACTGGCACCTTGGGCCCAGAGGGAGCTCAAAGAGTTAAGTCCAGTGGTCATTTTCCCCTCTACTGATGCCGGATTGCAGAGAAAGGCTTCCTCAAAGGTCCTAAGTGTTAGGTGGGCTCATGTTAGGGGCATGGTATTGACCTCGCTGCTGTCTGTATTGTGAGGGTATTGTGGTCGAACTGCCCCATCTGGCTCCGCAGAGCTGAAGGTCACCCCTGGCATGATGATTACAGGCAGCTCTGTGATATATAGCAGAGGGCCAAACCTAGCCTGTTCAGAGAACTAAATGTGTCTCCTCAACCTTCCAGAGGGGATATAATCATATGCTCTGATTGTGGGGAGAGTGTAAGATCCCAGGCAGTGTGGTGGGGTGAGGGGTTGGGGGGAATGAGACATCACCTGCTGGCTTCATGAGGGGTTAAAAAGAAGGGAGCACAGGGCTTTCAGGCACAATAAGCACTAAGAAGGTAGCAGTTGGCATTAAAGACCTGACTCAGATTTTGGGTCCAGTAACAATGGGCAACATGCTCCATATCAGAGATGATGGGGTTAACCTATGAGGAGAGATTGAATAGACTGGGTCTGTACTCGTTGGAATTTAGAAGGCTGAGGGGGGATCTTATAGAGATATATAAGATAATGAAGGGGATCGATAGGGTAGAGATAGAGAAATTCTTCCCGCTTAGAAAGGATAGCAGAACTAGAGAGCACAAACTCAAAATAAGGAGGGGGGAGCAGCTTAGATCGGAGTTGAGGAGGAACTTCACTCAAAGGGTGGTGAGTCTCTGGAATTCTTTGTCCATTGGAGTGGTGGAGGCTACCTCACTGAATATATTCAAGTCATAGGTAGATAGGTTTCTGATCGTCAAGGAAATTAAGGGTTATGGGGAGAAAGTGGGAAAGTGGAACTGATCCCCTTCAGATCAGCCATGATCTTGTTGAATGGCAGGGCAGGTTCGAAGGGCTAGATGGCCTACTCCTGCTCCTATTTCTTATGTTCTTATGTATAAAGGATACATTATCAAAGAATCCTACAGTGCAGAAAGGGACTATTCAGCTGACAACAACCGCACACAGGCGCTATCCCCATATTTACCCTGCTAGTCCTCCTGACACTAATGGATGGTTAAGCATGCCAACCAAGCTAAACTGCACATCTTTGGACAATGGGAGGAAACCGGAGCACCCAGAGGAAAGCCACAAAGACATAAGGGGAAACTTTGCATAGTTACCTGAAGCTGGAATTGAACCTGGGTCTCTGGAGTTGTAAAACAACAGTGTAATCACTGTGCCCCGTGCCACCACATAAAGTTATTCAAATGGTTTCCCAGAATTAAGGACAGCTTTTGAATTAAAACACTGTCAATTTGTATTTTACTAGGAAACTAGTCATGTGTGTCCCCATTGCCATAGAGATGGGTGGAGCTGAGTGAGATTCTTTGTTTTTGAATTTTCCTCTGTTTGGGCTTAGCAAGCAGGCAAGACTAGTTGATGTCTGAAAGTGCAGCTAAGGTTCAGTGTCAGCTTTATTTCCCATGTAGCTTGTACAGCTTGGAAAATGAAAGATCTTCCTGAAGTGAAGTAAACGCTGGATCAATGTTAAGAGCTGGTATTAAAGGCAAAACCAGGAAGGACAAAAAAAAAACTGGAAGATTTATTTAGTTGGAAGCTAAAGGAAGAAATCTACATTAATCCTCAGTGAAAAGCAGTTAACCTTGTTGCATTTTGAGCTCTGGAAGTAATTAGCTTGGTTACAGTTTGAAAACCACAGCAGTGGGCTATTGGAAACCAGGGATTTTCTCTGATATTTAAAACCACCCCAGAGCTGTGAGGTTCTTGAGAGAAAGTGGAAGCTTGCTGAGACAAAAGCTAATGGAAAGACCTCAATGAAACCTTGAACTTGGAGAGTTAGCTGGAACATTGAAGGGAGGTTTGTGTAAATTCCAGATAGCGCTGATATACCTTTTGATTTGCTCCCAGAAAAATAAATGAACCTTAAAGATTTTAAGTTAAGGGAATTCTTGGGTGGAAGTAGAAAGTAGAATTGAGTTAATAACATTTGTCATTATAAGCTGAAGTGATAAGCTAATAAAGCTTATTTTGTTTATTATTATTGACACACAATAAGGTTTGTTTTTGTTTAAGAACATGAAGGGTGGAATTTTCCATTCCCATCAGCAGGGAGAATTGTGATGTGAAGGGCCAAAAAATTGGTTTCCCTACAGTGGGAGAAACTGTTGGCATTTTGATCTCTTAGCTTTCATTGTTGGTTAAAAGTGGGTCAGACTTTCTGATGAATGCTGTCAGGACTTGATTTGAATGTATGAATATCTCATACATGCTCATTAAAAGGACCACCTCACTGAGAGTGTCTGAGAAAGATATCTTAGACGGTGTTGTTGGTATTGTTCATGATGGACTCCTGTGAAGAAAGCTCAGTTTGATAGGAGGGAACAATCACACTCAAAGGGGGAGTGGGTGCAGTAGGTAACAGGTATTGGCTTTGAGGGGAGGAAAGGCATTTGGAGGTACATGATAATGAATCATAGAATCCCCACAGTGCAGAAGGAGACCACTCAGCCCATCAAACCTGCACTAACAACAATTGCACCAGGCTCTATCCTCGTAACTCCATATACTGATCATATTAATCTCCCTGAATTTAGCATGGACAATCTATCTAACCTGCATACCTTTGGACTGTGGGAGGAAACCAAAGCACTCAAAGGAAACCCACACAGATATGGGGAGAATGTGCAAATGTCACACAGGTAGTGACCTGAGGCCGGAATTGAACCCGAGTCCCTGGAGATGTGAGGCAGCAGTTCTAGTGCCACTGTGCTGTCTATAATAGGGTCCAAGGTAATAGGGGTTAGGTCAATTCTGATAAAGGAGAGAAGAATGGTGATATTGGGTAGGTGTCAGATGGGAGGAAGTTGGCAGGTGACAGGGGAGGGTAAAAGATGATGGAGTGAGTTTGAATGGCGATACACACCATTTTCCCAAGCTAATCTCGACCATGCAGTTAGTCAGTAACTGAGATCCCTTGAAATGCGTGCAGGATCTTTTCAGGTGGGTGGAGGTTAAGGTCAGCACAAGTGGCCCAATAAGGGACCCTTTAATAATTGGACAATTGGATGTCAAAAATGATCAGTAGTGTTCTCCACTCTGTGGAGAAGCCTGCATTGCATCCTGACTTATGGATCTCAGGCCATTCAAATCACAGCACTGTGCACATTTGCCATTCATGGCTGCTGTCAGAGGCAGGGATAAGAGAAGGAGGGAGATGAATGCCACAGATAGAGCAAGGACAGCAGAAAGCAGTCAGCTTGTAACTCCAAACCTCCATTTTCCCAGGTGAATGGTCATGGTTGACAATGGACCACGCAGTTAGTCTTTCTATGCTGCCAAGGCAACAGTCTTGCAAAAGGGGCTTGAGGGTTATCCACAATATCGGAGGGATATGATAGCACTGGAAAAGGTTCAGAAGATATTTATCATGGTGTTGCCTAGGCTGGAGAGTTTTAGTTATGAAAGAGAGATTGGATAGACTGGGGTTGTTTTCCTAGAATTAGAGGAGACTGAGGGGAGATATGATTGAGATATATAAAATTATAAGGGGCACAGATAGAATAGACAGGAAGAAACGTTGCAGAGGGATCAATGATTAGGGGCATTGATTTAAGGTCAAGGGCAGGAATTTTAAAGGGGATGTGCAGAAAAATGTTTTCACCCAAAGGAAGATGAAAATGCGGAACTCGCTATCTGAAAAAGTGATGGAGGCAGAGACCTTCATAATATTAAAGAAGCATATAGAGATGCATTTATGATGCCAAGGCATACAAGGGTATGGGCTAAATGCTGGAATAAGGATTAGAATAGTTGGATGGTTTGTCTTTGATTGGTTGAAATGTGATGGGTCAAAGTACTTTTTTTTTGTGCTGTAAACTTCTGTGACTCTATAATTCAGATAATGGAGGCAAATGGAAAAATGCCATTTTGAGGTTTCTTGCATATGGCTCTCATTGCCCTGGTCAAAAAGCAATGTCTTCATACACATTCGTATATAAATGGGAGAACCATCTGTCACTGGTCCTTTGGGATGTCCTTTATCTGGAAGGGTCAGGATACCGTTCCTAAATGAAGGCCAGTTGAAGGGCTCAGCACTTGTATGCTGGCTTTGGGATGGAGGAAAATCTGCAGAGGATGTGCTCACTAAATGTACCACTTCAATTCATTCACACATCCACTGAGGTGTTGATGATGCAAGCTGCAAGAAACCCTGTCTAGTTGACGGCCCTAATCCAGAGAGGGAGATGGAAGGCTTGTCACTGGTTGCAAGGGGGCAATGAAGGGCAAGAGCTTGAGCAGCTGGAGGCAGTGGGACCGCGATGAGATCAAGAAACTGTCAAATGTGAACCACTGAAGTGGTTAGCATTGGCCCAACCATGGGTACATCGCCAGCAGTGCTCTTCTCTAGGGATAAGTGAAAGGCAATGATAGAGGCACCCTCACATGTCCTGTGATGTGGTTGATCATATTAGCATCTCCAGTGTGCGTTGCAGCTACAAGGATTCTGTAGGTGTAATGTGAAGCTTCTGGATGCTATTAGTGACTTTCTGACCAGGTATCCTTTAAATATGGCCCAAGACATTAGGATACAGTAGGATCCCAACAGTAGGATAGATAACTTCCTGCACATTTCACCATGTGATGCAAGGTTCCTCACAGATGTATAATTAATGAACTGAAAAGCAGAAAGTTATATATATTCAGCCATCCCTCTGCCCAGCGGGAATCACACCAACTTTCCCGCTGACTATTGGACTTAGTCTACAGAACGGAAAATTCTGCCCAACATCCTATGGCATTGCTCCATCAATTCATTGATGGATGTTCGGATTTCTTCTTGAAGCATTAACGGTCCTGAATTGGATTGTGACAAATATCACGGATCATCTCATTGCAGCTTAGCCTGTCTTACTCAGGAACC
Organism: Sphyrna mokarran; assembly: GCA_024679065.1. NCBI lineage: Eukaryota > Metazoa > Chordata > Chondrichthyes > Carcharhiniformes > Carcharhinidae > Sphyrna > Sphyrna mokarran. The sequence goes on along the minus strand of JAGIQG010000010.1, from coordinate 41,255,286 downwards.
AGGGCTTGTTCTGAACTCACTTTGTGATCCCTGTGAGAACACTTCCATTGAAGATGTAACCTGGAATACTCAACTCTTAACCAATGAAGGAAGGGCATCTGCCCAGAGCTTTTACTGTCAACGTGCATGGACCCTTGATCCTCTTCACCACTTCACCCCGCTTTTGCTGTAACACCATTCATAAAAGAAAACTGACTGCTCTGGTCATATTTACAATGGACACTGACAGGAGATAGATCTGCGAGTGACACACTCAGTGCTCTGCCCAATGCTGGGCCTCTGCTGTCAGTCACTTTTCACATTGTTTCCTTTGTGATCTTGGATGATGTGAAAGCAACCTACTCATTTGTTTCCACTTTCAGCTCAGAAATATGTTGTGGTCAGCTACATTGTGTAAGTGACAATGAGAACATCTCGAGAAACTGCAGTACCAGCATTAGTGCAGGTGCAGCCTCTATCACTGGGCCCTGCTGCATAGGTGCTTCATCAACTGAAAGAGTAAAGGAGGCTGCGAATGGTGATGGTGTCTGATGAGGGCTGATATCCTCATCTTACGTGATGACAGCCTCAGCCCTTGTCTCATGCTCCAGCTGTGCTGCAACTGGCATCCCCTCCAAATAGCCCAATGCCACCAGCACCACTGGTCAAGTGCAGCCTGCATTCTGTGAACGTCGGTGTAGAGTTCCTGCCTGCGCTCTGAATATTGTCACATAGGATTCTCAGTGAGACTGATCACTTTCTCAATGGAGGAGCTCATGAGTCCAAAACCCTGAGACATGGGGTGGAATTCTCTCACTCCGTTGGTCTAAAAGCCAGAAATTCCTGCCCCACCGTCACATTCTCTGCGACCCGTCTGCTAAAATTCCAGAAGTGGGCGGGATGGGAGGATTCAGGCCATGGTCTCTCACCTAAACTGAGTGGACTGCTCCTTTCTCAATCTATAACTGTGCACTGCCTCAGGGAACTCTGGCACGTGGGAGAACGTTTCACCCTTATGGTCCAAATGGAGCCTTCTTTCCTAAGGCTCTGCATCTGTGGACAGGCCTGCGTCTATCCTTCATGCTTCCAGGCGACTGCCTGCAGTGTGTTCCTGTCTCGCTCACCTCTTTCTACACACACTGTACTCATCTCTCAGCGTCCTATCTAACTAAGTATAGTGATGTACCTGTGCACTTGTAAAAAGTACAGCTCTGCTCTGCGATCTGCTCCGGCCAAGAGATGGTAGAGGAATCATTTTTATTAACTTGTTGCCAGTACCTGTGAATAACACAAGAGGAGATCGTGAGACATTGGAGAGTGGAAGTCCTGGCTGTGCTGTGGTTTCCCTATGCAGTTCAACCTTCATGTTATAGCAGAGAGTGGAGTGTAACGTAAGCATCTCAGTCACTATTTACCCTATCCACTGGGGATTTCCGTCAAACATTCCCTGACTTGCTTTTCGATAGCAATCCCGATGATTCCCCACAGTTCCTTTTACCATTATGAGGAGAACATTTAAGACGGAAGAGACCCCTCTTCCTCTCTCAGTCTTGATGTCGCATCATGCAACCACTTCATCTGCAAAGACAAGAAAGGGAGATAAGTCACTGCTCTGTGGCTGTTGCCATGGTTCATGATGTAGAGGTGCCGGCATTGGACTGGGGTAAACTCAGTAAAGTTTTGCAACACCAATTTCATAGTTTCAGAACCACCATGGTTCATAGGCATAGGAAGCTGCATGTTTCAATGAGAGCACATTGGCTCTGGGCCTTGCTGAGGAGACATTAAGTGTTCTGAGCACACACTTCCCCAATGTTAGGAGTATCATGTCAGACTGCTAAGCTGGGATGTCTGCTGGAGGCTAAATTGCCTCTCCTGCAGATTCAGAGTGCACTCACCTTGCCAGAATGATTCTGGTCATTGACTCTCTTCCTGAATTGGACCCAGTAACTATGGACCACGCTCCTGCTCACTGTCTCAGGAACTTTGAACAGACCTGCTTGGTCCATGATGGTGATCTTCTACTGATATGCTCCTGGAAGAGAACCTCTCTCCATATCATCATTGCCTTCGGAAGATCTACATGTCTGCAATTGCAAAGCAAGAGATAATTTGCTCTGACCTCCAGGCCTCTGCCTCTCCTATGCTATTTTATTTTAGTAAATAAATCTATAAAACAGCAGCCAGAGTAATGGCCTCCATTACTGTCCTTAAACTGGACCAACTCTCTTTCACATTCACCTCCATTTCCACCGCCAGACTTGCGGATTTGCTGCCCAACCAACCTCCGACCAATTCACAGCCCACTGAATAGTCCCAAAGTCTGTTTCCCATCCCTGGAACAGAAAATACTACCCAATTTTTCACATGGATGACCTTTGACCAGAAGCATTTTGTCAATTTGTCGAGCTGTTTGCTAACAGTCAAGTTGTTTTGATGGTAGGGTGCAGTAAAACACTGGCCAAGAATCAATTAACATTCAGCAGGGCCCAGTAAGTGAAGGAACAAAAGAGGGAGCGTGTACCAATCTCCTAAAGATTTGAAGGTTTTCTCAGCATGAATCCCTGGGGAACCTGCATAAATGATTCACAATCCCATTTCTCTGGTCTCACAGTGAAGTCCAGGAATTTGGAATTCCTGGGACTTTAAAATTACATTTAATATTTATTACACGTGTATTTTCTGATTGAGGAACTATAGCGTGAAGGTCCTCAGTCAACGCACATTATCAAGCCTTATAAAGATTAAAAGGAAAGACATGAAACAAAAAATCCAACTGACATTTATATAATGCCTTATCATATCTCTCAGTAATGCTACAAATGCTTCACATATAGTGAATTACTTTCAAGTGCAGTCATTGTATGTTCTGGAGTATGCTTGAACTTGCACCTCATCAAGTGGATAGTAAATACAAAATGTGCGTTCGAAAAGCCTGATGATTGTCGAATGAAAAAAGGCTAATGAAAGTAAAGAGCATAAAAAAAAACAAAGAATTCCACAGCCTTGAAAGGATGGAAAGGATTTGTAACAAGTGAGTTTTTCCATCAATAGCTCCAAGACTTTTTTTTTGTTTTGTAACTTTTTTTGTTTCTCCTACAGAATTAGCTGGCTGCCGGTGAGTTCTACTATCGAAGGTTACATTGACAAATTGAAACATAGCTCAATGAGACTGAATCGATGGACTAGCTGTGCTGAGGGTCAGCAAAGGTATGCATAGCCCGATTTAAGCTGACTAAAGGAGATGGGGGAGGAAGTGGGGTGCAGAGTTTCTGATGAAACTTGGGCAGAGTTGTCACCTCTAGCTGCAGGAAGTTCTAACTCCTCCACAGTGACAGGTTGGTCGATTCATTGGGCAGCACAGCTGATCGAAGTTAGCAATAGAGAGCAAGTTAGCAAGTTGTCATTGCAATACGTGAAGACAATCCAGGTTATGAATTGCATTATCAAGATATTAGCATAACAGAATTACAAAATCATCAAAGTATGGAAGGAGGCTATTTGGCCCCTTCAAGCCTATACTGGTTCTCTGCAAGAGGAACTTAGCTAGCAATGCTTCCCATCCTTCCCTGTAGCTTTGATTCTACCAGCCTTCATCATCTTTCAAGGTATTACATTCCAGATTCATAGAAGAACACAATTTTTACAGTACAAGAGGAGGCTATTCAGCCCATCAAGTTTATCCAGGCTTTCGGAAAAAGCATCCCATCCACCGCTGCGCTATCCTGGTAACCCTACACATTTACCATGGCTAATACACCTAACCTACATATTTTGGAAAGAAAGGGGGGACAATGTAGCACAGCCAGTCCACCTACTTGCATATCTTTGGATTGTGGGAGGAAATGAAGCATCCAGATGAAACCCACCTAGATTCTGGGAAAAGTGTGCAAACTCTGCAAATTCACCCAAGACTGGAATTGAATCCAGGTCTCTTGCATCATGAGGCAGCAATGCTAACCATTGTGCCACCATGCTGCTCACTGCCTAAAAACATTTTTCCTCATGACACTCTGGCAAAAACCTTAAATCTGTGTATTCTGGTTCTTGATCCTTCTCTGGTGAGAACAGTAGCAAGGTGATCCCACTTATTGATGATCTTAGCAGATCTACATTTGGAAAGTCAGAGACATGATCAGCAAACAGAATTCCATGCGTGTTTTGAGTATGGGCTCATAACATAAAAACCCTGCCAATGTCAAAGAGCGTATGGAGTTGCACAATATATAATCCTCCTGTACGTGTGAATAAATCACTCCTTGTACACTACACTCTCATCTTTTAAAAATGCAGACAAGATTGGAGAACAGCTTCACCTCAATCTTACACTACCAAGAATAAGCATGACATAACCCTGCAAAGAATGTGATTGAGATTTGTTCCACTAGTGCACTTAACATTCATTTCCAGGCATTACTAATGTTGAGATTAATCTGGAAAAAGGTCACACACTGTGATGATATGGAAGCATTCTATACAGATGAAAGGCCCATGATAGAGACATCTGCGATAAGTGGGAGAGGGGCCAAAGTATCACACTTGATTGACAGCAACACAGTTCACCATATAAAAAAGCCATATACACGAGGAGACGTGAACTGGCTGTTATTCTATTTACACTTATGTACATTGTATACATGCTGTGAACACCCGTGCCACATTTGTGCTCCTAAATGTTTTTAACTTTCTTAATTCTATTGCTATGTCCGGATGTTTCTCCAACGTCCACAATGGAGGAAGCCTGCTCTCTGCTACACCCTATTATCTGTGATGACTTTGGTGGGCATCCTTTGGATGGCCAAGACCTGGAGGACCCCTGGCCTATTTTGACTCTTCTACGGTGAGGAAAGTGCATCCTCTAGGCCTGTGGATCGAGAAGTGATGGGTTCACAGGGAGAGGGGATTTGAATCAGTCGGTAAGTCACAGAGTCTTAGAGGTTTACAGCATGGAAACAGGTCCTTCAGCCTAATTTGTCCATGCCACCTTTTTTTTAGACCCGTAGGCTAATTCCAATTGCCCATGTGGCCATTTTCCCTCTATGCCCATTTTACCCATGTAACTGTCTAAATGCTTTTTAAAAGACAGAATTATACCCGCCTCTACTACTACCACTGGCAGTTTGTTCCAGACACTCACTAGCTTGTGTGAGAAAAAATTGCTCCTCTGGACCCTTTTGTGTCTCTCCTCTCTCACCTTCAACTTATGCCCTTTAATTTTAGATTTAGGGGAAAGATATAGATTATCTAGCTGATCTGTGCCCCTATAGACCTCTATAAGATCGTCCTCAGCTTCTACACTCCAGAGAAAAATGTCTCAGTCTATCCAACCTCTCCTTATATAACTCAAACCATCAAGTCTGGATAGCATCCTAATAAATCTCTTCTGCACTTTTTCTAGTTTAATAATATGCTTTCTGTAATAGGGAGATCAGATTATAGGCCTGTCAGCTTTGCCGCAAGTCTCAGTGCAAGCCACCTCAGTTTTCATGTCCCCACCTGTGATGGATCAGAGTGTACACTGTGCTCACCAGATTGTGACCCCAGGATTGCTCTCCAATGAGATCCCACTGAGGAGTGTGTTTCTGCACTGTTGGAGAGTCTAGGTGAACATTGTGATGAGTCTTCAATAATGCTGTTCTCAAGCTCCTCAGCTGAGGAGGCTCCAGCTGAGAACACAGCTGGTTGTGAGCTCTGGGTACTTACTAAAGGTGCCTATCAAAGGAAGTAGAGAAAATTAGTGCAGGGCCATGTGTTCACAGTCTGGTTGTCTGAGGTATGACCTGGTGCAAGATCCTCATGCGTATGTGCGCTGCTGACCTCATCGTCTCTGCAGGCACGATCCATGATCTCTCTGGCCAGCTTGATGGCTCTGTTCTCGAAGCCAGCGAGGATCTTGAGTTTCAGTGTTCTACAGACAGTCTGACACCTCTCCCTCCAATTGTGTGTGATCTTGTCCTGCATAAAGATAGATGGAGAGTGTGAGCAGGATGCACGCGAAGGCAGATGGTAAGGAAGCCTGCCACGTGTGAGTGGTGAGTTGAGCTACAGACCAGCTTTGGATGCAAGTTTCAGAGGAGGTAAGCCCAGGTGGAGATGTGAAGTTGTGTAGAAATGATTGGTGATATCCCTTAAGCTGACAATGTGAGACCCCTATGACTGACTGATGGAGTTGTGAATGTGTGAGTACAGATCACTGCTCTGGTCCTCAGCAGCATCCAGCGGGTGACACAGTGACATAGTGGTTCGCACTGCTGTCTCACAGTGTCAGGGACCCGAGTGCAATTCTGGCCTTGGGTCACTGGCTGTGTGGAGTCTACACATTGTCCCCATGTCTGTGTGTGTTTCCTCTGGGTGCTCTAGTTTCCTCCTATAGTCCAAAGATGTGCGGGTTAGATTGGTCATGCTAACTTGACCCTAGTGTCACAGGATTAGCAGGGTATATGTGTGGGGTTACGGGAATGGGGGATGGGTGGGATTGTGGTCATTGCAGATGCGATGGGTTGAATGGCCTCATTCTTCATGGTAGGGATTTAATGAGGCATTGCAGGATTTCAGAGCAACATTCTCCTTCCCTTTGGGAGCCATGTTTTCTATGGAGATGTCCTGGGATGCAGACATTATAAAAAATGTGTTGGTGCCATTTAAATATGTTTTCCAGAGTGAGGTAAATATGTTATCCTTGGGTTCATGCAGGGTGGGTGGATCAATAGTGTGTTTCGCATATGTACATAATTAATGCAACAGGAATCAGACAAAACGGCACAAAAAAACCCCAGCATTGTGGCCAGTGAGTAAAACACGGTTTTTCACACCTATTCCCGCATTTAATGCATTGAGGGTGTAATCCTGCCCACTTTCTAGAGCCAGTAAAGTTTTACAACACCAATTTTAAATCCAACCGATTTATTTGATAGTAAATTCGCGAGCTTTCGACTCTATAGCCTTCGTCAGGCAAATGCAGTGTTCTGGTCTGCAATAGCAGACATCAGCACAGACAGTCATAGATTGCTGATGAGAATGTGAATCCTTATATCTAACCTGCTATTCAAGTGTTAAAGTGGCTAACAATGTGTGTGAAGGGAATCCTGAGCATTGGTTAGAGAATTGTGTATTTTCTCCAGACAGCACAGTAAGTGAGGTTTTTTGCTTTCTCTTTCTAGAGCAGCAATGCCAACTTTCATCATTCTTTTCTTATTCAAATACATGTGGAAACTTATACTTTCTGTTTTTGTATTCCAAACTAGCTTTCCCAGTCCAGGTTGAAACTGGAGACCACATTACAGTCTTAATTATTTAAATGTATTTTTTAAAAATTAATTGATTGACATAACTGGGTTATAATGATGTCCCTGCCCTTTACAGCTGTTAGACAAGATCAAAGTGAAAAGGTTTCTTTTCCCCTGCATAGTTTCTTTCCAGTAAAGCAGATTCTGTATCAGAATACTGAATTTACTACATGTATTGAAAGGCTTCCAAATTTTCAGAAACTACCCAGGACAAAAGCTACACTTACTGCCTGGTTTATTAGGGTTCCAGAGACCAGTGTCATTTCAGTACGCTTTGAGGATCAGAATCCCAGATCTGAATATGTAAATGCTGGGAACAAATTTACAAATAATGATGTCCTGGAATTAAATTTATGTGAATATTTGTATAAAATTAGTTTTCCCAGGGATCACAGACACTGCCGAGGTTAAAAGTGCCGTGTGATTCCTCTCTTAGTGAGACAGGCAGATTCTGCAGGAACCCCGGTGTGCACAGCTAGCACAAATAATAACGAACTCACACTTCCTAAAGATGGAGAAACTACATTCAAAAGAGTTTCACAGAAAGAATAAGAACAAAGATGAAGCAGCAAACCCAAGAGAGGTTCCCAGGTTCTCTGAGTGGCGCTAGAGGCCTTAGTGCTGCAGACGGGAAGGAGGACGGGGATCAAATTTTTGAAGGGGACAATGGGACCTTCATGGCATACATTGAAAAGTGAAGGGAGGCAGATTGCCAGGAATATCAATTAAAGGGGCGTGGCCCTGTGGACCTGGCTGCAGTCCTAGAAACTGTTCCAGTAGTTAGTGATGCTAATTATTGGATCAATGGTAAAAGAGGTTGTTGCAACCAAAAGTATTCAGGGTTGATGGCATGTTTTTGTTTCAAGCACTTTCTGAAATTATACTTCATCCTCCTTTTGCTTTCCAGCACCATGTACCACTGCTGCAGATGGGATGACCATTCACCTCTTATTTTCCAGTATCCTAACAAAATAAACAGATCAGGACAGGAGACAAAGCAGATGATAAGCTTACCTGTTTTCCATATGTGGTGAGAGAATCTATCTAAAGGCTGAAGATGCAACCTATGCAGTTTGTGACAAGAGATGAAAATGTAAAAGTCTATGTGGGAGAATCAATGATGATGTCCCTTGTGCTGGTACAGTGTAGGATCCCTGTGGCCTGTAGTCCTGCAAATGCCTGATGGTCTCATGAGAGTGAGTTGAGAGTGAAGAGAAGTTTGATTTACCTGATGGAGTGGATGAGGTCATTCATCCTCTTCTTGCACTGGAGAGTAATCCTCTTCTGAGGAGCGCAAGTGCTGACTGCCCCAGCAACCTGTTCCCAAGCCTTACTGGTGAATAAGGTGGACTTTAGCTACCATCACGGAGGTGGAGTTCTCAACTGCCTGGAAGAGTGTTGCCAGAGTTTTGCCGCTGAACTCTGGGACACAGTGTTTCTCTCTTCCTGGGGCCAGTTTAGTGCTTGCCATGATGAGTCTAATGGAGAACATATGGGTGCAATTTAAATCTGACTGCTGGAAATATGAGCCAATCAGGTCCTTGGCGTTTGATAATCTCAGCTCACCCTACCACGAGATATGACATGCTACTTGTTCATGCACATGTAGTGAAGTGAAAAGTAGCGCAGAAACCTTTCACATCAGCCACTGGGATCCAAGTTGTCTTTCCCGCTCACCATCACACTTAGGCCAGAATTCTTCCAGCACATCTGCCCGAGGCTCAAAAAACCACACCTGAGGCCAATGAAGAATGCTTTTCTGTGAGCCTTGCTCACCCAGGTTTTGGGGCAGGCGTGCCAGTGAAATCAGGGCCTTAGACTCCAGAGTGGAGCATCCCACCCACAGACCCACTGTGACGGGTGGTGAAGTTGAATCATAGGCCACATAAATAGCCCTTGGCACCAAGTAGCCACCCTCTGGTTCATCATGTTGGATTGAATATGGCAGAAGCAGCTGATTAATGTGGGCTAACAGCATTGTGTTTGCTGCCAGGGTAAGGGAGCATTCATCAACATGATGGTCTGTGCAATGCCACACACCAACTGCCTGTTAAGGGAACGGAAACGTTTGTAGTTCTAGTACATGTCCTCTCTGGAAACTGGGATGGGTGTTTCACTGTCTGAGTCAACATTCTCACTGTACTGTCCTAACTATGTTAGGGGTTGTGGGTTCCAACAGAATGAAAAAAAATGTGGTTTGTATTAGTGATAACAGATTTTCTGCTCACAGGCCTTCAAACTTCCTTTGAGCCATATAATCTCTTCATGCAGAAAGAGGCCATTCATCCCATTGGGTGTGCATTGACTCTCCGAAACAGCATCTTACCCAGACCCACCTCCTCACCCTAAACCCATAACCTCGCATATTTGCCATGGCTGACCGCCCAACCAGCAGATCTTTGGATTGTAGAAGGAAACTGTAAAAACCAGAACAAACCCATGCAGACACCCGAGGTGGAATCGAACCCAGGTCCCTGACAGTGTGATGCAGTAACCACTGTATCACTGTGTTGCCCTCTGTGCCAGCACGCCACAAAGTTTAGAACCTCTCCTTCTGATTCTAATGACTTTACAGAGGTTCCTCAACAATACATTACAAGGTTAAAAAGATAGTTAGGTTGCTGAGGTTTATGAATAGGGATATAAGCAGGGAAGTTACAATGAAGCTTTGTAAAACATTGATTCAGCCTTAACTGGAGTATTGCTCCCAATTCTGGGCACTGCATTTAAGAAGGATATGACAGCATTAGAGAGGGTGCAGAAATAACTTACACCAATGGTTTCAGACATGAGGAACTTCAGTTATGTGAATAGAGTGAGGAAGCTGATGTTACTCTCCTCAGACAACAAAAGGTTGAGAGGAGATTTGATAGTCGTGTGCCTAAATTCTCCAGCTGTTCACAGGATTCTCTGATCCCATCGGCTGCGGACCCCCACATCCAAGCTTCCTTGTGGTTTAGGGCAGCTTCAATGGGAAATCCCATTGTCAGTAGTGGGACTAGAGAATTCCGCTGCACGTGAATGACGCAAGAAACACATTCTGAAAGGCTGAACAATCTCATCCATGTTCAGGATTATGCAGTGTCTGGACAGAGTAGATAGAAAGAAACTAACTCCATTGATTAATGGATTGTGAAACGGAAGATTTTAGATTAACTGACAACATAACTTAAAGTAACATGAGGAAAATCTATTTTATGTAATAAGTGGTTAGGAACTGCCTGAGTTTGTGTTGGAAGAAGATTTAATCACAGCTTTTGATAGAGAATTAGATAAACACATGAAGAGAAAAAGTGCAAGGCTCAAAATAAAGAGGAGGAGAGTGGAACTATTTAAATAGTTCTTGCAGAGAGCTGCTATGGGTTCAATGGGCTGAATAGGCTGAAACAATTCTGTGACTCAAGGGACTGAGAATTCAATTGTAGTTGCAACCAAAATTCGAAAGCTGATGACCAGATTTGAAATGTGAGCTCTATTCTCTCTCCACAGAGGCTGTCAGGTCTGCTGAGATTTTCCAATGTTTTTGTTTTAGATTCCAGTATCCACAGTCATTTACTTTTATTTTAAAATTCAAAAGCTCTCATCTGAAAGTCCCATGCTGATTTCTTTGAATCAGTGCTGTCTAACATGAATTACTAATGAAGCTGTAAGTATGGTTGTGATAACGTGTTAATCTTGACCAGAAAATATCTTGTAAATAAGTTGTTTTGTGTATATTTACTCAACAGACATTGAACATAATCTGATGTGAAATTTCACAATTTCTTTTTCACCAAACTTTGGAATTCTGCCATGAATTTATTACGCAAAACACAGCTCAGCACAGCTTCTAAATGTTTCACCCACATTCAAGAAATGATTCTGAGAATGTTAATTTGTACAATGAAACACATCATTCTATTCTATTCTCCATTCCCAGAAAGGGGGCAGAAGCACAGTATTATTGTCACTGGATTTGTAATCCAGTGATCCAGGATAATTCTCTGGGGACCAGGGGTTCAAATCCTACACTAGCTGGATAGTTAAAAAACATCTTGTAACATTCTACCTATAGTCTCGGTTTCCTTCTCCACCTGAATTGCTGCTTTGTCTAATTCTCTCCAGCACAACTACCACAACAGGGCAGCTTCATTTTCCAACCACCTCCTTTCATCTTCTGCATTAACCAATCTTCTGCTTGGGCCTGAGCAGTTCTTTATTTTATGCATCTGCTTTCTTCTCCATCTATATTTTGCATTCTGTCAACACCAGTAGTAGTTTGGTGTGAGCCAGTTCTTTTTTTTAATAACTCTTTTCCTTCATCCTGATATTCATCTGAAGTACCCTTAGCTGAATTGATGATTTTCTTTGTTAAGAGAGTTCTTCTGCTGCGAATACAGTCTTCAACTTGCTTCTGAATTTGTTCCAACTTAACTTTATTTCCCAACAGTTGCCTTTCCCAATCTCTCACTCATTTGAGAGCTGATTTGTATCTATTGATTCAACTGTTCTTCTACGCTTCTAATTTTCATTCTCAGTATGAGTAAGTTTAACTCTTAGAACATTTTGCAATCCATTCAGTTTATCCATTTATGAGTTTCTTCCAAGGTGAATCCATCATACCCTTCTAACAACATTTTATAATGATCTCCCCTTTCTCATGGCTTATATGTTTAGAGGACTGAAATATTTCTTTTTTGTGGCTGCAACAAACTCTACTTCTATGTTCAACATTCTTTCTTTCTTTTTGTTGTATTTATTCGACAATTCTCCTGAATTGCTAACTTGTTCCAACAGTTGTGTTCTCCATTTGGGTTTGTCCATTGCTGAATCCTTCTCAGCATCCTCAAACCCCAAACAATTTCTGCCTCTGCAAAATGCCAACTCCTTCAGCTCACTGAAGTTTTCCACATGATTGATAGTTCAATCATTCAATTGGATCTGTAAAGGATTCCAGTAATGTGATCCAACATCTGCTCAAATAGCATGATGACTCTTGCAGTAGATGATACAGGATGTCCAACGTGAGTGCCATGGATCAAATTTTTGATGCGTTTCAATCTAAGGTTAGCAGCTCTCTCACTGATCACAAAACTGATAGCATTCACTACATGGGACTTCTTTAGTTCCTCTCGAGTTCCATGCTCTGACCTCTGCTGCTGAGCTCTGCTTGTGTTTTTTCTCCCAAGCTTTTTCACCTTTTGTTCACATCTTCATGGTCTAACTTCAGTCCCTTCACTGCTTGCTGGTGAATGTTGTACTGCTTCTGAATGTCCCTAATGGATTTTCTAGTTATTTCCACTGAAGCATTGAGTTATTTAAGATCTTTCATTGCCTTCTTTCTGGAGACCATTAATGCCTTCCTTCTTCATAGTTTTCAATGTTCCATCCTCTCCGGGATCTTACAGTGCTTACTCTGAGTCTGACATTGCCTCTTCTTTGACGGTTTAATTACCTCCTCTGAATTGTTGCATTGCTCACAGACTTCCTTTTTGGAGCTGCTCGCAATCTGATGCTCCTGTCTCCTATCTTTTGTTCCTTCCTGTGGTTATTGCATTAAATGTTCTATAACTTTAAATGCATTACAGTTTTAAGACTATCAATTCTCCTTTTCTTATAACTGCCACGACTGCTGTTTTTCTCTCTGTCTTTGCTTTTCCTGTGCTTTTGGCACTTTGGCAGAAAACTACAGCTTCTCCTTTTGGACCTTTTTTCAAGGCTACTAACTTCTTCTGTTAGGATGATTTCTTATTTTCTTATTTCTTTTGGTTGGCAAGAAAGTGTATTTTTCTCTCCTTTGCCCGATGCCCTTTTTTTTCTATTTTTTCATCCAAGCTGCCATGTTTTCCGACCCAGGACCATTAGTTTCTTTTAAAAAAAACTTCTTAGTCTATTTTCTTTTTAGCAGGTAGAGGACTCCTTTCATTCCAAAACTGCCAATCTTCCCTTCTGCAATCCCTCAGCTCAAAGTTTGTTCCAGGACCTATTCTGATCAAGAGATCTGCAAATCTCAGCTTCACACTTTCCCACATTTTTAGGATAAGTTCTACAACTCCCCCGAGGTTTTTCTTCTCCTTTTTCTCTTTTTAGCCTGTTAATTTGTCTAACTGCAGCAAAAGCTTGTCTTCTATCCAAATTTCTTCTACTTAAAATCTGGATCACAGCTCTCTCTTTTAGCTGGGTACATCTTTTTACTTTAAATGCTCCTGTCCTTTCTCTTTATCTCAAGTTTTATTTCTCTTGCTTCAGAAGACTACAATCTCCTCAATGTAATTTTCTATATCTTTCTAAGCCTTGATTTGTTGGCTAGTCTGGGTTCCTTACTTTGCTTATGAGTGGCTGTGGAGATAGTAGACCCATTAATTTGAGATTTTTCATAACTCACTAAATTCTAGAAGGGTACTAGAACATTGGAAAACAGCCAATGTGACGCCCTTGTTCACAAAGGGAGAAAGTCTAGTCAACATAGCTTTATGAAAGGTTAATCATGTCTGACAATTTTTCTCAAATTCTTTGAGGATATGCCAGAGAATACAATCATGATGCATACCCACAGAAAGCAACTGGCCCAGATGGGGTATCCGGACAAAGTCAGATCCCGCGTGGATCATCTGGCGGGGGTGGTTGTAGCTATATTCAACCTTTCTTTATTACAATCTGAGGTCGCTATCTGTTTCAAAAGGCCAACCATCATTCCATCACCTAAGAAAAACCAAGCAGCAGGGCTTAATGACTATCGCTGGTGGATCTGACATCCATCATTATGATGTCTTTCAAAAGGCTAGTCATGGCACGAATCAATTCAGCTTCCTGGACTACCTGGATCCACTACAATTTGCCTATCACTGCAACAAGTCCACAGCAGATGCCATTTCCCAGGCCCTACAATCAATCCTGGAACATCTAGATAACAAAGGCACCTATGTCAGACTCCTATATATTGATACAACTCAGCCTTCAATGCTATTATTTCCACAAAAGTCATTTGCAAACTCCATGGCCTGGGGCTTAGCTCCTTCCTCTGCAACTGGAGGAACTTTCTAACTCACAGACACAATCAGTAAGTATAAACAATAACACATCCTCCATAATCTTCTTTAAAGCTGGTGCCCCACAAGGCAGTGTTCTCAGCCCCATTCTATACTCCTTATACACCCATGACTGTGTGTCGAAATTCCCCTCCAATTCAATTTTCAAATTTGCTGATGACATCATCGTTGTGGGCCAGATCTCAAACAATGATAACTCTCTGTATAGGAATGAGGTAGAGAATCTGGTGAACTCGTATAGCAAGAATAATCTTTCCCTCAATGTCACCAAAATGAAGGAAATTGCCATCAACTTCAGGAAATGTAAAGGAGAACATATCTCTGTCTACATCAATGAGGACAAAGTAGAAAGGGTCAAGAGCTTCAGGTTTTTAGGTGTTCAGATCACCCACAACCTGTCCTGGTCCCCCTAGGCTGACACTATAGTTAAGAAAGCCCACCAATACCTCTACTTTCTCAGAAGTCTAAGGAAATTTGGCATGTCAGCTGTGATTTTTACCAACTTTTACAGATGTACTATAGAAAGCATTCTCTCTGGCTCTATTGCTTGCTGTACCCAAGACTGCAAGAAAATACAAAAAGTCATGAATGTAGTCCAATCCATCATGCTTCTTCTATACTTCTTGCTGCCTCAGCAAAGCAGAAGCATAATTAAGTACCCCACCTAGTCAGTACTAACTGACTCAAGAACAGCTTGTCCCCTGCTGCTGTTAGACTTTTAAATAGACCTACCTTGCTTAAGTTGATCTTTCTCTCCATCCTAGCTATGACTATAACATTACGTTCCACTCTCACTTGTTTCCTTCTCTATGAATGGTATATGTTGTCTGTACAGTGTGCAAGAAACAATACTTTTCACTATATGCTAATGCATGTGACAATAATAATCAAATTAAATATATTTAGATTTCCAAAAAACATTTGACAAAGTACCACATAAGAGGCTGGTGCATAAACCAAAAGCCCATGGAATTGAAGGAGGTGTGTTAGAATGGATTGAAAAGTGGCTGTCAGTTATTAAAAATACTAACTGGAATAATTCCAGTAACTGGAATAAATGGGTCCTTTTCAAAGTGGAAGATGTAATGAGTGGAGTACTACAGGGATCTTCCTCCCTAACAGCTTTGCGGGTGCATTATACCAGCCAGAATATCTCAATGCAGTGGCTCACTAAAACCTTCCACAAGTGCAATTAATGATGGGCAACAAATGAAGGTCTTGTCTGTGGAACTCATTCCAAAAACAAATTAAAAAAAAAACACTGGTGTGTGCTTTCTTTTTCCTTTTCACATTTTTGTTTATGTTGGAAATTGCCTTCCTTTATTTTATTGACTGTATTTCACATTATCAGTTAGAAACTGAACCCATATTCTGCAATGGGATGATACTTATATCGTCAGTTACAAATATTTGACTTCAGGCCTGATTAATTTCTTTCCAGTTTTCTTTACCATTTTTATCTTGAATTGTAGAGTTGTTCCTTTTCAATAACATTTTCAATAACAAAGCTCACCTTGCTCAGACCCGCAGCTGTTCTTCAGCTGCATTTTGCTTACTAAATGTCCAATGCCGTACTTCAGGGATATGATAGACTTAAGTTCACAGATGTGAGTGGTTGCAGGGGCAGTGATCTCTGTCTGTTCTTTGGATTTACAATGTGTTAGACTGGAGAGACAGTACAACATTGCATTACATTCAAAACAGTTCTGTTTTATTTGAAAAATATACAAATCAATTATTCAGTTAACGACAATACATGTCTCCATGCAACAGAAAGACTCACCTTGTGAATAGCAACTGGCATTGTTCCTATCTTCCATTTAACGTCACTTTTCTGGAATCTCCAATCCTCCTTTATGGCTATTGCTTTTCAGCAGTCTCAGAAACTGTTCCTTGTTGACTGTGTACACTCTCAGCACAATGAAATGTGTACTTACTGCACACTTGTCAGAGTTTCTAACCAAAATCTGTTCTATAATCTGCACTTAAACTGACCTGTTATATAAAATGTTTTTTCAAAAAATCAAGAAGAAACATTCCTCACATTCTCTAAAAGACAAAAGGGACAATTCGCATCCTGCCAGCAATGCCAATAAACCAAAAGCAAAATATTTACTGCTGGGCACAAACTATTGATGCTTGAGGTGTTGATGCTTAACATTTTCCCAAACAGCGTTAAAACAATGATAATGACTTTTTGCTGGCGTATTAAAATCAGCAATTAAAACCTTCACTGTGTGGGCTGATCCAATTAATTGTGGTCACGCTGAAGTTGGTGAGCAGTTATGTATAGAGCAGCACAAATTGGATATGTAAAGTGGCAAGACTAATAGAAGGGTCTATCTGCTCTGTGTGTGTGTCACATATTGCTTTCATAGAGCAAGACCAGGAAAAGTGATTGTTATTAGTCATTTTCTGTGCGAAGTTAAGACATGTCATGAACTATTCTAGCTGATGCCAGGACCCACACACTGCTTGATTCATTATAACAAGCTACAACATCAACAAAATATTGGTTTTTTTGTATTGATTGTAGATTATATTAAATTATCCTCTACCGTTGCTTTTCTTCTTTTATCACAACAATATTCATTCACATTACAAATGAGCACAAGTGGGCCATTCAACCCATCGAGCCTGCTCCACGATCCAATATGATTATGGCTGGTCATCTAAAGTCGTAGAATTATAAAATCCTTACTTGCAGAAGGAGACATTCAGTCCATTGAGTCTGCGCTAACCACAATCCCATCCAGGCCCTATTTCATAACCCCACATATTTACACTGTTAATCCCCTTCACACTAGGGTCAATTTAGCATGGCCAATCAACCTAACTCACACATCTTTCGAGTCTGGCAGGAAACCGGAGCATCCAGAGGAAACCCACACAGACATGGAGAGAATGTGCAAACTCCACACAGACAGTGATCGGAGGCTGGAATTGAACCTGAATCCCTGACGCTGTGAGGCAGCAGTGCTATGACCATTGTGCCTCCGTGCTGCCCACAGATCAATATTTTGATCCCACCTTCACCCCCATATTCCTTGATCTCTTTAATTCCAAGAGCTACATTTAATTTCTCCTAGAAATTACACAGTGGTTTCTTCTTGAAATCATACATCTTTGGACTGTGGGAGAAAACCAGAGCACCTGGAAGAAATGTACACAGACACAGGAAAAACATGTAAACTCCACATAGACAGTCACCTAAGGCTGGGATTGAACCTGGGTCCTTGGTGCCTGCACATTTACTGTAACCAATTCATCTAACCTATACATCTTGGGACACTAAGGGGTAATTTAAAATGGCCAATCCACCTAACCTGTAAGATTAGGACTATGGGAGGAAACTGGAGCACCCAGAAGAAAACCATGAATGATTTCCTCCTTATTTTGAAATCATATCCCCTGATTCTACATTTGCCAACCAAGGAAAATAACATCTATCCTGTCTATACCTTTAAGTATTTTGTAGGTTTCGATTAGATCACTTCTTCGAAACTCAAGAGAATACAAGCTCAATTTCCTCAATCCCGCTATATAAGACAGCCCCATCATCTCTGAACAAGTCTGGTGAATCTTTGTTGCACTCCTTCTATGGCAATTATGCCCTTCCTAAGGTAAGGGGACCAAAGCTATTCACAGTACTCCATGTGCAGTCTAACAAAGCTCCTTTAGAATTGAGTACTTTTGTACTCGAATCTTCTTGTGATAAAGGGCAACATATTTTTAGCCTCCCTAAGTGCTTGCTGTTCTTGCACATTAGCTTTCAGTGACTTATTGATGAGAACATCCAGGTTCTTCTGCACATCTACACTTTCCAGTCTGTTCCATTTAAGAAATACCTTGCATATCTGTTCTTCCTATCAAAGTAGATAAGTTCATATTTTTCTGTATTATGTTCCATCTGCCATGTTCTTGCCCACTCACTATGTCTGTCCAAATCATGTTAAAGCATCTTTGCATTTTCCTCACAACACACATTCCCAGCTAGGTTTGTGTCATCTGCAAACTTACAAATATTACCTTTTGTCTCCACATTCAAATCACTAATATATATTGTAAACACTTGGGGCCCAAGTGCTAATCCTACAGTATCCAAATGGTCGTAGCCTGCCAACTCAACGATGACCTGATTATTCCAACTCTTTTCTGCCTGTTAACCAACCTTTAATCCATGCCAGCATACTACCTCCTATCCCTTATGTTTGAATTTTGCTAACCAACAGCCTGTGGGAGACTTCATCAACAGCCTCAAAATCCAAGGAGACTTCTTCCAATGGCTCCCTTTTATCATTCTATTAATAAGACCCTCAAAGAGCAGGTTCATCAAACATGGTGTCACTTTCATGAATCCGCTACAACCCACTCAAAACTTCATCAGAACTGTGTGTAACACACTAGATAAAAATAACAATAGTGACTTAAATCAGTTAGTTTGTGTACCAAATATGACCCAACTTATTGGTAAGCGTGTATTTCATTTTATTCTGTGCTTTCAATCTGATAACAGTGGTAATATTGAAAGAAAATAATCTAACCAGAGACAAGCTTATCTGATCAATAGGCAGAGAGAGGCCTTGCCTGAAAGAAGTCCAAATTGTTTGATAGCTATCTATATATTATGACACTGAGGAGACTAGATGGTAGCATTTAAAATGATACAGCAACTAAATTGTGTCTACCTGGATAGATTATTCAAATTGCATTAGTTAGGTAGATGTATATCAAAGAAAGAAATACAAGTTACATTCAGTCTAGAGGAACTTGCTTAGATGTCAGGAAGTTGTTTGTTTCTGAGTAGATTACCAGCCTTTGGAATAAGTTGCTGACATCTGCAGCGGTTAGATTTTCTGCATATTCAAAAGAGATCTGCACATTTTAATGGAGAAGGCTGGTATCATAACCTACTAAAAGCATGTGGCATACTGGATAATATATTCTGTGGTCATGATTGACCAGTAATGATTCTTACCATTCTCACATCATGCCCAAAAGCTGGAGAATTTTATGCGATGGAAGTAGAATGGGCTATGCATATTTAAATACTACCTTAAATATGCTAATCGTTCTTGTACTGTTTTTGGATATGCCATTAGAAAGCGATTGGGAGGATTGCAAACTGTTTAATGCTGGATGCAAAACTGGTTTTTAGGCCCGCTCACTATTCTCCAGGATCAGCGTGATCTGCTCAAGGTGCGACTAGATCAGAAAATTGCCTCATGTATTAGATTCATAGAAGAACCAATAAATTGGCATCAAAAAGCAATAAGGTTGAGAATTGGGAGCAGTTTAAATTTCAGCAAGGTTGATCAGGCATTGATTAAGCAGGAGAAAATAAAGAATGAAAGTAAGCTAGTGAGGAACATAAAAACTGACCGTTAAAGACTGACAAAAATAAATGTATGCCCTTTGCATGGGAATGGGAATTTATAATGGGGACCAAAAGAAATGGCTAAGGAACTAATTTTGTACTTTGCTTCTGCCTTTGCAAAGGAAAATATGAATAATGTACCAAAGGTCTGAACTTTTAGTCAGGAGCTGAAGGAAATCAGTATGAGTAGAGAAATGGTTTTGGGAAAATTAATGTGATTGCAGATGGATAAATTGCCAGGGTTCGACAATCTTCATCCCAGGGTATGCAAAGAAGTGACCCTAGAAATAATAGATCCATTGTGATCATTTTCCAAATTTCTTTGGACTCTGGAATGATTCCTTCAGATTCAAGGATAGCTAATGTAAGCCCACAATTCAAAAAGAGAGGCAGACGAAAAACAGGGATTTACAGACCAGTAGTCTGATGCTGGTACTAGGGAAGTTGCTAGGATCTATTATCAAGGATTTCATAGCTCAGCATTTAGAAAGCAACGATATAATTGAAGTCAGTATGAACTTATACCATGGAAATCATGCTTGACAACTCTCTGGAATTCTTTGAAGATGGAGCAAGTAGAGTTGACCAGGAAGAATTGGTGGATATGGTTTATTTAGACTTTCAGAAGGCTTCTGATAAGGTCTCACATAATATGCAAGATTACAGCTCATGGAATTGCAGGTAGTCGCTTGAGATGAATATAAAGTTAGTTAGCAGATAGGAAGCAAAGAGTTAGAATAAATGGATCTTTTTCTAATTGGCACAGTGACTAGTCGAGGACTGCAGAGAATTGTGCTGGGGACCAACTGTTCAAATTATTTATTAATGATTTGGATAAGAGAACTAAAAATACTATCACAACCACAGAAAATAGTTTAGGCCAAAATGTGTGATTTCAAGAAGGAATTAGATGTAGCTCTTGGGGCTAAACAGATCAAGGGATATGGGGAGTAGTGAGATTCGGGTATTACATTTGATGATCAGCCATAATCAAAATGAATGTTAGTGAAGGCGCGACCCAGAAGAATAGGGATTTTAGTTAAATCGGGTGGTATGGTCAGTGCAGGCTTGGAGGGCCAAAGTGCCTGTTCCTGCGCTGTAATTTTCTTTGTTCTTTGAAGGGTTGAGTGATCTACTCCTGCTTTTACTTTCTATCTATGTTTATATGTATGAATCCATGAATCTCTAAAGCGCAGAGGTAATATGCTGGTGAATCTGAATCTTATAACGGCAAACCTGTCTGCTGGCTTCTTGAATTGTTCACAAAGATTTGTGGGATTCTTAAATGTTGTGCCTGATTGCATTTGGGATCTTGTCTTCGATACATGAGGACTGCATGGAGGTTGAGGAGCAGGATATGTCTTTGGTTACACCTCACCATTGAATCATTACATGCAGTTATTTCATAGGACCTTGGTTCTGAGCAAATCCTTATCACCTCAGCTGATTGTCACATACCTTCTATGGATGCAAACTTATCCCATCTGTAAATTTGGCATTCTTTACCCACATTTTTAGCATGCACATTGGTCATCTTCCCAGGTAGTTTTAAAAATTGGTCACTAAATCGTGAGAAGTAGAATGTGTGAGAGTCGATAATTTTGTATGCTCTGGTCCACTAGACATGAGCTCTGCCAGGGATGGAATTGTTATATTTAAAGCAGATATAACATTATAATGGGCCTGATTTAACCATCACGCTGCGTCGGGTGCAAAAATTTGGTAAATTTGAGTGTGAGGTGAGTAGCGCGATCCGTGTCTGCCTTTACGCCTGTCCCCCCCTTTACCCTTTACCAAGGGCCTAAAATGGCCGCTGTTGAGACTGCGCCTGTAATGGGCGCAATGTCAACTTAAATGCATTTGCATGCATTTAAACTGATTTAATGGTCTGCATGCCCAAACTTACCAGCACTTCCCCCTTTACCACCATGTTCGCCTGTCCAGGTTCGGTGCAAAACAGATATGATCCACAAAGATCCAACTGGGGCACCTCAGCATCTAAGGAGATACATTCAGAACTTCTTGTGGCTTGGAATCAGATCAGTGGTGAGAGGGGAGGGAAGCAGGTCAGGTGGCTCTCTGGTCAGTGGGGGAAGGGAGGCTGGTCAGATGGTTCTTTGGTGGTGAGGGGAGGAAGATCAGATGGCTCAATGGTAGGAGGAGGGAGATGGGTCAAATAGCTGTCCAGTAGGGGGAGGGGGTTGAGTCAGGTGGCTCTCTGGTGGGTGTGCAGGGGGGGTGGGAGGCTGGAGGTGGAGATAGTGGTAAGTAGGTTTGCTGCCACTCTGCGTGTAATCCAGGCAGGGCGAGAAAGAGCGGGCCTGTGATTGGTCTGCTTAGTGGGGGAGGTGGAGTGTTTGGGAGAAAAGGGGGTCAGTAATGTTGTGGGACCGAGTCAATGTGGAGGCCAGGAGAAGGCATTACCCAGCATGGGAGCAACGTGGCATGGGAGCATTCGCTGCAGTGTTTCGGGTGCATTAACCACGCTTGAGAGCAGGCCTAGAAGTCGGATCTGAAACATTCCCAGATTTCAACTCTGCTCAGAACTTAGAATTAAAATGGTAAAACTGGCCCAATATGTAAACCTTGTTTGGTCTGTCTACATTTGAGAAATAGAAATCTTCCCATGTGAATAATTTATCTAGCCAGGCTGTTTGCTCAAGGGTAAAGTCAGAAAAGTGGTAGTGTATTTGATATTCTACTGCACACATATAACCTAAAATGGCTAATCAATAAATTGCTGACTGTTATCTGCAATAATCCCTTTGCAAACGCAAAGAAAAACTGAAAATAGTATTTGGATTATGCATGATAGTTGTACTGACAATTGCACCATTTGTCAAACAAAGGGGCATTTGGTAAAGTAGTTGACAATAAAGTCAATGCCATAGATGTGGAAAAGGTCAGATGTGATTTTGGACCCAGGATAGTAGGAACTTCATGCAGAATCACTGACTGTTTGTGCTGACTTACATTTCATGATAACTAATTCAATGTTGTTATTCACACCTGGCCAAAGAAGACTGCCTTGTGGGTCTTCTTGTACAAACCATATCCACATGTGAGGAATAAACTGTTGAAAAATATCAAGTCACAAAGATTCCAGTATGATGGCCTGCTTGCCTTTAAAGATTATTCACAGGAGAGGCCTAGCTCATCCCAGTAAGTCTAAAATTGTCATGTGTGTCCATGGCCATGCTGCATTGAATTTGGTCATTCTTCAATTATGGTTGTTCAGCATCTCTGTGGAATCTTTCACCAATTCTTCTTACAGCTGCTCTCACATACATTATGCAAAAATGTGCGCAATAAGTCAATGAACTTATATTCTCCTGGAAATGTAACATTACAGTTCCTTTGAAACTGCCAAATTTGGCAAATATTCTGCATATTTTGATATTCAGTCATAAACTGAGATAGTAGGAATAGTTTCAGAGGTTGACCTGCCAGGTGAGATCTGACTGATTCCATGAACAACCACTAGTGCGAGGGCAATGCATTCCGGTTCCCGTGCTCACTGGGCGATCAGTGGTGAAGATCATCTATATTAGCAAGGAGGATTGATTGTAATTGTACTCCACAACTATGGATCCTGCACATGGATATAGTGAACTGCTGTATGCCAAAGTTTCACAGTTGTAAGTTTTGCCATGTCCTTCCATAGTTATGGATACATGTCTTTCAGAATTTGCAGAAGTAGCATGTTGGTACTTGCCCTGAGCAAATATTGATCAGTAATGAACAGTTACCATCTTTCTTAGGACAGATAATTATGAAGACTTGGATGGTATGACAGGATTGACAGAGAGAAAGCTAGGTTCATCAGTCTGTCTCATCATGTGCATCAGCATCATCTGTTGATTTGTCAATCATCTCATGAATAGGTTTCTAACTGAATAATAGGCGGTTGTTCTTATCGCTTGAAGGAACCTATTGTATACTGTCTGTTTGAAGCAATTCACAGCTTCTTGCACACTGCCACCTCCATATACCTTGCAAAATTGATGGAAAGCTGGGCATTTCTGCCTGCAGAAGTCTACACTTTCCATGTGTCATTCTTGGTTTGAGTGTTCTGATAAATATGTCAACTATTGGGGTTCAACTTGGAATCCATAAGCTTCACCAATCTGTGAGGATCTCTTTGCACTTGCATCCATCCTCAGTGCTATGTGTTTTGGACTTGTCTAGCAGATCTTGCTAGAATGTGTCCACAGAAGTGGATGTAATTTGCAACTCAACAATTCTGCCTGCTAATTCTGCATCCAAAAACTCACAGCAACTACCTTTTTCTCTACATCTGTTGACAAAGTGCTCTATAGTTTCTGAAGGCTGCTGTTGGAATAATATGAATTCTAGTTGATGAATGTGAAAGTTCAACCTGATTCTTTTGGGAATCCTTTAGCTCTTCTGCTGTTAATCCTAATGTATTCAGCTGGCAAAGATCTTCATTCCCAATTGTTAACTAAAATTTTATTTGTCTGTCTGGATCAGAAATTCCTGAATCAAGGAACCATAGCTTTGTTCACTGTTTAAGCATTTTGATTTCAGATAATAGATCACATGCATCCCAATACAGGCTGGAGAATTTTGTGCACATTTTAACATATTCCTTTGACCTTCTTTCTCCTGTAATACCTACGTTAAGTGCCACTGTAGCTTCTTTCATGCACTTTTCAAAAGCACAGCCTCCTGTAATTGCTACCTCCTTTTCCTGATTTTTCGGATGTTTTTGTTGGCTGTTATTTTGTCTGTTTGACTCTCCTTCACTTGCTATTGATCTGGCCCTTGCCCTAGTCACTCACCTTTCCCACTGAGCCACCCTGGAGTTGGTCCTCTTGACATATTATCCCACTTACTGAATTGAAAGGCTATGTGCTCCAATCTTGCCATGAGGGATCAATCTGCTCACTAGCTCTTTATTTGAGCACTGTGTTTTCAATGCTGCTAGGCTGAGCACCATGTCATTTAGAAGGAACCATTGCTGCACACAGCATCAGGTGTTTACAATGATATAAAAAGCACCATAAGGAATTGTGTAAACACGTCGTGGCTTCATTTATTGAGATTAATTACAAACATTTACACAGAGGTAGTAAACCTGGAGACATCAGGGTAGTGAGTGTGTGTTCTGCTGAAAAAAAAGCAAAAGAAAGAAACTAAAGCTGGATCACATGACACACTGTCTTCTATTGATATCATTCTGCCATTCCTCAAATGCAAAGTACAACACTGTCCTAGATAGTAAATGCCTCAAGCTGTGATACTGTAGAGAAACCCTCTCTTTTGCCTGCTGCACCATTTCCCTGAAGTTTGAGTCTTTCAAATCAGTCCAACAGTAGACTTCAGTTCATTAACATAACTTCCCTTTAATAACATGTGATTATATTATGCCTTTACCAAATGTATAATGTTTCTTGTGTAGGCTTTATTTTAACAATCATTCCATTAACTAGTGCTGCTTTGCCTGTTAACCAGTAGCCTCTGTTATTACTGTAGAAGCATAATTGCTCCTAATTTGAGGAATGTTTGTCTTAATCTGGGTTAATCCAGAATAGTTATTTTAATGTTTTCCACTTGTTTTTTCCCAATAGGGCGTGATTGTGTTGATTGATAGGAAAAATCATGTGACTGGATGAGATTGTGTTTATACAGAGAAATCAAGTCAGTTGCTGCATAGGATCTTTAGAGAGAGGTAACTTTCTATATGTTCTTTCTGTCTCTGGATTCGGAAACTGGGACTTGCCAGGAACTATGTTCCTTTTGCTAGAGACTGCCATATGTGAGTCAGAGGGCAGATATACTTCTGTAGTTGTCCAGAGGGCTTCAAAGGCTGGAAAGAAAGCAATCACATGATCATTCTATTTTTGCACTGAGTATGAAGAAATGGGGATAGATGTTGGGATAATGCTTTGGAACTACAGAGATGGTTGGCATGTTTAAGTATTTTCAATTGGTAAAAGTTATGCTGATTCTTTTTTGTTATACTTTAACTGTGTTGTTAAATAAAGTTTGTTTTAATCAAAACTTCCTAGTGAGTCAATTGAAGCACATGTGAGTGAAATACCTTGCGTTTGCCCTAATGCCAAAATCAAAAAAAGTTGGGGTCTAGGTTAACTTCATAACACACCTTGGAATTTTTGACCTGCTCTCTAACACAAGGATTGCACTTTCAAGAAGGGAAGGTAGCCCAGAACTACTTGGTGCATGTCTGAGAACAGAAGTTGCCAAGCATAACATGTCCTGGGTCCCTTTACTAAAATCAGGTTAACGAAGGTGAGCCACAAATTTGCATCCTCCTCATCTCTAGCAGATGTCTCGACATAGGCAAGCCATGAATCGTGGCACCTGGGCACAGAAAGCAGAGTTAGCCAATTCCTAATCCATTGGGCAGGATTTTCCATTTGTGCCCAACCCAAAACCGGAAAATCCTGCCTAAAGTCAACGTATGCGTCATCCCGCTACCTGCTGTGATTCCCGTGGCTGGGGAATAGGGGGGTGGTATAGGGGAGAGGGTGCGAGGGGCTGGGAGGCAGGGGGTTGGGGGGCCAGGAAGCAGGGGTTGGGGGCAACAGTAATATTTCCCCTCTTATGTTTAATAAACACCAAAGGATGGTCCTTTGATCACTGGCGTTCGATAGGCTGCTTAGAATAGCTTCTTTGGTATGATCTTATTCCATTCCTTCTATCTGTATTATGGCACATATAAATCTAAAATCATCACAGAGTACAGCAGAGTATGCAAGTATTATATTAATAACTTCAAGATACAGCACAATTTATTCATAGGTTGATCCTATTATATATAACTACTGGAAAAGAGAGTAACAATAGCTTGCTACTAATGTGGACCATAAGGGAGGTCAGGTGTTGGAGACAAGTAGCTGTTATATTTTCTATGCATTGTCTGTTAAAGTTAGTGGAATGTAGGTCATTTTTATACATCATAGCGTGGGACTTGAACCAGACTATACAACGTGTCTTTTCCTAGTTCTTTGGTATGAAGCCTGTACTTGGGAGATTTTGACAGCAAATACACGTAAATCATGTTTTAAAAAAAAGGCATAGCTAAATTTAGGCATTCGAATCTCACATTGAGGATTGATGAAGGCAGATCTGAGGAAGTCCCCAGAGGACCTTGGCTGTACTGCTTGTATAATTGAGGTTCACAGTACTACTTCTATGCCATTAGCCTGCTAATAGATTGACTGCAGGCCAAAGATTTAAGTGTCGACTACATCTTACACTCAATGTAATATGTAAGTTAGTTTCTTTTTAATTTCATCGCTATTAGAAAGAGTCAGACACACACATGCATACACACGTCACAATTCCATTTATGTTTGCACAGAATGTGCTATTTTTTATAACGTTTACCTCAATTAATTTATGCTAATAGACAGTTCTCTCCCAATACAGGTGATTCATCATAAAGCATTGCCTCCTTCAACCTGGATTTAGTCCTGGCTTCTGATGAATTCAAGACTCCAGTGATACTGTGTAATCAATCAGGATGAGGTGAGATCGACAATACCTGTTTAATGAGGGGAATTCATGTCAAGAGCTTTCGGATTGCTTAATGGATTTTTATGATGAGTTTTGGCGGTTTCTTTCGCAGTATAGTATTAATCACAGAGCAGCTGCAAATAGGACTTAAAGCCCAGGCTGATTTGAACTGGTTAAATTCTGGGGTGGGGAAGTCATAATAATTAGTCCAATTTGGAATTTATCCCATCTTTGATTTTCCCTTCCTTCTTCTTGCAATTCAACAACTCAGTTATGTCTTGAGTTTCATCCAGGAGAGAACTGACAAATCTCCCTCCACCAAACAGTTGACTTTGAGTTGCTGGCAGCTTTTCTATCAGTGAATCAAGCACTTGGCTGCTCGAGCTGCTGGAGACATTTTCTTAAATACAAAATAGAGAGTAATTTTAACTTTAGGCCACAGTTTATCAATTCATGTACACAGATTTCACACAAGCAGCAGCCAAATGAACTGCCAACATATTTCTATTATGCACACAATAATCTGTTGATTGCTTGTCTAAGCTTTCCTCATTAACTGGTGTTCAGATTCCAGCCTGTGTAAAGTGTCTGGATTGGCACATCCTTCCCTATATTGTTGTCTAAATGCTAACACAAACCTGACTTTTCCTAAATAAATTCATTTATTTGCATTGTACAAGTCTACATGTCGCTTAATGCAAAACAAAATCTAGATGGATGTATTGCATAAATGGCTAATCAGCTGTTTACTTGAGAGTTGTGTTGTATCAGGAGTTTGCATAATGATTTCAACACTGTACATTTACTAAATTCTCGGGTCCTTTACTTCACATTACTGGATTACAGCTAAATCTAAGTTTGTTTGTTTTATTAGCAATTGGTTTTATTGAGTCTTATGTCACAGATGCTTTAAAAGACATTTCCCTAATGTTTCATGTAAACAATGGGCCTGACTTTATCATCAAGCTGCACCAAAATTCAAGCATGAAAATTTGGTAAAGTTGGGCATGAGGCAAGTAGCATGATCCTTACTCACCTCCACACTGGTTCCCCCTTTAACAAGGCCCAAAAATTGACGCGATCAGAATTGTGCCTGAAACGGGGTTCGCTCATCCGGAATCAGCACCAAACAGATGTGCTCCATAAAAGTCTGATTTGGATGGTCCATCATGGGGATCAGTGAAGAGGTAAATGTGTCAAATCCAACAGCTCTCTGCTACTTATAAGTATCCTTTTGTTGTGGCTGTTTTCTTTCTTGGGTCGGTTGGAGCTCTGCGAGTGTGGCGGAACAGGGGGCTGTTGTACAGCAGATGTCTGATTTGCAGCATGGACTGGGTCTCAGCTCTGACCTCAGGTCTTGTAGATGCTGTTGGGTCCTGGTGCTTTCAACACTCTTCCACTGAAGGATGTGCACAAAGCCCTTGCAAATTGCACAGCTGCAGCCTTTCAACTGTTCAAGAAATTGTGATTTTGGGGAGCATATGGCTGGGGGAATGGGCAGTATCCTAGAATCATAGAACCCTACAGTGTAGAAAGAAGCCCTTCAGCCTGTACGGACAGTGACTGTTGATGGGCCGGGGCAAGTAGCATTGCTTAATCTCTACATGAGTTCCTCTCTATCTCTAACCACCCCCTTTCAGAGTGAAGAGAAGGCTTTTGTGATTCCACCAACTGATCTTGCCGTTCTTTTGGTTGCTGTTGGAGCTAAGGAGGAGGAGCAAGAGGAAGAATTGTAGGCCAAGAAGGCCTGTGCCTTACCACTTGCAGGAGCAGAGGGAGACAACCACCAGAGGCAGGAAGTGGCTGCTATTCAACTGGGGTGGGGGAGCACAGGAAAAGGCAGGCACAGGAGAAAGGGGGGAGGGGGTGGGGGGGCACAGGAGAAAGATGGCGCAAAGACCCCAGCAGTTTGTGCATGAATGTCATTTGAACAGATTCAGACACCATTTGCCACTGACATCTCTGTCTCTGAAAGAGCACAGTGCAGCACTTGTGCCATCTGTTGCAGGACCTGGCACCTGGGGCGGGGGAGCACCCACTCTTGGTAGCTGTCAAACTGACTGCCACTCTGATCTGATCAGCGACTGGCTCCTTCCAGACTCTTAATGGAGCTAGCGGAGATGTATGTTTCATTTCTCAGTCAGCTGTGCACACCTCTATCAAGCAGATCAAGAAGCACTGTATGCCCAGGCTGGGCAGTACATCAAATTTTACCTGGTCCAGGCCCACCAGGAAGCCCAGGCTGCAGAGTTCGCAGCCATTGCAGGGATGCCTAATATACAGGAGGCTATCGACTGCACCCACATTGCTCTCAAGGCTCCCCTACAGAACCAAGATTCCCTGATACAAACTAGTCTGAGCTCCGCATGCATGCTGGCACCTGGGTCCACAGTCTGTGTAGTGAGTAAGGGCACAGTGAGGGAAGGGGCTGATCATAAGTGTGGGAGGGGTGGTGAGGATCCGTTGGAGAGATTCCACTGTGTTTTAAGGTAGTTCTTTATCCCTTGGTAGCTTCCTGCCTGTTCAATATCTTTGGCAGGCAAGCCAAGTTAGCTATTATCTCAAAATTGTCGGATCATACTCCCAAATAAGGAAACTGGTTAGCCCTAGTCTGTGGCTTACCTTAACCATTGTCTTTTTAGATGAGACAATTAAATTTTATGTGCCCCAACCATTAACGTAAATGTTTCAATCCTTCCGTATTTGATGGCAATGAGGAGACTGATCACACCTTTAGGATCCTTATCAATCATTGTTGGAAGAAAACCATCAAGGAACTGGATCTTATTTACACTGGCTGAGCACTCATTGAATTTGAAGTCATTTCATGCCTGGGTATGTGCGCTTATAATCCACTTGGAGTCTTCCTGAAGCTTGACAACATTGTTAATGTAATGTCAGGTGATGCTTAGTGGCCATTTTAAAGCCCACCACATATATTTTTGAAAGAGAGTACAACATTTTTATTAAAAAATCTATAACCTTAACTACACACCATGACACTTAAATATCCAGCAGATTTCTTTTGCATTTTGCGTTGTGAGGAACAACGTTGTGAGTTGAAGGAAACATATCTGCACAGATAACTGAGTGTGGTAAGAAGCACAGACACTAGGCCAAAGGACGAAACATAATTTCCTGCACAAACACTTGATACACCGATTATTTCTCTAATTTTATTTTACAACATTTAGCATAACACTTATAAACATTTATCAAATCGTAACTTGTGATATGTTTAATGCAGAATTATTGCCAGGGGCCAATCTTTTGCAATCTTTTGATATTAATGTTGGAATGGGGTTGACAACTTGTTAAAATGTCAATCCTATCTTGACACTTTAACATTCGTTAAAGCTGATGACAAATAAAACTGTAAAGTGCATTCTGGGACACAAAGTTTTGATGGTGCTGTGTAAAGATGTATTCTTTGCAATTACATTTGTGTTAAATTCAAAATAGAGCTCTTTGCAACCAATATATACTTCCCTTAATGTCTTCCAACCTGGACAGGCAGTTGCTAACTGCTGGGCAGACCGAGCCAGAAGACAAGCAGACTGAGACACAGAATGCAGATTGGCTTTCTAAGAGGCCGATTCAGTAATTCCACCAGAGAGCCAAGTTGACCTCTTGAATTCAGTGAGGTCAGCTCATTATTGTGATTTGAATGCGCTGCCTTAACATTCTCTGAGTGCAGGGCAGGCAATGAATGGAGGGGGTGGGGAATCATGAGAACTGCACCGCCGTAGTTTCATGCACTGCTATGAAAGGTCCACAAGGGCACATGGGCTTTTGTGCTGTGTTAGACTGAGACAGGTGGTTTTTAAACTCTGTCATGAGGCTATCTCCTTGGTTAGATCAAGTGTGGAAGTGGCAGGTCATTCCTGCTTGTCCGAATTGCTTCTGACCTCAATGACATTTGGTGATAATAGCTGATATTCTGCTTGAAGAGATGCAAATTAGCCAGATTCAGGGTGCAGCAGAACCCTCCTCTGAGCTACAATGTTCAAAGCACTGGCACAGATTTACTGTAGTGAGCAATCTGTTTCTGAGTGGTATTTATTTGATGATTCTGAACATGGTAAGTTGTGGCTGATGGGGTGAATGCTGACTCCCACATCCTTTGGGATCAGATGAGCACTAAGTTCTCACAGGTGAGGATGTACCAAGGTAAGGCTGCTCACAGCTTAACACTTCAAATTAACTCTATAAATGACTCTGTTTATTACAATGCCTGTGCCCTGAACTTGACATTGCATGAATGTAACAACTTTGGAAATCTGGCAACATCGCCTTGATTTTCACCCATACACTATATCAGGTCCACCCAGGTCAATTTCTGTAGCTGGCATTTAAAAAGGTATTTCTTATGTTCATTGTAAGTTCTCAGAGGTGAGGCTGTGAAAATGCCACACAAAACTATTTTTCTGCTGTTTTGCTCGCTCAGTTACATGAGGCAAATGTTAAGCTAGGCATAGACTGACCCCCATCTTATTGAAGGGTGGGATCATTACATGTGAAGGGCCAGAGTGAGAAATAAACTTATACAGTTAGCCTTGGGGACATTAAAACTGATGTAGAGCTGCCGGTGTTGGACTGGGGTAAACACCGTTAGAACTCTCACAACACCAGGTTAGAGTCCAATCAGTTTATTTTATAAATAAACTGGTTGGAGTCTAACCTAGTTTTGTGAAACTTCTTACAATATTAAAACTGCCAGGCCTTAATTCCATATTCAAACACCAAACCCTACTTTAAATAGACGGATAATCACTGTCTATTCAACAGATAGGAACAAAAATTTAGACGGCATTTGGCCACGACCAAGGAGCTACTAGATTGTTCTCTGGCAGTTCAGGTACGTTGTGAGGTAAAGGAATGTGATGACAGTCAAGGGAGAATCACAGAATTGTTATAGTGCAGTGGGAGCCCATTTGATCCATCCTATCTGCGCTCTCCAAACAGGGATCGTGATTTAGTGTCATTCCCCTGTCTTGTTCTTGTATCTCTGCACATTGATTCATTGAATAGAAAAAACAAATGCACTTTTGAATACCTCAATTGAAAGAAAAGAGAGGCCCAAGGGTTGCTTGAGACCCATAGGAGCACTCCTGACCCTTCTGTGCTACACAAAACTTAAAGTTTGAAACTAGTTTTTTTTTGCTTTTCCCAACCTGGGAGCCAGTTTTTGATCAATTTTTGATCTTATTAAGAAACCACCACTGCATCACTGCTCAGATCTCAGTGAAAAAAAAAATAGGTACATCAAGAACCCCAGTTGGAGCCCAATCTGCACAATTAAAAAGGAGCATTCCCCAGGACGGTGCAGGTTTGGAGTTACAAGTTGGCTGTTTTCCATCTGCTGTGCACATTGGAGGCATCAACCCCTCTCCCTCCATTCATTCCTACCTCTGACACAGCAGGTGACAATGGCACAGAATGAATGGCAAGTCCACACTATGCTGGGATCTCGATGTTATGGGATCCATGAGTCGGGAACAAACCCTCTGTTTATGGGCTTAACCTTGGAGTGGAGAACACAAGTGAGATCCAATTGCCTTGTGATTATTAGATTGTCTCTTTAGTTGTCCA
This sequence comes from Sphyrna mokarran, assembly GCA_024679065.1. Classification (NCBI taxonomy): domain Eukaryota; kingdom Metazoa; phylum Chordata; class Chondrichthyes; order Carcharhiniformes; family Carcharhinidae; genus Sphyrna; species Sphyrna mokarran. The sequence goes on along the minus strand of JAGIQG010000010.1, from coordinate 41,222,521 downwards.
CTTGCACTGACCTTAAAGTCCTTCCATTCAAAAGGACTCTCCACCCATTTTAAGGTGTCTCACAGACTGACTGACTATGTGGTCAGGGTTAAATTTAAAAACAGTGTGCATCAACTTCTAGATTTGGTCACACCTTTTACCTTCACCATCTCACCTGCCAACATCTTGCCATCAGCTTTGACCCAGCAAATATCACCATTCATCTCCTGCTGTCACTCTTGAACCTCCCCCAGTTACCCTGAACTCAATTATGATCCACCTTCACAAACTTCCCCTCCCCTCAGAGCTAATATCCATTACCATCCCCATGCCCATCCCTATCTTCCCCTCTCCCATTATCTGAGCCATCTATAACTTCCGAGGAGATTTTCACTCTCTCCCTACTGCATCCCACTCCCCCCTTTAACTGTAGCTGTTCCCACCATAACCAGTACACAGGATGTCATCAACATCACCATCAATCCTATCCTCTAAGACACTCTTCCACCCCATCCCTCTTCCCTGGATATTCCCCCCCAACCCCCACTTCCCCACAAGACCTGCCTCCGTGTCCACCTTTGCCCATCTCCCCTTGATATAACTGAAGTTAGGCGAGGTCCCCAAGAAAACAAAAACAGCAGCTACTGGCCTTCACCTCTTCCATGACTTTGAGGCCATCAGGTGTGTGCCATTTGTGTACAGTCGTAAGATTGAGCATTCTACGTTGTCACTGATATGGACATTAATTTTGAGGGCAAACTTAATTTCTGTGAACTGAACTAACCATATAAACAGTGGCTATTACAGCAGGTCAGAAGCTGAGAATCCTATGATAAGTAATTCACTTCCCGACTCTGCACTGTCTGTCCACCATTGACAAGGCACAGGTCAGGAGTGTGAAGCAATACTCTCCTCTTACCTCAATGAGTGCAGCTTCAACAACATTCTAGATACTTGACACTTGACAAAGGATCCCACTCAATTGGCACCCGTTCCACAAACCTTCACTACTTTCTCCAACAACACATTCTGGCAGCAGTGTGTACCATTGACAAGGTGCAGTGCAGGATCTCACCAATGCACCTTAGATCATGCTTCCAAAATCCACAACCACTATTATCTAGAAGGACAAGAGTAGTAGTTACCTAGGAAAACCATCATCTGAAAGTTTCTCTCCAAGTCACTCACTTTCCTAACTTGGAAACATATCACTGTTCCTTCACGGTTGCTGGGGCAACTTCCTGGAAGGTGTGGATGTACCTACACCTCAGGCACTGCAGTGATTCAAGAAGGTAGTTCACCAGTTCCTTCTCAAGAGCAATTAGGGATGAGTAATAAATGTTGGCCTAGCCAGTGAGGCCAACATTCCATAAATCAATAAAAAGAATCAAATTCCCAACATTTTATCCCATTGTCCAGGAGAAAAATTTTTTAGTCTTTGATGAATGAAGTGCCTCAACTCCTTTTGGACTCAACATCATGTTCAAAGCTTTAAATTGTTAAATCCAAAAATGCCTTTTGTCCCAACGCAATCCCCATTTCCCCAAAGGGCTATCTGTCACATTTTTTTAGGTTTCTTTGACTGAGCACGAACAATTGTTCTCCTATAAACACGTACCTTTACCCTATCTTTATGCAATATCAATGTCTTCTTGAATCCTGAACTGCCACTAACACCCTCTTTTTGTTGTGTGCTTGAGATCTTTATGCATTCTCTCTTACTTGACAACAATCAATACATTGCTTTTCCTCTATCTTTCCAACACCTCAAACAGTATAAAATCCATCACTTTTGTCCGTCTCCTTAGCTCTGCTGAAGGGCCACATGATTTTGAAACACTGGGGGGATTTTCTGCTCCCGTTTTTGGGCAGAGCAGAAACATCAGAGAATTGTGTGCAAGTCCCAAAACAGCTTTTACATGTGTGGCATTTCCCACTGCGATTGTCCCTGCTCCTCTTGCCAATGACATAGTATGAATCCTGATTTTGAAAGTTGCATTAATTTAAATGCCATTATCGGACGTTTACACCTGACAGATCTTCACATTAAATTGTCCATTCACATTAGTATGGTTCATAAATTCATGGATATAGGAACAGAATTAGGCCACTCGATCCACTGAGTCCGCTTCACCATTCAATCATGGCCGATATACTCCTCATCATCATTTTCCTGCCTTTTCCCCATAGCTCTCTAACCCATTATCAATTAAAAATCTGTCTAAATCCTACTCACTGTCCCAACATCCATCGCACATTGGGATAGTGAATTACAGACATTCACAATCCTTTGGAAAAAATAGTTTTTTCTCAACTCCTTTAAATTTGCTGCCTCTTTATCATAAGATTTTGACCCCTCATCATAGAATATCTCATAAGAGGAAATATCTGATCCATTTCTATTTTATCCATACCTTTTACCAACTTATATACTTCAATTTGATCTCCTCTCATTCTTCTAAATTCAAATTCCAAACTAATCTAAACTGTTAGATCTAAACTGTTCAATCTCTCCTCATACAACAAACCTCTCATTCCTGGCATCAATCTTGTGAATCATGATAAGTCTCCCACAACATGCATCTGATGAGCAGAACCTGCCAGAGATGCAGGGTTAAATACAGGCCCTAGGGAAGTAGAGTGATGCTTAGTCTACACTCTGCACTGCCCTCTGGCATTGCCCTGCACTTTTCCCACTCAAGATTACTCTTTGCCAAAAAATGATGAATTTTCACTTTTTGTTTCTTACTCCACAGATGTTGCCAGGCCTGCTAAGTTTATCCAGCATTTTGTGTTTTATTATTATGGACATGTGATGATCATTTTAACCCTATCAGCCTGGCATCAAACCAACAAGATTAACTGTCATGTTATGCCCCATTTCACATCATTGAAAAGATCTGATTCCCTCAATTGCCCACAGGGTATGTTCAATTAAATCAATAAAGCAACATATGAAAATTTGAAATAAAAGCAAAAAGTGCTGGAAAAGCTCAGCAGGTCGGACAGCATCTGTGGAGAGAAAAACACAGTTAACATTTTGAGTCCAGTATCACTCCCGGAACTGAAGAAGAGCAGAAGGCTGTTGGGTTTTATGACTGTTGAGGATGAGATTAAGTCAACCTTTATGATTTGATAAATTATGGCAAGTTTGGCGGATAACTTTCAATGTACTTGACTTATTCAAATGCATGGTGGTAGTGGTGAGCACTGCTGCCTCACCAGTGTCAGGAACCCGGTTAGATTCCTGGTTTGGGTCACTGTGTGAGTGGAGTTTGCACGTTCTTCCCGTGTCTGCGTGAGTTTCCTCCGGGTACTCTGGTTTCCTCCAACATTCTGAAAGACATGCTATTTAAGTACATTGGGTACACTGAGGGAGAATTTAGCATGGCCAAACAGGTGCCAGAGTGTGGTGATTAGAGGACTTTCACAGTAACTCCATTGCAGTGTTAGTGTAAACCTATTGTGACTAATAAATAAACTTTACAAGATACAAAAACTGAACTTGTTCAACAATCCTGGTTATTGAGTCAGTTAGAATCTCTAAAGGATAGACTACTTTAATTTTGTAGTTGAAGAAAACAATGCCCACAAACAATATCATCCCTTTAAAATTATTATTCAACCAACTGTATTAAAAGAGATTAAGGAGTTATTATCTCTCTGTGCAGCCTTGCAGTATGTAAAATGGCTGCCAATTACGACATCAACTACACTTTAAAGATGTGTTCTGTTGGTTATGAAGCACTTAGAGAGGTTCTGAGCTCATTAAATGGAAGTTATTTTTTTCTTTAACAAGGACAAACAAAACTGCACATGCACAAGTTAATTATATAAGAGAAGGTTAGTCCAAACGACAAACAGCTACTGTTATATTTTACGTACCAGAATAAGGCAGCTATTGCCATCAAATTACACTCGATTTACTATCAACTGTAGATATATTTGCAAACGATATGGCTTTTACATTCTCTGGTTAATATTCTGTGCAGTAATTTTACTTATTAGTAGAAGTCTAAATCAAGGTTTAATGTTATTATCTCTGAAAATAATTCAGGACAGTAGAAAATTCCTGTGGGGTTATAAGTAGATCCAGTCAATAAAACAATTTTAAAGCAAGGTTTTAAGCTCTTTATCAGAAATGTATTCAGATAGCCACATCAGTAAAACTCTTCCCCTGATGATGAGAGAGCTGAGTCTCACTTGTAAGAGAAGTCTAAACCTCAGAAGATTATGCATCCAGAGTTAAAAAAGGAAATAGTCGTATAAACATACATGCTTCTGATGACAATGAAGGTAAGGATGGCCAATAGCTTGGCCAAAGTCTTAGAAAGAAAGCATAAGAGATTTGCAGTAATATAGTGCTTTTTGTGACCACTCTGTCTTAACACTTGATTTGATTTATTGTTATAGTCACATATTGGGATAATGAAAAATGTTGTTTCTTGTGCACTATACAGACAAAAGATACCATTCATAGAGTATATAGGTGAGAAGGAAAGGCGAGGATACAGAATGTAATGCTAGTCATACCTAGAATGTAGAGAAAGATCAACCGAATATGAAGTACAAAGAACAAAGACCAAAACAGCACGGGAAACAGGCCCTTCGGCCCAACGAGCCCACGCCACCACCCCGTTGTTCTCAACTCTATCTGTGATCCCTGTCTTTGTTTATAGATCTATGGATTAAAAACCAAATTTGAGACAATTTAGGGAGAATTTGTTTTCCCAATTAACCTAAGAGCACATCTTTGGGATATGGGAGGAAACCGGAGCACCCAGAGAAAACCCACGCAAGCACAGGGAGAATGCGCAAACTCCCACAGACACAGGCCCAAATCCATGTATCTGCACAGCACAGCGATAGTCACTGAGCTGTCGTGTTGCCCATCAAATGGTCCAGGTCAAGCGTACAATAACGACGTGAAGCACTAAGATACTCTCAAAAAATCCAAGAGCAGCCCTCTCACGACCTATCACGTGTATGCCCCTCGCTAGACAACAAGGTGGACCAAAGCACCTGTAGGACAAAAACAAGTACATCAATATCATCATCTATTTACACACTTCCCAGGGACTCCCAAGGCTCATGATCCCTATTTTAAATCAGTTTTCTATACCCCTCCATTCCCATTCTGTTCATGTGCCCATCTAAATATTTCTTAAATAACTCTAGAGTGCCTGCCTCCACCACTTCTATTCCATACCCCCACCAGCCTTTGTGTGAAAAAACTCCCTCTAGCATCCAAATGATACCTTACCCCCCTCACCCTAAGCCCGTGACCTCTTGTGCTATTTGAGTCCATCCTAGGAAAATGTTTAACCCTGTTTACTCCATCTATACCCCAAACAGTATGCACAGTCTGTATAGCACACAAGAAATAATATTTTTCACCATATACTAATACATGTGAATAATAAATCACATCAAACCAGACCAAGTCAAAAAAATTGCAAGTAAACTCAAATGCTCAAGCAATGGTTAAGAGTCATATGGGATTTGAACATTAACTGTTGCTCTGCAGACCTGCTGGCTTTTTCCACACTCAACTAAAGGCCTGCCTTGCATTAGTATTAATTATTGGTTAAAGACACACAAATGCATGTAAAATTAAAATGTATTTCAGATCTTTACCTATAATAATCCTGCAGACTGCACTTCCTTGAAAGATTTTAAGTCCATTCAAAAGTCTGGTACAACAGGGAAGAAGCTGTTCTTGAGTTGTTTGGTATGTGATCTTGGACTTTTGTATCTTTTTCTTGATGGATAAAGATGGAAGATGGAAGATGGATGTATGTTCAGTGTGCATGAAGTTCAGAAAATGAAATGCTTTATGAATTGTAGTCAATGTTACTGGAGGAAATGCAGCAGCCAACTTGCACGCAGCAAACTGTAAGCTGATAACAACCAGGTACTCCATTTTTATTTTGTGCTTTGAGTGAGGATAAATATTGCCTAGGATTACTTCCTACTCTTCTTCAAATGATCACTTTTATGTCCATACACACTCAGATGGATTTGAGGACTTGGTTTCAAGTCTCATCCAAAAGAATGTGCCTCCAAGTGGCAGCATTCCTTTGGTACTGTACTGGAATGTCAATTCTGATATTTTTTGCAAACTCTGGAGTTAGATTTGAAACCAGGGCCCTGTGACTTGGAGGTGACAGTGCACCCAATTGAGCCATAGCTGACACTTAGCGCGTGTTTGAAAGGAAGAAATGAAGTAGAGAGGCAGAGTGGTTTATGACGGGAATTGCAAGGTTTAAGGCTTAGGCAGCTGAAGACATGGCCATCAATGAAAGAAAAATTAATATCAAGGATGATGAAGAGTACAAAATTACAACTCATTCATACAGCAAAATAAAAGGATGAACAGGTTGAACATGGTGTGTTTTATTAGGTAGGTATTGCTCGCTTACAGTCAGATGAAGCAGAGAAAATCCCCCCAATGTCTCTGGTGTCACTACCCTTCACGTGACTACTCAAACAGATATGCATTAGTTTGCATTGAATAACAATCTCAGCAGAACATGAGCTGAGGCAGGGTTGAAGTTGGGAAGTGATAGAGGTGGAAATAGGTATTTTGTTCTGATGGTATAGATAGATATAGGATTGCAAGCCCATCTGGTATGAAAGGTCTAGTCCAATTAGGCCAGAGGGAGTGGGGTGTTTGGGCAGGCCCAAGGTGAAGAGTGGGCTCCACACAGGCTTGAGGGGCCACTGATACCCTCAGAGGTATGGTGGCAGTTCTGGGTGGGCTTGGGGAGTCCAGGTAGCAAGTGGGCTTGAGACGGAGGGGAGGAGTGAATTTCTATAGGCAAAAGGGATCCAGATATGTTTAAGAGGTAGCAGAGAGGGTCCAGAAAAACCTAGGGCAGCACAGTGGTTAGCACTGTTGCCTAACAGCACCAGGGATCTGGCTTCAATTCCCAGCTTGGTTCACTCTGTGTGGAATTTGCAGGTTCCCCATATCTGCGTGGATTTCCTCCAGGTGCTCTGGTTTCCTCCCACATTCCAAGAACATGCTGGTTAGGTGCATTGGCCATGCTAAATTCTCGCTCAGTGTACCTGAACAGGTACTGGAATCTGACGACAAGTGGCATTCACAGTAACTTCATTGCAGTATTAATGTAAGCAACTTGTGACACTAATAAATGAACTTCACCTTAAATAAGTCACATCAGGCTCGAAGATCAGTGGTCTTGGGTGGCCCCAGTCATGATCTCACCAGAATACCTCCATACAATGATCTGCACTTCCCAACTCTCATCCCACTTCACTGCTCCTCAGGTCTTGCCAACAGTTACTCTTGCTCCTCTCAGAGAATGCCCCTTCTCTTTTTCTCCCAGAGTTGATAACTTTGGATTCAACCTCCTTTGCCAGGGAAAGGGATAGGTTTGGTTGCTAAGAATAGTGTTTGTAACAGGGACAGAAAACAGTAACCTAGATCTTATGATCAGGATTGGAACATATATTTCCAACTTAGACCAGACAAAAAACAAAATTCCCATTTACTTTCTGCCTACGTTTCTAACTGGTTATCCAATGGAGGATTGTGTAGGACTCACTCAGAACAGCAAACCCCAGAAACATCAGCAAAGGGAAAGTGCATGCACACCCTTTTGAACATCGATAGCCGCTGTATTCCAGTGAACAAAGTGTTTGAATGTCCTAAAGCTTCCGTAAAATGCCATTGACAGGTGAGTCTGTAACTGGGTAGGATAGGTAGGTGGCTGAAATGGATAGGTAAAGTTCATTTATTAGTGTCACAAGTTGCTTTCATTAACACTGCAATGAAGTTACAGGTGGATGAGGGGATAGATGGGTTGAGAATAGTCGTAGTTGGAGGGGCTGGCAGTTCAGAGACTAGTGAGGTCAGGTTTGGTTCAAAGTTAGGTGTAGATGGTTAGTCAGATTGGAAAATGGACTAGTCAGGTCAAGTGGAGTGAGATTGCAGGATGGGGATTTGGGGAGGGGAAAATGGGCAGGGGGGTCAGTATGAATAATGGGAGGGTCAGCTCTATAATTACTTCGGCATGAGATAGCACTTCCCCAAAGATTGTTAGAGTGCCAGGTTCTAACTGAAACAGTGTGTATATCTCCAGATGCATAGCCGAGTTTTCAGACCCAAGTTTCCACCATTCTGGTAGGAGAAAGGGGTGAAAGGGTGGGGGTGGGAAGGCGATCAGGGGTGGGAGTTGGCCTTTGATTATATCATTAGTCTGGTGGGGCAGGGCCTGATGGAGCAAGCAAAGGCTGGCTCCACAGAGATCAAATGTTATCATTAAAGAGCATCCCATTCAGTGAGGTTAAACATGCCTCAGCCCCTCCCTCAACATGAATATATTGGGCATTCTCCCCTCCACTATCCAAACAAATATTGTGGCTCTCTTCCCTGCTCTCCCTTCCCCTGCCACTCCACCAACCAATACAGCAAGATAGCAGTATGATGGACACAGCTATCCTCCCATTCACCTCCCCCCACCGCCAGATTTGTTCTGTCCTCAATGCCAAGTTTCCCCTTTCATAGGCGTCAACCCTTCCTCTCTCCCACCACACATAACAGGAACTCCACCATGAAGCTCCCAAGAATTATCAAATATGGGACTTCCCTGGCACAAGTTGGCACTCCCAGGTTGGTACAGTCAACCCTTACCATGTCATTGCCTGGTATGCCCTTCTGTACCAAGGGATTATACTTTAACTTGATGCTTCTGACAGGATCCCTTTGACTGATTCACATCTTCATAAAGTTGTTCTAAATCTTGCCAGCGTGACACCATGTTGGTAAGATTTGAATATTCAGTGAGGGAAGAATCACCTGGCGGGGAGACATGTTAATATTATTAAAATCCACTGAAATGCATTGAAATGAAGATTTAAATAGGGGTAGGAACCTTGTTACATCACTGGCAAGGTACAGGGAAAATGGGGAATGGGATCTCGCCAGCAATTTTCTGCCCGTGGTACCATTTGCGCTCTTGAAGGATATCAACACAAAATGGCCTCATCATTTTTCTGTCAAACATTTTCTCAAGAGCCACAATACCAGAAGACCATGGAGTATAGAAAAGACTTGCCAGATGTTGCCTAGTATGGAGGGTATATTAATGAGGAGAGATTGAATAAACTGGAATTGTTCTCCCTGGAAAGATGAAAGCTGAGGGGTGACCCAATAGAAGTTTATAAAATTATGAGAGTGTAGATGGAGTGAACAGTTGAAAGCTTTTCCCAGGAAACGACAATTACACGTTCAAGATTAAGGGGGCAAAGGATTAGTGGAGATGTGGTGGGAAGCTTTTTTTAAAACACAGTGAGGGCTGGGGGCCTGGCATGCACAGCCAAGTGAGGTGGTTGAGGCAGTTATCATAGGTCATTTAAGACCTATCTTGATATGCATATGCATGGGGAATAGGGAAATATAAGTGATTGGTCTCAGTAGGACAACATGATTGGCGCAGGCTTAGAAGGCCGAAAGGCCTGTTTCTGTGCTGTACTGTTTTTTGTTCTTTTTATTCAAGTAAGTTCCATGGAACTGTCTGAAGTTTTTGACTCAAAGTTGGAGACTTTTATGAAGGGCCTTGGACAGAAAGGGAATTACACATTAGATATTCAAACTTTCTCAACAATTCCTATAGAGCCAATGCATTGTGTGACTATCTGAGATTGGAAGATTTGAACTGAACAAAATGGGTTGAGAAAGCATAGTGACTCACAGTCAGAGGAGGAGTTAGCAATGATTATGTTAGTCATTACTGGTGCTGCATATTGAAACTGGGTTACTCCATTGCTGGACAGCCAGCCAGCAAGGATGGAAGTTGACACAGGAGCAGCAGTCTCACCGCTGCTAGAGACTATTTACAAGGAGAAACTTAAACACATTTCCTTGATGCCATCAAAGATAATGCTGAAGACATACACAGGTAAAATGGTTCCATTGAAGGGCTGCATTGAACTAACTGTACAAATACAGATTTGGTTCTACATTTTACTAAAGGGCAACTATCCAGCATTAATGAGTCACACATGGCCGGAGAAGATTTGACTGAACTGGGTCAATATCAATATGATGACCAATGGAGAATCAGGCCTTACAAAAATTTTTAAAAAATACATTGTTGTTTTTGATGGATAATGAGAGATGATTAAAGGCATTAAAAGTGAAGTGAAAAAAAAAGAAAGTCAAGAAAAATAATTGAAGGTCTGTACCATATGCTATTAGGCTGATCGTGGAAGCAGATTTGGTATAAATTGTGAAGACATGAATCTTGGGGCTTGTCAGCATTAAGGAATGAGCCATACCAATAGTTCCAGCCAATAAGAAGGATCAATCCATAAGAAGTTGCAGAAAACTTCAATGTCACCATTAATCCAGAGTTAAATGCAGATCGCATTGAAGACTTATTTGCAGGAGACCAACATTTCAGCAAAATTGACCTGAGCTGGGCCTACTTAAAGAAGAATATGAATAAGAAGTCACTGGAACTTTTGGCAATTGAGACACACAAATTTGTTCCAGTACTGAAGATTGCCACTTAGTATTACAGCAACTCCTGCATTATTTCAAAGAGCAATCGATTAGATACTGAGTGAAGTCCAGTGTTATCTGGATGATATCCTAATCACTGGAAGAGATGAAGAATATCTTCAAAACTTGAATGCCACTCTCCAGAGATTAGACAACTATGGTCAAAGAGTTCACAAATAATTCTTCCAATCTTCCGTTGAGTACTTGGGCCATGTGATTGATGACATTGGTCTTCTCAAACCTCCTTTAAAGATTAAAGCTATTATAGAAGTGCATGCACCTCAAAATATTAAACGGCTGTGTGTTCTTTTCTAGAATTGTTGAGCTATTATAGACGATATGTCCCAAACTTGGCAACCATTCTGAATCATTACATGACAAGAGGTGGAATTGGTCGGATCAACACTAAGCTTTTATGTAAGCCAAAGAAGCATTACTTAAATCCGAAGTTCTTACGCATTTTGATTCTACTCTATCCCTACAGTTAGCTTGTGATGCATGCCCTTATTGTGTAGGAGCAGTGATCTCCCACATCATGCCTTCGGGAGAAGAAACACCTATTGTTTTTGTGCCCTGAGTCTTCAGCAAAGTTGAAGATAACTATGCATAGATTGAAAGGGAAACATTACGGATCTTTGGAGTAAAGAAATTCCATCAATTCCTGTATGAGAGAAAATTTACATTGTTGACGAACCATCATCCACTAACAACTATTACTGGACCACACATGGGAATTGTAGCACCTGCAACAAGTAGAATACAAAGATGGCCATTGCTTTACCCTCACAAACTTACACCATCAAGTCTATCTGATAACATGGATGGCCTTTCAAAATTGTCACTGCCAGTAACTCAGATTATTCAAGCAGGAATATCTTCTCCTTTGAACAAGTAAGTAATATATTAGTCATTTCTAGGCAAGTGAGAAGTCCACATCATGTCGTCCTGCTAACAATGGACTAGCAGAATATTTGATCCAAACCATGAAACATACGTTCAGAGCAACCAGGGAACAATGTTCACTAATCAAACATCTTAAATTCCTACAAGTATATGGGAATACCACACATTCAATGACTGAGACTCCTACGTTACTAATGCTGAAGACACAATTATGTTCAACATTTGATCTGTTGAAATTTCCAGAAATGAAATAAGTTGTGCAACACCAACAATAAAGACTAATAGAATGTCAGAAAAGCCAAATTGAAGCATAGAGTTTTCCAGCAAGGACAAAGAGTTTTGGCTCGGAATTACTCCAAAGGAGAGAACTTGATTTCTGCCACAATCTTTGTTCAAACTGAACCTGTCTCTAACTGTCTAGAGCAAGAACGACAAGGGGGACTGTTGGAAGCCACTGTTTTATTTTATTTTTTAAACAAATTTTTATTAATGTTTTTTCATCTGGGATAAACTCAACTGAAACCTGAAGTTTTAACTTATACTGGGATCATGTTACAATGTTACATGTGCTGCTCTGCTTGTCACGTATTCAGTTGTGTGATTTAGCTAACCTTGGCAAATGATCACTAACTTGTGCACAGTGCATAATCAAAAGTCAGAACCAATTAGTGTTGGCCACCCTTTACAAGGGTGTTTAATTAATCAATGATTGTAAATGGTTATTCTCTGGAGCAATGAATAATAATACTGTATACGAGCAATAGAAAGGAGAGAGACTGGTGAAATGGTGAGAGAGAAAGAACACGAGCGATACTGAAAAGGTGGTGTACATCTTGTAAGAGAGACAAAGAATGTACTAATAAACTGATATGTTTGTACTTAAGACCTACGAGGTGTCAGTGAATTTTTTTCTCCTTCAGATAATGTCATCTGTGGTTTGGATAATTTTAGGTTCAAATGTGGACCACCTGTTAGCTAGGAGAACAGATCCATCAGAATCAGAACCTGCAGAGACTCTGATTTCAACTATACAAAGTCTTGACCTGAAACTTTCTATAACACCAATACCAATTGGACATTATTGAAGAAAGGAACATCTCATCTACAGATCAGACACAGAGACAACCTTTAATTCCTACATCAAATCTGGTCAAACTAACCACCAATTATGTTAAGTGGAAAGACAAAAATGTCAGAGATTATCATCAGTGTAAAGAAAAAGACACACAGGAGTCACTGTAACTGCTTTGAGAGTGACAATCTCTTTTTTCTGGTTGTATCACAATTTGGTATGGCCCCTGCTCTACCCAAGACCGCAAGGAACTACAAAAGATGTGAATGAAGCCCAATCCATCACACAAACCAGCCTTCCATCCATTGACTCTGCCTATACATCCTAATGCTTCAGGAAAGCAGCCAGCATAATTAAGGATTCCACACACTCCAGACATTCTCTTCCACCTCCTTCCTTTGGGGAAAATGAGACAAAAGTCTAGAGGTCATGTACCAACTGACTCAAGAAAAACTTCTCCCCTGCTGCTGTCAGACTTTTGAATGGACTTATCTTGCATTAAGTTAATTTCTCTCTACACCCTAGCTATGACTGTAACATTACATTCTGCATGCTCTCATTTCCTTCCCTATGATTAGTATGTTTTATCTGTATAGCACAAAGAAAAAACATTTCACTGTTAATACATAAATCAAATCAAATCAAACTTCCAGACTCTGACTTATTAATAGTGATTGACTTACTGATTTTTGTTCATGTTGAACTTGTTAGGGATGGAAATTTGTATTAATTTCATTGGCTTACTGAGTTCTCTTGTATTCGCCAGAAGAGACATCATAAGCCCCTAGTGCAGGAATAGGAAGCCATTAATAGAAAACACACCTGTAAATAAAGCTTGTTGTTTTAGATCTTCCATGCTCCTGAGCATCATTCTCCAAGATACAGCATGGAGAATTTACTCTGACTATTCCAACATTTAGCTTCAGCAAAGTTCTGCTGATACAGTACTGGATGTTTGATAAGTAGTCTGATCTTTAGAAGCAGTGAAGGAATTTAGAGACGAAGTGGTGACAATGACATGGGGGTTATTTATAATTTGAATCATATCAATGAAAAGCAATATATAAATGAGAAATCACAAGGGAGAGTGAGGTTAGGTCTTTGGGAGACACCGGGTAGAATGGCAAGTAACCAGATAGTGAAGCCATTGGAGATAAAACACTAGCTATGATTATATGACTAAGAGCCAATCCCAACCCCACAGTAAAGAGGAGAGTAAAAAACAGTAAAGAGGAGAGCATGTTGACAAATGTGATCAACTGTATCAAAGGCTTCAGCAGGTCAAGAGGGATGAGGAGGAAAACTTTATCCTTATCAGTGACCCAGGATGTCATTTGTCATTTTGATAAGAGATCTTTTAGTACTGTGACAGGGATGGAAACTGATGGATTCAAATATGGGTTTGTAAGAAACATGTACAAAGATTTGGGAAGAGAGATTGCATTCAAAGACTTTAGAGGAAAGGTGGGTTGGGAATGTAGTAGTTGTAAGGTTGGTGAGTCAATTTTTTTTCAAGGGTAATGATGGCAGATTTGAGGGAGGGAGGGATAGTACATGAATAGAGGGAATGGTTAAGAATATTGACTAACCTGGGGCCAAGATGGGGAGGTTGGACTGATGGCAGTTCAATGGAAACTGTTGAGACTCAGAGAATGAATCTCATGAAGATATGAGGTTAGAAAACAATGAAGGCAGTTCAAAAGAAAGCGGGAGAAAAATGTGAGATCAGTGTTAAGGCAAGGTGTTGAGCAGTAGATGGGAGAAGGGAGGGATATTGCATAGGCAGCCGACTGGATGGTCTCGATCTTAGTGACAAGTCCATGAATTTCTTAATCTTGTTATTGGAGGTGGTGTTGTAGAGACAACTGAGTGTTTTAACATGGTTTGTAGCAGTGATAGGAAGCTGGCAATTATATTTTCATTTCAAGATGATCCTGGAATAGCAAAGTTTTAGTAATTGAGAAGAAAACTCAACATCATTAAGGGACAAGTTGTCAGAGGTAAAGTGCCAATTGGAGGTGAGGGGTTCAAAGTGAGTGATTGCAGTTTCAGTTTTGTAATTATCCAGGACTTGAGAAGGATTTTCTCTCTAACATCTTCTGAGCAACTGTTAAGATAAGTTGCACAAAAGGATTTTTGTGGAAGCTCTTGGATCCTGCAGCTAGGTTCTGAAAATCAGCATTCCTCCATCTCTGGCCTCTTGTGTATCCTACTCCATTTTTCCGTTAATGGCAGCCGTGTCTTAATCCACCAAGACCCCCTTCTCTGAAATTTCTTTTCTGCCTCTCCACATCTTTCCTTCAAGACACTTAAAACACACCTCATTGACCAAGCATTTGTCCATCTGCCATAAGGTCTCTTTCCTTACCTTGTGTCAATTTATATCTGGCTTTCTTCATGTGAAGTACTCTGTGAAATAAGTAATAGATCCAGACAATTTCACTCGAAACTGCATTGACATATGGAGTGATTGTCTGCTAGCAGACAATGCTTCATAGATGAGTAAAAGGTAAGTTCATGTAGTCCCAGATGACTTTAGACTTCTCTCCATTTTGAGGATAAAGTTGACTACTGGTGATTTAACCTGAGGGTCATCACATCTCAGGCAAGGGGCAAGTTGAGGAGGCAGGGCCTTGATGAATAACAAACTGATATCTTTGAGGTTGATTGGATGCAGATGCACTCATAGAATCTTATAGTGCAGAAGGTGGCCGTTTGGCCCATCAAGCCTGCACTGACCATAATAAACCCAGGCCCACTCCCCATAACCCCATGCATTTATTTAATCACTCAGCTGTTGTGATTTGCAGATACTTTCACTGAAGCAGAAAGGTGAAGAAGAAGATGTCTCATGACTCTATTATGCTATCCAATTTCAGCAGTCAGGCTGGCCCTGCACTCCAGAATTGTCCACTTTAAGATGGTTGCTTTTATAATTGTAGACAACTCTTCTATGATCTGGAGAAATCAGACATATCAGTTAACAGGTTGAGGAATCCATGTTGCTGTTAGATATTTGATTTTTTTTTTGTCTGGTTTTATTCTGAATAACTTCAAAGTATCTTAAGTGTCTTCACAAATCTTACTTCACTTCTTCACGTGTATTATATGGTCACAAGGGAAAGCAACTGAATAAAGTATGCATTCATACCTCCTCATATCCTTCTGAACATGTCATAGTATGTCATTCTGATTGACACTGATTTCTGAATTGTGGACAGGACCATCAAGGTACACTCAGTCAATTCAGGTAAATTTGATGTGTGAGGTAACTTAGTTACTTATAGAGCAATATATTATTTAATACCATTGCTGTTTGGTGCTTGTTCATTTTGTTCATAGAATGGCCTTTTAGGGAGTTGGAAGAAAAGCTGTTCCTTTTGCTATGCTGCCAGCAACAAGGCCAATGAAAATACATCTGACTGTCACATCACAACCATAGGAACTTTGGTGCAGATGAATGCTTGTACTTAAATTTTACCTTAATGTAGGTTATGCCACTTTTCAGGTTCCATTTATGACACCAGAATTTGGGGAACCTATTATGATGAAAATATAATCAGCATCTTTGTCAATGTTCCCTTGAGTTCTTTGGTTTAGCAAGCAATGTATCAGTCACCTGCATTATATATATCAAAGCATTTCAGATTGCTGCTACTGATACTCTAAGGCTACTTGTAAGCTTCAGGAATCAGGCTGTTTCCACTGGTCCTCTTACATGGATATCTTCACTCTCTGCATACCTTTTGTATCCTCATGAACAGTCATATTTATTCCATTTTGTTCAGTCTCAGATTGTTCTTGATTAGTTGCTCATAATTTTAGCCAATTCCTTAGAATCTTCTCACTCACACATAACCCATAGTTGAAAAGCCCCTCGTGTAGGAGGCATTGGTTAGTCAAAGAATAACGAGTTAGATTCTCCGATCTCACCCACAGTTGGGATTCTCGATTTTGCTGCAGCAAATGGAGATTTGGTCGAGTGGCAAATTCTCCATTTTCACTGGCAGTGTTGGGTGAACGGCCAGAAAATTCTAGCCAACATGAGAGTGATACAAATGAATGGCTGACAATGAGTTCTGCAGTACGTTCTTCCTTACCAAATTCAGTTGAGTCAACCTCAGTCAACAAATGGAGAAAAATCCTCTGCTTATGATAATACAGCTGAGGACAGATAGTATGCAACTGTGAAAATACACTCGTCTATTAGAAAGCATGCCTCCAGGTACAAGGTATTCAATGATCTCTGAAAACCTGACAGCTTCAACAAAAAAAAGAGTGGAATTGTTGCATCATAAAATCAAGATTGATTGCAGAAATAACAAGAGAATGCACTTAACCTTTTGCAGAAAGATGTTGAACTGATTTTCACACGACAGTATTAATATTCAATATCAGGTCATTTGAATAATCATTTGATTTGCTGCAGAACAGATGTCAATGTCATCAGTACAGTGAGACAAAGCATAGAATTTTATCATGGGGGAGGGAGCATAGGGGTGACTCGAGTACGTACGGGGAGTTAAAGTGCCGAAAAATTGTAGTATGTGAGGAATCCAACATGTTCCAGTTCTCTTTTGCATTTAGCAGGCACATGTTTGGAAGCAAGCAGAAAATCATCATGAAGGTGTTGGATCAAACATGGAAAATATCAATGGAACAGCAATTTAATTCTGATTCTGGCTTTTAACAGCCAGACCAGTAAAATCCTGAATTGTATGGATCTCACCAGGGAAGACAAAGTGAAAACAGTCTGAAATCATTGACCAAAGAAATTTGCATACTAGAAAGTTTTTAAATAGAGTAGCATGACAACTGTGTCAATGCCCATGGGAATAATATTTGTCTTGATAGCATGGCTTAAAAAGGACAAATACAACTTCGGGGAGTCATTTGGTTTACCGTACACCTTACCTACATTTGCTGTAAGCTTATGTGCTCTCAACCACTGCTGCAGAATGGAAGAATCATATCAATGAAAAGCAATATATAAATGAGAAATCACAAGGGAGAGTGAGGTTAGGTCTTTGGGAGACACCGGGTAGAATGGCAAGTAACCAGATAGTGAAGCCATTGGAGATAAAACACTAGCTATGATTATATGACTAAGAATGGAGCCAATCCCAACCCCACAGTAAAGAGGAGAGTAAAAAACAGTAAAGAGGAGAGCATGTTGACAAATGTGATCAACTGTATCAAAGGCTTCAGCAGGTCAAGAGGGATGAGGAGGAAAACTTTATCCTTATCAGTGACCCAGGATGTCATTTGTCATTTTGATAAGAGATCTTTTAGTACTGTGACAGGGATGGAAACTGATGGATTCAAATATGGGTTTGTAAGAAACATGTACAAAGATTTGGGAAGAGAGATTGCATCCAAAGACTTTAGAGGAAAGGTGGGTTGGGAATGTAGTAGTTGCGAGGTTGGTGAGTCAATTTTTTTTCAAGGGTAATGATGGCAGATTTGAGGGAGGGAGGGATAGTACATGAATAGAGGGAATGGTTAAGAATATTGACTAACCTGGGGCCAAGATGGGGAGGTTGGACCGATGGCAGTTCAATGGAAACTGTTGAGACTCAGAGAATGAATCTCATGAAGATATGAGGTTAGAAAACAATGAAGGCAGTTCAAAAGAAAGCGGGAGAAAAATGTGAGATCAGTGCTAAGGCAAGGTGTTGAGCAGTAGATGGGAGAAGGGAGGGATATTGCATAGGCAGCCGACTGGATGGTCTCGATCTTAGTGACAAGTCCATGAATTTCTTAATCTTGTTATTGGAGGTGGTGTTGTAGAGACAACTGAGTGTTTTAACATGGTTTGTAGCAGTGATAGGAAGCTGGCAATTATATTTTCATTTCAAGATGATCCTGGAATAGCAAAGTTTTAGTAATTGAGAAGAAAACTCAACATCATTAAGGGACAAGTTGTCAGAGGTAAAGTGCCAATTGGAGGTGAGGGGTTCAAAGTGAGTGATTGCAGTTTCAGTTTTGTAATTATCCAGGACTTGAGAAGGATTTTCTCTCTAACATCTTCTGAGCAACTGTTAAGATAAGTTGCACAAAAGGATTTTTGTGGAAGCTCTTGGATCCTGCAGCTAGGTTCTGAAAATCAGCATTCCTCCATCTCTGGCCTCTTGTGTATCCTACTCCATTTTTCCGTTAATGGCAGCCGTGTCTTAATCCACCAAGACCCCCTTCTCTGAAATTTCTTTTCTGCCTCTCCACATCTTTCCTTCAAGACACTTAAAACACACCTCATTGACCAAGCATTTGTCCATCTGCCATAAGGTCTCTTTCCTTACCTTGTGTCAATTTATATCTGGCTTTCTTCATGTGAAGTACTCTGTGAAATAAGTAATAGATCCAGACAATTTCACTCGAAACTGCATTGACATATGGAGTGATTGTCATTGACATCATTGCAAACCATTGCTGCAGAATGGAAGAAGCTGACACAGCTTTGTATTGTCCCCTGAAGAGGAACAGAAGGACAGGAAGTGCAAACAGAAGATCAGCTTTTTGGACACAGCTGAACAGTAGTGCCCCAGGGGACCAAGGCTCTTGTTGCAACTCATCGCTGACACTTTCAGTGGCTGGGAACTCCTTCCAAGAGGGCCAGGTGAGCACAACATTGCCAGTGGCCATCAAGATCACCAAGGCCAAGAATTGTATTGCCTCCAGCTTCTTTTAGATATTAGTTGAAGACATCTGCAGGACTTCATAATCTGCAGCCCAAAATCTATCTCCAAGATGCCATGATTACTGGGCCTGCTGATGTGCGTACTTTGCCACTGACAAGGCTGGTCACAGAGTGAGTTCTTGCTTTTTGCTAAGCTTGCTGGATTTTGACATGTTCGGAGGAGAGTCAAAGAAAGATCAGATCATCCTGGAGTCTTCATCAACTGGAAGGGATACCATGCGCTCAGTATGTGGTTCATTTATGACGACTGTAAATTTATTATGCGTGTATGTTTGAGCTTTCCTGGAAGCTGCCATGACTCTTGCATCCTGCAGTGGTTTAGTCTGCCATGGGTGTTTGTACCTCTGAACAGCATGTAAGATAGATAATAAGATAGATAACCACCCACTGAAGAACTAGCAAATGAAACATGTTAGGAGGTCTGTAAATGATGCCAATGAGGGGTACAGTTTGTGTCACTCACAAGCATCTGCTGGCTGAAAATGAGATTCAGATGCTTTGACTGATTTGGGGGTTCTAGGGATGCTTGGGGAGGGGGAGGAAAGAAGGAGTTGTGTAATGGGTTCCTTTAACATGACTCAGCAATTGGATCCAGAATGCTGGTGATCTGCTGTATCTTGCACATTATGACAGCTCAGAGGAATGGACCTGCAGGAGGAGTTAACTGCAGACCACTTGTCATCTTCCGATGAGGAGGATGATACAAAAAGAGGGAGAGATTGAGGAGCCAGCGGAAGAGAAGCATAATGTGGCTTGGGTGACTGTAACAACACATCTGGCTCCCAGAGGATCCCACACTGGCATCATAGACACAATATTTAAGAAACAAACAAACCTAAAGCCAATGGAACTGTAACTCTGAACACTTCCCAATCCTATGCGCAAGGCATTTCCACAGTCATAAATCACTGCATCGCAAACAAAGCCATTGACTCCATTCTGGGTGTGAAATTCTGATTAAGACTTTAGTACACTGAGCAATTGGAATTCTGCATTGAAGAAGGTGAGAAACATTATAAACACTTACCTCATTTACTATTTCACACACTGAGCTACATTAGCATAGATCCCAATGCCCAAGTGAATCCCTTTCTGCAATTCTAAAGTCTCTCTCTTCTGTTTCCTTTCATTTCTTTGTGCTCTTATCCCTGTGACATTAGTAGAGCTACAGTTAGCCTGCTCAACTGGAGTGCTTGTGGAAGTGCATTGGGTTTTTGAGGATGCTGTTAAAGATTGCTCCAACTGCATCTGTACAGAGGCAGGCATGGACATTGGAACAGAGGATAGTATGTGGTTCTCTAGCTGACAGAGTGGGAAAGTGATAAAAATGGAAACATGTTGAACTGCCCCCACTTCCTCCATGTGCTCACTTCTCATCATCCTCTGAGTCCATCTGCATTCCTCTGATGACAACGAGTTGGAGAGCACTTGGCTGCATCTCAGTACAGCATTCAAGAAGAGGCTTTGTTTGGTCCTCTACAAACTGGCAGCCAGAATGTGCAGACCATTGTGAATAATCATCATAAACTCAATGATGATTATTCTGATGATGATATCTGATTCTCCTGGAGCTAACATGGCCATTCTTTCAATGGAGATGGACATCCAGTGCAAATGCCTGAGACATCATGGCACTCACACTTCATACAGGTCATGGATTGCTCCTGTTTGTGTGCATGGGTGCACATTACCTCTGCAAAAGCAACACATTGTTGCTCCAAAAGTGTCACTTTTATTGATAACTCTGAGGCTCAGCATCTTTGATCAATTAAACAAAGCTTGGGGTGTCCTGCACCCACTAACAGGGACTCTGTCCCTCTGTTCAGCTGCTACTGCTCCCATGTGATATGTTCCTCATCATGTGCCATCCTCTGACCCTGTGAAGCTGGATGTGTGCAGGAGTCCAGTGGGGGTGCATTCTCAGTATCTTCCTCCGAGTACTCCTCATGTTCATCCTTCACGTCTTTTGCCGGTACAATCATTGCAGCTGTGGGAGATGAATTAGTATGAAATAGGGTTCCAAATAAATTGCAGATCATGACATTTAATGTATTGACAAGTGGCTCAATATGAATGACAGAAGTGTGATGTCTAAAACTGTAGGGCTCTGGACCATTCCATCATCAATGGATAATACCAGCGCTACCCTTCTGATGCCCAGGGATTTCTCCTCTGTTATAATCAGGGTCACAATAGCTGCAAGCCCATCGCTAGTTTTCTACTTCTCCCGGCAACTATGGGCTCTCTTCTTCTGCAGTAGTTGTGAAAGCGAGTAATGAACTTATTGCTGCAGATGGGAGGTGAATATGAGGAGGGTGATTGCAAGGGATGGGTTCAAGAAGGCAATAAGATGAGGGTGAACAATGTCTGTTGAGTTGAAGATTTGATGATGAAGCTGGAGGGGAAGAAAAAGTGTGTGATGCCAAGATATGTGCTCAGAGGTGTGCTGTGCAAGGGAATGCCAAGGACGATGTTTACCAACTGAGACTTGTAGAACATTCAGCTTGCTGCCCGTTAAGAGATTGGCAGTCCTGGATTCAACTCCTTGGCTCTGCATTCCTGCTGCTCACTACCTTTGCTATGTGCAGCCATGCATGCTTGATGAGAATGAATGGCCTTCCCCCTCTTCTTCCCTTCACTGCATTCAACATGACCTCCAGGTACAAGTTTTTGAACCGGGGTGGTGGGGACAGCCTTCCCATACCTTGCAGCCATTTGGCACCGATTTGCTACTTCCCGCTGATATTTCCAATGCCTCACTCAGTTCTGCCAGTTGAATCCTGCCAGAATCCCCACAGATGGAAGTCCTTCTATTTTGGCATGTTATTCTGCCTGCCCCTGGGAAAGAGACTAAACAAAGCCCACTAAGTAATGGAGTTCCTGGCCCAGAAATAATCCTCTTGTTCCAGCAAGGACTACATTGATAAAATTCTCCCTTAGCTTCTTCAATAGACTCACTAAAATATACATCAAATTACTTAAATGCAGAAACAACAATTAGAAAATAACAGTGAACCCGAAATTTAATTATTCAATTAGAAGTTATTGAGATTGACATGTTTCATTAATATGTTTCACTTGGGAATTATACACATAATCCAGGCCTTAAAAGGAAAACAGCCATCAAAATTAAATATACATGACATTGCTTTGAGCTGTTGTCTTGTAAATGCGATTATTTTGAGAATGTAAAGAAATCGAAGGACTTCAAGAATAGGAGTCACAGAGGAAATAAATACAGAAGAATGTGTTTATGTAGCTTGCACTTTTAAGATGTGATGTTGTTATTGTTTTGGAATAAGGACTTTTTTTTTCAACTCTTGCAACAACAGTTAACTGAAGTGTGAGACAAAAGATAGAATTGGGTATTTTATGCAAAGATAGTCTAAGAAACTGATGTACAAAGTGATCTTCTCTACATTGGAGAGACAGATACAGGTGGGTTGATCATTTTACTGAACTTCTGCTCAATCCACAAGTGTGACCTTGAATTTTCAGTCACTTGCCATTTCAATTTGCATCCTTGCTCCTTCTCTGACCTTCCTGTCCTTAGCTTGCTAAAGTTTTCTAATGAATTTCAACTCCAGCTGGAGGAACAGCACCCCAACTTTTTAACTGGCCACTTTCCAATCTTCTGAATGTAACTTTGATTTCAACAATTTTAGATCATATCCAAGATTTTCCGCTTCTGCCTCTGGCAGGTCTCGTGGCAAATGGGAGGAAAAATACCCAAAGAGCATCAAAATCCTTTTTATCTTGTTAGGAAAATAGAAGTCTATTGTCTGCTCTGGACATTAGTGGTGGAGCGCGTTTCCTGACATGTACCCCAGAATTCTACCGCCCTGCTCATCATGGGAATCAGAGCAGATGAGGGGCGAACGATGGAGAATCTGTTGACCTTGGTGGGATTTTCCGTAACACCTTGCCTTCATATCAGGTCATTTGAATACATTTAAATCTTCTGAATAAAGCCCCCTCATGGGTATCTTCTTCCCCACACTGCATCCAGCAGTAAGGTTGGCATCTAATTAGGTTGACCTGTTTCACAATTGTATGCAAGCAATGTGCACCTGACTACCGGTGCTTCACTCATAACTTTAAGGATTGTTCGCCTACATTTCATGGTGCAGCACTTAATCATGGCACATTGACTCTGCACCTTACTTCCTAGGCAGCACCATATCATTTTTGAGCGGTATCACAGGGAAGGCACGATCTTTCAGATCAGCAGTAAGGTGAGGTGCTATGGCGAGGACTGCAGGGCAAGGCCTCCTCTAGCAAAGGGGTAAAAGTGGACAGTGGTTGTGGAAGGGGTAACAGGGCAAGGCCTCCACTGGAAAAGGGGTGAAAGTGGCAAAAGATGCACTCTGACTAATGACTAAGGGATGCTTGTTGGATGCATCATTCTCAGAGCCAGAATGGCCAGAAGTGTCTTAGAGACGACATATGAGGAGTCGGAGCCAGAATAGGAAGATAATAGCATGATGAGATGCCTAACTTTACATTGCTGATCTTGCAATCTCTGTCTCTTTTCAAAACAATGTGGGAGGAGGTCTCAAAATCTCAATGCAATATGAGATCAAGAACGGGTGGGCTAATCTGTCAATGTGACACTGGCGCAACTGCCTCAGTGCATTCAAGGTGTTACACACGGATATCCTCCACAATAAAAAATAGCATAACATTTGAGAGGAAAGCTTGAGCATTCTTGCAGACACAGAAGCTGGAAAATATTCACCCCCAGGACAATGACAAGAACTAGCATGCACTTACACCACAGAGACCAAGCTGGTCTGGTACTGAGGCTTTAGCATTATCATCATGACACCTGAAGGGATGAGGAAAGACAACATTTAATTTAAGGAATAACTCAGCTGGTGAGAGTTCTGAGGGCCATTTGGAAACCTGATGTGCTGCACTGGGCACTGATTAAGGTGTTACTGAATTAAATTGTGAGGATAAATGCATGCCTGAGACATATTTGGAATCTTTCATCGATAATGCAGGGAATCAGAAGAGTGAAACAATGAAGCACAGTTGTGTGAGATTATTGACTAGTCACGGTAATAATAGAACTGCTTGCTTTAACTCTTGTTCATAGTGTGTCAATTGCCTACAGTGATATTGAGGTCGAGACCACTTAGGCAAATGGGTAAGCTGCAGATGTTCTATCAAAGCAGAAGCTGTCAGTTTTGGTGTTCATAGGTTCACACATGAGAAGTCTCAAAGCCAACCCCAAGATCAACAGTTCTTTAATGAACGTTAGTCCTCATGAATATCACAGTGCATGACAGAACATGTAGCATGACAGTGCAGTGGTTGAAGGTCACAGCGCCTAGCCGAACAAATCGCATTGCAGCTGGTCATATCAAAGTAGTGGAAGAAGGCAGGTGAGGAATGTAGGGAAAGTGTACCATCAAACATTCCTCATGTTGCCAAGATTTCAGTGTTAAATAGATGCAAATCAAATCAAGCCTTTCAACCCACCATCACACTGTAGAGATACATTGAATTTGGAACTTGGAGCTTTGGAGGCTCATTTTTTTTATTGTTGTCACAGAGAAGTAAACTTTAGGAAGATGGAGGCTGGATTGTTGCCATCTTTGTTCTTGCAAGAAGAGAAGACAGAGGCAACAAGCTCGCCAGAGGTAGGAGTTAAATCCTTGAGAACAAGGAGCAGAAGGACCTTCCCCGGATGCAATGGATGAAACTAACAGAAACAGTGCTTAGGTATCTCAAGATCGAGAGTGTACAGAGCTGGAAATCTTATCTGCAAGTGTGAGAGAGATAGTGGTGCTGACATCTCCTCATGTCCAGCGATCTACTGACTCATCTTTGCTACATTCTCCAGGAACTTGTGCCACAGAAACTAGAATGCCACCCAGGGCCAAGAACTCTAAAGCTCACAGCAGCACCAAATAAACATTCACCCAAAATGATTGCTTCTAGGGCTCCAGTGAAAACCCAGTGGGATCTCCCAGCATCAATGCACAAATGCATACTTGACATGGGGGGACAGTGGTTAGCACTACTGCCTCATAGTGCCAGGGACCCTAGGTTCAATTCCGACCTTGGATGACAGTCTGTGTGCAGTTTACACATTGTCCCCATGTCTTTATGGGTTTCCTCTGGTCAATCTGGTTTCCTCCCATTGTCCAAGATGTGTAAATTACCCATGGTAAATGAACGGAGTTAGGAAGAAAGGGTAGAGGAGAAGGCCTACGTGGGATGCTCTTTTGGAGAATCAATGCGGACTCCATGGGACAAGTGACCACTTTCTGCATTGTAGGCATTCTTTTATGGTTACATATACAACAGCCTGAATTTTAACAGGAGCTGTAACAGTTGGTAAGGCACCATAACTTCATCATGAAGTCTGGAAGCAACGTGCATAGTAAGTCATTGACATGAAAATGGCAGAAATAGCAAGATCAATCTGCAGGAAGCAAGCTGCATTCCTTCTGGATGAGGCAGTATACTGGTCAAGATAATGTCAAAATGGAGTTAGACCGGTGCACTGTCCCCAGCTGCCTTGGCCCAGTGTGACCTCAGTTACACCACTGAGGTGACATAGTATGCATTGTCCTGTTCTGACAAATGGAACTCGGAGAACCTTGTCAGACTGAAGGCATATAGTTATACTATGTACTATGCAATGGGATGGTGGAGCTGCTCCTGCCTCTACTTGGCGCCAATGGTGAATGCAATACTGTAGAGATGTTGCAAAGGGCTGTGTTAACACTGAAAGTTCAGCTACTGTGACCACACCAAACAAATCCTTCAGATTTGGGCACACTACCTCAGGAAGCTGAGATTCTTAACCAATCACAAGTGCTACAAGTATTTGATCCACTTTGTCAATTGTAGGGCTGGATTGTTGGAGACTAAGGATATCCTCAGCAGACCTTGCTGGTGAAGCCAGTTCAGCATCTGCAGAAGTGCCATTGAAGAAAGGTATAATGCTGCACATCCTCAACAAGGGCCATCATCGAGCTCCTGAGAATGAGCTTCCACAGTTTGCATCACTCAGATGGAGCACTTCAGCATTCCTACAGTGTCTCAAGTTATTGTGGCATGCAGCATTCTAATAGGATGTTGTGAACATAAAGGGAGAGATAGAGGACTGGGGACTTCCTCTGACAATGAGGAAGATAAAGATGATGGTCATGAAGAGGAGCAGATGTTGCAAATGCAACAGAAAAGCCTGAGAGAATCTAATCACCAATAGATTCCAGGAAATGAAACTACAAGGAACTGACTTCATGACTTACAGAAGGTCATGGAATCTGACTTCAGTTGTTAAATTCATAAGTATCCACATTTCAAGAGGAAAAACAACCTCCATTCAAATCTGTGACATACCCTCTCCAAAGCAAGGCAGTCACATCAATTATATATGTTTTATAATTTGTAAAAGTGTATTTTTCCTGAATGTGTTTGTGTGTAATTGTATGAGTGGGTACCATAGCACTTACATTTGAGGTAAATATTTAAATAAACAATCTTGCTTTTTCATAAATCCACAAAAAACTTTCTAGAGACCTGTGCGCGCACATACATGCACACACCCAAATTCACTGATTAGGGATAACAGGGAAAGGAGGCAATGGTTTCAGCTGTTCTCTCTCACTCTATCAGTAAGAAGGCCCATGAAGAGGAATCACTAAATGGTAATGGATGGGCATAAAAAATAATTAAAAAGTCTGATGAAATATTTGCTTCATCACAAGGGGTTTCCTATACAAAAGACAGGACATTATGCAAGACAACAAAGCAGCCAGCTGGTTTGACACACATCTATACCTTCAACATTCATTCTCTCCAACACCAGTGCACAGTGGCAATAGTGTGTGCCATCTACAAGATGCATGGCAGCAATTCACCAAGCCTCTTTCAACAGTTCCTTTCAAATCCATGATTTCTACCACCAAGAAGAAAAAGGCTATAGAATTATAGCACCATAGTCTCACTGATAATGGGTTAAAAACCAACAACTTCCTCTGTACCAGCACTATGAGCCACACAATGTAGACTTCAGCACTTCAAGAAGAGGGTTCAACACCACTTTCTCAAGGATAATTAGGGATGGTCAACAAATGCTGGTGTCGGCAGCAATGCTTCCATCTGTTGAAAGAGTAGCAATCGAGTTGTACGAACCTCTGTTATACTTCATTTGAAATGCTGAAACGATACTGGAACTAAAAGAGGTTTAAATTGCAAAGAAAGTTTGTATAGACTGGGTTTGTGTTCCTCCAAGTATAGAAGGTAAGAAATTATTTAATTAAGGTGTGATAATGATTAAAGATAGGGTAGGTAGAGAAAAATATTTCCTTCAGTGGTGCAAATTGTGTTATAGTTACATAACAAGGAAACATTAGTTAGGTTGCACAAGGATAACATCAAGAAACAGTTCTCCACAGAAAAGGTAAGGGCAATTTGAGACTCTTTCAGCCAACAAGCTGTTGATGCTGTGTCAATTGTGAAATGCTAAAATTGAGATTGTTAGAAAGAAGGTATTAAAATTATTAGCAGAGCCAATATGCAGTTAACATATGTGAGACATGATCCAATTGACTGGTAGAACTATCTGAAAGGTGGAGTTATCTGCTTCTGATTCTATGTGCCAGTATATTCTCTTAGCTGTTTTGGTAATTACTTCCATGTATTACAGTGTTAGCATCCCTACGTCTGGACCAGAAGCTCTGGGTTCAGGTCCAATGCTAGGATTTGTTGGCCATGGAAAGAGTGTTTATCGCAGTTCAGTGGACTAATAATCAGTTTGGGAGTCCTTCCTTGATTTGTTCTCATTCTTCAAGATATCTTACAACAAAAATTGAATTGCAGTTTCCAACAGTAACATTGGTATATTTCAGATACATAATACAAATGGAACAATATAATGAGGCAGTATCAAATTATCTACAGATATTCCTGTCACCTAAGGTCTGAAGGCTTGACTTTTTTTTAATTTCTGATACATGTAACAAATGCCTCAGACTTGCAAAGTAATTATAGATTTATGCAACTTAACAAGCAAAATGGCAAACCTGGAGTATTCTCTAACCACAAATTATATGGTTGTATAAGTCTATCAGATCACAGAGATGTGATAAAACTATTTTTTGCAGCATTTTAACATTGTAAGAGGTGTAAGCAAAGGAGCTGAACTTCAGATGTTTAGAATATCCTCAGGCCATGATTTCCCTCCTTAATTATTCATTCCGGCAAAATGTAATTGCAATGTAATTTACACCATTCCTGCTGTTGTTTAGTGACAGTTAAACTTCCGCACCGTCTCCCAGGACTAATTTCTGTTCATGTGTAACTGTCCCAAGATAGGCAAGTGTAAGATGATAGTTTCTTTTCTCAGACGATTGGATCATTTAGAAACAAGCTCGATAACAAAGGGCAGGTTTTCTGCTTTGAGTCAAGACCCTAATAGCAGAGTCAATTATGGGTCTCCATCCAGCATTGGACATTGATTTTTGCTAGAAGGGGAAATTATTAGCCAGAAGATGCATTTGTCATCCAAGTAAAGATGGCAGGTGCACTTCCAAAGTTCAAGGATTAATAGGTAACTCTCCTCTGACACATCAGCAGTTTGAGGCGGGAGTTGTCATTACCAGGAGAGAGATAGAGATAGAGAGAGAGAGAGATAGAGAGAGATAGAGAGAGATAGAGAGAGAGAGAGACAACCAAACAATAGAGACAACCTCTCAAAACTAGGCAAGAGAAAATATTAAAAAGTCACTCTAACTATAACTGTAATCGTTCCTCTAGATCAATGGTCACAGCAATGACCCAATGATACATAGAACATAGAACATAGAACATTACAGCACAGAACAGGCCCTTCGGCCTTCGATGTTGTGCCGACCAAAATAAAAAGCAATGCCCCTCCAAACTAAACCATTCCCTTCTCTTCCATATACTTATCAATTAACCTCTTAAACGCCACCAAACTTGGCGCATCTACAACAGCTGCAGGCAGGGCATTCCACTCCCTAATCACTCTTTGAGTAAAGAACCTACCTCTGATATCCGTCCTATAACTATCACCCCTTAATTTAAAGCTGTGTCCCCTCGTGCTAGCTTTCTCCATCCTAGGAAAAAGGCTATCACTGTCCACCCTATCTAAACCTCTAATCATCTTATATGTTTCGATTAGGTCCCCTCTTAGCCGCCTCCTTTCTAACGAAAACAACCTCAAATCCCTCAGCCTCTCTTCATAAGACCTGCCCTCCATACCAGGCAACATCCTGGTAAACCTCCTCTGTACCCTCTCCAATGCCTCCACATCTTTCTTATAATGTGGGGACCAGAACTGCACACAATACTCCAAGTGCGGCCGCACTAGAGTTTTGTACAGTTGCAACATGATGCTGCGGCTCCTAAATTCAATCCCCCTACCAATAAAAGCTAAGACTCCATATGCCTTCTTAACAACTTTATCCACTTGACTGCCTACTTTCAGGGATCTATTGACACATACACCAAGATCCTTCTGTTCCTCAACACTATTAAGAGCCCTACCATTAGCCCTATACTCTACACATTTATTGTTCCTGCCAAAGTGCATTACCTCACACTTTTCCACATTAAACTCCATTTGCCACCTCTCGGCCCAGCTCTGCAACTTGTCCAAGTCACTCTGTAAACTATAACACCCCTCTTCACTATCTACCACTCCACCGACTTTAGTGTCATCTGCAAAATTACTGATCCATCCCTCAATACCCTCATCCAGATCATTTATAAAAATTACAAACAGCAGGGGCCCCAAAACAGACCCCTGAGGCACACCACTTGTCACCGAACTCCACGATGAATATCTCCCATCAACCACCACCCTCTGTCTTCTATCTGCCAGCCAATTCCTAATCCAATTAGCTAAATCACCCTCTATTCCACACATCTGCATTTTCTGTAGAAGTCTTCCATGGGCCACCTTATCAAACGCCTTACTAAAGTCCATATATACTACATCATACGTGAGGTGAAAGGGGATCCCTAGCAAAATAAAGCCCCAATTCCCCCACGGTGATAGGCCAGCTTGTTTTTTCTTTATTCATTCGTGGGACACAGTGATCACTGGCTGGTCAGCATTTATTGCCCATTCCTAGTTGCCCTTGGAGGCAGGTGAGAGTTAACCATCTTGCTGTGGCTCTAGAGTCAAATATAGGACAGACCAGGTGAGGAGGACAGATTTCCTTACCTAAAAGGACATTAGGGAACCAGATGGTTTTTTTTTCACAATTGACACAGCTTTCAGTATCATCAATTCTTTCTTAATTCTAGATTTTTTTTATTAAATTCAAATTCCACTATCTGCCATGGTGGGAGTTAAGCCTGAGGCCTCAGAACATAAGCTGAGATTCTGAATTAATAGTCTAGCAATAATGGCACTTGGCCATAACTTCCCCATGATGGACTTGTTTTAATCAATGAGGGATTTGACAGCCAACTGAAGAATTCCAGTTGGCACAGGAGAAGGCCTTAGGCCTCTCAATTAGCACAATTGGCTACTGCTGCTTGCAGATGTTTTTGCCATTCTGCCTTGATGCAGTTTTGGAATTTGGCTTTGAATTGGAATTGTGCTGGCAAACCAAAATTAATCCCAGGCCCACCTTAGTTCCGGCCGAATTGGCCCTTCGAGAATCTTGCACATGGTGTTTCTTAAATTTTTTACTCATTCACTGGGACATGGGCATTGCTGGCTGGCCAATATTTACTGCCTATCACTAGTTCTCTTGAAGGACAGTTGAGAGCTACCTGGATGTGGCTCTGGAGTCATATGTAGACTAGGAAATGACAGATTTCCTTCCTTAAAATGGCATTAGTAAACCAGATGGGTTTTTCCAACAATTGATAATGGTTTCATGGTCATCAGCAGATTCTTAATTCCAGATTTTTTTAAATTGAATTCAAATGCCATCAACTGGCATGGCAGGTCAATTTCTGGATTAATAATCTAATGGTAATGCTACTAAGACATCGCCTCCCCTTGATACACAATGCTCTGACTATCACAGTTCCAGACATCATCAAATGTGAGGATACCATTCACCAGGTACACAGTACATACTCTTGCAACTCGGCCAACGTTGTCTACCTAATACGTTGCAAGAAAGGATGTCCCGAAGCAGGGTACATTGGGGAGACCATGCAGACACTACGACAGCGGATGAATGAGCATCGCTCAACAATCACCAGGCAAAACAGTTCCCTTCCTGTGGGCGAACACTTCAGCAGTCATGGGCATTCGGCCTCCGACCTGCGGGTAAATGTTCTTCAAGGGGTCCTTCGTGACACACGACAGCGCAGAGTCGCTGAGCAGAGACTGATAGCCAAGTTCCGCACACATGAGGACGGTCTTAATAGGGATCTTGGCTTCATTACACACTATCTGTAACCCCCATAACTTGCCTGGGTTAC
The DNA here is from genome assembly GCA_024679065.1 of Sphyrna mokarran. NCBI lineage: Eukaryota > Metazoa > Chordata > Chondrichthyes > Carcharhiniformes > Carcharhinidae > Sphyrna > Sphyrna mokarran. The sequence goes on along the minus strand of JAGIQG010000010.1, from coordinate 41,190,904 downwards.
CAAAAAACCTCACTTACTGTGCTGTCTGGAGAAAATACACAATTCTCTAACCAATGCTCAGGATTCCCTTCACACACATTGTTAGCCACTTTAACACTTGAATAGCAGGTTAGATGTAAGGTTTCGCATTCTAATCAGCAATCTGTGACTGTCTGTGTTGAGATGTGTGCTATTGCAGACCAGAACACTGCATTTGCCTGACGAAGACACAGAGTGTCGAAAGCTCACAAATTTACTTTCAAATAAATCGGTTGGATTTAAAATTGGTGTTGCTAGATTCTTACTGAGTTCTTACTACTCCAATCCAATGCCAGCATCTCTACATCATATCACGGTTCCATTCAGTGAAACGGTGTTGACTAATGAGATATCTCTGCTCTACACATGTACTAGAATTATGTTGGAATAAGATCATGCAGCTGAATTAAGTCTCTTCAACCACTTCTTAAATTGCAGTTTCCATTGGCTTTTCAATTGCCCTTTACTTAACAGTTTTGCTTTGAGCACTAGATTGGTGGTTCGTTTTTGGTCTTTAAAATTTAGAACCTATCTTATTTTCTTTCTCAAGGGATAGTTTATTTACTAGTTTGCATGTAATTCAGCAGCTATGGCTTTTAAAGATGGCGGCAGGGGTCATTAGCATGCATTAGCATCTGTTTTTTCGCATTTGGCATGTATTAGCATCTGTTACCACATAGCATTCACTAGCTGTTTCCCAAATGGATTCCTCTCTTTACTGCATGATTCTGATATTTGTAAATCCATCACATCTTGGCTGCAAATAGAGAGAACACAAAAAATACTCATGGTTTTTTAAATTCACTTTCCATCTAGATTTCCTCTGGGGATTAGAATCCATGCGAAAAAAAAACCCAGAGCTGAAGATACAAGATTCTCGAACAAATTCACAGGTGAGATGGTATATACCAAATATTTCTGATATCCAGTAATCATGTTAAAGTCATTCTGAAAATTTATATTACACATCGTATAGTTTTCCGTCTCTGACTAAATGGGCACATCTTAGAAATGTTTTCATTGAATTTTTATTCTCGATAAGGTTTCAGTTCCACTTGGAATCATAAGCTTGAACTCTAGGTACAAATTTGCTGTTTTTTTATAATGCTGAAGAGTGATTAAGATTAGACTGTCTGCAAAAAACAAAGCCCAGATTATCGTGTAAATGGAATTCAAAAATTAATATGTTGGTTTCTTTAAAAGAAATGGCATTTTGGCACTGAAGAGATTTGTACTTGTCCACTAGTTAATAAACAGAATGATTTATTCTACATACAATTATATGTTTGATATGGCACACAATTGGATCTTAATTTACGTGGAAAGACTGAAGAATGTGACATTGTTCTCCTCAGAGCAGAGAGTATTGAGGGAAGGTTTGGTAGAAGTGTTCAAAATTATAAGGCTCTTTTATGGAATGGAAAGGGAAAAACTGCTTTCACTGATGGGTAACAGTGATCAGTACAAAAAGGGCAGAGATTTAAGATAATTGGCACAAGAACCAGTGGGATATAGGAGCAATGCTTACAAATCAAATTGTTGTGATCTGGAATGCACTGCCTGAAAGCAGGATAGACACAAATTTAAGAGCAAGTTGCAAAAGGGAATTGGATATTGTACTTAGAAAGGAAAGATTTGCAAGGCCATGGAGATTATGTAGGAAGTGGGACTAATTGGATAACTCTTCCAAGAGCTGATGCAGGCATGATGGGCTGAATAATTTCCTTTTGGAGTCCATTCTATTAGGTTTCAAATTGCTGTTCACTTTTTAAAATTCTCCTTGCAGTCAGCATCAAAATATTCATGCACGCTTTCAAACCTGTAGCTGTGTCCTATTCTGGCATATTATCAAAAAAATTATGTAGGCTACAATAAAGATGAAAATGTCCCCATTGTGATGTTACTTTTCCAGTATAATACATCAATATGTTCCATTCCATGGTTTGTTACTCTTTGCAGTTAAATTACACTGAGAGACATAATGTTCTGGAATTGGTATTCTGCATTACACAGCTCTTCGTTCCCAGAATTGAAGTGTATTTTTGCATCTTCTGAAATAGGATTGAGATTGACAGGCAGTGAGAAGAGTGCCTCTATATAGAATACCTTCTAACCTATAATATTTGTGCAAAAAATGAAAACAATTCCTGTGATATCTTTGGAGGTGTTGAAACTTATATTGAAAAGAAGTGATTAGTTGGCTCTGTAATAGAGCACCGATATGTGATGCTGTGGAGTTTGCGACATTGGCTCAGCACCGAGTTCCTGCTTTCTGCTGTTAGTAGTAGGAAGATGCCAAGCAAAGCTCCGGGGTTGGGGGTCAGGGTTGGAGGGTGGAGATTGCAGCAAAGAGTTGATTGGAGGGTAGGCAGTGAAATTCATCATTTCAAAGGGGCCTAAGGTTCGGAATCTTAATATTATGTACCCTGTTGAGGAAGAAAATGAGATTTCATAACCTCAGGACTTAAATACTGATAACTACTGAAGAAAATTTAAACGCGCAGTCAGATTAAAAACAACAATTTATATTTATGCAACACTATTAATGTAAAACATCACAAAATGCTTCACAGGGCCACTTATCAAACAAGGTTTTACACTGAATCACTTCGGGAAATGGAGTTTAAGGATTGTCTTGATGGAGGAGGGAGTAACTGGGGTAGTGATAATGTTACAAAGTGGAAGTCTTGGGCTTTGTGATAGCACGGATAGAAACTTCTCTTATTTCAGCTCATCGAGGTGAGAAGTTTATTTCAGGGTCAGATACTACACCGAGGTTGCTGGCAGTTTGGTTCTGCATGATGTAGAGATGCCGGCATTGGACTGGGGTAAACACAGTAAGAAGTCTCACAACACCAGGTTAAAGTCCAACCAGTTTATTTGATAGTAGTCCCTCAAGCTTTCAGAAACACCTGATGAAGGAATAACATTCCTCAAAATTTATCGTATTACCATCAAATAAACTAGTTGGACTTTAACCTGGTATTGTGAGACTTCTTACTGAGTTTGATTAAACCACAGATAGTTGCCAATGAAAGGTAGGGGGTTAATAACTAAGGAATCACATGCCCGACCTGGATGTATGTAAAATCTTCTGAGCGATATCAGAGTGTTTCCCCACATCATCACGTGTGAGGTTGATAAGTATGTGTGCGAATAGGATACATGCCTGCCAAGAAGTAAAAAGCCAATAAAGGCCATTAAGTCTTCACTCAACAGCAATTTTATGCTGCCTGTGCAAGTTTTAGCTCCCACGTATGCAAAACAGATGGGTACACATTACATCTCCTCATCCAAAAGCAAGGTAAAAAGCCCCAGGAGTAGCAGCAGTTTCTCCATGATAGAGTTTGTAGCTGTGTGAGTAGAGAGTTTAGCTTGAGATTCCTAGTTATTGCTTAGCATTTGAGGCATGACTGTCACCTTTACAGAGCTTCCCTAGAATGTTTTCCGGAAGAGTGGTAGACAGTGTTCCATCATTTGTAAAGCAATGGTCGTCTGCATCTGATCCAATGGGGATAGTATTTTCCACTGGTAGGACTTCATTTGAAGGTAAGAGAGAGAGTGCAGTGTCTCTCAATCAGCTGCACACAGTTGTGTCAAGCTAAGGGCAGTCAGACAGAGACAGCATGAGGGTTTACACTAATGCTGGATTTTCTCACAACTAGAATACCATAGACTGCATGTGTGGGGCCATCAGGGTGCCAGGAGCTTTCATCAACAAGGATGTAATAACTTTGAAGGCAACCCGTGATTTCACGCCTTTCCCCTCTAAAGGGGCCACTTTACCACAAGGGGGTACCACTCGATGAACATTCAGATTGCCTGTGACCACAGGAGACAGATTCTAAAAGTATGTAACTTTTATCCAGAGTGTTGACATGGTGCATACATCTTGTGGTGTTCCCAGGTACTCAGATTGTTCGTGGGCCTGCACAAATTGATGGATAGCTCCTGGATGGCAAGGGGCTGATGACCCCACTCCGTCACACAAGGACTGAAGCAGAGGAGAGACACACCAGAAGTCACACATTTACAAAAAATAGCATTAGAGAGGACCATCGAGCTGCTCAAAATGCACTTCTGATGTCTTGACTGATCTGAGGGATCATTGCAGTTTCCTCCAGAGCGTGCCTCCCCCATGAGCGGTCACTTGCTGAACCAAGCTCTGAAACAGGGGTCCCTGTCAAGTGGTGGTGCTTGACACCAAACACAAAGTGATAAAGTGATGCAGGTGCAGGTGATTGATGGGGGGGTGAGGGTGGTCCTCAGGGTCGCCTGTAGCTGGTGTAAATGGCTTATCTGTAGAAGGATGCTAATTTGATCATCATCCTCACTATACATGCTCAATGGTTTGCTGAGGCAATGCAGAGATGCTGCATGGTGACATCTGCATTGGTGTTTCATTGGACACCCTGGGCGGGATTTGCCGGCCATACTTGCAGCAGGTCTGGAAATTCCCGCCTGAGGTCAATGGACCTTTGTATCATCTGCACCTGCCTAATGGGAAAATTCTGATTGCGACAGTTCACTTCCGAAAAGAGGGACCTATGACCTCTCCTACACCTGTGGTATACGCAGCTGGAACCAACACTCTTACCTTTATCCCATCTCACCAGGACTGGAGGAGCAAACTGGCCAGTGAAAATCCAATTCCAGCGTATCATTCTCGCTCTGAGTTAGGACCAGCAGATTGGGGATTTCCACACCAGTTCACTGGAGTTCGGTATTATCGACTTGTCTTCCCCTGACATTAGAGTGCCATATTGGCACAGTGATTAGAACTGTGCTCTTGGGACCCAGGCTCAATTCCTGGTCTGGGTGACTGTCTGTGTGGAGTTTGCATGTTGTTCCCATCTCTATGTGGGTTTCCTCCAGGTGCTCCAGTTGCTTCCCACAGTCCAAAACTGTGAAGTTTAGTCGGTTGCTATGCTAAATTGCCCCTTAGTATCCCAAGACTTGCAAGTTAGGAGGACTAATGGGGTAAATATGTGGGGTTATGGGAATAGGGCTTGGGTGGGATACTCTCTGTCACAAAATCAGTGTAAACTTGATGGGCCAAATGACCTCCTTCTGCATTTCAGGGATTTAATGATTCTCTGACAGGTGACAGTAAAAAAATCTCACTAGTGTTCCTTCTTTCTTGAGTTCCATTCTAAATTACCCTCCTCCACATGGGCATTTAGCAAGCAAATTCACTGTGGCACACTTTCGCCCTTCAATTCATTGTGGCCTATTGTGCTGATGGTCCAGTCTAAGCAGGGTAGGCTACAGTGCCATATACATTCAATCACTGAACACACAGGGTAATGAACATCCAACTACCTCACTTTGCATAGATCTATACCATTTACCCTTGCCAACTGCAGTAGATGATTGAATCTTTTGCAGCACTGCAGCTAGGTGTGGTGCACAACATTGAACCCACTGAGCTGATGTGGAGATGTCAACATTGGACATTAAATACACACAGTAAGAAGTCTCACAACACCAGGTTAAGGACCAACAGGTTTATTTGGTAGCAAAAGCCACTAGCTTTCAAAGTACTGGCTGCCCCTTTGTCAGGTGAGTGGAGTTCTAATCACCCACTCATCTGATGAAGAGGCAGCCAGCGCTCCAAAAGCTAGTGGTTTTTGCTACCAAATAAACCTGTTGGACTTTAATCTGGTGTTGTGAGACTTCTCACTAAGCTGAACAGTCACCTCAGTCCAGACATTCTTAATCAGATGATGCTGCCCATCCCGGAAACCATGTATGAAAAATACAAATATGTCCAAAATACTCAACATTCCTTGACCTTCTGCTTTCATTATTTCCTGAGAACAAAGCTCAATTTGACGCACACAATTTTCACACACTTAGCCTTTCCCTTTAGCAGCACTCATTCACTCCGTGCTTTCTTGCCCTGCTCACAGTTCCAGTTCATTCTTGTGTTCACTCAACATTTTAAAAAGTACATTTCTTCTTTCTGAGCTCTCTACTGTAAGCTTCAACAACTCATTGATAGCATATTTCCCTTCATTTTCTCTGGACATTATCCCTTCTTTCAGTTGCACGTTTTCACTGTTCTCTCTGATCTTCTCTTTTCTAACCCTGACAGATTAGTCCTTAGCAAACACCTCAGTTTCATCCTCTTACACCCCACCAAAAAGTTTTCCAAATTTGGCACAACTCTAACTTGTTTCCTGGCATCTTTGCCTCACTGTGTGCCCAATTCTTTGACCAGGACCCTACTCACTAACACTACCCACAGCCCACAACTGTCTTTTTGGTTTTAAAATTCTCATTCAAGCTGGGCCCATCCTTAATCTTCCCTGGATTTTTTTTTTAAATTAGGAACTGCCATGAGACAGCAGTCGATTGAATTTCTCTACTGCCCTCAGCCTTTGTCACCATCTCCCTCTGAACTGCTGGCTGCAGTATAAAAGATTAATATGAATGTGCAAATGAGATCACTCACATTATCTTGAAGAATTGTTGTAAGATCACGTGACAATCCTGAGCCCTCTTGCAGCCTCGTGGCGAGGATGAATTTTCATTCTAGATGGAGTTGCTTTCTGTAATGTTTTAAATAAAGTTACTCTACCTCATAAGACTCTTACAATAGTCATTGACAACATCTTGAACACTGGTGCATTAGAGGAGAAAGCTGTACTCACAGGTACATCTATATCATTATTATTAAAGCAACTGAGAAGGGCAATGCTCATGTTGTTTGATGAACTAACATTTATCTTGCAGAAACTGAATACCCATTCTCCAGAACTTCCTCATACCTGCTGCTGAACCACGGCCCACCATAAAACTCAAGCCACAATTTCCCAGATAATCACTGACTTCATCACACATGGGCATTAATCCTTAGTGGCCTCCTGCCTTGCAGTTTCCCATCTCCTATAGCCTGGTTCTATCTCCTCAACAAGATATACAAATAGAAGTGCCTTGGCAGACATCATTTCAGTCTATTCCTACTCACAGAATCCAGAATTGCTCTCATGTAGGAGGAGGCTCTTGGCCCATAATTAATACAGACTCTCCAAAGGAGCATTATGGCTTGGTGCCATTCCACTGCTTATTTCCCATACCCCTGCACATTTATTCTACACAAGTAATTATCTAATGCCCTCTTGAATGCTTGAATTAAACCTGCCTCCACCACACTTCCAGACAGTGCATTCCAGACCCAAACCACTCACTTGTGTGAAAAAAGTTCATCTCACATGACATTTGCTTCTTTTGCAAATCACTTTAAATCTGTGCACTCTCATTCTTGATCTTTACAGGAGCAGGAACATATTTCTATCAAATCACTTCTTAGTCTTCTTTTCTCCAAGGTGAACAATCCCAACCTCCCCAATTTATCCTCATTAACTGGAGTTTCAGATCACTGAAACCATCCTCTCAAATCTCTTTTGTCGTCTCTCCAATGTGTTCACATCCTTCTTGTAACATGACACCCAGAACTGCATACAGTATTCCAGTTGAGGTCTAACTAGTGTCCTGTATAAATTCAGCATAACGCTTTTGCTCTTGTATTGTCTGCCCCTGTCAATAAACCTTAGAATACTATCTGTTTTATTAACTGCTGTCTCCACATGTCCTGCCAGGTCCCTCTTTTCTTTAGAATTTTACCACTAATTTTATATTGTTTCTCCACATTCTCCTTACTGAAATTCATCTGCCACTTATGTGCCCATTATATCAACTTGTCTATGTCCTTTTGAAGCAGATATTTCACAATCCTCTTTACAGTTTACAATACTTCCAAGTTTTGTATATTGTTTACTGCAAACCAAGATCTAGATCATTATTATATAATCATGACAAACAAGGGCCCCAGTACCAACCCTGAGGAACACCACTACAAATCCTCTTCCAGTTTGAAAAATATCCATTAGCTATTGCTCTCTGCTTCCTATTACTCAAACGATTTTGTATCCACATTACTACTGTTCCTTTTATTCCATGACTTATAACATTTCTCACAAATTTGTTGTGCGACACTATACTGAATGGCTTCTGAAAGTTCAAGTACATCATATCAGCAGCATTATACTCATCAACCCTTTCTGTTAATTCCTCAAAAAGCTGCAGCAAGTCGGTTTCCTCTGGGTTCTCCAGTTGCCTCTCGTAGTCCAAAAATGTGGAGGTTAGGTGGATTATCCACAATAAATACATGGGGTTATGTGAATAGAGTGAATACTCGACCTGAATAAGATGCTCATTCAGAGAATCAGTGCAGACTTGAAGGACCAAATGGCCTCCTTCTTAATTATAAGGATTCTATGATCTTAAGTTAGATAAACGTGATTTCCCCTTTAGAAATCCATGCTGGCTCTTCCTAATCAATCCACATTTTACTGTATGACCACTAATTCTATCTTGAAAAATTGTTTCTAATCAGTTGTTCGCCCATGAAATTCATTTCTCAACTTTGTTTTTTCTCCCTTCATTCAATCTCTTTGCAGCCACATGCACCAATCTTCCAACAATCTCCTCCACTTTCACAGATTCCAGTTTCTTAGCCCTAATGGACAGCTAGTCTCTCTACCCTCCAGTCCCCACTTTAATATCCTGCAGACTCTTCATTTCTTTCTGGACAAAAAGCCCAATCTGCCCCCAATTCACAACATACTCTCTGTTGAACAAACCCTTTTGAACAATAAGTGCTTTGATTCCACTCACTTCCTTCAAAGACCTGGGATAGGATTTTACAGCTTCACTTGACCCAAAACCGTAAAATCCTATCCGAGGTCAATGCACCTTTTCATTGATTGCCTCTTGTCTGTTCCAATTCCTGTGGTGGGGGACAGCAAAATTCCAGTTATAGTGTTATAATAGGAATGTGTCTAGGTCCAAGCTATGGTTGTTTTTACATGGGATATACGAAACATTCCTTGTTCTAGTTCTATTTTAATCCCCACCTTCACCTCTATTACTGAAACATTGATGACTTGTAAAGCATTGCTTGTGCTTTTGCACCGAATTGGAAAATTTAATCAATTTTCCTTCAAGTTTCCAACTTCAAATGGTTCATCTCAATTCTTTTCCCTTTCATTTGATATCTTGATCTCATTTTCACAATAAATTTCCCCTGAATAAAGCTTTTGAAATCTGACTTACTGCTTTTCTTCAAATAATGTTGGCAAACAACTGATTAGAAACTGATGAAAGCTCATAAAAAAAAAGTTTGAGTAGTTCCCTTGATTTAATTTTACTGGGAAATTAGTTGGCACGGACTGCTCAATTTATATTCAACTAATAGAATCTTGGATAAAAATATCAAATACAAGTCCAGGCTTTTGGGAAACCTTCTAGTGAAAAAGTTCATCATTAAGTGATACAAGAGGGCACATTTAATTGTGTTATGGTAAAGTGTGTTTTTTTTCTAATTTTGCTTAGAGCTTATTTTGAAGCATTTGTTTAATGAGGGGAAAAGGTCTAAGTTTGTTTACAGTAAGCATTTTAAGTGACTTGTGGAAAAATGATAATATAATCCCCACACTCTTCAATTGTGGGCTGAGATTTGGTAGAACTTGTCGTAACAGGTTGGGAGAATCAGGTGGGAATAGTAGTCTGGTGTCGGGAAAAATGTCGCCAATTTAGCGAAGGGATGGGAGACTGATGGAGATAGACTGTTAATTAGACTCATTAACAAGTCAATTGAGAAATTATCCTGGTTTCAACCTACTCAAGTTTCTCAGCTGCCTACTGGCATCAGGGTCCTTTGTTTACAGTATTGTGTGCCCAATGAAGAGACTTACCATTGGGCAGAGATGCTGAGGGGTGGGGGCAAAGCCTTAGGAAGCCATAGCTCTGCCCCAATTGTTGCGCCCCTCTCCCATCCTGCCTAGCTGGTGATTCTTTACTTGTGGACCCCACCAACCCACTTGGTTATGGGGATCCATGGCTAATCTGTTCTGCAGGCTCGAGTGATAATAGCCATGCTCCTAGTGAGGGTATCCAACTGTACTAGAAGTGTAAAGCAAATTTACTGTGGATGCTCGAATTTGAATCAGAAACAAAAACAGAAGTTGGAAAATCTCAACATTTTTATCATGAAGGGTCATTCCAACTCGAAACATTATCGTTGTTCCCTCCCTACAGACGCTGTCAGATCTGCTGAGATTTTCTAACTTTTTCTGTTTTCTGGAGAATTGTTGGCCTCTGGCTGACTGCTGTCAGGGGTGGAATTTGCATATGACTGAAGAATTGATCCGACAGGATCCCTGACCAGCCCAGGTGAATTCCTGATTGTGCTGAGATAGAACATAGAACATAGAACATTACAGCGCAGAACAGGCCCTTCGGCCTTCGATGTTGCGCCGACCAATTAGGAAAAAGCAATGACCCTCTAACCTAAACCATTCCCTTTTCGTCCATAAACTTATCTACTAACCTCTTAAACGCCACCAAACTTGGCGCATCTACAACTGCAGCAGGCAGGGCATTCCATACCCTTACCACCCTCTGGGTAAAGAACCTACCTCTGACATCCGTCCTATAACTACCACCCCTTAATTTAAAGCTATGTCCCCTCGTGCTAGCTTTCTCCATCCTAGGAAAAAGGCTATCACTGTCTATCCTATCTAAACCTCTAATCATCTTATATGTTTCAATAAGGTCTCCTCTTAACTGCCTTCTTTCTAACGATGGAATAAAGAACATAGAACTTAAAACATAACAGCCCAGTACAGCCCCTTTGGCCCTCAATGTTGTGCCGAGTTATGACCAATCCCAAGATCAAGCTATCCCACTCCCTATAATTCTGGTGTGCTCCATGTGCCTACCCAATAACCGCTTGAAAGTTCCTAAAGTGTTTGACTCCACTATCACAGGAGGCAGTCTATTCCACACTCCAACCACTCTGAGTGAAGAATCTACCTTGGACATCCCTCCTATATCTCCCACCATGAACCTTATAGTTATGCTCCCTAGTAAGAGCTACATCCACCCTAGGAAAGAGTCTGTGCATATCCATTCTATCAATCCCCTCATCATCTCATAAACCTCTATTAAGTTGCCTCTCATCCTCCTGGAGTACTTGGAGGAAACCCATGTAGACATGGGGAGAATGTGCAAACTCTACAAAGAAAAGCCCCTCAACCTTTCCTCATAAGACCTACCCTCCAAATCAGGCAGCATCCTGGTAAATCTCCTCTGCACTCTGTCCAATGCTCCCACATTCTTATACTGAAATGACCAGAACTGGACACCAGACTCAAAGTGTGGTCTCACCAATGTCTGGTATAGTTGCAGCATAACCCCATGGCTGTTAAACTCATGCCCCTTGCCAATAAATGCCAACACATTATAAGCCTTCTTCACGGCTCTATCCACCTGAGTGGCAACTTTCAGACATCTGTGGATATGAATCCCCAGATCTCTGTTCCTTCACATTCCTCAGAACCCTGCCATTGACCCTGTAATCTACATTCAGTGTTTTCCTACCAAAACGAATCATCTCACACATGTCAGGGTTAAACTCCTTCTGCCACTTTTTGGCCCAGCTCTGCACCTTATCGACATCTCTTTGCAGCCTGCAAGAGCTCTCCACCTCATCCACTACTCCACCAATCTTGGTGTCATCAGCAAATTTACTAACCCACCCTTCAGCCCCATCTTCCAAATCATTGATTAAAAAAAAATCCCAAACAGCAGAGAACCCAGCATTGACCCCTGTGACACACCGCTGGTATATCACAGAGGTCAGTGCTGGGTCCTCTGCTATCGCTGGGTCTCCCATGGAAAGGCAATGCTGCCTTCCTACCAGTTCTCCAACCAGGTGTAACCTCCATCACCTCAACTAGATTCGACCCATGGTGTTCAAGAAAACCATGAAAAGCTAGTGATCGGAATGAGAAATTTCATTACTGTGCCACATGGTGATAATGGAGAAAAGTTAAAGATAAAAGTTAGAGACAAATATATGCATTTAATGTTGGAATTGCTGTAGGAAATGCATATATGGCAGTCTTCCATGGAGCACATGGCACTTAAGAATTTTATTGTGTTATATACATAACAATATTTCTTTAGGGCTCTATATTCCAGAAGGTAGAAGAATTACCAATTACCACACTGGCTTTGATATGTGACAAGCCTTTTATTTAGAAATAGTTCAGAAGTTGGATAATTATAGACATATTCACTAGCTCTCAGGGATAAGTCACAGAATCCCTACATTGCAGGAGGAGGCCGTTTGGCCTATCGGACCTGCACCAACAACAATCCCACCCTGACCTATTTGTGTAAACCCATGTATTTACTCTGCTAATCCCCCAATGCTAAGGGAGAATTTAGCGTGGCCAATCAACCTAATGGTCCATCTCTCAGACTGCGGGGGGAAACCGGACACTTGGAGGAAACCCATGCAGACATGGGGAGAATGTGCAAACTCCACCCAGACAGTCACCCAAGGCCGGAATTGAACTCCAGTCTCTGGTACTGTGAGGCAAAAGTGTTAACCACCATGCCACCATTCCATCCATTACTTAAAAAATCAATGAGAAGATATTAGCATTTCAGTGGAATCTGAATCTGTTATTGCATTCAGAACTTTCTATTCCTCTTTGCTGATCCATGGCAGTGTCTGTAGAACCAAATTCCCACAATAAACTTCCTGCCTCTTTGAACCAATAAGCCTGTGCTTAAGAAAAAGAAAACAAATCAACTAACGCCACATTTATTGTCCCTCAACTGGCCTTGGGGCACATGTGATGCTCAAGTCAAAATAGATCAGACAAGACAAATTCAAAAATACTTTAGAAAATTGGATTCAGTTAGATTTAGATGAAAAGTAATGGCGAATGGATATATATGGGACAATTTTGAAGAGATTTTCAATGATGCTTGTGATATCTAATTTTGTTTCAGATGATATTTGAGACAGTTTTGTGATCATGATGTGTTTTTCAGTCCTAAATTCATGACAGTTTCTAAGCCTCAAGACACAAAAGAGAATTTTCACCCTATCTCTCGAAATGGACCTTTATAATTCACTCCCACATAAGTGTACTATTTTTGGTCAAATTACAAATGACATAAAATACATTATGACAAATTGAACTGTTTTAAGCTTAGGTTGCTTGCAAACAATGTCCGAGTAAGCAAGCGACATTTTAAAGACCTTTTATTCTCCTTGGCCTATCTCATTCTGATGGAACAAACTCATTTCTGTGATATAATTGACAGCTGTTGATTACCTTTTTCTGTTCTATCTCAGTAGTTTCTATTTTGACACTTGTGTGCACAATATGTTGAGTGTGTAGTGTGCGTGTTTGGATGTGCGCATTGGTGTATGTGTTGGTGTTGGATTACATTGGGTTGTGTGTAACATGCAAACAGGAAGAAGTGAACTATAACTCTTTACCTGCTATGATGAGATGGAAATTCAGCAACAAATCAGTTATATGCAGGGCAACTTTACAATGCAAATTAGAACATATATCAAGGGATTGCTGGATGAAGTTAAGGAATTGTAACTCTTTTTCTCTCTTTCAATTCAGGTGTAACAGAATAAATGATTTTGCTATCATTTCCTTGGGTGGATGTGAGTTAGAACAGCAAGAATCTAGCATGTGTGATCTCCTTTGATTCTATGCTTAAATGCCGTGAACACTGTTTCAGAAACACATTGATGGACAGAATGTTTGTATTACTTTACTTCCTGTGATGAGTATGGTTTAGAATGATAGAGGTATGTACATTCTTGCTCTGAGAATGTGTATTCCAGTATAATAGTTCCAACAGCAAGTTTTCATTAGTTTAAAACTAAAGGTTATTTATTCTCCCATTTTACTCCAAATTTTAAAACATTTGACACACTTGTTCCTATACACGAAAAAAGATTGTTTACAGGAAATGGTAGTACAATTATATATTTTTAAAAATTCATTCAAGGGATATGGCTCTCACTGGCTGGCCATCATTTAATGCCCATTCCTAATTGCCCTTAAGAAGGTGGCAGTCAGTGGACTTCTTGAATTGCTGACGTCCAAAGCGTGTAGGTATAGCCACAGTATTGTTCGAAGCATAATTTCAAGATTTTGACCCAGCAATAGTAAAAGAATGGCAATGTAGTTTCAAGTCAGAGTGGTGAGTGACTCGGAGGGGAAATTGCAAGTGCTGGTGTTCCCATGTATCTATTGCTCTAGTCCTTCAAGGTGGAAGTGGTCATGGGTTTCGAAGGTACTATCTGAGGAGCCTTGGTGAGTTTCTGTAGTGCTTCTTGTAGATGATGAATACTGCTGCCACTGTGCATTGCTGGTGGAGGAAGTGAATGTTTGTGAGTGGGATGTGAATGAAACAGACTGTTTTGTCCTCAAAATTATGGTAACCCAGTCTCCACTTTGCAGTTGTTGGTCGCCCACTAGGTAAATCTGATCTTTTGAAGGAAGATGGTGTTTTAAAATTGAAATGAAAATCTTGTAGTCGAATTTCCAGGATGTTGGTTCTTTCAATCAAAACAGGTTGGAGGAAATCATTCAATCTGTTCCCACTAATAAGACATTGTTGGTAATGTCTTTGGCTGCTTGAATTACTTGTGGCTAGTTTGATGGATTTGTGGAACTGTCTGCAATGGCTTCAAGCTGATTTTAAAAGAGAGAAAAGAACATGGTTTTCTCATCATGTGTTTTTTTTAAATTTCTATGTCTTTTTCAAACAAAGAAAGGTAGTGTGTATTTTGATTCAAGCATCTTCTGCCATGATTTAATACCTTGGGAGTTTGAGACAGACAGTGTCGTTCATTTTGGATGATCCTTGAGTTTGATAATACCCATTTGGATTGGTTTCAGGAAAGGGTATTGATTCACGCTCCTTCCACACGTAGGACACGCTCCTTTTGTTCTGTCTTAAGGCAAAAGAGTTGTTTTTAGCTGTGAAAGATGCTAAGTGAACCTCAGGCCATCTTTTCAGCCTTTTGTGTCCAGTTTTAAAGTATAAAAAATGATTTTGAAGTTGAGGAGGAAACGTGCTGGTACAGGACATTACTCTCTTAATTCTTCAATGTTCATGCTGAACTAAATTCTGTGTCAGAAATTTCCCCCAATGAGCAATTTGACATAGGATCATTTATAAAGACCAGAGACTGGATTTTTGTGAAGGAGTTGGGAAGGTCGAGTTGGCAAACTTCCCGACTCAGCAGATCCAGATCCGTCACAAGGATTCCTGCCTATCATATTTTTCTACAAGGATGGTGGAAATAAGATTGTCAAGCCCACCAGATAGCAACAGAAGTGGGCAGATGGTCAGGCTAGCAGGCTAGAATGCCTATCTCTGACATTACCCCAGTTTTAATGATGTAAAGCAGGCTTTCAAAATTTCTCACAACAGCCACACCCTAATCTGCACCCCCCCCCCTCACCCCAGCCACCCACTGAATCCTCACATCACCATTCCCACCTTATATCCCTCATGTTACTTTCATACCACCCTGCATCCCTATTTTCCACATGCACCCCATTGCTCCCTCCATCCTCATTATATTCCCTTGTCCCCTCAAATCTCCATTTCACCTTTATTCTCTCTTTGCATCCTCAATTGACACTGACCCAATGTCCACTATGAGGCAGATCACAGGATGTATTTGAAGTGGATATTAAAAAATAAACTTCATACAATATAATCAAATTCAGATACCATACCAAATAATGTCACCTTCGAAAAACAGCTCCACCCAAAAAAATCTCAAGTGCTCAATCTGCTGTTTAAGAAAAAAACTCAAGCTAACATTTATTTTATGAAGCACATCAAGGCAGCCGCTGAATGAGTGAATTGTTTAGGTGGTACAGTGGCTCAGTGGGTGAGATAAATGGTAAGCAGATAGGGTCATATGTGGATGAGTGACAGGTTAGTAATGTGGCAGGGTGGCTGGTGAGTCGGATGACACATGGGTGAGTTGCCATTGTGGCAGGTGGGTGTGATGGTGGGATAGCCAATGCTTGAGATGGGTAAGGTGGCAGATTTGTGAACAGGTATGATGGCAGGTGGGTGGAATGGAGGGCTATGAGTTGCATCAAGGTGGAATGGTAGGAAGTTGTGTGAAGTGATAAGGTGGCAGGTTGGCAGCTGAGTGGTTGATGGGGTGGCAGTAGTTGCGGGTGAGTTGATAGGATGGCAGATGGGCATGGTGACAGGTAGTTGAAGTGGTAGGCTATAGGTATGGTTGCAGGTGGATGAGTAGGTAGGTGTGTTGGGAGTTGTCATGTTGTGCTGAATCAGGAGGGGTAAGCAAGTAAGGTTGGTGGACTATTCAGGTTGTGGGGATATTCAGTTTGCATTGAAGTTGGGGGGGGTGGTTGCTGTCAGGGAAAGAGTAGAGGAGAGTTGGGGTAATTTGTATAGTTTCCCTGAATTGGGCTTGGATTTTGCAGTCCAATAATTTCCTGGGTACTCAGAGTCAGAGACTTTTTAGGGATCTTGGGGAGCTGTTCATCGACAGCTAGGACTTCACAGGCAAATCCCATGCAGTCAATATGCTGGGGCCTCTGTAGGGTCCTAATGTCATTTTGGGTTATACATCCAGTCTCCAACAATCTGGAAACTGGAAGATCTGGCCTGTAGTAATTTGTTTTATTTATTATCCTCAAATTTCTGCAAGTTGCCCATTCAGTTGTGAGCAAGCTACATGTTATTACAATACAACAATAGCTACACTTCAAATGCTTATTTGCAAAACATTTGACATGCAATTGTAATAGTTATAACTAATATTTGCTCAATATTACAAAGATAGCAATACTTCAAAAGCAGAATCCCAGACTGCTTCGTGTTAGCTTAATTTGTCTGCTATCTGCTGTAAATGATAAAGCAAGTAGCTGGAAGGCAGGAGGTGGCCATGTGACTTAGTGTAGATGTAGTGCGAACTTTTTAATCCAAGTCAATGGAAGAGATGGCACCTCTGACAATACAGCACTCCCTCCATGTTGTAAGGGCATATTAATTTAGATTATGGATTCAAGTCTCTTGAATAGGTGCCTAACATGAACTATGGCTAACTCTATGTAACTGACACAAGGATTGGGAGACTTGATGTCTGAAGAGCACTGAAGATGGAAACGGGCAATGGCTTGGACAAAACTGGATAAAGCATATTAGGGCAGCTAGGGCTGCATATATTTGGGACAGATGTAAGCAAATTGCATAGGAATCTGACAACATTGATGATTTGCCAAACAATTGATTGCCGCTTGATTTCGTTTGTCATTCAGCCATTTCACAATTCTATAACCATGATTAAATCATTGTCTGATTTTTCTTTTCAGCTTTTGAAGCCATTTTTTACAAGTATAACCTCACATTCCTAGCATCATTCTGAAATATTTTTACCAAAAGGTTTTCATGCTTCATTACTTCTCTGAAAGTGGGGTCCTAGAACTGGATCCTCCAATAATTGTGCAACCAACATTTAGTAAAAAACAGCACTTCTGGTTCACTGCTCCTATATTTAAGATTTGAGGACCTCATTTGTCCCTTCTAAATTGCTTTATTCATTGCACTTTCATTTTTACAGTTCATATTGTGATGTTATTCATAAAGAGCAAGGAACTAGTTCTGAGAATGTATATCTTTGGTGTCAAATTGTGGTCAGGTGCCAGGAGACAATGGCCTGTCACTTCTCGCCTGAATCCCGACTTAAGTAGATTGTGCACTGCTGCACGTCAGAACAATGGGAAAATCCTGACACATGCACACACACACTGGAAATGCGCCATGTTGAAATCTCCAATTTGGTTTTATAATGTAGCCTGTATGGAAGCACTCCACTGCTGATCTCTGAAGGAAGCCATTCAGCCCATTGAGTCTGTACTGACCATAATTCTACCAGGGCCCTATTCCCATAATCCTTCATATTTAATCTGCTAATCCACTGACACTAGTGTCAAATTTAACATGGCCAATCGACCTAACTTGTGCATCTTTGGACTATGGTAGGAAACCCATGCAGACACAGGAGGAATGTGCAAACTCCACACAGACAGTGATCTAAGACCGAAATTGAGCCTGGGCCCCTGGCACTGTGAGGTAGCCACTTCCATCACTTGCTGATATGATAGGTGAGAATTTACATTTACTTAGTTACACATTTGCTTTCTGGTCTAACGACAGCGAGCAAAGGCAGCAGACAATCTTTGGGTGAGTTGAAGCATTTGGTGAAATGTAGTTCTATATTTACATTGGGAAGTACATAAACTTGGCTAGCTCAAATGCTTTAGAAAAATGTATTCTTAAAGTGACATTTATGAGAATCCTGTAAGCTAATGTGAAGTCTCTATCTTTCTAATAGTTACTGCAGAATCCAATGCAGATTAAAAATCTGGAGT
This sequence comes from Sphyrna mokarran, assembly GCA_024679065.1. NCBI lineage: Eukaryota > Metazoa > Chordata > Chondrichthyes > Carcharhiniformes > Carcharhinidae > Sphyrna > Sphyrna mokarran. The sequence continues at coordinate 41,172,563 of JAGIQG010000010.1, read as the reverse complement.
TATGTCCCACCACTGCTGATACATCACACTTTCAGCTTGATTTCTAAATTGAAGTTCTTCTGAGGCTTCACATAGGCACAGAAGAGTCAGGCTACATGTAAGATGTGCAATTTTTATATTCGAACCTTCCCCTCTCTCCGTCAAGTTTTGTTAGGAATACCCACGTCGAAGGGAAGAGTTGGATTAGATGGGGACTGTACTCAAATGATTAGATGGTCCAGTCGGTGAAGGGGGTAGTCTATTTGCTGGTAGCAGTCATGTTGGGTCAATGGGGGTAGTTTGGTTTGGTTGGTGGTTGAGTGGGTCAAAGAATAGTCAGGTTGAGTCGGGGGTAATTACACGATTGAGGGATAGTTGGGTCAGAAAAGTTGAGAAGTTGGGTTGTCGTTGGCAACAATTGGGTGATCGAAGGATAATTGGATCTGTTCTATTAGGTAGGTGGGAGATTGAGTGAGGGGAGATGAGGTTGGTTGGTTTTATTGAACGTAGTTAGGTCTGGTTTGAGGGGTGCAGTTGGTTAGGGGCTAGTCACTTGGCCATGAGGCAGTTGAGTCAGTGGTGTTTGCCAGGTGGTTTGGGAAGCAGTTAGGTAACGTGAGTATTCATGTCTATTTGGAGCATAGTTGGGTCAGGTCAATGGGTGCTTCAGTGGTTAGAGAGTAGTCAGGTTGGGTGGTGGGGTAGTTGGGTCAGATTAGGGGGTGGTAATATGATCGGGAGTTAGCTGGGTCGTTGGGAGAATAGATCAGATCAGGTCAAGGAGTAATTGAATGGGTGATAGGAGATTAGTTAAGTCAGGTTGGGGTAGTTGAGTCTAACTGCGAGGTTAGTTGGGTGGCCGGAGGAATAGGTGGGATTGTGGACTTGTGGGAGTGAGGTGAACGGGTGTTCAGTTGTGGGGTTACCTAGCTGTTATGAACTAACTATCCATAATATTTCCTGAGTAACTATCAAAGTAATGCCACGGATCTATTTCAAGTCTCTGACTATCGCTCAGAGTCTGAGACACTTGCACAAGATTTCGAGAAATTGCAATGTAAGTCCACATATCAGGGCTTTCTCAGAGTCCTGACACCCATGTTCTATCATACAACCCATCTCCGACAAACTTGAAAGTGGAAAATTTGAGCCAAAATGTTTTAATTCTTATGAAGTGCTGCCTTTGGCTCAATGATAATACTCTTATTCCTCTCCCACTCCAGAGACTTGGACACTTAACTCAGACTGATACATCAATTCAATATATTGGGTAATCTTTATCCTTTTAATGCAGATTGATAGAAGCTAGAGATAGTAGTATGTCTGACAATCAACTACATTTATGTAATTAATTACTCTATAAATTAATGGAATTATGGGGAGAGGGCCTGGGTGGGATTGTGGTCTTGCAGACTCTATGGATCAAATGAATACCTTCTGCACTGTAAGATTCTGTGATTTATTATTTGCCTCAAGATAACATACTAACAGTACATTCTATTCCTACATGTAAAAAACATGCAAGAAGCTCCCTGTATAAAATTCCTGGTTCTCTAGATGTAGAGGACAATTTCTTGTCCAGGCCTCTCACAATGTTTCCTGTTGAAGATATTTACCTTTGTATCCTTCTTTTAGACTGTTTGAGCAAACCAACAACTGTAACTAGCATGTTATTTCACTTTTGATTGTTTAAAAGCTTATTAGTATCACAAGCAGGCTTACATTATTACTGCAATGAAGGTTACTGTGAAAATCCCCTATGTTATCTTCCTGTTCCAGTGTTATTTCACCAATCTTTATAACTTCATTCAGGAATGTCACTGTGGTTAAAGAAGAGATTTGCAAGGACATAATTTATACTTTTTTTTATGTACTCGTGTTCTTTAAGTATACCGTCCAACATTATCTGTTATGTCTCCATTCTATCTTGAAAACAAATTTACCTTCTTACCCTGAGCTGTGCAATGCTGCACTGTCAAAAGTGAAGATGTGACATGCCCTCTCATGTGGATGTAAAATCCCCCAAAGTGTACTTTCGAAGAAAATCAGCAGTTTTTCTTTCAATCTTCCAAGCAATAATTACATCTCAACTGACGTCAAACAGTTTATCTGGCCATAGTTGCTGTTGCCACATGACAACATTAGCCACACTTCAAAGAATGGATTTCATTGACTATAAAATAGTTTGAGAATTTATGGCATAGGCATTCTATGAATGCAAGCCCTTTTGTATGAAACAAAACAAAGGTAAGAGCTTTAAACCTTACAAGTAAAGCATTGCTCATTTCTCTAAGAATCAAATGCCTGAAGCCAGAGAAGGCGATCTCAGGAACAGCTGTTATAAGTTGGTGAGTTGTCATCAATGAGTAATGAGAAATATGGTGGGATTCTACATGGGACTGAGCAGTCTTTGTTTCCATTGACTTCAGGGCTCTAATTAGGCCGTCACACTCCAACTTTGACAGGGTGGATGTGGTGAGGATGTTTCCCCTTGTCGGAGAATCTAGGAGTCAATGTTTAAAAATAAGAGTTGAGGAGAATTTTTTTCTCTGAGGGTCATGACTCTCTGGCAGTCTCTTCCTCAAAGGGTAGAGGTAGTCTGAATATTTTAAAGGCAGAGCCAGATAGATTCTTGATGAATAAGTGGATGGAAGGTTATTGGAGATAGGTAGGAATGTGGGATTGATGTCACAATCAGGTCAAGTATGATCTAATTAACTAGGTTAGCAGATTCAAGGAGCTGAGTAGCTTACTCCTAATTTATATGTCCATATGATCAACCTTTAATATGGCAGTCTCCTGTCAATTGGAATCTTGTGCCTAGTTAGTGATTTACTGAGGAATATTGGAATGGAAGAAAATGCAAAGTTTGACCATCATTGCAGAATCAAGCCACTTTTTTTAATTAGATGGACATTTTCAATTACCTAATTTTTTTCCTTCATTAGAAATGAACAACAAATAGCTTAATCTCCATTGTAGTTTTCTTAACAGGGAGGCGATGGCTTAGTGGTATTATTGCTATACTATTAATCCAGAAACTCAGCTAATGTTCCAAGGACCAGGGTTCAAAATCTGCCAAGACACTTGGTGGAATTTGAATTCAATAAAGATATCTGGAATTAAGAATCTACCGATGACCATGAAACTATTGTGGATTGTCAAAAAAATCCATCACTAGTGTTTTTTAGGGAAGGAAATCTGCCATCCTTACCTAGTCTGGCTAACATGTGACTCTAGATCCACAACAATGTGGTTGACTCTCATCTGCCCTCTGAAATGGCTAAACAAACCATTGAGTATAAGGGCAACTCAGAATGAGGAATAAATGCTGGCCCAACCATGAAGGAATAAAAAAAATGCAAACCATTGGAATTAATTAGAAAATGATGCATGATCTTAACCATCGTGAGATATATATCCAATTTCCCTTTCTAAAGTCAAAAATATCTATCTTGCTTTTTGTACCGCATTAGGTGATTTGGGCTTGTAGGGAATTTTGTGTTGCTCACACTACATATGAATAATAGGCGGCAAGTTATTATAAAACAATGTGGGTAGGCAGCAAGTAGAAAGGAGACTGATTGCACTCAGAGGAATTTAGACTAATTAAATAGACAAACTGACAAATGGCAGATGGCTTTTAATGTGGATAAATGTTGAGTTAATGTATTTAGTAACGGGAAACAGTAAACATATGTATTACATGAAAGGTTCATATTTTTAGATAGATGAGTGCAGCGCTTCCCAAATTATTCTCCAACGCAACTTCATTTTAACATTTGAAAATTAGCATGACTCCAGACATCATCAAAAACTATGCAGCAATAAAGCAGTGTAGTAACATTCAGCATATTATTAAAGTGTGTGTATGATAAATCTGCATATAATAAATTATTTAAATATGGAAATCCATGTTTTTAAAATATTTTGAAAAGGCGTTATGTATTCACCTACCATTATTTCATCTGAGCTAAAAGTAAAGTTTATTTATGAGTCACAAATAGGCTTACGTTAACACTGCAATGAAGTTACTGTGAAAATCCCCTGCTTGCCTGCCTGCATTTGGCCCATATTCCTCTAATCCTTTCTCATCCTTGTTCTTATCCAAACATTTTTTTTAAATGTTGCCACTGCAATGAAGTTACTGTGAAAATCTCCTAGTCGCCACATTCCTGCGCCTGTTCAGGTACACTGAGGGACAATGTAGCATGGACAATACACCTAACTAGCATGTCTTTGGACTGTGGGAGGAAACCAGAGCACCCAAAGGAAACTTACACAGACACAGGGAGAACATGCAGACTCCACACAGACCCAAGCCGGAAATTGAACACAGGTCCCTGGTGCTGTGAGGCTGCAGTGCTAACCACTGTGCTGCTGAGGTTTGGGGATCATTGAGGCCATAAAATCTTACTTCAGCTATGGACCTTGTCACGAATGCATCTGAAGTGCAAGGTGAGGGTCTTGAGGTGGCAATGCTGGAAGCTGGGTCCTTCCGCAGCATTGGATGATGGGGTTTAGGTTAGACAGCCCACAGTTTAGAAGTAGAAGTATTAGCATTGGGTTATGGTTGGGGCTGGGCTTTGAAATTTAGTGGACGGATCACGTGTAGAAGTCCAATAGGGTCATAGAGCAGTACAGCATGGAGACAAGTCTTCAGCCCACTTGATCCATGCCAATCATGGTGGCTCCCAGCTAGTCCTAATTGCCTGCGTTTGGCCCCTATTCCTCTAATCCTTTCTCATCATTGTTCTTATCGAAATGTTTTTTTTAAATATTGCCACTGCAATGAAGTTACTATGAAAATTCCCGACTTGCCACACTCCTGCGCCTGTTTGGGTACATTGAGGGACAAGTTAGCATGGACAATGCACCTAACTAACACGTCTTTGGACTGTAGGAGGAAACCAGAGTACCCGGAGGAAACTCACACAGACAAATGGAGAACATGCAGACTCCATACAGACCCAAGTCAGGAATCGAACCCAGGTCTGCCTCAACCACTTTCTCTGGCAGTTCATTCCATATACCCATCACCCTCTGCGTGAGGAAGTTCTAAATCTTTCTCCTCTCATCTTAAACCTATGCCCTTTAGCTTTCTATCCCCTAACATGGGGGAAAAAAAAACTATGGCTGTGACTTTATGGCCCCACTAGTCCCGAAACCGTAAAATCCAATTTCAGAGATGCCTGTGGGGAGACAATGGCCGAGCGGATTATCGCTAGATTGTTAACCTAGAAACTCAGCTAATGTTCTGGGGATTGGGTTCAAATGCTGTCACAGCAGATGGTGGAATTTGAATTCAATAAAAAATACCCGTAATTAAGAATCTATTGATGACTGTGAAACCATTGTTCATTGTTGGCAAAACTCATCTGATCCACTAACGCTCTTTAGGGAAGGAATCTGACTTCCTTACCTAGTCTGGCCTATATGTGACTCCAGAGCCAAAGCAACATGGTTGACTCTGAGATGTCCCCCAAGCGCAACTAGGAATGGGCAATAAATACTGGCCAGACAATGATGCCCATGTCCCACGAACGAATAAAATCGTCATCAAACCTTTCCATGGCCTGCTCCTTATCCTTTCTGATTCCTGTGGTGGGGGCGGGACAGTAAAGTTCCAGCCTATATGTGTTCGTTCTACCTATGGCCCTCATGACTGTATATACCTCAATAGGATCATCCCTCGTTCTTCTACTTTCCAAGGAATAAAGTCCTAGCCTGGCCAGGTATGTACAAATAATTTTACGTGTAAAAACTCCAGTTCTCCTACACCATGGGACTCCCTATAACAAAGGTCCACTCTTCCTGACAACATTCTCCTTTACATTCTTTCCAATTTATCAATTGTCTTTACGATGAACAGCTTGAGGAGAGGCTGATAGATAAATAAACAAAGAGCAGGCTTAGATCCCAGCAAGACCTCAATGTCGGTGCAAACCATAATAAACCTGACCCCATGCGATTATTCTGCAATCCCAATTAGGATTGCAATCTGCAGTTTGGGAACTGCTGGTCTAGGTGTTCCATGGTATCGACCTAAACACCAATACGCAGGAACACATCAAAGAAGGAATTTTCCAGCTCCAGCTGCCTCAGTAGTCATCATGGGTGGGACACAGGCCATGCAAAAGTCTGTTGACCGCTGGTGGGATTTTCCACCTTGGGGCAAGCGCTGCTGGAAAATCCTGCCCCAAGCGTTTCCCCTTAATGGGACAACCCAACTGGTAGGGGTCAGCCACTGAATTGGTTTTAAGCTGAAACAAATGAACAAAAGGAGCCAAAATAATAAAATCAGTAACAAGGAAGAGCCCTTAATTAAATAGGTCACTACCACTAATGACTAGCCAACGTGCCACTGGGGCCAACGTAGGCACATGGGGCTAGGACATCAAATAACACAGTGCACTCAAGGGACTAAATGGCTTACCCATTTTCCTATGTGTCTCCAGCTGTCTTGTTTCAAAAAACTTTGTAAGTCCCTCCCTCAATCTTTCCTCCTTTTTTTTGTCTCTATCATTCTTGAAGCTAATCTGTAAAATCAGCCATTCTGACTGAGTATTTCATCATCTATCCAAATGTTTCATGGTCGAGGTAACTTTTGTTGTTATTGCTCCAAGAAGCACACTGGATTGTTTTAACGTGTTAAAGTTGCAAGTTGTTGTTGCTCCTGGGTTAAGAATCCAACTCCACTGAAATGCAGTCAAGTGAAAGAATAATATCACTAATCTGGATTGGTCTAGCAAACAGCTCTGATGAAAAAAAATCATTAAAATAAATTTAAATCAAAGTAATAAAATCAGGTGAAATCAAAAACAATCTTTCATGCACCCTGTATTAGCTGTGACAGGTATCCTTTGAGCTAACGAACATTGAATGTCGTTGTTCAAAAATGTGCCACATTCGAAGCAGGTCAATTGAAATGTTAGATCCAGATAAGACAAGAACCACACAAATGTGATTAAGTAGATCCTTTTGAATTGGAAAACACTGACGTTTGTCAAGAGACTTTTGCCCAGTAAAATTGATTTCTTTCACGGCAAGTTAACTATATTGAGGTGTCAGCTGTAACTCAAAGCCAGCTAACATACTTTTGAGTTAGAAGGTTATGGCTTCAAGTCCCACTCCTAGGCTGACCAGCCAATGTGCTTCACTGTTAGGGTTGGATGTTAAATTGAGGTCTAGCCTAACCTGTCAGGTATACACAAATAATTCCATGTGTAAAAACTCCAGTTCACCTACACCATGGGACTTAGTTGGCTGTAAAATGCTTGTGAAAATCCTGAGGAAATGAAAGGTACTATAAAGTGGCACTCTCTTTCCCTTCAGAGGCATTTTTAGATTGCATGTTTTCTAAACAATGGTCATGATCTATTCATCTGGGCAAAGACTATGTAATGTCTTTCCTCCAGTGAGGCTGTCGGGTCAAATTCTGGATACAAAGCAACAAGAGTTAACGTCTTCAGATTTTGCTTATATCACTTGTTAGGAAGATATCACAGTTTCAGATTTGCCCTACAACAAGAGCTATGCTCTCATCAGAAACAGCACTAACAGTTGGAGGACTGAAGGAAGGATTCCATTGTTTGGAATAATGCTGCAGGTAGGGGCATGCACTATGAATAGGGATCCAGATTTGTGGTTGTGGAGGTGTGCTGAATATCTTTGTCATCATGAGGGAGCTTTGTCATCTAGAAAGCAAGGAGCAGGAAGACCAGCAGCAATATTGACTACCAGTGCCCTAGCTGCAGAACTATCAGACAGCAATTGATCCAGGAGATTTTATGTGAACCATCCCTCCTATTCCTAATCAGTCCTAATCAGCGGCTCTCATCATCAGATAGTCCAACTTTACGGGTCTATTCCTCAGTTTAACAAAGATAGATATGAAAATGGATCCATTTTGTTTTAAACCAATAGCTTATTTCCATCGTGTCTAATATTGAATTAAATATCAATAATTGATATTAATCAATTAATTCTGCCAAATAATTCTGCAACTCATTAATGCCATCTTGACACTGGGGAGAACTTTCCCATTCTTCACAGTAGCTTGAGCTGTTCCCTTTATCTGGCAGAAACCTTGGTGATAATGCCTCATCCAAAAGACAGCACCCTGGACACTGCAGCACTAACTTGTTACTTCCCTGGAGCCTGACTAAATGTTGTCTTCCAATCTCTGCAACAGAAGCTCAACTTGAACTTTCTGTCTCAGAGGTAAGAGTGCGAGCACCGAGCTACAGGAACAAAGCAGGAGAGTACAAGATGGGAATTTGTCTGAAACCAACACGGTGTGGCAGCATTAAAGCAAGTGAACAGGATCTGAGGCTGTATAACTAGAGAGATAGCACACAAATCCCAGCAGGCAATAATGATTCAGTAAAAGGCATTGGTATGGCCACTCCTGGAGGTGTACAATTATGCTGCTGGGTCTATTCATAAAAGCATAATAAAAGAGTGTTAAGGACTACAGCTGCAATAATGAGGCCATTTCTAGCTGTTCGCTGGGATTGGGTGTTACAGTGGAAACAATGCCATAATTACATCTTTAGCACTGCATGAGTTAATTATGATTGTATTACATCACACTTTTGACAGGGAATCAGCAGTCATCCAGTTGTTCTAGCTTTAAAGAATGGCAGCTTCAATTTTCACAATGTCTACAAAAATTGGCTTGTCAAACCAGCATTTCAGCAAAGAACAAAAGTGTTTGTCAACCGAAGGAGGCTTGAAATGCAAAGACAATTATCAGTAATTTTCATGGGCTTGAAATGTTAACATTGAAGATGTTTGATGGAAGTCAAATGCACTACATTCTAATGTCTTAATTAAGTATGTTCTATTACTTTGCCAACCTTGCTGCTCCTTGCCACTTTCAATTCCATATCAGTGGCCAGTCATGTGGGATGTTATCATACACAAAGGTTGAAATCAATGTCTAAAAAATGTACCTGTCAGAATGTGTTGTCAAGCTTGTAAACGCACAGATAATTGACATGGAAAATGTAACTGGTGACTTGTAGCTTTCATTTGTCGATCTTTGTTTTTTGTCCAAATCTCCGTTTTGTTCCCTTCTCAGTCTACAGCTGTGCTGCTTAAAAATAAAGCCAAATACAAAACAGAAAAAAAAATATATTCACAAAGAAATCAAAAATATATTTGAGAAAATGGAAATTATAGCAGATGGAGGGAGGGGGAGTAAAGTCACAATAAGACTGAAGGAAAAAAATCTATAGAGAGAGTGAGCAAAGAAGCCTAATCACAAAGAGATTTGGTGATTTAAATAAATCAGATCATTTAGCTGTTAACCAAAATGCCAGTTGTTCAAAACTATCCAGGGATGGAGCTTTTTGCTGTTTTTGGGTGTCACAGTGGTTAGCACTGCTGCCTCACAATGCCAGGGACCCAAGTTCAATTCCAGTCATTGGTCACTAACTGTGTGGAGTTTGCTCATTGTCCCTGTGTCTGTGTGGGTTTATCCTGGTGCTCCAGTTTCCTCCTACAGTCTGAAAGACGTGCGGGTTCGGTTCCTTGGCCATCCTAAATTGATCCTAGTGTCAGGGGGATTAGCAGGACAAATGCATGGGATTACGGGAATAGGGCCTGAAGATTTTTTTCCTTCAGTCTTATTGTGACTTTACTCCCCCTCCCTCCATCTGCTATAATCTCCATTTTCTCAAATATATTTTTGATTTCTTTGTGAATATATTTTTTTTTTCTGTTTTGTATTTGGTTTTATTTTTAAGCAGCACAGCTGTGCAGACTCGATGGGTAGAAAGACCTCCTTCTGCATAGCAGGGATTCTATTCAATGATTCTAATCTATCAAAAGAACGTGGGGTGCTCCATAATCACTTGGCCAAAATTATGTTAATGAGACACTAAGGACCTGAAAATGACATCTGTAGGCCTGCCATCTTATTAATGTCCAGGCCACTGCCATTTTGTAAGAAACCTACTCCTCTATGCTCGCAGTATTTCAGGGATTAACCCTCTCAATATACAAATCAGAGTTCAATAATGTACCCAGGATTCTGACTGCTATTCAGATAGAATTGAGTGCAGCATGCTCGTGTTTCCACTGGTTTTATTGGCAATGCTACTCACAGGATCAAGAAAAACAAGTAATTGTGTTACCAGGAAGATCAAAAATAATTTTGGGATCCCGGAATATTTCCTTGTTAAGGCTGGTGGGAGTTTGCACCATATCACGTAATGTCAGCCTGATTAATTATCTAGTCAGGGCGCCCTGCAGTCATATCTGCCAGCCATGTTTAAAAAGACACTCAGACATCAACTTACCCACTGTTGAAGGGGGGGACAGTCCACTGCCAAGCAAAGGGAGCTCCAGCACAGCTCCTCCAAATTCAGTGTCCGTGATACTGTGGAGACAAGAGGAGCTTCCTTCGACTAGAGCAGAGAAGGATGAGGCAGAGCAATATGACCAACATTGCGTGGGAGTTGGTTTCCAGGGAGTTTAGTGCCCACAGCCTCCACCAGAGAACATAGGAATTAGGAGACAGAGTAGGTAATTCAGCCCTTCAAGCCCCCTCCACCATTCTTTGCCTCCACTATGTCTGTGCCCATACAATTCTGCAATGTGCACTGGCCTGCCATTTCCTTTCTCCTCCCAATGTCTCACTATCACCATTATCAGCAACATCTACAATGTTTGCATCTGTGCTGGTGACTGTTTTAAATACGAGTGTTACCAACTATTGCTCAGGTGTTTGATTCTCTTCAGGTGTAGCTACTAATTGCCAAGATTCTCCTTACAGATGGGATATTCTGAGTATACCTAACCATTTCTAAAATGTTCATTCACTACATGCATTATTCAATGTGTATGCGTAGAGAATATAAATATACCACATTCACATCATGCAAACCATAGAATGATTGATACAACGTTCATTCTTAATTTTAAAAATCTTTTCAAATAAGTGCAAAACTATTTACTTGCATGGACCAAATGTCTTCTTACCACCGGAATCAATATGCTTTATATGGAAAGAGATATGCCTTTTCTTAACTTTGGAGTATGTATACTAAACAAATAATTCAACAGCAGGCTATAGTGAGTTTAAAATAAAGAAAGTAATTTATTCTCACACACCCTGAATTAAAAGCAACATCACACACATTCAGTTTGATACACACACAAAGATTCGATCCAGTTAAAGGTTAAACACTTTTTCAGGTGACAGTTAGCTCAGTCTCTGATTTGCCATCTTTGGTATGCCACGTGGCAAGTCTGTGATCCTACGAATCTATGTGAAGTATTGAAGTGGGATAAAGTGAAAGGTTCACAGCAAATTGTGAGGTTTCTTGTAGCTAAATAGCTAGGAGGTTGGTTTTCAGGTGAATCTGAAACTGAAACAAATCATGTATTCTGATTGCCTGATGCAGCTTGTTTCCAAGTTTTGTTCACAGGCTGGCTGAAATTATGGCTGGAATTTTAGTAGCACGCCTGAATTGATTCCGCGGGCAGGCTTGGCTCGGAGAACAGCATTCTCCATTGGCCCTGCGCAGTATCAAATAAAACTTGGACAGATGTGCCTGTAAAATTCCACCCAGTGCATCTGATAACTTTGTGCAACTGTCTATACACAGTTTTTAGTTGATATTCTAAACAAATAAAGAAAACATGGTTGTCTCCATGTGGCATTTCACAAGTTCAAGGTCTTTTCCAAATAAAGAGTTTATGTTGATTCCACACTGTGTTTTGAGTTAACACTTCCGAGTATTTGAAGTAAAGAATGTCTTTATTTTCAAATAACCCATTCAAATCAGGCAATACCCTTATGATTATCCTGCCCTGAAACCATCGATTCAAATTAGTCAGGAATATCCAGCAATTCCCATTTGAGAAAGAAGAGTAGCAATTCACAAAATAAGTCAGGTTATCTTGGGTGGCTATCATTTCCAGCCTCTCTGTCCAGTTTTTTTTTTTAAACTAATTTTATGTTCAGAATATGACATAACTGGTAATAACTGCAGTAGCATTTTCAAGTCTTTGAATCTAGCACCAATTAACGCTGTGTTCTTCCATCACCTGTTTGTTTAACCTTTCAACATAAAAGCAGAGTGAATTGAGATGAGCCATTTGGCCAATGGAAATTCTTTTCCTGCAATATATTCACTTTCACATTATGTAACTTTCATAAATGTATTACTTTCATTGTACTATACTTTTTGTATTCTTGAAAACATTTATCTGTGTCATAACAGCATACATCTTTCTCCTTGTACGTTTGTCATGAGATCCCATTGCATTATAATAACCATGCCTTCCCTTCATACTTTCATTAGGCTGTGAATCTTCTGCTAGGCTTTCTGAATTATAGACGTGTTGTTTTCACTGTCCCTGGTGCACTGTTATGTTTTGTACCTCCTGTGTCAGGACACTGTTTTGCATGTATCACAGCTAGGTTCTCTCCAGTCATCAAGCATCTTGCTAGCTGCTTCACACAATGTCAACTTGTCTCAATTGCTGCCAAATCAGAAAATTCAAACCCAACTCAAAGATGAGATTTCAGCTTCAGCACTCTGAGTGTTGCCTTATCAGTGTTACAATGTAACCAATAGTAACATACTGTGAGGGTTAGCTGACCAGCTTATCCAGAAGACAATGCAACCAATGGCAAAATGATGGTGGTGGTGAGCTGACCCAGTATAACTAGAAAATAAATGGGGATTGTGGGGAGCATTTGTGGTCCGTGGGGTTTCTCTATTAAATCTTTATTTTGTGAAGTTAGTTCTTTTATTGCTTGCTAGTGGAGTATCCTTACTACTGGATCAACAATCAGAGATCTTGACCTTTGAATGAGATACTGAATTGAGGCACAAATGCAACATTTAAAGAACAGTAGGTAGTTCTTCTGGTGCTTTGGCCAGATAATGTTATCAAAGCAGATTCTGGCAGAAAATTAACCTTGTTGTGTCGAATTTATGGGTACTGAGTAACCTTTTTACGGCATCACCAGTGCTCACCTCAAACCAGCATTAATCCTTTATACTTGTAAATGAAGACTCTATTGTCAAGTGTAGGCCTCTTTGAAAAAAGCAGTTGTATTGAAAAGAACAGCAGCCAGTATCACTCACCAATTGCTGTAGCATAGGCTTTAGCTGCTTATAAAGAAACATTGCTTTACATGTAAAAAATTCTGAAAAATAGCATTGCACCAGAAGGATCCAGATTGTTTCCAGAATCCATAGAACTCATGATTTCCCCTCTCTCTAGTTTCGCACTGCTTCACCCATTCCTTGCCTTAGGACCACTGCCAGCAAGAGAAGGACCATTGCCAGCAAGAGAAGTAGATTAACATTCATTTATTTAAAATCAATGAACTGTCTGTGGCAACACAACAGATGCCAGCAGCTCATCCATATGGTGTGTATTAGGCCCAAAGCATAATATTGGGCCGACCTCTGGCTTTTGGATAAGGATGTATAATGAAGGCATGTCACTGGTTCTACACTCAAAAACGCACCAGTTATAATGACAATGACTGCTGAATTACTGTTCATTCAGTAAAATCTACACCCAATAATGCAATTTTATATTTAACTAAAAATAATGCAAATTATCCAATAATGCAAATTAAACCAATTAACACAGCAATGTGGGAATTTATTGCTAAAAATTGAATTTTCAGGTAATATAAATAGTGCCACTTCAAACTATAGAGACTGCATTATAGTTATAGAATTTCAAATACTTCACTAGCAGTAAAATGCATTGCAATGTTGCCAAGAGTTATGATAAAGTATAATAGCAATTCAATTTTTTCTGGTTGCTGGTAATTTTGGTGGTAGTTGGCAAAATTACATTTCCCACAGTTAGCAGTTTTCATGTCACATTTCTGTGAAGCTTTGACCTTCTGTATCAAATATTTATCTAAAGGAAAATGCCCTTCAACCTTGGCAAAAATAGGTGAACCCTTCAGACTTGAAATTTATTAGGAATTATAATTAGTTTGTCTTCTTTTGTTAGATTGTAGTTTAGGTGCTTTACAATTCAAGTGTAAGAGAAGAAGGAACATCTTTCTCTCTTCCTTTCATGGAAATCCCCAAATGATTCAAGACAAACATCATTAACATAGGAAAACAAATTACGACAGACATCAGGAATACCCCAGCAAAACTCATCACAAGTTCAGTTGGTCCGGGAACTTCCGGACCTTGCTAGAGAGTCTCAATTTTGTATTGTGCTCTTCAGGAAATGAAGAATTTGGTTGGATTAATGTGATGTGTCATCAATCTGGAGTTGAGATCCTTCTCTGTAGTTGCTGTCTCATCAGTTACAGGAACTGTGATTGTTCCATTTCCACATTTACAATAGGGATCCCTATAACCAATTCTGGTGAATATAAAGCTACGACATGTGGTTGCCTGTTGAACCGCTCTATCAGGCCCAGTTCTGCTCTTCAAATGATCTATATGTTTTTTAACATAGGAGACCAGTCCTGTTCTATTCATAATCTTTCAAGCCACCCATGTTGGACCTACTACAAAGTTTTCAACCAAAACTAAATCATCAAATTGGAACACTCTGGGCATGATTTTTCTGATCCGCTGTGCTGATTGAGTAGTGCGCCGGCTGGGAATCGTAAGCAGGAGGGCTGAAGTAGGATTCACGACTGGCATCCAGCCGATCGTGACTGGATACTTACCATATTTAAATCTCTATTTGAACATTGTTATTGAGACTGAGACTGAGTGACCAGATATGATGACCTTGCTGCTGGGGCACAGACCATTGAGTCATTAGAAGGTTGGGGGTAAGGAAGGTTGAAGGTTGAGGGTGCTATTTAGACAATGCTAGTCTGATACTGCCCACAAGACATCCTGACACTGCTCAGCAGGCACCCTGGGACTGCCCAATGAGCGCCCTGCAGTGCCAAGGGAGTGGGACCAAATGCAGGCAGGGACTTCTAGGGGGACAGAGCCAATATGGTGACAAGCCATTCTGCTGTATCAATCGGTTGGGAGAGAGGCGGGGGTGGTGGTGGGGATCAGAGCTGCCATGGAGAGGTTCAGGCTGACCATGGGGAAGGGGTGATCAGGGTTAGCCAAGGAGAGTGTAGTCATCAATCTGGGGGAGGGGGTTCAGGCAATCAGCAGACTGGTGATAGGGAGGTTAGCACACATGAGGCTATCTCCCTATTGGAAGATTGGTCCATGCACAGTGACCTGCTCAGCCTGCTAATACCAGTTTTCCAGGCAGGATTAGACTCCACTGTCACGTCCCCCTCCCCCTGCCTCCTGGCATGAATTTCCCAGCAGACTCTGTGAAGCACAGAGTGCCGGAAATCCAACTGACTAATTTCGCCCAAAAGACAGGCAGGAAAATCTCCTCTTTTCCTGCCTATTGGGCATTTAGTTTCATTTTGGGAAAATCTTCACCTCTGTCTCTTTTTCGTAAGTCGTGATTTTCTTTCTGAGGGGCTTATCTAGCCTCCACACTCCCCATCAAATCTGGGAATATCATATCCAACTGTCCCATTAATAGCTGGGCTGGCCTGACTCCCCTGACCACATTCAGCATGGTATTATATAACAGGAAGAAATTAGCTATATGTGGAGGTAGTGTTCGATCAACTTAGTTGTTCATCTATGATTTGAAGGTTTGTGCAGCTTGTTCTGCTACCCCAGTGGAGGCTGGTGATAAGGTGCTGTCTTAACACGGCGAATATCATTTCATTTAACAAATTATTGGAGCTCTTCTGCTGTAACTGATGTCTCATTGTCTGATATTAAGACCTTTCAGATGTAAAGGATGACAAAAATCTGTCAATGGTGGTAGTTGCTGTTGTGGACTTTATCAATTGGACATCCAAGCATTCACAATGGGCATCCACTAATATAGGAAACGTAAGGACCATAAACAGCCTAAGTCTAGTGGGGTGATTTTGCCAACCCACTGCC
This sequence comes from Sphyrna mokarran, assembly GCA_024679065.1. NCBI lineage: Eukaryota > Metazoa > Chordata > Chondrichthyes > Carcharhiniformes > Carcharhinidae > Sphyrna > Sphyrna mokarran. The sequence continues at coordinate 41,156,649 of JAGIQG010000010.1, read as the reverse complement.
AGCTTTGACCTCCTGTCCTGTGCAGCAGGCAGGGACACTCAAGCCAAGGCCATTTCGCAGGCTCCCCGCTCGGCGCCATGGTTTCCGCTTATCTCCGGCAGCCAAATTTCTGGCACATTAGCTCTGCACCAAAAATCGGTGAGGAATTGCATAAATTGTTTAAATCACCATTTAAGTTATTTTAAATCCCATTAGCGGGCCAGGGGCTGAAGTCTCCAGCCCTGCGAGCATTTCCGTCCCCCTAGAATTGATTCACTCCAGCAGGACTTACAATAGCTTCTGAGAATAATTTTACTATTGCTTCCCAGCATTGTTGTAGTGAAGGGTGAGCGGGCACCATCAATACCCTCCAGAGGGTCAAGCATGGTGATGAGGAGAGGTTGGTGATGGGGGGGGCCTAAAGCCTCTGGGAACAGATCTGTGGCGGTGGAATGTCCTGCTGCCATTCTGCACTCAAGCTTAATGACAGAGGGAGGGATGCCAGCAATAGGAGCTGGTCATCGTGGGGTGATGGGGTGGGTAGGGCAGTCAGTCTGCTGGGGTTTTTGGGACTGTGTAGAGGGGGGGTATTGGGGCTGTGTGCGGGGATATTGGGCTGCCAGTGGGGGGATGGAAATTGATGTGGGCCAGAGATGTGGGGGCTCGAGGTTGGCTGAGGCATATTTGATGAGCCAGTGACCAGACCATGGGTGATGCAGAGGGACAATGTTGTGGGGTCGTGGCCAGCGATTGGGAGGTCAGCAGTGCAGGGCCACTGCAGATGAGCTGAAGTAGGTGCTGACAGATCGACACATGCACAATGCCCTGCTCAGTGCTATATTGCTGGCCTTTCCAATGGGAACAGGCCCAACCAACTAAATTTCAGCATGATTCATTCTGACACACTGTGCACTGCAGAGTGTGGGAGATTCATTTTGTAACTCCTGCTGATTTACTCCAGTTTTTATGTGAATTCAACACATTGAATTTCTTTGGGACAATTGTCTCCGATATGTATCCTTGTCCCTTGGCCTGCCTCCCTACTCTCAAGGATGTATCTTTGCCAATTGCAGCAATGAATGTTGGTTTCCATGACTTGGGCAGTGACAGGCCAATCTTTCAATTTCTTTACCAATGTCTGACCACCAAACATAACTTTGGACAAGTGTTGTTAACCTTCTTTCACATCCTTCTGGATGTGAGTCATGCAACTCCTATAATAAAAGTAGTCACCCTTGGGGTGGTACTATAACATGAGCCCTTCCAAACAACATGCCTTCCTTACATGTGGGGTGGGAATTTCTGGCCACGCTCACCCCAAAACTGGAAAATCCTGCCAAAGTCAAGAGACCTTTCCATGATCCACCTCCAACCTGCTACAATTCCTGTGGCGGACAGGATAGAAAATTCCTGTAGTTATCCGTATTCATCTTAATTAGTCAACTTTAAGTAGCTCTGGCATATTGTATCACCAACCTTGGAAATCCCTCTTCTTAACAGTGGACAGGAATTGATTACTTCACTTGTCCTGAAACTGTAAAATTTCGTCCAAGATCACCGGATATGTCCAGGGTCTGGCCCTTGCCTGCTGCGATTCCTGTGGCGGACAGAACGGTAAAGTTCCAGCCTAATTCTTTTTTAGTCTAAGATTTTATGTGTTTAGCTGAGACTGGCAAAGTCGCTATCAGGTAGAGAGCCAACATTATCTCTTGTGGGACTGATAGTGATGATATTGTCTACAGAAAGAGGCAAAAGGCATTCACATTTGATATCTGCGGCTCTACGCAATGTTGGAATGTAACACTTCATGCTTCTAACAATAGAACCCATCTCTGTATCTTTGCTGAGGCAATTGGTGGCACTGACTTATCTTCTCTGACAAAACCTAATAATGTTTTGTGATCTGATACTTTTGATGAAACGTCATCAATACATAAATGACCGCCAAATTTTCTTTATCTAGCTGGGAATATTTTGTTTCTACATCTAATTATGTTTTTGATGCAAAGGTCTTTCAATTCCATCAGACATTCTGTGGGACAAAACTGCTCCCATTCCATATGGTGATACATCACAAGTAACAACCAATGGCTTGGTTGGATCACAGTTGCCGACGACTGCAAAACTTGTTTAATTTCTGTAAATGATTATTTTTGTTCCTCTCTTCACCTCCAATGTTGATGTTTCTTTAACAGCTGGTGGTGGGCTCAAGTTGTAGACACACTTTGTAAGAATCTACCATAATAATTCACCATTCCACGGAATGATTTTAGTTCTGATACTTTTTTTTGGCTGTGGAACTTCCATAATGGCTTTAACATTATCTTCCAAAGGATGTAAATCTTTAGCATCTATTCTGAAACTCAAATATGTAACTTAATCTGCCAGGAAAGTGCATTTCTCCCATTTCAAGCTGAAACTTGCTTCTTTAACTATTCTCAAAACTTCCTCCAAGTTTGTTCTGTGTTCCTCAGGTGAGTCTCCTGTATTTAGAACACCATTGCAATAAACTATTATGTTAGGAGTGCCTTGTAATAAACTTTCCATCAAACACTAGAAAATGGCACAGACTATTTTACCGATGAAAGGCAAATGCTATCCCAATATAACCCCTTTTGGATATTGATAGTAACTGACCTCTGGAAGCCTTTATCCAAATGAAGCTGCTGGTAGATGTGTCTGAGGTCTAACTCAGTGTATTTTAAACCCTTGGCAAGTTTGGCATAGAGGTTATCAATTATCTTTATCTGAGCTCTTTCATTTGACTGTTAGTTTATAACCCCCGTAAGTTTTTACAGTACAATCCGACTTGAGGATATGGACTGATGGGAGAATTGTACAGGCTTCGTAATGCCTAAGTTTCCTAATCTCTCAAGCTTGATTTCAACCTTAAGATGAAGTGCACAGGGCATTGGACGGTCCTGAAAAATTTTGGCATTGCATCAGGATTCAGATAAATTTTGTCTTTAGCTCCACCCTCTCCACTTCTCCCACCCCGCAATTCCCACTCCTCCAAATGCCCCCCCCAACCGCTCACATCCCCTTATTTGTCCTCGTTTTTTTTTGGAAGACCTTGAATATTTACACAGCAGCTCCTGAAAACCTCCATCCTGTATGTTTAATATTTCCCACCAACTTAGTTTTATCTGCTTCAGTAAATCATGGTCCATTAGACAAGGCCAGTGATCTTCAATGACCAGGACAGGTAGTGCACTGTGTGGATTTTGTAGGACACGGTAACTGTTGCTGACCTTATGGTCTTCAATGTCTTCAATGTAAACAGCACAGCTCCTGACTCACTCAATCTCAACGGTCAGAGGACTCTTTGCAGTAAAAAAAATGCCTGCTCCCTATGGTTGTGCCTGGGAGCCACAGGAGTACAGCAACAAGGGTGAAAGAAATTGTAAGAAATCTGCCATTTACTATTAAGGTTATCTTTATAGGGAGAGAAAAGAGCTTTCAAGACAAAGGGTCACCTAGTCTTGAAACATCACCTCTTTTCTCTCCTTACAGATGCTGCCAGACTGGTTGAGATTTCCAGCACCTTCTCTTTTGGTTTCAGATTCCAGCACCTGCAGTAATTTGCTTTTATCTCCATAGGGAACACTTAGATGGACCCGGTTTAGGGTAAACAACTTGGGCTTCTCCTAATTAAACTAACTGTTGTGGAGTTCTTTTGTATGTTTTGTCCTAACTGTTTCACTCTGCACTATGTTACAAGTGACCCTTCTTGTTACATCGGCAATATACATAATTTCTGCATCAGCAAGCTTTTTGGGAGTCCTATCCCCTAAATTAAAAACAAGCTTTGACCCTTATTGCTGTATTCCTCCTCTTGGGCTCTGCTGCACCCCCAGTCAGGCAACACTTGTCTCCCACCATTCCTTGCTGCACCGTTTTGTGACTCACTTATACCCTGTTCAGCTCATTCAGTCACCTGGGCTGACTCCATAGCATTGTCTAAAGAGATTTTGGTCTCCAATAGAATTATCTTCTGTTTGATGAAGCCTTTTATATCACAGACTAGACAATCACTTAACATTTCTCCTAAAGCTGGGCTGAATTCACAATGCCGTGCTAACCTTCTCAATCCGGACATGAACATTGAGACTGTCTCTCCTGGCTTTTGGACTGCTAAATGAAATTTGTACCTCAACAGAATGATTGAGGGTCGGCAGTTAAAATGATTTTCGACCAATTTGAAGATCTGGTCTAAAGTGTCTGAAGTGTTAGGCGATGTTATACCCATTAAGCTGTAAGTTTGTGGGCCGCAGACTGCGAGCAGTACAACCTTTCACTTTTCCCCTGCTGTGATTTCATTAGCAGCAAAGAAGTAACGCAGCTTTTTCATATACTGTCTCGTTTTTCCATTTCGAGGTCAAACAGTTCAATCTTTCCAATTGAAGATGTGCGTATATATCTTACTTCTTTGTAGTTTCGATGCTGAACTTTCCTCAGTGCTCCTTCTAATTGGTGTTCAGCATGGAGGAGTACTGATTCAACAGCTGAGAGGGGTTGGATGTGGGAGCATGGCCTTTTAAGGAAGCAATCTCATAAAAATTACTTGGCTACAAAAGCAGGTCAGAAACTAGGAATTCTACAGCAAGTAACTCACCTCCTAACTCCCCAAAGCCTGTCCACCATCTACAAAGGCACAAGTCAGGAGCGTGATGGAATACTGTTTCCTTGCCGGGATGAGTGTACCTCCAATAATGCTCAGGAAGTTTGACACCATCCAGAACAAAGCAACCTTCTTGATTGGCACTCCATTCACACACACACTCACACCCTCCACCACAATGGCAGCAGTGTGCACCATCCACAAGATGCACTACAAGAATTCCCCATAATTCCTTTAATAGCATGTTCCAAACCCATGACCTCCAAGAAGGACAAGGGTAGCAGATACATGGAACTTGCAAGTTTCTCCCCAAGCCATACACCATCCTGACTTGGAACCATGTCACTGATCCTTCACAGTCACTGAGTTAAAATCCTGAAACTTACTTCTCATCAGCACTGTGGGTGCACGTACACTACATAGACTATAATCGTTCAAGAAAACAGCGTACCATCACATTCTCAAGGACAATTAGGAATGGGCAATAAATGCTGACCTAAACAATAATGTCCACATTCCATGAATGAATAAAAAGTGCAGATATACCTACTTGTCAATTCTGTCTTTTCCTTCCATTATCGTTTGACATCAATAGTTTTATTGGATTCTTCCACTGAAATGCAAGAGGGCCATCTACCTTAATGGGGCTACTAGTTACATTATTTGTCCATGAATGTCAACCTTTAACACTGTTAAACTTTAGAGAAATTCCAGTGAGAAATCTGAAAATAAAATGAAATGTCTTCCTCTTATCATATAATCCCCACAGTGCAGAACAAGACCTTTCAGCCCATTGGGTCTGCACTGACCACAATCCCACCCAGGCCCTATCAATCTAACTCCATTTATTTAACCTGCTAGTACCCCTGACAATAAAGGTCAATTTTATCATGGCCAATCAACCTAACCTTTGGAGTGTGGGAGGAAGCAGGAATACCTGAAAGAAATCCATGCAGACACAATTCCCACACAGACAGTGACTCGAGGCTGGAATTGAACTTGGATCCCTGGAGCTGTGAGGCAGCAATGCTAACCACTTTGCCACCATGTCGGCTATTTGTAGTGTATCTTATTACTCAATGGGAAAATCCATCAAAAAAATATGTGGCTTCTAATGAACTTGCGGCTACCAAAGCGTGTTGCAAGCACTTGAAGTCTTACTCACTGTTGTGAGTAGGAAGACACAGCAGTCACTTTATAAGCTGCAAGATCTCATAAAGAGTTTTGTGATAATGCCCAGATAGTTTATTTCACTAATGATGCTGTTTAAAGGATAAATATTGGCCAAATTATCAGAGGGAATACCTCTGTTCTTCTTTAAGTAGTCCGATGGAACCTTTTATGCCCATCTGAGATGGAAAAGAGGGGGCCTAATATTTCAATTGAAAGATGCCAACCCTGATATTATTGCAGTTCCTCAGCATTGCACTGGAGTGTCAACATTGATTTTATGTTCCAATTTCTGGAACGGGATGTGAAACCATGACCTTCTGATTCAAGAGGTACCAATAAGTTAAGACTGACACCAAAATATTACCTTGTCGCAAATCAGTGTGTCCCATTTGATCGGTGGGCAGAGAAGACCAGGCAGTAGTCTTATCAAAACAGTGTGATTGTTCGGCTCTAGAACTTCCAGGATGTCAATAACATTGACAGCTTTTTGCCAATTCATGTTCTTGACAGCTGATTCTTTGAAGAATGGATGATTTTGAGTCCTTCTAAGCCTGACTGGAGATGCTCAAGCAGTACCAGTCTGTCAAACATTTCAAATGATTGGATCCAGGGAAAAGGAAATGATTGGCTCAGACATCTCTTGACATTGAAGTTTTGAAAGATTTATGGTTTGACCTCTTTGCCAATCTTAAGAAAAAATCAGGTATGAGTAAAATACAGGGAATTAGACACACAGGGTCACTCATTCATCATTAGCACTGCTTTGAGTGCCTTTCCAAAAGTGAATGAGAACAGCCAGAGAAAAGAGAGAAAAGAAAGCTTATTTTTGATGAGTTCAGGCTTCATGTTTCAGAGGCTTATTCAAATTTAAATTTCATTTTCCTCATGTCATAACTGGAGCGGCAACTTTCGTAAAGGAGAACACATTTTGCAATGTCACCACAACACCGAAATAAATGAATAGCACAAAGGAGCTTCCTATCCACGTGCTGAGGTATAAGATTCATAGGTCAATATCTTGCAACTGGTTAACAGAATGAGGAGAAATACAAGAGCTTTGAGGGCAAAAGAATTAATTGCAATAGCTCCTATTTTAATTCTCTTGCAGGAACAGGCCAGAAGAAGATCCAGGCTCACCAGGGATCATTAAGTTCTGCCATCAAAAGCAGTGAATCATGTCCCATGTGCTGGTGGTGGTAGGGCAGATCAGTATTATCTGATCTTTCTCAGCAACTATCAGGAAAATCTAGAGCTCTTATTTTTAGAAAGGGGACACTGAGTGGTGACCTGATAAAGATTTTTAATTTTTTTTTTAAAAAGTGGGATGACATGGTGTCACAGTTTAGCTCTGCTGTTTCATAGCACTGGGGACCTGAGTTTGATTCCAGCCTGGATGATTGTCCATGTGGAGTTTACATTTACACATTCTCCCCGTGTCTATGTGAGTTTCCTCTGGATGATCTGATTTCCTCCCACAGTCCAAAGATGTGCGGGTTAGGTTGATTGGCCATGTTAAATTATCCCTTAGTGTCCCAAGATGCATAGGTTAAGGGATTAACAGGGTAAGTGTGTGGGGTAATAGGGATGGTCCCTGGATAAGATACTCTGTCAGAGAGTTGGTGCAGACTTGATGGGCCAAATGGCTTCATTCTGCACTGTAGGGATTCTATGATTCTATCATTCTTTGATGAAGAGCATAGATACCAAGATGTTTCCATTGTGAGGGATTCCAAAAATCAATGGTTATAAATATCAGATAGACACTAGTAATTCAGTCACGGTTTCGGGACAATTATCTCTATCCATTGAATGGTCAGAATATGGAAGGAGAAGCTAAGGCAAATCACATTGGTACATCAAACAAGCAGCTGGTTAAATATATGAGGGAAAAGTAATCAAATGGATATTTTGATAAGGTGAGTTGAAGAGCCATGTGTGGGGGTGTTTTGGGGACAGGGTGAATAATAGACATTGGCAATATCAATGAGATCGAATGGTCTGTTTCTTTCCTATAAGCTCTGCATAATTTAATAGCACGTTGAGTTACCTGGCATTGACACAGCATTATGAGTCAACAATTGTGTTTGCTCTTTGGAAGACTGAGATAATGATCACAATTTACCAATCTGCCAAAAAGAACAACTTTACTTTGGTCGCCTAAAGTTTATCTAGCCTCATTCACTTGATGTAGAATTAGGCTGGGCAAATGTGCTTAAGTTTCTTAATATAAACCTCAGCATATTTTAATCAACCTACATGGGGAAACTTCCCCTGCTGAATGGAATAGCCCCATTTGGGCTTTACACCAGCCTTCAATAAAATTGAGTGTACCAGCTGTATGGTGAACTCTCAATGCCCTTGTCATTTAATCATCCATCTCTCCTGTATTTTTCTGCAAATGAGGAAGATGTACCTATTCTCACATGTTTCATCTCTACGACACATTTCTGGAGGCCTGTCACTCATTATTTGTAAGCTCAGCAAACCCCGGGATGTCCCATTTCAAGCCATGTACACAACTACTGTTCTACTGCATTCACCCTGTGCCAGAACTGTCTTGTAGATCAGAATGGCAGATGTGGGACCATAATCGGTGTTCAGGCTTTCAACCTGAGCTCTTGCATTGCAGTTAGTGAGATTCTGAGTGAGGTTAGCAGATATTTCTGCAGGAGTGTGCCTGGTTCTCCCTGGTCATCCACCAGATCTTCCCCACCTATTAAGATGTGGCCACCTTAGACTGCTGTTACTAGATCAAGTAGAGGCGCGGTGGCAAAGTAATTAGCACCACTGCCTCACTGCACCAGTTTCCCAGGGTCCAATTCTGGCCTTGGGTGACTGTGTGGAGTTTTGAACAGTCTCCCCATATCTACGTAGGCTTTCTCAGAATGTTCCAACTGCTCCCACAGTCCAAAGATGTTCAGGTTGGGTGGATTAGCCATAGTAAATGGGTTATGGGATAGGGCAGAGGGGAGGGCTTGTGTGGGGTATTCTTTCAGGGAGTTGGTGCAGATGCGATGGGCCAGATAGGCTGCACTGTAGGGATTCTGTGTTATGAAATCTTCGTGAAATACCTTGCTTATCATAAAGGACACAGGGTTCTTTTGAACAATGTTCACCTGGCTTCATTTGTGATTTATTGCACTCAAGGTAACCCTCTCATCCAGTGAAAGGTGTGTTATCTATCTAACTGATGTTTCCTCACACTGGAAAAATGAGATAGCCATTGCCTCTTGCCAACGTGGTTATCTTCAAAGATTTGCACAATTTATATCCCAAGCTCAAGTTTTCTGTCCAAAAATTAGGTTTACTTCTCAAAAATTGTAAAAGTCATCCAGGATTGGAAATTGAAATCGTAAACGATGCCTCCAGAGAAATGTCAAGTATTTTAAAATTATTTTGGTTATTTTCATTTACTGTTAAACAGAGAAGAAAGTTTCTCAGATCCAGCCATTTAGCGGTACCCAGATAAAAAAAAACTGCATGCACCTTGCTACATTTCCCATCAGTATACTTCATTGACATGAAAAAATAGAAGGACCCAGCAGAAGCTACTTTCTCAGTCTGACCAGGAATGCGGTGTTGATAAAACTAATTGTTATTTCACGGATCGCATCATTGTTTTCTCTGATCACTTTCTTAATAGTCCAAGTCTTGATTCACCCTAAGTTGACTTTTGAGAAATCTCCCAGTCTCAAACGTTCTCCTTTTTCCAATAGAAATTGCTCTGAAATTCCAAGGAGTTGCATTAATTCCAGCGGGAAAAAAAACAAAGGCAATTCTGCTGCTTTCCTTGCAATGGGAAGTGTCGAGTATGCAGTTGTCACTGTAATATATTGACCTGAGGCAGTGAATTATAAGGAAAACTGCAAGGGTAATCCTTTACACTGGCACCATCTTTTAGATTTTATCAGTCTATAAGCGTAGCCTAAGGCAATAGTGTGGCAATAGTGTGATATCAAGTGATGCATCACCTGTCCCCAAATGAACTGAGGTGATCTTGAACATCTTGGGATTTTTTTCCAACATGCTGTGCATGGAATACGGGGAAATGGCTGAGGCTGCAAAGACAGACAGCTGAATTTACCACACAGACAGTTGCCATGTGTTTTATGACAGTAGGAGGTGGCATATCATTGACCAGTGGTGGGATCTCCTAGTTCCACTATTGTCAACAGTATCTCCCATTGAATGCAACCTCGCTGTTGTGAAACCTGCAGTGTTGGTGGGGCTGGAAGATGCCACCAGCAGGAAGAGCCAGGAAATTCCAACCAGAATTTTCAGCATTTATTCCTCCAGGACTCCTTTTTTGGAATGGCTGAAGTTGGAAAAAATTATTTTAAGAAAAGCCTTGCCTTGCCTTTCACAATCACAGAGCATCTCAGATAAACTAACAGCTAATCTCAAATTTTATTGAAGTGTAGTCACTATTGTAATGTAGGACATGCAGCAGCCAACTTATGTACAGCAAACTTCCACAGACATGAGTGTGATAATGACTAGATATTTTGCTTTAGAAATCTAATTGAAGACTATCTAATGGTCAGGACATTGAGGAGAACTCCTCTGCCCTTCTCTATGAGGTCCTTGATGTTCACCTGAGAAGCAGATGGAACTTTATTTCAACATTACATGCAGCATTCCTTCACTGTTCTGACTTTTTTTTGGCAGTTTCATATACTCAACTACTCTTTTTATTTAAACAATTCACAAGCACAAAATACATTGTACTTTCAAACTACAAACCAGAATACAATCCCACAATAATCAATTATAAAAATAATACTCATTATAACCCAATATCAACAATAACATGCTATTTTTAATACAATAACCCAAACCAATATTGTGCAATAACAAACAGCATTGCAAATTATCCACAACTGGCCTTTCAAAGTTTCGCATGATTCACGAAGACTGTAAACCAGCAAGTTATAATATAAACACAGTACTGACAGCTAACACACTGTCCTTTAACCAATAACAAACAATTCCCTTTCTATAAGAATGGGATTCATTGTAAGTTACTGACCTTCTGACTTGGAGACAAGAGAGACACCGAGCAGCGATTATATAAAGAAGGTATCACATCAATATTGAACATTTGAGGCAAAACTAAGTCAACCATCCAATAGGAGACAAAGATAATGACTTCAACAAGGCCAATAAGGCTCGCCTTTTGGAATATGATCTCCTTCATTGAGATAATAATTGCCTGCCTAAGCAGGTAGTTTCACCTGTGTGTATATATATTATTATTGAGTGTCAGCGCTACTGACTCTCTGGATTTTGATTTTGTATATGAAACATTTTTAATGGTTTGTAAATAAAGGAAATCTGGTGAAGGGACATTAATCTCTGCGGAGTTATTTCACCAGTATTATTATTTTCTAATTTTTACTGGTGTTCTATTTTAAAGAATATAAGACCAGTCCTGACCAGTCCGAGTTTCACAGTCTTTGTCCTTCTGGACATCAGTAAACTGAATGGTCTTACTGAAAGTTTAGAAGCAATCAAAAAAAGGAAAATAATTTTTAGTTGTAGTTCTCTGTCTCTCAGGATCTGTTTGCAGTGAACACAGGGTAAATGATTTGTTTCTGAAGTGTGCTAGGTATTTTATGGGAAGCTGGCCATATTTGCATTGCAAAGCCTAGTATTCAGTTCTGGGTACTTAGTGCCTATAAGTTCCTATGCCAGTGAATTGAACATAGAGCGATGCTTAAACTTTCACACTGACACTGCTAATGGCTCTGAAGGTGATACGGGCATTACATTTTTGCTCATAGTGCCTTTGTTTAACTGATTCTTTACTATTATATTACAGCTAAGTTTGATTTCAGGCCAACATTCTTTTTTGTCCATTTTTGCACCCCGCAGATTCTGCAGTTCTGTTTCCAGCCGATTCGTTGCCCTTGGATGAGTTAGTTCTTATCCCATTAGTGCATGTCTCATTCACCGTTTGATCCAAATGTTCTAGTTTTCTTTATTCTTCTTTCTCCTGAAATCTCCATAGTACCTCCTGTTTAAGATTCTCTTTAGAGCCTCCAGAATAATTTCTTTGTTTTTTTTTCCCCTCACTTGTCATTCAGCTTAGAAGCAAGTGACTGCAGGGCAACTGGCAACCATAGAGCGTTTTCCCACTGTTGGCATATCACTTGAAGAATGAAAGGAAGTAGCAGAGTGAACTGAGAATGGGATAATATGAAAGCGATGAATGATAATGTTTGATCTCTTTATACTATCAGCATGTCAAAACTTTATAATTCGTGCAGAAAAATATTATATTACATTCTTCCATTGCATTTGTTCTATTTCATAATGTCACTGACAAGTTCACTAAGTCTTTTAGCAATTTTGGCTTCATATTCATTTGTGAATAAATATCTCATTAGGAAAGGATTATGAGCTTGTTACATTCCACTGTAGACAACAATAACTTTTAAAAAGAAATTTGACTTTCCAGCTACTAGCTGAAAGAATTGCATCATTAGATTTCAAAATTTTTATTTACTCTAACAAGTGACTAAAAATCACTATCGACTAAACATTATCTTCTTATTGTAGCGAACTTATATTTTAAACTACAGAAAAGAACATTCACCTTTAATTTTTATAACGGATTGAACTCCATAGAATTACATTTCCAATAACAATTAGTCCACAACTTCCATTAGGATCCCTTATCTCCAAGAGGTAATTTCAACTGATTGTCTCCAGGTGCTTTGCTCAGTATTCAGACTGTGAGGGTGATTCTCCAAAAAAATTTCTCAATGTCAAATTTTTGTGAAAACTGAAGTTTTTTTTCCATGTGAGTTTAAAAAAGAATCTTGTACAGTTTGCACTGGAGAGTGCACAAGTGTAAATCCCGCTGAAAAGCTGCAGGCATTGCCTATTGACATGGAAGAGGCTGGCAGCATAGCTGTGAGTGGGTAAATCACATGAATCAGGCGCTGTTTGGATCTCTCTGCCTACTGCACTATATGATCACTATAGCGATAGAAGAATCACTCCTTGTTTCTTTCTCCTGGCCCTATCAGGACAAATCTCCTAGAATCCTTAAAGGCTGCAGGTTGCATCTCTGATGAAAGACCCCCAATCCCACAATGGTACTCTGCAAAGCAAAGAAGCCATTTCTCTCTATTGGTCATACGGAACTGCTGTCTGTCTGTGGTATTCAGTGAATTGTTGGGAATATTGTAAACTGACCTCAGAACTAGTTTCCTTTGTCCAGTTCCTCATGGCAATGTGAAGCCAATTAACCATGCATTCTGTAGAAATGCTGATTAATTTTTCTTAACCCCAACTTAGAAGTAAATGGACAAGTTACTGCACAACTTCTTTCAAGTTGATACCTTCAATGGGTGCCAGACTGTGGTAATGAGGGAATTTCCACAATAACTTCATTGCAGTGTTAATGTAAACCTACTTGAGACAATAAATAAATTTAAACCTTTCTGGGACTTTGGGAGATTCAGAGGTTAGCCATTCTAAACCCAAATATTGTTGTCATTGACTCCAAGCACAAAGCTCGCATCGCTTTCTCTTTAAAACATTTTAATCCTTCTTTGAAATCTAAGAATCTCAACACCTAGAATTCATCACGTAGCTCCTCTCATTTATCTTCAATTTTATGATGCAAAGTGAAAACATAATTCATAATTATAAACTTCACAAATTTAACCAACTCTCTAAGGAGTCTTACAACACTAGGTTAAAGTCCAACAGATTTACTGGATATCACAAGCTCTCAGAGTACTGCTCCTTCATCAGGTGAGTAGAGGAATACGTGAAGGAGCAGTGCTCAGAAAGCTTGTGCTACCAAATAAATCTTTTGGACTTTAACCTTGTGTTGTGAGACTTCTTACTGTCCCAACCCCAGTCCAACGCCAGTATTTCCACATCATGACAAGCTCTCTGTTAAATACTCTTCAATTGTACATGTTTAAACTACAATCTTTGAATTGCATTAATAATTTAACTCTATCATTTAGAATAAAGCTTCTCAATAATGAATTAAGCTGCAATTTTAAAAATCTGTCAAGCAATAAAGATGTCAGTAGCACATGGCATTGATTTCAAATGTAGACAAGAACACCATGAGCAAAGTGAAAGCAAATAAATCTACCACTGATTAGTGACAGCACAAATATAGCAACCCAGTGATAAATTAATAAAGAATTGCCTTTATAACTTGTATGCCCTGACAGTTTATTTTTGTTCCCAACTTTTACCTCTGACCAACACATTTTTAGTTCTGTTAACCTTCATTATTCCAAAAATGGATGTTTCCCCAAATGGAATATTCTACAGTTGGATTACCCCCCTAGTTGGATGACTCCATAGACAGATTACTCTCCAATTGGATTACTTTGTCACTGGATTGCTTTTCAAATGGATTAGTCCCTAGTTGGATTATTCCCCATTTAGTTCACTCTCTAATTGGATTACTACAAAATTAGATTATTCCCCAGTTGGATTACTCGACAAGTTAGTTTATTTCCCAGTTAGATTACTCCACATTTAGATTACTTTACAATTAGATTACTTCACAATTAGATCATAGAAGCTTACTGGATTTATTGCAACTTAGCAACTCATTGTGAATAATAATAAGAAAAGCAAAACAGGAAATGTTTTCTTAAGAACAAAGTAATCTGACTGACATCAGAAAAGTAGATTTTACTAAATCTTTGGCTATTGTTTAAATGGAAGAGAAAGAACAGCCTCCTTTTTGATGTGAACCTCTCACTGTCTGAAGTTCCATCATTGCATCTCTGTGGTGCTGTTACTGAATGTAAACTTTGACTTAAAAATCAAAGCGGGGGGTAGTGGTGGGCTTGCCTGCTGGGATGTCTGCACTACATGGATACTCTGCAGGCTGCTCTGGGAAAGGGCCATGATCTGGCTGTGGAGGGTTTCAGCGGTGGGGGGGGGCAGCTCTGCAGATGTCCCAGGCTGACCAGCAATTGAGCTGGCCAGCAAACGGGAGGCTGACAATTCAGGGCCACTGCACAAGCATAGGGGCCCAGTGGTTTCAGCCTCTCCAGTGGGAATAGGCCCTGCCCTCTGAAATTTAATGATATTTATGCTGGTGGCTTCTGCGGTGCACAGAGTGTGGGAGATTCTAGTGTAAACTCCCACTGAAAAAAAAACAGTGTGAATTATTCCTGTTTTCCTGCAAATTCAATACTTTTGATTCTCTTTTATGGGAGAATTCCAGACTCGGCATCTTGTAATTTTGTTTTTAAATTATGATGAAACTGTTTGGAAGAAAAAAATAAGAGAAATCCATCACAATTTTACAAAATTACAAAAGAAGCTAACCAACCAAATAAGGAGGATTCAGACTAACTGGAACAAAACAACATATTAAATTAGTTGTGTTTTTCTTTTCAAAAGTAGCTTTTCCTGATAAGAACATCCAAGTCTATTTAGCTTCATTATGTAAGAAAATAGAAACAATGTGGGCACAAAATTCAGATCAGGAGTGCTGTTGAAGCCTAACTCTCGCCAGGGGTTGCATACTGCCTCAGCAATTACTTCCAGCATGCCCCTGAGTCACATCACCTTTAAAACACAATACTTGATATGGAAATTGGTAAGATTTCCCTCCACACTCTTCTAGTAGGAAGTTTACAAAGTGAAGTTGATGATTGCACATTAATTAAAAAGTTCAACAAATTTTACCTTCAATGAGTTCTTAGACTTCCAGGAGATTAACGTTTGCAATAGGTTGTAACAGTCCATAATTGTTTTTGGGATAAAAAAGTTAGCAAAGAAAGCATGTTGGGGTGTATACAGTTGGTTATGAATCCTTTGAGCTCATTCACTTTTGTGCTTGATGTACTGCTCAAAGATATTTAATTATCCATTTGAAAGTTTATAGAAACATGTCAATTTGTGGGCCTACATTCTGTTCTGGAGACTGCACTAGCCTAGTAACATGACCAACTGGGAGACACAAGTATTTCATGACATTGTTTATAACAAAGCAAATGCCTGGTACCATAGAACCATAGAAAATTACAGCTCAGAAACAGGCCTTTTGGCCTTCTTGTCTGTGCTAAACTATTTTTTGCCTAGTTCCACTGACCTGCACTTAGATTATATCCCTCCACACCCCTCTCATCCATGAACGCATCCAAGTTTTTCTTAAATGTTAAAAGTAACCCCACATTTACCACTTTACCTGGCAACTCTCTCCATACTCCCATCACTCTGCATGAAGAAACCACCCTCCCCCCCACCAATATTCCTTTTAAACTTTTCTCCTTTCACCCTTAAGCAACGCCCTCTGTTTTTTTCTCTCCCCTAGCCTTAGTGGAAAAAGCTTGCTTGCATTCACTCTAGCTATACACATCAAAATCTTATACACCTTTATCAAATCTCCCCTCATTCTTCTACACTCCAGGGAATAAAGTCCTAACTTATTTAATCTCTCTCTGTAACTCAGTTTCTCAAGTTATACTTTTGGTGTTATACTTTTGAGAAGGGCATTTTTACAGGTGCCAGAGGCAAAAAAAAAGAGGAAAAAGTATGACCATACAATAATTTCTATACTTTGGCTTCTTCCAGTGAATAGCATCAAAGATATTTCCCAGTATGTCATCTATCTCTGTACCTGGGAAGTCATGGAGGCCATCTACTCTTGATAGGGCAGTTCATTATCTTTTTGCTGAAATGAGCCAAAAAGAACAGGTGACATTGCTGGATAACATGATTCCTGATAGTAAACGGCATCATAGACTTCACGTGGGTCAATGCACCTCCTCTCACCCCAACCTTATCAATGGGAAGAGATTTAGGAACCACAAGAGTTTCTGTTCCATAAAATATGCATTTGGTATGTAATGACAATCTACCAAGACCAGCATTTGGTGAATATCTGTTATCTTGGCAGCGACTACAATCATGAGCCTATCAGTCCGCTCTGTGATCTTTGGCTCCCCTGAAAATCCAGGGGTTTCTCTCAAGGACAAGAGCTAAAACCCTCTGTATATTGTTAAAGATCCTTTTCTGCCCTCCCACCATGTGAGCAGACCGGAACTACAACGAGAAATGCACAGCCTGTTGGAACTTGGTCAAGCAGGCATGAACTTAGCCTGTTTCTTGAATTTTACATTTTCTCTTTAACAATGACAAGGGACTCAACTTCTTGCCCTGTTTATCCCTTGCGCGGTAAGTTTTGGAATGCTGCACAACTGTGTATCCATGCTACTTACCCAGAATGTTAGTTCTAATATAGCGAAGCGCAGCAGCCAATGTGCTTGCAGCAACCCCCACAAATAACAATGAGATGACGATTAAGATTAACTGCTTTATTGATATTGGCTGAGAATGTTAGCCAGGACATCCTTGATATTAGGTCTTGATCTTCTATAGCTAACACCATAGGATCAGATGTGGTTAACATTTCAAATGAAAAATAGCAGGAATGAAATTTAACTTTTGTAGAAGAATAAAAAGGCTGGCAGAAAATTGGCTGTCTCATATCAGTCCTGTCTTATTTTCCTTTCTGTTAGTTTTGTAGTCATATGAACATGGTGATGAAATGCACACTGAGTAACATGCCACTATCCCAGGGGTTCTCTCCCAGCAAGAGTGGACACACAGCATTGTAAGAGCTTCAAAGATCTCCCAATGAACTGTTTAACCTATTCATCATTTTTCATCATTCCCAAACAACACAGCAACATCACAAGTTCAAAACTGAATTTTACTTCCAGTTTCCCAATCAGTGCAATACCCTCATTATTTCATCAAACTGATATTTTCGGTCACATACTCAATATTTTGAAGTAGGTTGTTAACCTGTGACCTTTTGACCTCGATATGAAAATGCTAATACTGAGCCAAGGTCAATATTAGTCAACCCAAACCAACTGGGGAGAAAATTGAAGGAATACAAAAGAAACAAATGCTGCATAATTAATTTGGACTGCAATATCTTCAATTATATTTCCTCATTAATTCAATTGGGGAGAACAATAAGAGTAATCAACATAATGTAGAGCATGGTAGAGAGCATAAGGCTATGATAGATGAGAGAAGAGATGATGTTATCTTTTCCTGCAGAGCTCTCTCTTTTGTTTTCCTTTAAACTTCATCTATTGTGAGTAAATTTCAGTTAAAAAGAAAACCTCTGGGATAGAATGTATTTAATTCATTCTTGGGATGCGGGCAAAGCCATTCCCAGCTGCATTTGTAAATGTGCTGATGGCAATTCTTCTTGAACCATAGCAGTTTTTGCTATTATTATGTTATTTTGACTTAAACACAAGAATAAATAAAGAAAAATATAAAACACAGAACCGTGCTTTGTTGTGTTGTAAGTTGTCAAGCCGCTTTTGCTTCTTTGTCCTCCTTTAACAAATGGGACTTAATAAAGCTGTGCAAATAATATAGGGTTTTGATAGAATAAATAAAGAAGAGCCATTTTCTCTGGCATGTGAATCTATAATCAGATAACACAGATTTTAAGCTAATTGCCAAAAAGACCTGCACCCAGAGAAGAAATTAGGTTTTTTTTGCCACAATTTACAATGTTTTTTGATAATTTGTAAGATATGGGATGTTGGTAAAGGCAATATTTACTGTTAACCTGGAACAACTGAATGGCTTGCTAGGCTATTTCAAAGGGCAAGTAAAATCAAATCTTATTTCTGTGAGTCTGGAATCTCTTATAGACCAGAATGGATAACAGTGGTAGGTTTCTTTTCCTAAAACACATTGCTGAACTGGATGGATTCATCAGCTTTGCAGTCGCAATTACTATGAATAGCCCTTAATTCTAGATTTGTTCAGTTAACTGGATTCAAATTCCTTAGTTATCATGGTGGTATTTGAACTGATGTTGTCAAATTATTAGTTCGGGGGTGGATTTTGTGGCAGAGTCAGGAAGGAAAAGTAATCGCAGCCAGAGTGCAGGTTTGGAAATTCTTCTTTTAACTCAATTTTTGGACATTTTCATGGGAACTGTGCATTTTTGCTGTTTAGAACTTGGCTGCAGTAGTCTATAGAATAGGGTAAAACAGAATAGAACAAAATCTGCACAGTGCAGGAGGAGGCCATCCAGCTATTTGAGGCTGCACCAACAACAATCCCACCCAGGCTCCGTTCCTGTAACACCACATATTTACCCTACTAATCCCCTTGACAGTGAGGATCGATATGGCATGGCCAATCAACCTAAGCCACACATTTTTGGAGTATAGAAAGAAAGCAGAGCACCCAGAGGAAATCACATGCAGACGCAGGAAGAATGTGCAAACTCCACATAGACAGTCACCCGAGGCGGGAATTGAAACCAGATCCCTGGCTGTGTGCGGCAGCAGTTCTAACTACAAGGCCACTGTGCCGCCCTAGAAATAAACTTTTCAAACTTTCTGCCATTTTCAGTGAGGACACTATATTTTGGACACCTTTCTGAATTGCACAGGCAGAATGGAGGAATGAAAATGGTTTGGAGATAGTAAGCTGAGTAAAAATCATTGTTCAGCTTAGAATACTAGAACTTGAATTATATCTATTTTACTAAAGTGAGTGGTGACAGTGCTATGATTGGAAAAGTTAAGTGACTATTAAATAATATGCATGCCATGTTGTTACTTCAGGTAATTGACAAACTGCTAAATGAAAAAACAGGATTGGAAAATTGGAAAAAATCTTCAGACGTATAAGAATAGATTATCCATGCCTGAAGAGTTGGTCTGCATTGTACAATATGCAGCATGTAGCCCAGTATAAGCTCAAGTAGTCATTTAAATTTGATCCCATGACTTTCATTTGTTCTGCAAAGTACATCCCAATCATCTCTTTGGCTGTTTAAAAATTTTCACAGATGACTGAATTTTCAAACATTATTTGGAGGATAGTTCAGCCATATGTTTGGCTGTTTCAAAGCTTTTACAGATTTCTGAGTTTTGGCTGTTTTCAAATGCTCTAATCATTAGAATCAAATGAATTCTACATTGTAGGATTTCTATGCACCGTTTTTCAGGGAATATTAGTTTGATTTCCAAACTACTAATGGATTGCGCACTATTGGATTGTTTACACAGAACTCCCAGGAACTGTGAGATTGTTTGTTTTGATAAATGTATGAGCTTCTGAAGAAAATAGCTATTTCATCAAATGCCAACTCAAGTTTTTTTTGTATTTTGGCAGATTTATGAACTTGTCAAAGATTTTTGAATGTTATTAAGGACTTCTAGCTCTGTACCATGGTTACTGGGTGGGTGGGTGGGTTATAGGTGATGGGAGTTTAAGGGTGTGTGATGAAGGGGTTAGAGGTCTGCAGGAAAGGGGATAGGCATCAAGGTTAGGGATGGATTTGACACTGATCTGCAGAATTAGGCCAATGTCTCAGCAGGGGAAGGTGGACTTTTTAACATGGCCATCTTAACTTCAAGCCATCTCTTTGCCTCTGACCTGCTTCCAGAAACCTAACTCCAGATTGTCCCTACCTCAGCTGGATGAAAATCTCACCAATGGGCACTGTCCATACAGTTGGATCATGACTTCAGGAGAATTTGTCACTTCATAATGAAAATCCAGCCCTAAGTTTTGTGATTATTAATACAGTAAACATAACTGCAGTTGGAATGTACTCGATAATAAGGTGGTGGAAGCAGATTCAAAAGTAAGCCTGAGAAGGGAATTGAATTTATACATGAAAGGGAAATGTGCTGGGCTATGGGGAAAAAGCAAGAGAGGAGAATTAATTGGATAACTCTATCAAAGAATTGTCACAAGTGCGGCCTCCTTCGATGTGATAAGATTCTATGAATAGATAACATCAATGAAAAGTAGTCCCCTAAAAATGAATCTCCTGCTTTATAGTTGCTTAAGACCAGATTATTTCCAGGTCCAGAACCTGTGCCAAGTAACTGTCAGTGATGCTTCCTGATTTTAAAAGCCATAGATCTAATTAGCCTTGAAGTGAGTTTGGCGCTCAAACAGAGGCACTGAGAGTGTTCTGTGGGCAGAGAATATTATAAAAAGCAAACAAAAGACCTGATGGGGCATTTAATTTTCTTGGAGAAATGAAACAGGCAGGACAACAGAGGATCAACTGCTAAACACTCCACACTACACACAAACATTCATTCCTCAGGTACTGAAAACACTCTGCTCAAACAACAGCAACTTTGTCCCACTGCACTTCAGTTTGATGGTTTTTATTTTAACTTGATATTTCTTCAGCGGTGACAATGAATAATAAGGCCTCTCTGAGATGTCAACAGCTGTGCACTATATGTGACTCTGGCCATTGATTTTCCCCGTTACTTACAGGGGAAATTTGTTTCTATGGCTCTCCAGCCTGTTAACGAGTTCCTCCACTAGCTTAACACAAGATAATTGGAGGCATGTGTATTTCGTCCATTTCCCCACCACCTCTCTTTAAACATTCCAATTGATCCCAGGGGACCCATGTGCCCTCTGAGTGCAAGATTTTCAAAGAATACCCGTACCAGATCTCACCCTCATAGAACATAGAATATAGGACATTACAGCAGAAACAGGCCCTTTGGCACACAAGTTGCACCGATCATATCCATACCTACCAGGCTTGTCTATAACCCTCAATCCCATTAAATCCCATGTACTCATCCAGAAGTCTCTTAAAATACGCCAGCGAGTTTGCCTCTACCACCACCAATGACAGCCAATTCCACTCGCTCACCACCCTCTGAGTGAAAAACTTACCCCTAACATCTCCTCTGTACCTGTTTCCCAGCAACTTAAGCCTGTGTCCTCTCGTAGCAACCATTTCAGCCCTGGGAAATAGCCTCCGAGAATTCACCCTATCTTTTCCTCTCAGCATCTTATAAATCTCTATCAGATCGCCTCTCAACCTTCGTCTCTCCAGGCAGAAGAGACCTAGCTCCCTCAACCTATCTTCATAAGGCATGTCTCCCAATCCAGGCAACATCCTTGTAAATCTCCCCTGCACCCTCTGAATAGCTTCCACATTCTTCCTGTAGTGAGGCGACCAGAACTGCGCACAATATTCCAAGAGGGGTTTGACTAGGGTCTTATAAAGCTGCAGCATTATCTCCTGACTCCTAAACTCAATCCCTTGATTGAAGAAGGCCAGTATACTATATGCCTTCTTAACCACATTCTATATCTGCGAGGCCAATTTAAGAGTCCTATGGACCCGGACCGCAACGTCCTTAGTTTTTAATTTTTAATGACCCTTTTCAATCTAGATTCCTTTACATCTGTACTGCATTTACAACTTTTCCAAGGAGTAGATGGCATAGTTCTTCTTTGAACCAAAATGCATTACTTCACCTTGATCTACATTGAAATCCATTTTAATTTGCAAATTTGCAGCATTACCTTCCGACTCCTAAACTCAATGCGTCAATTAATGAAGGCTAGCACACCATATGCCTTCTTGACCACATCCTCCACCTGCGAGGCCAATTTAAAAGTTCTGTGGACCCAGACCTCAAGGTCATTCTTGTCTTCAACACTGCTAAGATTCCTACCCTTGATATTGTATTCCTTCATCCCACTGGACTTGCCAAAATGGACCATTACACATTTATTCATGTGGAAGTCCAGCTGCCACTTCTCTGCCCAAGCTTACATCCTATCTATGGCTCGCTGCAACTTCTGACATCCCTCCAGACTATCCACAACACCACCAATCTTCGTGTCGTCGGTGAACTTACTAACCCATCCTTCCACTTCCTCATCCAGGTCATTTATGAAAATTACAAACACCAAGGGTCCTAGAACAGATCCCTGGGGCACTCCACTGGTATCTAACCTCCATGCAGAAAAAGACACATCCACACCCACTCTCTGCCTTCTGTAGGCAAGGCAGTTCTGGATCCACAAGACCAAAGCCCCTTGGATCCCATGCCCTCTCATCTTGCAGTTATTTTACACTCCAATAAGTGTTAATTGGTTGAAGGTGGTACTTCTGCTTTCAGTCAGGAGTCGATCCTGCCACAGAGGTTTCTCAGGTTGGCCGGCAGCTTTCCAGTCTCCACAGTGCCGGAAGCCATAGTGGACAAGACTGGGACTGCAAGTCTCGGAAGTCCAGAACCAGGTAGGGTTTGGGAGTTTAGGGCAAAGAGGGGAGCGAGGCCTGGGGTTGTGAACAGAGAGGGGGTGAGGTATCAGTGCAGAGGCTGGATGGCAAACCCTAGTAATGAAGCCCTAGGAGGGACTCCATGTTACAACATGATTGGCAGAGTGGGAGTTTCTAAGAGATAAATGTGGGCACCCTATATTGAAAGGGTGGCTGCTAACAGAGGCACCCTTATCTTTCTTGCCTGAGGTAGGAGCACAGTCCATTTTCGAGTTCCCCCTCTGCCTCTGAACACCTCGTGGCAGCTGGAAAATTAAGACTGGGCCAAAAACAGCCCTTAAGTAGTCACTATTTGGCCACTTAAGGGCCTCAAATAAATTAAGGATGGTTGCGCTTGTCTAGGTCTCACCCGGCCCAGCATAACATTGTGGAGAGGTCAGGGCAGGTAGGAAAATGATGAGAAGTCCCTTTGAAAAATTTAACTTACTACCTCACCACCAAATCTACCAGGGAAATGTAAAATTCTGCCCAGAATGTCCATTGTGCAGACACAACCATAAAGAAAACTATAGAAACCTGACAGTACAGGAAGAGGCCATTCAGCTTATTGAGTTTGCACTGACAATAACTCCATCCAAGCCTTATCCATACAACTTCATATATTTATCCGACTAACCCCACTAAAATACACATCCCTGGATATTAAGGGGCAATTTAGCAAGGCCAATGCATCTAATCCACACATCTTTGGGCTTTGGGAGGAAACCAGAGCACTTGGAGGAAACCCACAAAGACATGAGGAGAACATGCAAACTCCACACAAACAGTGTGCGTAGAATTGAATCCAGGTCTCTGGAGCTGGGAGGAGCAACGCTAACTACTGACTCACAATGTCGTCCATATTTTTTGAATCCTTTATCACGGAAAGTAAGAGGGAAGGCATCTGTAACGGAAGTTGAGAATAAGGATTCCACTAAGCCCAACACTTCTAATTGTCAAAGAGCTGCAATAGAAAATGATGAGGAGAGGTCTTTACCACTGGTAGAAAGATGCTTGGTTTTTACACAAAGAGATGCCATGTGTAAATGCCAAGGTGTCTTTTTCTGAACTAGAACTTATGAAAATTCAAGAATAAAAACTCACTTGGAGTTCTATATTTATAGAGTGAAAAGTCAAAAATGTCAGATTGAGTTTTCCTTTACCTTGACAAGATCACAAAATGTGTTTGGACAAGGTTTGGCCCTCAGCCCATTTGATCTCATCCTTTCAGAATACAAAGACTACTATCTTGTGACTGGAAGACTTATTCGTTTCTTATCTGAATCAACTGCCTGATCTTGAACATTCTTCTCGGAAACATTTCTAAACTTTCATAATTTGTAGGTTTGACTTTAACCACTAGTGCACCTAATCCTAAATTTCCGACACTGGAAAAGTAGGTTTTAACTATTTATGATAGAGTTAAGCAATTTGCAGTCTGTTCTCCACAACTGGGGAAAAAATAATAAGGGCTGCTGATTCAGCCATTTTACAATATTGCACTAAGTTTCCATCTTGAGACTGGATTTCAGTAATTTGGGCATGTGCTCATTAGACCTGAAAGATGCTTTTGCCCAGAATTTCACACCAGAAATGTGGAGTGATAAGATTTCCCCTTCCCAGAATGTGTCATAAAGGCACCCTCCCGGCCTGCCTACACTCACCTTTTTGGTGGTGTATTTATCAGTAACCTCTAACGTTTAGTTTCTTGACTCAATTACAACACCTCCTTTTGAGGCTGATGTCCGTACATTATTTGTTTCTCAACTCTCTTTTGATAATTACTGAAAAATATCTATTCTCTGATTTCTGTACAAAAATAATTCCTCAAATGCTGGATACTTCTTTCTCTCTCTCTGCTTCCCTTTCAGGTGAGATGGAATGAGGTATATGCTGCAATCGGTGAAAAAATAAACCACCGGCCACTAGAGAGTAAATTTAGATAGAGGTATGTAGAAAATGCAAATCTAGGTAGCTTCTTTTCCATATTCTCCCCAATCCACGCGTCCCTTCCACTACATTGTGACCCACCCATCCCACCCTCATTTGATCATTGGTCTTGGCTCTTCTTGTTTGAACTAACCACTCATCTTCTTTACCCTGCTCCACTATCACTCACCTTCTGTCAATCTTCCATCCACTCCCTCCCTAATTACACTAATTCCCTCTGAAGAAATTGATGAATTATATTGCCTCTCTATCTTTTTACTGAATTACGTCTTCTTTGGTGACATTCACATTCTTCCTTTTGGAAGCCAGATACATATCACAAGAAGAAAAGTACACTTTTTGTTTCCTCACCTTCTTTCTCTCATCTCCTGGCCCTCACTGCCTCCAGTCTTTTTTCAATTCCTAACGTTTACTGAATCCAGGAAAGGTTACAATGGGTGCAAAATTTCTATAATGAACCTTTTCTCTTACACAGACAAATGCACACCCAGCAGGGGCTATTTTTGTTGAATATTTTAGATACTGAAGAACCTCCGTGATGGCAGAGATGAAATGTTAAGCTGCAGCACTGGTTTAGTCTGTGACACATGTAGTATGCTATCTTGTTAAAAGAGATGAAGCATTAGCTGCCTGGAGCATTGTTAAGGGGCTGATTGACAATTAAATTGCTTGCTAGCGCTCATTAAGGAGGTTGCATGCCATTTTGGTGGGTAATGCTTCATTTAGCAACCTGACCTAAATGTTGCCAACTGTATAAGAGTAGAAAGTGTCATTGCTGAGGATTGTGAATGTAAAGCCATGTTCAGCTGTCACTGTTCACTCAGTGACTCAGATCGACTGACTACATTGTGTTTGTAGAGGCCTTTTAGGCACATTAGGGGATTTTCTGGGAAACTTTGTCAATACTTCATCAACACTCTATCAACATTTTCCTGGATATTTTCTGAAGACTTTACCTAAAAGGAGCTACTGCTGGTGCTTCTCTCTTACTTAACAAGTTAGAAGAAAGATGTGTTGATTATGGGGTGTTTGGTTAGGGCACCTTGCTTGCTGTGGCCCTTACTCTGCATGAGAAATGGAAGGTGAAAGTGAGGCCAAGCAGAAGAGTATCGGCTGTTGCAAGAAAGGCTGAGATAGGAAAGAGAGGAGAATGAAGAGGACACTCAGAAGGATTCCCTATCTGTCCAGGCTTTTCAGTGGACTTTCCTAAATCCAGATAACCATGCAGAGTGCATGAGGAGGTTGCACTTTATTAAGAGGATATTATAGAGATCTGTGGTCTCATGGAATGAAGTCTCAGATGTCAGAGCACAGCCAAGATTACAGCAATCATAGAAACTTTCAAGATGCTACAGGCAATACAATACTCAGTTCATAAGTGCCATGCATTTCAAATAAAGGAAGCTTCTGCGAAATGACCACATACCATTATTCCCTATTGGCAGAGAAGACCACAGGCAAGTGCTCTAGGATTTAGCAGGACTGCAGGGTTCTCCATTATCCAGAAAGCAGTTGACTGAACACACATGCCATATGGGCCCCTCGTTCAAACTCAGAGAAGTACAGGAACAGGAAGAATATGCATTCTTTCAGTGTGCAAACTGTTTGCAACCATCACATCATGTCAGGTCATGCAAGTTATCATCTGCTATTCAAGGAGGTGTTCTGATGCATTTACTGTGGGTGGCATAGTAAGCACTGCTGTGTTGCAGTGCCGGAGATCAGGGTTCGATTCCCAGCTTGGGTCACTCTGGAGTCTGCATGTTCTCCCATGTCTGCACGGGTTTCCTTCGGTTTCCTCCGGTTTCCTCCAGTTTCCTTCCACAGTCTGAAAAATGTGCTGGTTAGATGCATTGGTGATGCTAAAGTCTCCCTCAGTTTACCTAAACATGCGCTGGAATGTGGCGACGAGGGTTTTCACAGTAACTTTATTGCAGTGCTAATATAAGCCTGACTTTGTATACACGGCACAATCTGACACCTTTTGCACCAGAAGATCAAACTCAGGAACCAGAGCTGAAAATGAGATGAAGAGGAAGATGAGGAAGTGGAGGGTGAGGAAAAGGAAGACATTACAAGATTTTCAAGTATACGCTTCACTGAAGGCACAGAGGTTAATTCCACTGATTTGTGAAATCATGCTGTTGCAAATATGCAATATTTTACTCAGGGGTCAAAGTCTTTAATTTGGACAATAGGACCAGAATCTCATCACTGTTTATGCCAGTGGCATTTTCCCAACCCACTGCAGTAAATGGAGATTTGGCTGGCTGCCAAATTCTTCAACCTCATTGCAGTGGGAGTGTGGCATGAACGGCAGGTAAGATCACGCCTTGGGAGTTTCAATTACTGAGGAATTAAATTGCAATTAAAAACCACCAGGGTTGAAAAAGATAAACATGTTGATTGAAAACAACATAAATTCTGAGTCCTCGCTTGTTCAGAATACATCAAAAGATTGTTGGTCTTTGCCTGCAATTAGTTGAAGTGGAATGCCACAGAGATCAGTGCTGGGTTCTCAACTATTTATGAGCTATACTTGGATGAAGGGATCAACTGTATTGTAGCCAGATTTGCTGAAGTAAGATAGGAAGGCAAGTGAGGACACAAGAGTTTGCAGAGAGATGTATTTAAACAGGGAGAACTTGGCAGCTGGAGTTTAATGTGGGAAAGCTTATGATTGAATACTTTGGCAGGAGGGATAGAAAAGATTAATATTATTTAAATATAGAGAAGTTGCAGAATGCTGTGACACAGAGGGATTTGGGTGTCCTTGTACATGGGACTCAAAAGGTTTGCATACAGCCACAGCAGGTTATGAAGAAGGCAAATGGAATGGTGATCTTTAATGCAAGAGAGATGGAGTAGCAAAGTAGGGAAGTCTTGTCACAACTGCACACCCAGATTCTATGTGCAGTTTTGATCACCTTGCTTAAGAAAGGACAGGCTTGCATTGGAGGCAGTTCTGAGATGATCCAGTTCATAGAACCCTACAGTGCAGAAAGAGGCTCTTTGGCCCATCGAGTCTGCGCCGAATACAATCCCAGCCAGACGCTACCCCCATATCTCCACATATTATACCCATTAATCCCTCTAGCTTATGAATCCTTGGACACTAAAGGGCAATTTCTTAGCATGGTCAATCAATCTAACCCACACATCTTTGGACTGGGCTGATCCCTGGGATGAAGGATTGCCCAATGAGTTGGATTATAAGCTCATTATAGTTTAGAAGAATGAGTGATGGTGAGAATTTGGAACTCACTGTATTGAAATGGCGGTAGAAGCATGAAACCTCACAACATTTAAGAAGCATTTGGATGAGCACTTGAAATGTCACAGCATACAAGGTTATGGACAAAGTGCTGGAAAATGGAATTGGATCAGATTAATGGCTTGTGCCAGAATGATGGGTTAAATGTCTCTATGTGTACTGTAAAATTCGGTGTATAGGATTTTCTTGCCATTTTCACCAGCAGGATTATTTGGTTCTGCCGACAGGAGTGGTTTCTTTGGGAAATCCCATTGGCATTGGTGGGCCTGGAAAATCCCCCTGCTAGCCAATAGTGGGCTGCCTCCTGTAGGGCAGAGAATTCCACCAAAGACTCTGGCGATAACTCTAAATTTATCGAATCACTCAAATTCTGAGAGTTCTTGACAGGATAGATAATGAGAGGATGTTTCCCTCTGTGGGAGAATCCAAAACAAGAGATAAAGAAATAGATAGAGACAAAGAGACAAAGAAGAGATAGAAGAATTTCTTCTTTCAGGGGGTGGTTAGTATTTGGAACTCTTTCTCCTGGAGTTCAGTGGGAGTCATTGAATTTATTCAAGGTTGAGTAGGACAGGTTTTTGATTGCCAAGGAAGTTAAGGGTTATGGAGATTAGGCAAAGAAGTGGAGTTAAGAATACATTACGATCACATTGAATGATGGACTAGGTTCGATGAGCAAGATTGCCTACTCCCTCTTCTTCTTCTGTTGCTCTTTAAATTTCTCAATGATGAGATCTTGAAACTTGCATGTTTAAATATGACCCACTTAGTGTTAATCTTTAACTATTTACAGATCTCTGATATTGTCATGCATGGTGCTATTTTGACCATTCAGGCTACTTCTGTACATCATATCCTGGGTGGTGCTGTTCTCCCATCCCACACTCTTGTTCTTTCACTCTAGGAACTTTTGGTTCCTGAGTCTGGTGCCTTTTATTGTCCTCTCCCTGGGGCGCCTTATTGTACTCTCTCTGGGTCTTACGTGGCCTTTGGCACTTTACTGGGAGTTGCCCTCTTACCGAAGTCTTTTTTAATTTTCTGTCCGTGGCCTTTTGTTTCTTCTTATAGTTACAGCTTTAAATGCCATTGTCACTTTAAAGTTCTCAGTGTAGTAATCATTTTGCTTTACTTAATGCTGTCTGCAGCTGGTGGTTGTTTTCCTTGTGAGATTCCTGCACTCTTTTGATTTTGGAAATTGATGGCTGTTTTTTAAACCTTTATGCAGGAAATACAGCAGCAGATTCTATCTTTTCTGCTCTTTTTGAACTCTGCAGGAAATGTTTGCATCTTTATTCTGACTGATCCTCATTTTGGGAGGTTACTATGCCATTTGGTGATTGGCCTTTCTTTTAGACATTTTATTAAACCCAGCAGGTTTCTTTTTTCTCTTTAAACTCTGCAGAATCTTCTTTTCATGTTAGCTCAACCATCTCACACTATGTGGTGCTGGTTGGTGTCACAACTCGGTTCCACCTGCCCAATGGATATAAAACCGTAGAAGAATCATAGAATCCCTATAGTGCAGAAGGCGGCCATTTGGCCCATCAAACTTGGACTAACACTGGGACCTTTCCCCATAATCCATACTTTTACCCTTCGAGTTCTCCTGACACTCAGGGGCAATTCAGTATGACCAATCAATCTAACCTGCACATCCTTGCAGTGTGGGAGGAAACCAGAGTGCCTAGTGGAGAACCATGTAAACATGGGGAGAATGTACAAGCTCCATACAGACAGTCACCCAAGGCCGGAATTGAACCCAGATCCCTGGCGCTGTGAGGCAGCAGTGCTAATCATTTATGCCACCAAACCACTAATATACTAAGCTATGAGACCACTGCTATGCCCACAACTTAAGAACCACTTCTTTCTTGTAACTTGGCTCACCGTCTTGTAAACTGGCCAAGTGCCTCATTGGACACAACCATACCCTTAACACCGCAAACCACTCTCACCGTCTCCCAGGCTTGAAAAAAAGCAGATACTCCAGGAAATGTGGAAAACATGCAGGCTGCAGGTGAGAGTGAAACAAATAGGGTTCCAAGGCCCCTCTCCCCAGCTTACCCCTTGTAAATGTCCAGTCTCTGCAAAATGAGCACGCAAACTCGGAGCCAGACTCACTTTCCAAAGAGATCTGAGGGACTGCTGTGTACTCTATTTCATAGAGACATGGCTACTCCTGCTTCAATGGACAGTGCCCTATAACCCAAGGGCTTCTCAATCCATCAAATGGATTATAGAGCAGCCTCAGGTGTATACTTCCAAATCAACACTTCATGGTACCTAAGATGTAGCAACACTGGCAACTTTCTGCTCCCCAGACCTAGAGATCTAACACTAAAATGCCACCCCTAATACTTTTTTGTGGAAGTTCATCTCCATTATCCTGATGCCAGTTTACATCCCACTCCATGAGGATGTGAAGATCATGCTGGATGAAATTTACGCCATTACAAGTAGCCTTGAGATGAAACATCCCGAGGCCTTGTTCATCGTGGCCAGGGACTTCAATCAGACCAAGTTCAAGAGCGTACTACCAAGTTACTATCAACACGTCCCCTGTTCCACCAGACACCAAATATCCTGCACCACTGCTACACAAATATCAAACATGCCGACCACTCTATCGTCTACCCACACTTTGCAAATCAGACCATAAGGCTGTGCCCCTGCTCCCAGCTTACTAGCAAAACCTGAAGTGGGAGAATCCATCAAAGAGAGTTGTGCAGTGTTCATCTGAGGAATCAGATGATCTCCTACAGGGCTACTTGGAGTCAGTGGACTAGTCACTATTTAAAAACTCTGTGACCAGCCTGAACGAGAATGCCACTACAGTAACTGACTTCATTAGTAAGTGTTTAGAACACTGAGTGCCAAAGAAGCAAATCCGTGTGCTCCCCTACCAGAAACCAAGGATGAACAGGGATATCCTGACACTGACCTATACAAGGAAGCCAGATACGATTCAGGAGATCCATCAAAGATGCTAAAAGACAGTACCTGACCAAACTAGAGTCCCAGGATAGCCAGACTGACCCTCACCAACTATGGCAAAGTCTGCAAGACATAACAGGCTACAAAATGAAGGCATGTAAAATTATCAGCTCCAACACAGTTCTCCTTGATGAGCTCAATGCATTTTATGCCCATTTTCAGCAAGAGGTCAGTGAGAGTATGCCCTCCACTCTTGAAACCCTGAATGAACCTATGTCTGGGATCACCATTGCAGATGTCAGAGCGCTTTCTTGAAAGTCAATCCATGGAAAACAACTGGCCCGGATGGAGGAACCCAGACATGTACTCAGATCCTGCGTGGATCAGCTTGCGGGGGTTTTCACAGACATCTTCAACTTCTCTTTACAACAATTTGAAGTTCCTATCTGCTTCAAGAAGACGACCCATCATCCTGGTACCTAAGAAAAATCAAGCAATGTGCCTTAATGACTATGGGCTGGTGGCTCTGACATCCATCATTACGAAATGCTTCAAAAGGTTAGTTATAGCACAAATCAGTTCCAGCCTCCCAGACTATCTGGATCTACTACAGTTTGCCTACCCCCACAACAAGTCCACAGCAGATGCCATTTCCCTGGCCCTGAACTCAACCCTGGAACACCTAGATAACAAGGATACCTATATCAGATTCCTACTAATTGACTCATCACATGATGAAGGCTCAGCCTTCATCTCTATTATTCCCACAAAACTCATCTCGAAACTCAATGGTCTGGCCTCAGCACCTCTCTCTGCAACTGAATCCTGAACTTCCTAACTCACTGACCACAATCAGTAAAGATAGGCAACAACACTTCTCCACAATAGTCCTCAACACCAGTACCCCACAAGGCTGTGTTCTCAGTTGCCTACTATACACAGTATGATTGTGCAGCCAAATTCTCCTCTAATTCGATTTTCAAGTTTGCTGATGACACCACTGTAATGGGTCAAATCTCAAACGATGGCGAGACAGGGTACAGGAGTGACACAGAGAATCTGGTGTGAACTGTTGTGGCAAAAAAATCTCTGCCTCAATGTCAAAAAAAAACAAGGGGATTGTCATCGACTTTAGGAAGCATAAAGGAGACCATGCCCCTGTCCACATCAATGGGGATGAAGTAGAAAGAATCAAGAGCTTCAAGTTTTTTGGTGTCTAGATCACCAACAATTCATCCTGGCCTCCCATGCCGACACTATAGTTAAGAAAGCCCATCAATGTCTCTATTTTCTCAGAAGGCTAAGGAAATTTGGCATGTTAGCCATGACTGTCTCCAACTTTTATAGATGCACCACAGAAAGCATTCTTTCTGTTTGTTTTGCAGCTTGGTATGGCTGCTGCTCTGCCCAAGATTGCAAAGAACTACAAAAGGTTGTGAATGTGGCCCAATCCATCACGCAAACCAGCCTCACATCCATTGACTCTGTCTACACTTGCAAAACCTTGGCAAAGCAGCCAGCATAATTAAGGATCCCACGCACCCTGGACATTCTCTCTTCTACCTTCTTACTTCGGGAAAAAGATGCAAAGTCTGTGATCATGTTCCAACCATCTCAAGGACAGTTTATTTCTTGCTGCAGTCAGACTTTTGAATGGACTTACCTTGCATTAAATTGATCTTTCTCTACACTTTAGCTACGACAGTAACACTACATTCTACACTCTCTTGTTTCCTTCTTTATAAACAATATGTTTTGTCTGTATGACACACAAGAAACAATATTTTTCATGTTGTGTTAATACATGTGACAATAATAAATCAAATCAAATCTAATCAAAAGTTCTTTGACTTGGCATTAGTCAAGTTCTTGCAATTTTTGTCGATTTGCACTCCCATCTTCGTGATTTGACCTGGATTTTTTTCTGCTTTATCTGCATCATTCAGTAATCTTGCAATGCAATTCCACTCACTCTGGAGCATTCTTCAAATTCTAAGTCTGAAGCAAAGTTTCTTCAGGTATTCCTTTAAATTTTTCTTCTTCAGGGCACGTCTCTCAGGTCCCACTCTAGCTGCTTTTCATCTTTCCTATCTTGGGATTCTTCTGCGGGCTCATTGTTTAAAATACTACCTTTCACACACCACTGATGTGATATCTTTTAGATATCTCACCACTGCCAATCATGTTGTATTATGGTGTCAGCTGCCGTGGTATCTCATTGATGAGGAGTTTGAAGCATGAACTGTTCATTGTTAATCTTTAACTATTTACAGATCCCAGATATTGTCATGCAGGTTGCTGTTTCACTCATAGCCATCTTCCTCTGAGTCTATTACCACGTGACTCTATATACTATACAGCAGGCAGTGCTATTCCCATGTTCCACATTAACTCTTGCTCTAATGTGAATCTTTTCATTACAATGGTATGCCAGCACATAATGCAACAATTTCTTATGCTCTTTTGTACTGGAATCATTGCTGACAGGTGAGACTTGGAAGATTTACCCTGCTCATTCTTTCCATATTAGTTTGTTCTGATTATCTTATTTATAATATGTTTTAGGTATTGTAATATACCATACAAAGATGAAATATTTGGCTTGGGTTATCATTTGATAGTAAAATGATTCTTTTTTTAAAATATTCCAAATGCATACTATCCATATTAAATATCAGCAATTTATTTAATGTAAAATTGAAATAACAGATTGCATTGAATTCCCGCCTATATTCCCAGTAATTATTTCCCAATTTAAGTAGGATAACACTTCAATTTAATATTTGTACAAAACGTGATTGTATATCAGTTGTGGTTCCCTGCTGTAAATAATGTTCACCCTGAAAGAAATTGAATCACACAGGCTGCTGGTTTTGTGTGAACAGTGAGTCACCTATTTACAAAGGTCAGTGGTAACCAGCTGTTATTGGATAATTAACCTCTAACACAATGGACATACTGCACAGATGGTACTGTGAAAACTCTCACTGTCTTGCACAAGGAATGACCCGATGGTCTGAGACACTATTTTTGGAATTAGAGCCTGCATTTGTTGTGGTGTGGCCATTCCCTTATTAGCAGCTAAAGAGCTAACCTTACTGAATGTTGTAAGTTATTTCCATCTTATCATTTGAATAAGCTGGGTGCCTGATTAAGTCTGCTGATGGTCAGGGAGCAGTTCTTGAAGGTGTTTATTGATCTTGGCAGACACTGTGAGCACGAGTCCCTTTGAGGCTATTTCATAACCTCAGTTGTTCGTTAAAGTACGTTTGCTGATCTCAGTGGAGACAGGTTGTCCTCCTTTGGTTCGTAGCTCAGTCAGGAGCTAAAGAATTTTAAAACATTGGAACATTTGGGTTTCCAGGTAACTCAAACTAAGGCTTCTGATGTACTCTTACAAGTGCCAATAATCTTTTCTGATTAAGTAAATTGCCCAGTTCTTAAAGTTTGTGAGGATCCTTGAATGAGGACAGGTGAATTTCATGCTCCCCTGCAATGGAATGTGAAATTGAAGGAATGGCATTCCTTCTGGGTTCATGCCCTGACCTCACAGCAATTTTATGCTGGGGTGGGCAAGACCTCAGATGGGTTTCCTGTCTTTGGCCTTATTGAGGCCCTTAACTGACAATTATTGGCCACATAAGAGCCATTTCCTGCCTAACCTGAGTTCTCAGGCTAGGAAGAGTATTTAACTGGCATGGGGAAAGCTCAAAATGAAAGGGCTTTGATCTTGGGCCAGTGGCTTCTGGGTTTCCCTCACTTTGGCCTCTACCCAAAAATGCACTTTCTATCTGCATGGGCCTCCAAAGCCCTGCCTCCCCTAGGATCCTGTACACTTACCTTCTTGTCTGATCCTAGGATTTAGGGTTCAGGCATCTTCCTGAATTCCTCTTCTGTCCACTGCAGGAACCAAAAAGC
Organism: Sphyrna mokarran; assembly: GCA_024679065.1. Lineage (NCBI taxonomy): Eukaryota > Metazoa > Chordata > Chondrichthyes > Carcharhiniformes > Carcharhinidae > Sphyrna > Sphyrna mokarran. Next base: position 41,121,714 of record JAGIQG010000010.1, on the reverse strand, counting down.
AGCTGACCAATCTGATTGGACGGTAAAAGCGAAATACTGCGGATGCCGGAATCTGAAATAAAAACAGAAAATGCTGGAAAATCTCAGCAGATCTGACAGCATCTTTGGGGAGAGAATACAGCCAACATTTCAAGTTTGGATGACTCTTCATCAGAGCTAAGAGCAAAGAAAATCAGGGCAGATTTATATGATGAGGGTGGGGTGGGACTGTAATAGGACAACAGGAATATAAATGAGGATGAAGAAGGCTGAGAAAGATACTAAAAGTATTCCTTAAGTGATCAGAATGTGTGAATGGCAGAACAGAGGTACAGATGGTTAAGGCAGTTGCCCTAAAGGGGATTGAGGGGGAGGGGGGTTGCAAATGGAAATGGAGAATGGAGAAGAAGAACATGAAGTGAGAAAGAGAGATGATAAAATGAATTAATGAGATGAAAAAAAAGAAACAAAATAAAATAATGGAAATGGGGTGAAGGTGGAGGGGAAAATTCATGCTCTGAACTCAATGTTCAACCCGGAAAGCTATAAAGTGCACAATTGAAAGATGAGGGGCTATTCCTTCAGTTTGCTTTGGGGTTCATTAAAACATTGCAAAAGGCCAAGGACATGTGGACAGGAGAACAGGATGGCGTGCTGAAGTGGCAGGTGACAGAAAGGTCTGGGTCCTGTTGGCAAACGGTCTGAAGGTATTCAGCAAAGCTTTCTGCATTTGGTCTCTCCGATGTAAACGAGATTACTTTGGGAGCAGTGAATATGGTAGGCCAGATTGAAGGAGGTACATGTGAAGCACTGTTTCATCTGAAAGGGGTCGTTGGGACCCGGGATGAGGAACAGGAAAGAAATAAAGAGGCAGGTATTGCACCTTCTCTAATTGCATAGGAAGGTGTCGTGGGAAGGAGGTGAGGTGGTGGATGTGATGGAGGAGTGGACCAGGGTGTCCAGAGAGTACAGTGCCTGATAGTGAGGGTAACAGGAAGTTAGGATGGGTGGTGGCATCATGCTGGAATTAGGGGGAGATGGCAGTGGATCATTCTTTGAATGCAGAGGCTGGTGGGGTGAAAAATGAAGACAAGAGGAATTCTGTCTTGGTTCTGGGAGGGAGGGGAGGCCCAAGGGATGGGTCAGATGTGGTCAAGAGCCCTGTCAATCAGAGTGGAAAATCACAATTGAGGAAGAAGGAAGATGTATTGACAACGCTATTTTGGAAAGAGGTGGAGGAACTGAGAGAATGGGATGGAGTTCTTATAAGATATGGGATGTGAAGAGCTATAGCCAAGCTAGTGTTGGGAGTTGGTGGGCTTGTCATGGATATTGATGAACAATTTAATCACCAGAAACGGAGACAGAGAGATCAAGTGTCAAAGTGTCAAGTGTCATATGAAGGTAATAGAGAACTGGAATTAAAAGCAAAATTGGAGTGAAATAGAGGATTAGAGGGATTGGACATCTATGGTGAGGAGGAGGTGGTTAGGGTCAAGGAACTGGAAGTTGTTGATCTGGCATCGAATGGCTGGTAGTTCTCTAAGGTGTGACCTTCTCCTGAATGAGAGGTGGAGGTCTACCTGTGGCCAAATAATGCTCATTTGAGTGTGAAATGACTGCACGTCAGTCAGACCCTACTGATATTTCTCATGGTGGGAAGGAAAACCCTATTGTCTGAAATATTTAGGTCATGAAGTTTCTATTATGTATTACTTACAATTGCAAAATGGGACTCCAGTGCTACAATCCCTATGGGAAAGAGTGCCTTGCTGATGATAATTGTATCCATAAATCCAACGTTGTTGGACTGAATTTCTGACCTACCTTTTGTGAATAAATAAATAGTACATTGTAGAACTGGATAGCTACATTGTGCCACATTACATAGAATCCCTACAGTGCAGAAAGAGGCCATTTGGTGCATCGAATTTGCACCAACAACAATCCCACCCAGGCCTTATTCCCATATTCCCATGTATTTACCCTGCTAATCCTCCCCAACATTAAGGGGCGATTTAGCATGGCCAATCAACCTAATTAAACTGCACATCTTTGGACTGTGGGAGGGAACCAGAGCATCTGGAGGAAACCCACTGAGACACGGGAAGAACATGCAAAGTCCACACAGACAGCGACCCAAGGCTGGAATTGAACCTGGGTCCCTGGTATTGTGAGGCAGCAGTGCTAACCATTGTGCCACTGTATTTGGAAAGTGATCCAAACTTTATGGATGAGAAGCATGTGTCTTTATCATGTTGATGATTTAAAGAGAAATTTAACTTTCTCTTTGAGCTATCATTTTCCATTAATTTATACATGTTGGTTCTAATTCATGTTAAGCTGAAAGCCACAAAAAATATAATCTTGTTGGTAATTTTTTCAGTTTGGGGTTATTCAGTACATTTGGCTATTTTGGTTTTATAGTCTCTGTAAATCCTCTCTCCCTTCATCATTTCTGATGGTGCCAATTTCCAGATTTCTTTTTCAACCCACCAATTAACAGCTTCTTGGTTTCCAGTTGGTCTTTCATGGGACAACACCCAGCTCTTTAGCATCATCAAGTTGTTAACACAGCTTCCCTCTTTTTAGGTCTTTTGTAGCCAGATTGAACTCTGCCTCTGAGAGCACTTGTCTCCTTTACTGCCAGATTAATTGACCTCTTCCGGAGAATATTTGTTTTTTCCCACACAATAATTTGACACATTACTCTTTCTGTCTCCATTTTCTTTCTCTTTGTGTCTGTATTTGGCCTTTACTCTCCAGCTCCTCTGCTCATGTCTGTTCTTAGTGTCTACAATTCTTCTTTGTATCTGTCAATCACACAGCTTCTCTCTTAACTTCCTTTCTGTTGATAACTGGTTCTGGGCCAAGGGTCACATGGATCATTGTTTCTTATTATCCAAAAAAAATTAAAATTGATCTCTTTACAATTGATGCAGAATCTTAAATGCCCCTTTTGAAAGCAAACATATATTCCACAGACATTTTAAACAAGTACAAGTTTTCCTTATTATATTGCTTCTGGATCAAAGGTCATCAAACCAAAACATTAAATTTATAATGGTGGGAATATTTGATAACAACTCTAAGATTATGTATATTGGGGTGATAGTTGAAAAATAGGCAATAATGAATTGCGAACCATTTTATACCTGCCTCCATGTTAATGAGATAGCAGAGCAAAGGAATTTGATGGTTACACATTCACACATCACTAAAAACAATGATAATGGCTATCAATGCCATAAAATAAAACAAAAAAGACCCAGATTTTCATCTGCGGTTCTGGTTTACAACAGTGGGAATATCTCCTAGTTCAGCAAACCCAATCTTTAAAAATGTTTGCCTGGACTCGGTTGGGGGAGGTAGACTGAAACAAGAGTTTGGGTGTACAACACCTGAACAAATATGGAGACTGCTGGGTGCAGAGCTGGAGAGAATGGGAGGCCTGTCTCTGTGCTCCAGCAATGTGTTCAAGTAAGAATAAATGTTAATGAAACAAAATACATTCCTCCAGCCCCTATGCACTCACTATGCTCCAACAATGGCAAACTATGCCAATGTTTGCTCCAATGCACCAGCCTCTGCCACCAACTCCTTCATATTTTGACATGTCTTAGATTACTTTGACAATTCCTTGACAACTGGACAGCTCTTCTATAACATGACAGTTCCTTGATAGCTTTGATATGACTTGGATCACTTTGATCGATTTAACAATGAGGTAGCTCCTTAATATCTTCTTGACAGTTGGACAATTCTTTGACAATTCCTTGTGTGTAAACTATGCATAGTCATTTTCATTCTGAAAAATCCCAAAGGATATCATACTTCTGCAAAGGATGCCTTACCTCTGCCAAAGCTGTCCCAGCACCCTACTTAACGGAGCAACTTACTTTACCAAAAGAGAGAGCTATCCTTTGGATTCCACCAAGTTCAGACCTCCTCTTACCTATTTTAATCGGTATGCTGCTACTCTTCCAAAGTCTTACTGCAGTGCTATTTAAATCATCAGCTATCTCCATGAATCATGCATGTGTGAACCTTGATCCTACTCATTGTTCTGCCTCTATGATGATGGGAAATGCGAATTCTGTCTGGGACAGAATTTTTGACCCTTTCCAGGATTTTCACAAACAATGACTACCTCTCATTGGTGGTGAAAATGTCGGCCAAAAGCAAGGGTTCAATGCTCAAAGAATAGAATTGAAAAGTGGAAAAGTTACATTGAACTTACATCGAACCTTGCTTAGTCCATATTTGGAGTTCCTGTGTACCTGATCTCTATATTAAAGACAGGACGTAGAGACATTAGACAGAATACAAAAAAAAAATCAGGATTGCACCAGGACTCAGAGAGTATACTTAACAGCAAAGGCTGAACAGGCTAAGGTTCTTTACTCGAGAAAAGCAAAGCCTAAAATTTGATCTAGTAAGAACTTTAAGATAATGAAAGAGTTTGATAGAGAAGGCATCGAGAAAATGTTTCCACTTGTGGGGATATTCAAAACCAGAGATATCAAATAAAACCTAATCTCTAACAATGTTCTCCTTAAGCTGCATGATAGCCCAAAAGTTCCTGTGCAAACAATGAGCAAATTGGCTTCTATATGTTATCATGCAGACGCAATCCACAAAAATATTGAAATTTGCTACAAACTTAAGAAAACCACCCCTCACATTCCCATGAATTTGAGAATCATTGTTAAATTCAATAAGGAAGTCAGGAGTAACTTCTTTACTCAAAGAGTAAACGTGGCATAGTTTTAGGATGCCGGATCCAAGTCGAAAGGGTCTCCAAGAAGATCAAGTTTTTACAGAGATGCAAGAAAGCAGACAAGATGCCGAAAGGACTAAGATCACGAACCCATTCAGGTCAACCTATAACACAGACTACGTGGAGAGACTTTGCCATCACACCTCTCTCACACCACGTCTTAGAACAGCTTTACAGCAAACGTCGCAGCCTGGAAACTAAAGTAGAAATGCATATTCTCAACTTGCGCTCAGGATTCAGACCAGCTGCGAAACTCTGCCAAGCAGATGAGACAAAGAAACTACACCATCTACATGCATACCAAGAACAGGGAACTTGAAAAACTCGACATCATCACCAGCAACAGCCAAGCCACCCCCAGCACCACAGTAGAAAACAGTACGACTGCACGGAGGTTCATTGTTAACTTGTTGGACTACACACTTCAACCAGATGAAATCGAAATTCTCAGCCGAGTGCTCAATTTCAGCCCCACCACCAAAAGGGACCCCATCAGTCTCGCAGCAGACACAGAGGAATTCATCAGGCGAATGAGGCTGCGGGAGTTTTTCCACAAACCCCAAGAGGCCAACAGCGAATATAATGAGACAGCCAATGAACCAGAACAACTGACAGAGATATCCGCAGTGCAGAAACCAAAGAGGAAGGAATCCAATTGGACTCCTCAGGAAGGCCACTGCCCTCAACTGGACATGTATGCCCAAACCAGCAGGGGGTGCGACAACACCAGATTCATCAATCACACTCACAAGACAGCCCCGAACATCACCCAAGCACAACGCAATGCCATCCACGCTTTCAAGACCAACTCCAACATTATCATCAAATCAGCAGACAAAGGAGGGGCCAACGTCATACTGAACAGAATGGGTTACTGCAAAAAGGTGTACCGACAATTGAACACTCATCAAGATCTTTGACTGGACCTTCAGAGCATCCTCCGTGCTCTCATTCCACGTACTTCCCGCATTGGCGATCTCTATTACCTCCCAAAGATACACAAGGCAAACACACCTGGCTGTCTCATCGTATCGGGCAATGGGACCCTGTGTGAGAACCTCTCTAGCTATGTTGAGGGTATCCTGAATCCCATTGCACAAAACACTACAGAACTGTCGCAACACTACAGACTTTCTACGGAAGCTCAGTACACATGGGGCAGTTGAACCAGGGGCACTCCTCATCACAATGGATATCTTGGCACTCTACACCAATATCCCCCACAACAGTGGCATTGCTGCAACTGCCTCAGTACTCAGCGTCGACAACCACCAGTTTCCAGATGCAATTTTACAACTCATCGACTTCATCCTGGACCACAATGTCTTCACCTTCAACAACCAGTTCTTCATTCAGACACACGGAACAACCATGGGGACCAAATTCGCACCTCAATATGCCAACATCTTCATGCACAGGTTTGATCAAGACTTCTTCACCACACAGAATCTTCAACCAATGCTATACACTAGATACATCAATGACATTTTCTTCCTTTGGAGTTATGGTGAAAAATCACTGAAACAAATATATGATGATGTCAACAAGTTGCACCCCATCATCAGACTTATCATGGACTATTCTGCAGAATCGGCTGCATTTTTGGACACATGCATCTCCATCAAGGACTGTCATCTCAGCATCTCACTGTACCCGCAAGCCCACAGACAACCTCACAATGTTCCGCTTCTCCAGCTTTCACCCTAAATATGTTAAAGATGCCATCCTCTACGGACAAGCCCTCCGCATACACAGGATCAGTTCAGATAAGGAGGATCGTAACATACACTTCTAGACGCTGAAAGATGCCCTTGTAAGAACAGGATATGGTGCTTGACTCATTGATCGACAGTTCCAATGCGGCACAGCGAAAAACCGCACCGACCTCCTCAGAAGGCAAACACGGGACAGAGTTAACAGAGTATCCTTTGTCATCCAGTACTTCCCCGGAGCGGAGAAGCTATGACGTCTTCTCTGGAGTCTTCAACGTATCATTGATGACAACGAACATCTTGCCAGAGCCATCCCCACACCCCCACTTCTTGCCTTCAGACAACGCACAACCTCAAACAGACCATTGTTCGCAGCAAACTACCCAGCCTTCAGGAGAACAATGACCACAACACCACACAACCCTGTCACAGCAACCTCTACAAGATGTTTCGGATCATCGACATGGATGACATAATCACACATGAGAATACCATCCACCTGGGACACAGTACATACTCTTGCAACTCGGACAATCTTGTCTACCTAATACGCTACAGGAAAAGATGTTGCGAAGCATGGTACATTGGGGAGACCGTGCAGACGCTACAACAACGAATGAATGAACATCGCTTGACAATCACCAGGCAAGGCTGTTCCCTTCCTGTTGGCGAACACTTCAGTGGCCATGGGCATTCGGCCTCTGACCTTCCGGTAAGCGTTCTCCAAGGCAGTCTTCATGACACACAACAGCGCAGAGTTGCTGAACAGAGATTGATAGCCAAGTTCCACACACATGAGGACAGTCTTAACAGGGATCTTGGTTTCATGTTGCACTATCTGTAACCCCCATGACTTGCCTGGCTTTGCTAAACCTCACTTACTGGACTGTCCGGGGACAGTACACATCTCTTTAACCTGGGGCTTAATGCTCCTCCCTCTCACATCTTTAAGATTTGAATAGCAGATCAGGTGTAAAGACTCACGTTCTAGTCAGTAATCTGTAAACTGTCTGTGCTGTTTTATGCACTGTCTGAGGCCAGAACTCTCCATTCACCTGACGAAGGGGCAAACCCAAAAGCTTGCGAGTTTACTATCAAACAAATCGGTTGGACTTAAAGTTGGTGTTGTCAGACTGTAGGTTTAGGAAACAGGGGAAGTTAGATAAGTAAATGAGGGAGAAAGGAATTTGCTGAAGAGTTAAATGAATTAGGATGGGAGAAGGCATGTGTGGTACATAAATGCCAGCTATTACCAGTTAAGTTGAAAGGTCCATTCCCATACTATACATTCGTAGTTCAATGGAATAGAAGATAAAAGCTGGCAAGGTATGAAAGCAGAAGGCATACAAGATGCTTGCCAAAATAACCAGAGCTGAGATGAGAAGAATTATTTTCATACACCTCATTGTTATGATCTGGAGTGCGCAGCTTGCAAAGGCAGTGGAAGCAGATTCATTAATTACTTTCAAAACAAAATTGATTATATACTTGAAATAGAATATATTGCAGGATAATCAGGGGAGTGGGGCTAATTGGATAGCATTTTCATAGAGCCAGTGCAAGGATAATGGGCCAAATGGCCTTATTCTGTGCTGTAATATTCTGTCATTGTAGAGAATAGAGCTTGCTTTAAAGGACTAATGCAGGGTAAAACTGCTTCTTGAAAGAAAAAGGCAATAAATCTGAGCAGTGGTGCTTAATTACCAAAAGCTTTTTTGAATAATTTAACTTTTCATTCCAATTACTGTGTGCCGGGTTCTTTAATCATGTGTTCAATTATCTAAAAATGCAAGCTAAAATTTAGCATTGTGTAAGGCAGTTAGTAAGATTTCATAGTTGCTTTTTTGCCCAATTAAAGAACTGAGGACAAACAAAAGGATTACACTGTACAATTTAAAGAAACTGACTGTGGAACACTCCACAGAATGTTTCATTTATGAGTTGGTGTTTACTAGAACATCAATGGTCTCCTTTGGGATACTTTGAAGGGCTAAACAAATAGCAGATAACAATGAACAAAGGTATTGATTTTTTTTAATAGATATAAAAGGAGCCGTTTTTGGAGAAAGAAGAACTCAAGGAGGGCGTGCAATATTTTGGTGCAAATGTGACACATGTAAATTTATTACATTTTGTAACTGTGTCATAACACATGTCTGATAATTCTATTTGCTGAGTCAGCACAATCAGAAAATGTTAGCAATCAGCAATCGCTTGCAAGTTTGAACAGAGTGGAAATCTGATTTAAATATGCTGAAATATAAAAATGCTGGAGTTAACTTTGGATCTACAGAGTGGAAAGAAAAATGTAAAAATCTCAACAAAATTGCCAAAATACCAATATAAAGATGCATTCATTAAAAAAAAAATCACTCATGTTTCTCCCTGCGTTGTGTATTGCTCGTGCTAAACTGTCCCTTGGTGTACCCGAACAGACACTTGAGTGTGGCAAACAGGGAATTTTCACAGTAACTTCATTGCAGTGTTAATGTAAGCCTACTTGTGTCACAAATAAATAAACTTAAATCTTAAAACTTCCCTCCCGTTCTGAACAGAAGGAACTCTCCATGCAATTCCAAGCCGAAAAGCTAGAAAAATATGTGACCATTTAAAATATAACTAAAACTGTCTCAAGAGGCTGAACCATTCAAAAATCAGCTTGAATATAGATGAGTCAATCAGAAAGTTCAACAGAATTTGTGCTTGCTGTAAGTTCAGCTGCACTCTGTTCAGTAGTCCATTGCTTCCATAACAGAGGACTGGCAAAAAATTGCAGCAATTTCCCTCAGCTCTTGTACTTGTACTGTCCATTACAAAACTTGATTGTTAAATTGCTCTAAAATTGTTCTTATAGTTGTCATGGTGACACAGAGGTACTATGTCACAAAGTAATACATTGCATGTAAATCACATGGGAACATTTCAGAAGGACATAAGAAAGTAATCTATAAATGCAGGTTTTCTTTCACCCATTCAGATTACCTTGACACTGTCTCCATCTCATCTAGTTGGTCGTGTCAGTTTTTTCCCTTCTGTTATTTGAAAGCTGACATTCTTCTTCCCTTCCCCAAGTTATGCTAATCCTCATTCCCACCCCTGCCCAACTTCCCTCTATCCAACCCACTCGTCCTTCTGCAGTTCCCTACCTTTGGTAAATGCAGTTTATTTGATCTCTGGAGACTTTCTGTCCACAACATGTAAACAGCAATCTCTGTGGGTGACACCGGGATACAGCAGACAGGTGAACTCCGAGGTGGAGGACGAATGTGTTGCAACGTTCATGTGCAAATAATGAGAAAAACAGAGGCAAGAAGCAACATTCATCTTCCTCAACTTTGGGATGTCTCAAAACACTTGGCAACAAATGAATATTTTGATATGCAGGTTAAGATCTTTGCTGAGTCGAAATGACTCAGGCCTCTTTAAAAATGGTAGCTGGAATCTGATTCTGAAATTCTTAACACAATTCCTGGCTCTCTGATTTTTGAGAGTAAATTTTGAGGGTGGGGACTGGTTTGGGTCAAAACCCTTCAACCGGCAATCATCATCTGGCTGGGGATAGACGTGTCCTAGACCTCTGTAACCTTCGTGGTCAGGTGTGCAATGAATCGTGGTTCACAATACTTCAAAAATATTGTGAGCCAAAGTCTGCATAAAGGGATTTATTAAAATCTAAGTTCAATGTTTGATTTAATGAACTCTCTCAGACTAAAGGTTTTAGTGCCTATTCATGAAGACTTTCATAAAGACCTCTGGGTCTTCTCACAGCAGTTTATGTGATTTTTAAACTTGTGTGATTATTAACCTCTTCACCCTCCACCTCCCATTTCAAGATACTTCCACAACCAGCTCTTATGATCCCTTATGACATCCATGTCAAGTTAAGTCCACCCACCCATCTCCTATTACCTCTCTTTCTCCCCATGCCAAGGTATATCTCACCTTCATCCACCCTATGAGATTCAGGCCAAACTATTCCATGCCCATTCACCCATTGTACGGAACTAATGAACCCTAGTGACAGTGGTGTGTGTAATAAAAAAAACCTAGTCATTAAGTGATAGCTTTCTATTTTCTTAAAAACAAAACACTTACCATAGCTTAATAAGCGTGTCAATGCAGACTCTTTAAAGTTTCAATAGCTGAAACTATAGGCACTTGAAAGCTCTTGTAAATAAATATTCTGTAATTGACAGCAGAGATCATGGATTTAGAGCAGTCAATTAAACAATGTTTTGCCAGGGGCTCAGCCATTTCAGTACTCTAATGAATATCTGTGTCCTCAGCTAAGAATACATAATGAGGCTGTTAAACAACCCACCTCTACACTCGACAGCTGCTGTGGCTACCTTGAATTATTTTTTTTCCTGGGTCAGCTGACTTAACTTCTGGCTGCACCGCCCATCCATGGTGAAAAATCCCATCCTTATGGGCACTTTCTCCCAAGGTGAGTGAGCTGAGCCAGGAACTTCCCTGGCATCTGCTACCTGCCACAAGAATGAAAATCTAGTCCATAGTCACTCTTATCTTGTAGGAAATGGAGCAGGCAATCTGTACACTGCAGGGTCTCTACGAACAGTAATAAGATAAATAATCGATGTTAAATAAGAGGTGAATATGGCCCAGGGGAGTAGAAGAACTCTCCAGCTCATATTCAAACCCCACCATGGAATCTTTAATATCCACTGGAGAAAGTAGATGGCACTTTGATTAATGTTTCATCTGGAAGTCAGCTCTATTAGTGAGAAAGCTACAACTGGTTAACAATATGGTGGACAAGCAGATACTGCCCTGAGAGTGTTGTCTCAAAAGTAACAGATTCCATGCATTCCCTTGGGACTCAGTTCTAATGGCCTCAGTTGTGGCCTAAGTGGTCATCAATTAGGTGCAAGACTAAAGGCGCTGACTTCCAGATATTATAGCCTCACTCATCCCGAAGTAGTAAAATCCCACTCGAGATCAACAGACCTTTCCATTGTCCGACCCTCTCCTGCTCTGATTCCCATGATGGTAAAATTCTAGCTAAAGTGTCAATACACTCTTCAACGGGGGAGGAGCACGCAAAAGGTATGACTCCATCATCCTTTCAGGCAGCACGTTCCAGTTCACAACCACTTGCTGTGTAAAAAGAAAAGTCTCCTCGTCACGTTTCTGTTTGTTTGGCCAATTACCTTAAATTTGTGTCCTTTCATTACTGATCTGTCTGACAATAAAAGCTGTTTCTCAGGACTTGGGGTGAAAACACGGTGCAAACAAGATTTTATAATCACAGCCCCGCAGATCTTCTTTAGAAGTTAACATTTCCAGGTCAGTTAGGAATTTTCAAAGTATCAGCGGGGGGAAGGAAGGTTTGCTTTGCTTGCTGCCAATTATTGCCACCTTGCTCTCCTTAAAGACTATGTTCTTGGGACTGTCTGGTATGGAATTGAATTTTTAAACTTTATTTCATAGAACATAGAACATAGAACAATACAGCACAGAACAGGCCCTTCGGCCTTCGATGTTGTGCCGACCAAAATAAAAAGCAATGCCCCTCCTATCTAAACCATTCCCTTCTCATCCATATACTTATCAACTAACCTCTTAAACGCCACCAAACTTGGCGCATCTACAACAGCTGCAGGCAGGGCATTCCACTCCCTAATCACTCTTTGAGTAAAGAACCTACCTCTGATATCCATCCTATAACTCATACCCCTTAATTTAAAGCTGTGTCCCCTCGTGCTAGCTTTCTCCATCCTAGGAAAAAGGCTATCACTGTCCACCCTATCCAAACCTCTAATCATCTTATATGTTTCAATAAGATCCCCCCTTAGCCGCCTCCTTTCTAACGAAAACAACCTCAAATCCTTCAACCTCTCTTCATAGGACCTGCCCTCCATACCAGGCAACATCCTAGTAAACCTCCTCTGTACCCTCTCCAATGCCTCCACATCTTTCTTATAATGTGGCGACCAGAACTGCACACAATACTCCAAGTGCGGCCGCACTAGAGTTTTGTACAGTTGCAACATGATGCTGCGGCTCCTAAATTCAATCCCCCTACCAATAAAAGCTAAGACTCCATATGCCTTCTTAACAACTTTATCCACTTGACTGCCTACTTTCAGGGATCTATTGACACATACACCAAGATCCTTCTGTTCCTCAACACTATTAAGAGCCCTACCATTAGCCCTATACTCTACACATTTATTGTTCCTGCCAAAGTGCATTACCTCACACTTTTCACATTAAACTCCATTTGCCACCTCTCGGCCCAGCTCTGCAACTTGTCCAAGTCACTCTGTAAACTAAAACACCCCTCTTCACTATCTACCACACCACCAACTTTAGTATCATCTGCAAATTTACTGATCCATCACTCAATACCCTCATCCAGATCATTTATAAAAATTACAAACAGCAGGGGCACCAAAACAGACCCCTGAGGCACACCACTCGTCACCGAACTCCACGATGAATATCTCCCATCAACCACCACCCTCTGTCTTCTATCCGCCAGCCAATTTCTAATCCAATTAGCTAAATCACCCTCTATTCCACACATCTGCATTTTCTGTAGAAGTCTTCCATGGGCCACCTTATCAAACGCCTTACTAAAGTCCATATATACTACATCAACCGCCTTACCCCCATCCACCTCTCTGGTCACTTTCTCAAAAAACTCAATGAGGTTAGTAAGGCATGACCTACCCTTCACGAAACCATGCTGACTATCCCCAATCAATTCATTTCTCTCTAAATAACTATAAATCCTATCCCTAATAATTCTCTCCAATACCTTGCCCACCACAGAAGTAAGACTCACTGGCCTATAATTCCCAGGAAGGTCTCTCTTCCCCTTCTTAAACAATGGGACCACATTCGCCATCCTCCAGTCCTCCGGAACCACACCCGTATCCAACGAGGACCTGAAGATCAGAGCCAGAGGCTCTGCAATCTCCTCTCTTGCCTCCCAGAGAATTTCAGTGAACTCGAACAATCTAATGCACATTAGTGTCCAGCTATCAGGTTTGCCATCAGTCTAATTTAGTTTTGTGCCTTTGATTTTTCACCTTTTACTTCTGAGACTTTGTGACACTGATGGAGGTGCTGAACTTTCACTTTTCCTTCATGGTCCTTTCCAGCCCTGTCCATGCTGTTTTCTGAAGCAGTGACAGTCCTCAACACAGTTCCATCTGCCTTTGCTGCAGGCAATTCTCATCTTCTGGAGGCATTTGGTCCCTCTAAATGGGCGCCAGCACCCACCTCTTGATCAAGTAAATCACTTCAGTTTAAAAATAGGCATGACAGAGGAAAATGGCAACATCACCTATGGGCTGGCACGCACCACCATAATGGCCTGTAATTACGGCAGCTTGGCAACAAGTACCAACACTGAGAACAACAATGTACAACACCTGATTATCATTCTACTTGCAATACTTGTAGCAGAACCTGCTTCTCACTGATTGATCTCTGCAGCCATCAGCAAAAGTGAGTCTTACGAAGCCATCTCCAATGGATTTGATATGCTGCATGTCCATCACCTAATGCAGATGGAATATTTGGGCTTAAAGTTGTGATGGGGATGTTGTGGCATGCAGTCAGAACCCAAACTCACCCATTTGAAAATTCAGTGGTGCTGAGCATAAATCTGGAAATAGTTCTCTGATTTATCATTCAGGTCCAGAAGTGGTCTCACCAATGTCCTGTATAACTGACAGTAAGAAGTTTCACAACACCAGGTTAAAGTCCAACATGTTTATTTGGTAGCACAATCTTTCGGAGTATTACTGCTTCTTCAGGTAAGTGAAGAAGGAGCAACACTCTGAAAGCTAATGCTACCAAGTTAATCTGTTGGACTTTAACCTGGTGTTTTGAGACTTCTTACAGTGCTTACCTTAGTCCAATGCCGGCATCTCTAAATCCTGTATAACTAAACCATAACCTCCCTACTTTTGTATTCAATTCATCTTGCGATAAATGTTAATGCTTTATTAGTTTTCCTAATTTCTTGCTGTACCTGCAAATTAATTGTTACAAGTCATACACTAGATCACCCAGATTCCTCTATATCTCAGAACTCTGTATTGTCTCACCATTTTAATAATGTGCTTTTTCTCATTCTTTCCTCAAAGATAGACAATTTCAAATTTTTCCACATTATACTCCATTTGCCATATTTTGCCCACTCATTTAACTGATCTACACCTCTTAGTATCCTGTCTGCTTCAGTCAAGGTATGCCATTAGGAGAAAATGGTGGAAGTGATGGAAAGTGAACAGACCTTTGAGTTAGATCCAAATGATTTTGAATATAAATTTATTTTAGAAATGCAACAGTGTCAAGGAATATGATGCCAAGTTGATTAAATGGAGCTGAAGAACTGCCATGATCAAATTGAATGGTCAATTGAATTAAGGAGTTGAATGCCTAATTCCTGTTCTGAATGTTCTTACTATCCAAAGACAAAACGTTTTCTCTGTCAACTGGAGAAAGTTCTAGAAGAGGGAGCCAAGGATGGATCCTTGAGGAGCCTGGAGGTAAAAACCTCACAATGAAATAAAAAGAAAAGCAACTAGGTTGGACAAACAGGAATAAAATTACTTCAGGAAATCCTTATGGAGTGGGTGATGGAGGAAAGTAGTGGAGCTTATTTGTATGGTTAATTGTGTCAGCTATTACAGACATGTATAGAAGAGCAGCAAGTTGGCACAGTGGTTAGCACAGCTGCCTCACAGCATCAAGAAACTGGGTTTGATTCTGAGTTTAGGTCACTATCCATGTGGAGTTTGCACATTCCGTATCTGTGTGGGTTTCCTCCGGGTGCTATGTCTTCCTCCCATAGTTCAAAAGACATGCTGGTTAGATGCATTGGCCATGGTAAGTTCTCCCTCAGTGTATCTGAACAGGTGCTGAAGTGTGGTGAGGAGAGGATTTTCACAGTAACTTCATTGCAGAGTTAATGTAAGTCTACTTGTGACATTAATAAATCAACTTTAAAATTTAAGGAAAAGGAAGGAATGCAGAAGACAAATTAATGATGTTGATGCACAGTCAGTTGACAATTTATGCTTTGATTCAGAAGAGGAGATTTTCCTCGATCTGCACCCAGTGACACTGGATTGCCTGAGAGTGATCATAAAATTAAGTAGGTCATAGTGCATGGCAGTAGGGAACCTGTCTGATTTTAATCAGTATAAACAGAAGGATAATTTAGCAGATTTTCTCAAAGTTGCATGACGCAATCTGTAAAACCCAGAACATTTTCCTGGTTTGCAAGCTCCCTTTGCTAAATGCATTGACATTAGGGATATTTGTGGTGATATGTGACTAAAAAGTGCACAATCTTTGTAACAAGAATTGTGTACCACCTTGATAAAGCTGATGCAATGTTCAACCAATACAGTGAACGTGTTTAAATATAATTCCCACAGCAATCCAGGAACACAGAAATTGTTAGTTGCAAAGAGACTGAACACCATTTTGTTTATCTTCAAGCATCCTGGCAGTTGCATAATACAAAAAAGAAGGCACTGATTAATCAAAACTATCAATCTCGATCAGTTTGTCTCCAGTCACCGTTCATGCCATGGTCCCGCTGCAGCAAAAATGGAGAATTTGGTGCCGAGCTGAATCTCTGTTTGCTGCAGCGAAATGGGAAAATCCCACTGGCATGAATGGTTGGAAAATTCTGATCAAGGTGAAGAAAACCCCACTGGTGAAGAGCTTTGAGTGCATTGGGTGGGATTTTTATGGCCTTGCCTGTCCTGAATCCATAAAATCCCACGTGTGCGCAACAGACATTAGAACATAGAACATTACAGCACAGAACAGGCCCTTCGGCCTTCGATGTTGCGCCGACCAATATAAAAAGCAATGCCCCTCCAAACTAAACCATTCCCTTCTCTTCCATATACTTATCAACTAACCTCTTAAACGCCACCAAACTTGGCGCATCTACAACTGCTGCAGGCAGGGCATTCCACTCCCGAACATTCCCATGCTCTGCCCCTTGTCTTCTCCGATTCCCATGGTGGGTGGGGCAGCACAACTCTAGCCAATAAGTCCAAAGTCCAAGTTTATCACACCTGTTACACTTAAGCCCCTTTTCACTCATATCCTGAATCCCAATATCTTGTTTTGTTCCATGTCTGAATGGAAAATGAAAAAGAATTGAAAGCACATGGGTGGGATTTTCCCCAAAAAGTTCTGAGTGTCAAATTTGTGAAAAAACTGGAGTAAATCCCCCTGCTTTTTCAGTGAGGCTTTCAGAATGAATCTCCTACACTCTTGAGATTTAAGGGTATCCTTAAAGATCAGGTCGATGGAGATCACAGCACTGAGTGAGCCACTGAGCAAGGGCCTATCTATCTATTAGCACTGAGATCAGAAAATGTGCAGTGGCCCCGCACTGCCAGCCTCCTGATCATTGACCAGCTCGATCGTTGACCAGTCCTGCGACCCCACATCATTGGCTGTGCAACCAACCTTCCACTTATCACCCGAACACTGGCTCCCTGGATGTGTCTGGGCCAGCCTCAAACCCCCAACCACCACCCCACCCCTGTCCTGTCTGCCACAATCTCCCCACCACCACCTCCTTACATATCTCCCTACCCCTCCCCATCGTCAGACCTGACCCCTGCACGCCTGCTGTCCTGAATCTCCTGGCAGGCTGACCCTCCCCCATCCCAATGGTCAGCTCTGATTGCTGGCCTCCCTCACGCCAAGTGCAGACTGGCAGTGGGAACCCCAGTGCGGGAAAACAGCGAATCCAGCAGGCCCAGAGACTTCAATCGCAGAATCACTAATGAGATTAAAATTATCATTTAAATAAATAATACAGCTCGCGTTGATTTTTGGCCAGGAGCTGACGGTGCTGGAAATCCAGTGCTCACTACACGGCCTCCCCTTGAGTCTCCTAGCCCGCTGCACTCTGAGTTTCACCTAGGAGTTTCACCTACCCCCCACCACATTCCTTTTAATTTTCAAAGCATCCTAAAGCAATTAATAAGTATGCCAGTCCTTGCTAATTCGTTGGTTCTGATTATGTTGAACTGTCCCAGATGCGTGATGAATTAATTATTTCATAATACATATTCACGAAAATTGTCTACCTATTGAAAACATATTTGAGCACTCTATATTGTAAAGACATTCATGATTTTTTCCTGTAAAGGTCAATTTCTGAAATTACCACTTTACATGCACTTTACACTGCTTCTTGCCATTGGGTTCCTGCCATTCATGGAACTAACATTTCAGAGGAGATGAACAGAGGTTAATAGCCCGAGTGCGCAAAACATGCATTCCTATAATTGGCCTCCCTGGTGAAACATGAATCTCTTCAAAATAAATGCCATAGGGAATAAAAGTACTTTGAGCAGTTAGATGTTTTTTTAAAATTCATAAACTTCAGTAAAGGGCACAGCACCACCACATTTGGTAAGATTGGGAGAATGGACAAAGTAAGTCAACAAACCATAACACAGAAATACCATGAATGGCTTAAAAGTCTGTTGAATTTTGAAGAAAGAAAGTACTTGCAATTATGCAGCAATTTTCACAATCTCAGGATGTCCCAAAGTGCTTTACAGCAATTTAAATAATATTGAAATGTAGTCAAAAAGGGAATTGTGCCAACAATTTTGCAAACAGCAAGGACACAAACAGCAGTGAGATAAATAACAGTTTTTTTTTAATCATACTGCGCTTGAGGATAGTATTGGGCAGGGCATTGAGGAGAACTACCCGGCTCTCCTTCAAAAGGAGCATAGGATATTTTATATCCATGTAAAAGGATGGACAAGCCTTGCTTTAATGTTTATTCCAAAATGTCTACAAAAAAGGTTCTCCCCAATAAATTTGACAGCTGAGAAGGAGACCATTCAGTGCATCAAATCTGTGCGATGAAACAGTTATTCAACTAGGCCCACTCCCTTGCTCTATCCTCATGATCTTAAAATTCATTTCTTTCTCTGGTATGTATTTAATTCCTTTGAAAATTACAGGTTCTTCAGGTAGTGCATTCCAGATCAAAAAATGTGTCTATGATTAAAAAAAAATCCTCATTCTCCTCTGTCTCTTTTTTCCATTTTCATATATTGAAGTCCTTTGGTTACCGATGCTCCCATAATGGAAGCAGTTTCTCTTAACTTACTGTACCAAACCCCATCGTAACTGTGAAGAGTTGAATTGAAATAATCACTGATTGATTGAGGTGGAATATTTAAATTGATGATAGAGATAAAGGCAGGCCTTCATTACATCTGTTCTTTCAGTAAGCTCTCCTGGATCCTCAATCTTTGTATTAAATCAAAGGCCACTCAATGCAGATTTCACTGTAAAGGCCTTATTGTCAATGGAGGAGTTTGCAGATTTTCTGGCCACGCGCACCCCAAGTTGATAAATACCCGTCTGAGGTCAATGGACCTTTACATGGTCCACCAAATTTTCTGTTTCACTGCTACGATTTCCATAGTGGGCAAGGTGGGAAATTGTCAGCCTTTAAATACAAGTACAGTAAACTCATGCTAGAAAAGTAATATACCTGCTCTTTTGGATGCCGGGATTCCAACTGCTAGACTCTTTCTCAATCCATGGTTCCAACACTCCTGATGATTAATTCACCTTCTTGCCGGCGTGATCCATGGAGCCCTCGGTAGTCACATGACCCTCAGAGTCCCCTATGTCTTGCTACAAAACCTGAAATCATCTCCCCTGGCTCATGGATTGCCACATGAAATTTGTATCTCAACATATTAATTAAGGACAGGGGGTAAAATAATTTCTGACCAGCCCTACAATCTAGTCGGATGACTTTGTGTCTGAAGTGTCTGGTGATGTTAACGTTGTAAGAAGTCTCACAACACCAGGTCAAAGTCCAACAGGTTTATTTGGTAACAAAATCCACTATCTTTCAGAGTGCTGCGCTTCGTCAGTTGAGTGGGGAGTTCTGATCACAAACATGGCATATAAAGGCACACATTCAATTTACAGAATACTGATTAGAATGCGAGTCTTTACAGCTAATCAAGTCTTAAAGCTGCAGACAGTGCGAGTGAAGATGTTAACGTTCTCAAGGCTGCACGTTGCAGACTGTTAGCAAAATAACCTTCCTCTTGTCTTCCACTGTTATTTCATTTGCAATGAGAAAATATTGCAGCCTTTCTAATCCCACCTTCCTGCATCCGGGCCCAACACCCTGAAACTTATAGTACCTGGTGCAAATCCAGGTACTTTATAAAAGAGTTTAGAGTCTCTGCCTCCCCCACCAACTCAGGCAGCGAATTGCAGATTTTCACACCTTTTGCATTAAGAAGTTCTTCCTCATGTCCCCTCTACACCTGCTGTCATTTACCTTCAATCTATGTCCTCTGGTTCTAGAATTCTTCACCAAAGAGAACAATTTTAACCTGTGTTTTGACACTTCAAAACAATTTGACTTAATTTTGTAAATCAGCCCCTCAACCTTTTTTATTCAAAGGAAAATAACCCCAATTTATCCAAACTCTACTCTTGGTTACACTTTTCTAGATGTGTCAACATTCTTGTAAACTCCTCTGCACTCTCTCTAGAGCAGTTATATTCTTCCTATAATATGGTGACAAGAACTGCACACAACATTCCAGTTGCAGCCAGACAAGTGCTTTATACAATTCCAACACTATATACTTACTTCTATATTCCATACCTCTGCCAATGAAAGAGAGCATTCTATATGCCTTCTTTACAACCTTGCCTACTTGAACGGCTGCCTTTCAGGACCCTTGCACTTGTACACCAAGATCTCTTAACTCATATACCCTTCTTAGTATATTTCCATTTATTGTGTATTCCCTACAATAGTTTGACTTCCCTAATGCAATACCTCACACTTCTCTACTTTAAAATCCATATGCCATTGTACTGTTCACTCCACCAACCCATCAATATTATTTTGCAAATTATCCACAACTTGGCCAAATTCTGCGTAAGGACAACAGCACTAGTTCTTTCAATGACTCCAAGTTTATGTAGAGTAGAATGTAGGATACCAGCCAGACATATACTGGCTTATTCAAGTCTAAAGACAACAAAGGCATTAATAAAACTTTTAGCAGCAGATGAATTGATAACACGGGCAAAATCCAGCAATGTTGTAAGGGAAGAAATTGATGTCTTTGGTGATGGCTCAGATACATGGTGGGAAGCTGATCACTAGGCCAGGTATGACACTAAGGCTGCAAACATACCAAGTGTGTTCAGCCTGAAGCAGTTGCCAGGAAGAGAAATGGAGTCATCAAGCAGGATCAGAGATAGAACAGAGACTGGAAACAATATAATATAAAAGCAAAATACTGCAGATGCTGGAATCTGAAACAAAAACAGAAAGTGATGGAAAATCTCAGTAGGTCAGGCAGCATCTGTGGGAAGAGAATAGACCCAACATTTCAAGTCTAGATGACCTTTCACCTACTAATACCAACTGGTATCTTTGATATTATTTGTATTATTCCGAAAGGGACCAATAATGAACAGGAGACAGACACAGTTATAATTTCATTGTATCAATGGCATCTTATAGTTCCTTACAAGTATCTCTCTAAATTCTTCCTTAATATCTTTCAAGGATTCTAGCTTTTCTGTTTTACGAATCTGTATCTGTGTAAGCGTTTTGAATTTGTCAGGTTCAAGAAATTGTGACAAGGCAATAAAAGTCTCTGGAGAAAGATATTCCTTTGCTGTCTTTCAAAATGCAAGGCCTCCCGCTTTTAGTAACATGACTCACCTGGATTTGTATGCTTCGTGCTTCATTAATGGCACTTTAATCTCTCTGTGATGCAAGCAACTCAGCAACACAATTATCAGTCAGAAGTGGGTTTAAATAATAATAATTTGTTACTCATGCGTTGACCCCACATCAAAGGAAAATGAGCGAACAAGCGTTACAGTATTCCCATCATCGCAAATAATGCTGCAAAGTGCATGCTATTTCCATGCAAGTAATTTTATTTATTCTGTTCCTTCTACTTTCCACAGCACGATGTTTTAGCAGCACATCATGGTTATTAGAATAATTTGAGAACGACTCAATGTGGTTTGAATCAACAAAGATTTTATTGCAGAATGAAGAATAATCAATGCACAAGTTCTGGCTAAATTACAATGTGACTGCTCTACCCAATGCCCTGCCTCCAACTGCGAGTCCCTCCATGATCTGTGGTTTGAGCTTTCCCGCCAATTGGCTCAACTTCCCATTGGGACGACACATAGAGTCCTCACTGGTCACGTGACCTTTGGGAAACCAACACCTCCTCCCATCCCTACTTAAAGGGCAACACCATAACACTCCTTCTTCCTACAGTCCAAAATACACCCATGGAGGAACAAAGAACAGGGTTGGTGAGGCATATAATAAGCTTTGGATAACATGGGTAACAGGAAAAACCACTGCAAAACTCATCAAAGAATTAATTGGTCCAGAGACTAACGATCTGGTAGAATGCCAGTTTGATCATTGGTTGTCCTTAATTTAAAGGGCCAGATTGGACAGACAGAAAAGGCAGACTCATTAATCCAGGATCCAGTGGCTCTTCAGCAGCTTCTAGTTCCTCAGTTGTCACAATCATTACTCTGGTCCCACATTCTCTATTGAAATTCCAGTAACCTGCCCTAGTATCCTCCAACTATCTGTTGAAGTTGCTTTTTGATCCCATGTCCATTACTACACTTCTCCTTAGATGTACCAAATGCTTGCTGAGCTGAGTCTTGTATCTCCACAACATAGCAGACAGGTCCTGTTCCCTCCACAATTTTACCAGCCATCATGCGAGACCTGCTGCAAAGTTCCTAACCTTGACTGACTGCAGCCTCCACTTTAAACACTATGACTTTTGCTTCCTGAATCATGGCTTTTCTTTTGAAAGGCTTGTAAAACTCCACCCTTCCTGCCAAATTTAGGAATATAGTGTCCAATCGTGTTTTTAAATGGTGTCCCTTCAGTAACTCAGCTGGCAAGACCCCTGCGGTCATGTTTGGAGTGGTGTTATATGACAATAGAGAACTGGCTATAGTAAAGAAAGAGGTCTATTCAGACCATCCTTGCGGAGATTTTAAACAAACAATATTGTTTAATTGTAAACAAACAAACCGTTATTCACAGTTGGACAAAAACACAATTCCCTGGGATTCTTATTCTCAAAATTAGATATGAGAACTGCTTATTTGTAGCTGGATGAAGGTACACAGAAATATTTCACGATCAATACTCAGAAGGGCCTCCATCAATACATAAGGTTACTTTCTGGCATTTCATCAACTTCTCAATCTTCCATAGAACAATGGATAACATGTTACAAGGTTTACTCCAGGTGGCTATTTGCCTGGAAAGCATTGGGTGTGATTCTCCCAGCCAGCTGTGCTGCTTTTGTAATGCAGCAGACCTGGAGACTCAAACAGAGGCCATTTTGTGGACTTCCCATTGGGCACCATGGCACCTGTGAGCCTCCAAGTGCTGGCTTTCCAGCACCATCAGCTTTATGCCAGAAATCAGTATGAAGCTGAATAATTCATGCTATTTAAGTATCACTGGCAGACTGAAGTCTTCAGGCCTATTCACGTCTCCCCTCCACCCCATCCCACCCACCCCCCCACTGCCCCTGGCCAGGAGTTGTTCACTCTCGCGGGGTTTGAGAATTACTATAGCTCCCTACATGCGGGGAATGATGGTCCGGCCCTGCTGGATAAAGAGGAAGCCATCGAGGCCCCTCAAAGAGTGTCGGCGGTTAGGGAGGAGTAGCCCTGGGCACTGCTACCTCGGCAGTGCCAGCCTGGGCCTCCTGTGAGAATTACTCCTGTTCCCATAAGAAGTAAAACAAAGGTGGAACACTGACAGAACTGAGGGAAGTTCTGAGTCATTTTCAAGGGCCACATGTACTTAAGAAGGAAGAAAATGAATCTTCTTGGTAAAATGACCAATTTTAGGTAAAATTACCTAAAATGACCAATCTGGGTTACAAAGTAGGCAAGTTGGATCTATATCCTTTGGAGAACCACGTGTGGGTGATTAAAGACACCCCCTGGTTCCCATGTCTACCCAGGTACTTTAGTTGTTTCTATGGCTGGTAACAAAATTTATATCACACCATGCTCCCATATTGGTTCCGCTGCATCAACTGCTGAAAAAGGTCCTCCCATCAAGACTTGGCCTTTAAGAGAATAAAGAAACAGTTGTCATTGTCAAATGAAAGAAGTCTCACAACATCAGGTTAAAGTCCAATGGGTTTATTTGGAATCACTCATCTAATGAAGGAGCAGTGCTCCAAAAGCTCATGACTCCAAATGACCCTGTTGGACTTTAGCCTGGTACTGTGAGAATTCCTACTGTGCCTACCCCAGTCCGACACTGGCATTCCCACATCATCATCGAATGTCTTAGCACATTATAATCCCAGACATTAGTTAATGCTAACTTACAATGCATCTCTGAACAGCATTGGGGCATTATTAGCTCATAGATGGCCAATTGGAGAGGAACACCTAATAGCCCATTCCTCCAGGACTTTGGCTCCAGCAGAAAGAAAATACACCCATATTGAAAAAGTAGGCCTGGCAGTAATATTTGGAGTGAAAAAAAATCCATCAATAACTTTAAGGGTGGAAATTTGTACTTGTCACCAATCACAAACCTCTACTGGGGCTGTTAAGAGAGGACAAAGTGGTTCCACTTATAACATTGGCTTGGATCTAGTGGTGTGCATTATTATTGGCTGGGTAGCCTATGGATTAGGCTGCATGTGGATTATACAGGCCCATTCATAAGTTCGGTTCCTTAAGTCATAGTAGATGCCCATTCCAAGTAGATGGACACCAATTTGGTGCATTTGGAGACCACAACAGGAGAGAAAACTTAGCACTTATTTTTGACATATGGGGTTCCAGGAGTGCTGGATTCTGGCAATGGGACATCTTTTGCCAGCCAAAAGTTCACTAAGTTCATGAAGTTGAAGGAAACTCAATATACCAGGAAAACACCATACCATCCATCATCAAATGGTCTTGTCAGGTTCAGACTTTAAAGGCTGGTTTAAGAAAAAGCTAGCCACCTCAATTGACAGTAAGTTGGTTATTTGATTATAGGACAAACTTGCACATGTCACTACGGGAATAATGCCTGCAGCAGTGTTCATGGGCAGATGAATCCATGCTAGATTGAGTTTGATCTTCCGAAGAGGGGGTAGGGGTGGGAATAGGGATGGGAGGGGTGTAATAACTTCAATGAGACACATGAGGTTGGCTTCTTGGAATATGGCTTTTGACTTCTGACCTAAAGCACTCTTAAAAGTGGAATTGAGTTTGTAGATAAAAGGAATCATGTGAAGGGGCATAGGTCTCTGATGAATTATTTCATTTTACATGTTAAAGGTCAACAAGATTGAAAAAAGTGCAGTTTTTGGTCATTTCAGGATTTATGGATAAAGGACCTGTATTGAACAGAATAGTCAAAGCGGTATCCTGAGGAACACCAAGGGATAAAGTCCTTTTTGTATTTCAAGACAACAGGATGTTATTTATCTCTGTATGTTATGGGGGTGTGGATTTAGTCTTCAAGCAGAATGTTGCCTATTTCCTTTGAAATTGTAGTTGTGACAGTCTGACACCTCACCCAGAATGGATTGTCTCAAGGAACGACACTAGCCGTCACTCAATAGGAAGAGCAGCTGCTGTGTTACAGCTACGGGTTTCTCTCCACCACAGTCAAAGTGCTTGGCAAAGAACAGTGAGTGATTTAATTTCAGATTAAATCTGTTTTAATCTGCTCGATTATAATAAAGATTCTTATTTAATGAAAAGTTTCTCAACTCCAAATGCTATTATAGTCTCCAAGGATCCCTGATATTGCCAACTTCTTCAGGTAATAAAATTATGAAGTGCCAAAGACATTCAATTACAGATGGTTCTTGTGTTTATGTTCAATATTCAACGTCAATAATAAAAAAAGCATTTCGAGATTCTTCATTGGACTGTTGTAAAGAAAAATTTGACATTGAACCACATTAGGAGATGTAGGATAGAGATTGAAGGTCTTGGTCAGAGAAATGTGTTTAAAGGCAGATTGTGACATAGAGAGATGGAGAGTTTAGAATGAGAATGTGAGAGCTTAACATCTTGAAGCAATTGAAACTGAGCAAAGTCGAGAATTCAAAATTAGAGGAGTGAAGATATCGTGGAGCGTTATGGAATTGAACAAGAATACAGAAATCGGGAGGGATGCAGACAAGAGTGAGAACTCTAGGTCAAGTGTAGGGTGGCGGAGGGGTGCAAGGTGTGCAAGGGTGCAATGGGGAGGGTGCCTGCAGCCATGTGTCTGGTGTGAGGGTGGATGGTGCGGGAATGGCACATGGGATGGAGGGATGGAAGACGGGATGGGGGGTTGTGGGATATTTAGGGTGGGTGATGTGGGGGTGAGTGGTGAGTGGAAGGGCATGGGTGGTGGGCTTGAGGTTGATAGATTGGATATCTGAGGGTGGGGAAGGGGTTAGATTTGTGGGCATGTTGGAGTTGGTCAGTGGGATTGTTATGCAAATTTGCATTAAAATAATTTAGTATAAGATAAAAACCTTTTCCAATAGATCTCCAGCTGCAAATCAAATTCTCCCCAAGTCCTATGCTTGTGATTAATGGATGTCAATAAGGTTCAGTAAATCTCAAGTTCAGGGCACCTAGCCTAAGACAATGACAACAGACTCAAGGCACGCATGGAGAGTTCTGGGCACTTTGTCGCTTTAAGCATAGTTAAGATTCACCGGTGCTAGGGTAGAGAGGGATGGGCTCCTCAGACATTCTCCAGGAGTCCCTTCTCCTCATGGAGGGGCCCTCAGACACCCAAGGAAGAAAGGATGATAACCTGACACCCCAGAGCTGTACCCAATCCTGTCTGCCTGTGACCTTATCAGCTCCGGCTGCTCAGGCAGAAGGTTCACCAGCCCTTCAGCAGAATCATTCCAGGCAACAGGGCATCGTCATTAACAAGCTGTCTCCATCTCTGCTGTGGGCTGCATCCAGATATAGTGGTAGAGTTAAGATGTTGTGAACGGATACAGCTGGCATCACTGCTCATTCACTGTACATATGATGCATCTTTGTAAATACAATGTGATATTATGACACAATATCTCAGAATGTGAATGCCTTTTGTGTCTCACTCCTCAATTTTTCTGCCTACGTGCCCCTTAGATTCATGTTGTTTTTACAAGATCATCTGAGTCATTTGCTGCTGCGTCTAAGTGTGATATGTCAAGACAGAGGCTGAAAGTGCATGTAGATAGGGGACTGCTCTTTTAAGCATTGCAATACATAATTGAAATATGTGTACTCCTGTGTCTTGGAGAGTGACATCTAATGTTAGGCATCAGCATTAAGCAGAGTTCCTTGTGAGTGTGAAAGCACACATCCTGGATGTATTATGTTCACTGCAACCGAGTTCAATTCTCAGTGGCTGCTGGAAGTATCACTGCCTTTCAAATCACACTGATGCCATATGCAACACTGAGTCCTTTCTTTTTCAACACAGATCCCTTCCCCATCCTTGGTGGTTCCTGGTCCCAGGCTGAATGATGAGCTTGCTTGAGATTGGGAGTGACTCGCTGTTCACTTCCATCCTCTAGGAGTTAGGAGAAATGTGCACTTGTCATCTTGTGTGGACCTGACCCCTGGTGAAATCTAATGGCAACCAGGGTGTCACGGACACGTCTTCCATGTAGTGCCACTGTGATGGCATTTTAACATAGAACATTTCCATTCTGGTCCTCTTCAGGTTCCAGTTGTCCCAACTCCTCCACGTCCAAGGAAATCTCTGCTTCCTCCATGTTTCTCAGTGAGCTCTTCTTCTTTGAAGTGTCAGGTTGTGAGAGGCATACACTGAGGTCGTGGAACCATTTGCTATTTATGAAGACCAATGGCTGCTGCCACAAAGTTCTTAAAGTGACATGTGTGAAATCTATGGCACCTTATACTCGTGGGAAGTCAGAGATTGCCTGGCTGGCTTCATCCATTGTGAAGTGGATGCAACGATCTATCTTCCAGTGAAGGATATCTGTAAAATCCTGTATACATTTATGTGTGGAGGATTAAGAGGTGCTGCATTGGGACTCAGTGGCTCATTGGAACAAGCCACTTGCAAAAAATGAGTACAGCAGTCAGCTTTTGAACCGATAGCGAAGGATGGCTTCCCAGTCTATGTGATATCGGACCCTCTCTAAGAGTCTGACAGATGTGAACCAGCATACCCCTTGACAAATGAAGATCTAGTGCACTCCCTTTCGCTGATCTCAAATATACGAGTTGCCTCAGTAGATCCTTGGATGCTCCTCTGTGGAGTGGCTCCCGCCTCCTCAGCCTCTATGTCTTTCTGGGAGCCCTGGACCACACAGCTTAGGACGAGGCTTTTCTCTAAGCCCTCACAGATGGTCACATGAGTAATTCTCCTCCTTATTCTGAACTCAGCCATCAGAGAGGCCACATTGTCCATGACCTCCATGCTGCACTCCTTCTTGCAGACAGAGAAGTCAAACACACCGATGCTCCTTGTGCTGCAATGATCAGCTTCCCAGTCAATGGCAGGAATCCAGTGTGAGGCCCTTGGGCTGTGCTCTTTACATATCTGTTATTGCTAGTTGCAGCCTTGCAGCTAATTCAAGGATCATAAGTGCTTACTATTCCACTGCCTCCCCCCCACCTCCCCTCCCCCCAACAACCCCTCATCCTCCCATCCAGCAACTTGACAGCACATTCAAAATAGGATTGGAGAGGGTTTTACACAGCCATCTGATTGCAGCTTTATTCAAGGTATCATCAGATTGCCTCCATTGGATTTGAATCCACCCCTGCATTGCACGTTTTGAAGCCTTGTGCCTTGTAGGTCATGTCAATTGCACAATGCAAAATGCTCATGGTGTGATGATGAATCTTGCATATGGCACATATCCTGCCACTGTACTCTGTTAATGATGTAATTCCTTTTCCCTTCTCACATTCCATTGATGGGAAAAAGCTCAATCAGACCAACTTTATGCGACCCCAAGCCCAAAGCTCAACGTTTCCCAATTCATTCACTTTTTAATTAAGTCTTCATTACTTTTCTTCACTAAGCCTTTGTGTTCTTATTTGGAAGAAACGAGGCTGCCCCTTGAATGGACCCAGGAGACCAGCCGTTGGTTCCTTTCCTGCATATAGTGTCTGACAATTCTTTCAAAGATTATAATTTTAGCTGCATCATCCCATTGGATGCTCAAAATTGTTCTGCTGCATTTTTACTTTGAGGCCAGCTTTCAATCTCCCTCTGTCACAGTGGACTTCTCCAATTTTACTGGAACTGCACGATGTGTAGGTAGAACTCCCTCCAGGCACTCACCTGCCTCATCCATTACCATGGAGACTATCTCAATGTTATGGACATTATTGGTCTCCTCCTTTAACCCATCACTATAGATGAATTGATGCCCCATGTGGACCTCATACCTCCTTGGGGCCTAGACTCATCCCTTCCCACAAGAGTTTTGGCTGCTACGACCCCCAAAACTGCCCCCCCCAGTCACCCTTTGTCCTCCCGAGTATTATTTGTTCCCCATGTAAAGCTATAGAGTCGTCTCTTGACCATGACAGTACCATTTACAGTCTTGTACCAAGCTATGCATTCCCAAGACCACTGCATGTGAGGCACTGACCATGTTCTGCACACCAAGCTATGCCTGACCCTTATTGCTCAGAATTTCCCCCTCCCTAGACCTGGACCTGGACCATCACAAGTCTGGCATCCACATTCATGTAGTAAGACCAGCACAGCTCCAACACTGTCCTTAATTTCTTATCCCAATCATATGGCCTCATGTCCCAGTAAGTGACTGGCACCGATCCTCCTGGTTCTTTTAAACCACTACCCTCCCAGTAACAGGTCAGTACATAACATTTCCCTCTAATTCTCCACTCGCTCCTTGCAGTCATGTCTGTGTGCACCTCTTCACCCAGCCCCAATGGGTTTTTCATAGAATCCTACAGTGCAGAAAGAAGCCATTTGGTCCACTGAGTCTGCACTGTTTACAATCCCACCCAGGCTCTACCCCCATAATCCCATGTATTTGCCCTAGCTAGTCCTCCTGACATTAAGGGATAATTTAGCATGACCAATCCACTTAACACACACATCTTTGGACTGTGGGAGGAAACTGGAGCACCCGGAGGAAACCCACACTGACATGGAGAGAATGTACAAAATCCACACAGAATCGAACCCATGTCCCTTGTGCTATGAGGCAGCAGTGCTAATCATTGTGCCGCCCTATGTCTACTCCTTCAGGTCAACTCAAGTCCCCCCCATCCCCCCAGGCATTCCTCTTCATATTAGCCCTACCCTTCCTTTCTCCTCATAACTTAATCTTCCCCCAGTCATTCTTCTTCCAGCCAACTGCTCCCTCCCTCACTTAGCCTCTGACAGTCACACTCCCTCCCACCATCATGACTTTATTCAACACCACTCCTCCACAACCCGCATCTTTTTTCCTCAGATGGTGATGGCTGACACAAGGGGACAGCTCTAAATTAAGGGGTGGTAGTTATAGGACGGATATCAGAGGTAGGTTCTTTACTCAGAGGGTAGTAAGGATGTGGAATGCCCTGCCTGCAGCAGTTGTGGACTCGCCAAGTTTAAGGCCATTCAAATGGTCCGGTGATAGGCATATGGAGAGCGTTGGAATAGTTTAGGTTAGAGGGTTATTAGATTGGTTCCACTGTTGGCACAACATCAAGGGCTGAAGGGCCTGTACTGCGCTGTAATGTTCTACGTTCTATGTTCATCCTAGTACAGTCTGGTCTCAGATCATATAGTGCAGCCCTTCTTCTACCCTATTCCAGTCTCTCTGGGTACAGTGCAGGTCTGTGCATGCACCTCACTGGTCTCTCCTGATACAGTACAATCATGCCTCTGCCCCACACCAATCTCTCTGGATACAGTGCACCCCACAACAATCTCTCCAAATACAGTGCAGCCCTGTATGTGCCTCACACCCATCACTCCAGGTACAGTGCAGTCCTGTATGTGCCCCATACCCATCTCTCTGGGTACACTGCAGTCCTGTACGTGCCCCACACCCATCTCTCCGGGCACAGTGCAGTCCTGCCTGTGTCCCGCACCCATCTCTCTGGGTGCAGTGCAATCCTGCCTGTGCCCCATACCAGGCTCTGCTTCAGGAATTGAATTCCATCATCCACCCACCTGACTCAGATCTCACCTGAGGAGCAGATTTAGCAGCAGTTCAGAGTTAGAGCAGTGGCAAAGATGGCAGCAACGCTGTTGCAGATAAGCTTACAATACTGTACCCATCTTGAAGTTGCAAGTGAAGTGAAGGTGGGTAGGTGCACAGCAGTTATAACCAGTTGTAAATCAGTTGAATTAGCTGTTGATGTGACACCGTAGTATAATGAATCTGATTCCAAAGATTTGTGATTTTAATGAATGTGCAAACTGAGATTCCGACATGAATTAGTGGGAAAGTTGACCCATCATTTGTCTGCCATGATAGTCCTGGGAGGAAAGTTCTAACTTTTATTCCGACCAGCCAGCAGATGCCTAAATTTTGGACTTATGCTGACTTTTCCGTCTCCATCCACCAAAATTCCCATTGCTGGCAGGGGAGGAAAATTCTGTTACCATATCCAACTGAGCATTGCCAGCTTTTTCTGTTTTGATATTAACCACACTGCATTAGCACGCATTGTCACTTCAAAAAAAAAATAATCACATTAAGCATGATTTGCCTTTAAAAAGTAAATGCAAGCTGCTATTTATTAATCTAGATTTTCACAAGTGACTTTTAGCTTTGTCTCAAATTATTGTATCTAAAGGTTTTTTTTTACCACCAGCTAATTGGATTGTAGTTTCTGAGTTTACCTCGCCTTCTTTTGAATAGAGCAATATTAGCAATCCCCTGTCCTCTCATTTTAGACCAGGGCCTACACTGTCATTGCTCTTACATCCTCAACAAACTAGGATGCCTTCCATCTAAATTGAGTGACTTTTTTACTCTGAACACTACTAATCCCTTAAATACCTTCCTCTTGTCTCCTTTTTTATCCTACCTGTTTCCCGAATTCCTCATTTTTAACTGACTAAATTGAGCAACATTATCTTGTTTCATGAAGACAAGTGCAAAGTACTCATTCAGTACATCAGTCATGCCTTCTGCCTTCACTATAAGTTCATAGAACCTTAGACACCTACAGTGCAGAAAGAGGCCATTTGGCTCATTGAATCTGCACCGACCACAATCCCATCCAGGCCCTATTCCCGTAATGCCAATATTAATCTTGTTAGTCCCCATGACGCTTAAGTCAATTTAGCATGGCCAGTCAAGGCATTTTTGGAGGAAACTGGAGCACCTGGAGCAAACCCACCCAGACATGGTGAAACATGCAGATTTCACACTGACAGTGACCTGAGGCTGGAATTGAACCCGGGTCCCTCATGCTGTGAGGCAGCAGTGCTGTCCATATTGCTCATCCTTAATTAGTCCCTTACTTCTTTTGATGACCTATTTACTATCATTATGTTCTAAAAGTCTGTTGGGCTCTATTTACATTACTTGTTAATCTTTTCCCATATACTTCTTTGCTTTGTTCCATTAAAAGTTCTCCTCTGTAATTTTTTCATTAAGATAGATACTCTGTTGTATTATGATCCTGATGTTTATTGTTCAAAGAACAAAAAACAGTGCAGCATAGAAACAGGCTCTTTGGCCCACCGAGACTGCATCGACACATGACGTCTTTCTAAACTCATGACTTTTTGTCTTTACCCGATCCGTTTCCCTCTATCCCATGCCTATTCATGTACCTATCAAAATAAGTAAGCTTATGTTCTAAAAGTCTGTTGGGCTCTATTTACATTACTTGTTAATCTTTTCCCATATACTTCTTTGCTTTGTTCCATTAAAAGTTCTCCTCTGTAATTTTTTCATTAAGATAGATACTCTGTTGTATTATGATCCTGATGTTTATTGTTCAAAGAACAAAAAACAGTGCAGCACAGAAACAGGCTCTTTGGCCCACCGAGACTGCATCGACACATGACGTCTTTCTAAACTCATGACTTTTTGTCTTTACCCGATCCGTTTCCCTCTATCCCATGCCTATTCATGTACCTATCAAAATAAGTAAGCCTCTATCTTTCTGTTTCATTTTAATTTCTATGTCTTTATTCAGTAAAATGAACTTTAGCTTTTGTGCTTCTTCCATTCTCCCTCATGGGCTTTTATCTGTACAGACTTACCCTTTCTTTGAAAACCTCACTTAATTGTTTAACCTGCCCTTACCCGATTCAGATCCACCTGAGCCAGATCCCCTTTCAACTTGTTGAAATGAGCCCTTCTGTTGAATATTTTCAGGCACTTGCTCTGAGGAAGATGAAAAAAATCTCAGGATACATTTAAATGATGGCCACAATTATAATGTAGCAAATAACAGGGGAGGGAGCCAAAGCAAGTCTGAAGAATGCTCCTGGGATAATGGTCAAGGATTTATTTTCAATGATGTTGGTTGGGAGATAAATATTGACAAAGCACTGGGGAGGACACCCCATTCTTTAAAATTGCAGTTAGAGGTTTCACAACACCAGGTTAAAGTCCAATAGGTTTATTTGGTAGCATAAGCCTCTAGCTTTCGGAGCGCTCCCCTTCATTAGTTGAGTTCCAGTCCAACGCCCGCATCTCCACATCATGGCTTTAAAGTTGTGCCATAAGTTCTGTTATATCCACCTCAGAGAGGAGACAATTAATGTGATATCTGAAAAGCAGTACCTCTAGGTACCAGGATGTTGCCTGGTATGGAAGGCTTTGAGGGTGATTTAGCTAATTGGATTAGGAATTGGCTAGCAGATAGAAGACAGAGGGTGGTGGTTGATGGGAGATATTCATCGTGGAGTTCGGTTACAAGTGGTGTACCTCAGGGGTCTGTTTTGGGGCCCCTGCTGTTTGTAATTTTTATAAATGATCTGGATGAGGGTATTGAAGGATGGATTAGTAAATTTGCGGATGACACCAAAGTCGGAGGAGTGGTAGATAGTGAAGAGGGGTGTTCTAGTTTGCAGAGAGACTTGGACAAGTTGCAGAGCTGGGCCGAGAGGTGGCAAATGGAGTTTAATGTGGAAAAGTGTGAGGTAATTCACTTTGGCAGGAATAACAAATGTGTAGAGTATAGGGCTAATGGTCGGACTCTTAATAGTGTTGAAGAACAGAGGGATCTTGGTGTATATGTGCATAGATCCCTGAAAGTTGGCAATCAAGTCGATAAGGTTGTTAAGAAGGCATATGGAGTCTTAGCTTTTATTGGTAGGGGGATTGAATTTCGGAGCCGCAACGTCATGTTGCAACTGTACAAAACTCTAGTGCGGCCGCACTTGGAGTATTGTGTACAGTTCTGGTCCCCACATTATAAGAAAGACGTGGAGGCATTGGAGAGGGTACAGAGGAGGTTTACCAGGATGTTGCCTGGTATGGAGGGCAGGTCTTATGAAGAGAGGCTGAGGGATTTGAGTTGTTTTCGTTAGAAAGAAGGCGGCTAAGAGGAGACCTTATTGAAACATATAAGATGATTAGAGGTTTAGATAGGGTGGACAGTGATAGCCTTTTTCCTAGGATGGAGAAAACTAGCACGAGGGGACATAGCTTTAAATTAAGGGGTGGTGGTTTTAGGACAGATGTCAGAGGTAGGTTCTTTACCCAGAGGGTGGTAAGGGTATGGAATGCCTTGCCTGCGTCAGTTGTAGATGCGCAAAGTTTGGTGGCGTTTAAGAGGTTAGTAGATAAGTTTATGGATGAAAAGGGAATGGTCTAGGTTAGAGGGTCACTGCTTGTTCCTAATTGGTCGGCGCAACATCGAAGGCCGAAGGGCCTGTTCTGTGCTGTAATGTTCTATGTTCTATATTCTATCAAGGTAACACACCCAGAGTACCTGATTGAAGAGTCAACTCGTATCATGCAATCAAACCTCTGGAGTGGTGCTTGATCAAAGAACTTTGTGACTCAGAGATCGAGACTACTACTGACTGATACATGGCTGACTTGTCCTTTCTGGATACTAGCATGCCCACCTAGGCTCGGTTATGGAGGCTTGAAGCAGAGCTCCTCTTTCCTGTCTTTAACCCTACATTAATATTTTCATGTTCCCTTAGCTTCTACCTTAGAAAAAGCTTTGCTACTGGGCTGGTTTGAATTTTCCATTTCATTCACCAGCCATCAGTACGGTCTGTCTGACTGATGTGGTCAATTTGCTGTCTAAGTACGTACAGTGGGTCATATCTGTCCAGACTAATTCCAGATAATATCATCACTGCCATATACTGTGGAGACTTTGATCCCATCAGTCTGGGTAAAATTGAAATTCAGATGCCAGAGGTAAAAGGACCCTGTACTAATTTACTACCTCAGTCTGCCTTCACAAAAGCTTTTTTTTCAAAGTGGATAGTGATCAGAGTAGGGCTGATAATGTGAGTGTTGGGACTCAAAGAGCTGCAGTGCTTTAGTTGTGTGCAGCAAGGATTATTCAATTCAGTACCTGATATGTACAATACTCTATAATATGGGCCAAAAAGCTTTAAACATGACAAAACTGCAAAATCATTGTCAGCAATGGCCTCATTAAGGCTGTAGAATTTTTTTTTTGAAATTAGGACAAAGTTACAGAATTTAGTTGGAATATCTAAAAATGCTTCAATCATGCTGTGCCCATTTCAAATGAGAATTTCAAGAGGCCCATTAATAAGTAATTTATTCTCACCCCTGGATGACCTTCCGCCATATAAGGCAGCCTGTCATTTCTGGTTGCACTGTAGTTTGACTCCGACAGACTAATCCATTATGACACCGGCCATTTGTGGCCTCGGGAAAATGTCACAGGTTTAAGGCAGTCAACAGTTTGTTTTTAACAAGAATATCAGCTCACATTTATCCAGCATTTTTCGTTCAATAAAATGCACCAAGGCTCAGTACAGGAACATTATCACACAAAGTTTGAAACCTCTCACACAGGGGTAGATCTGGCAGGTTACTCATATCATGATCAAAGAGGTAGATTTTAAGCAGTCACTTAGAGGAGAGAGAAGATGAGGGACAAAGAGATTTAGGGAGGGGGTTCCAGAGTCTGGGGTCTTGGCAGCAGAAGGCAAGGCCATGAATGGTTACAGTGAATTGGGACTGTGCAAATTAGAGGGCTGTCAATATCTCAGGACCTCAGGGGTCTGGAGGAGGTTACAGAGTTAAGGAGAGATAAAGCCATGAAAATAAGAATGGAAAAATTAAAATTATAAAATCAGGAGCCAATTTATGTCAGTCAACACGGGGTTGGAAAGTGAATGGGTGCAAGCTAGGATCCTGGCAGCAGAGGTTTGGATGAATTTAGGTGGAATTTTATACTGGAGGGAATTTTCTGCTCCTGCCAAAATCAATGGATTTTTGACTGGCTTGCTGCATTTTACAGCTTCACCCCTTCTGTGGCAGGGCCTTAAAATTCAGTCCATTAAGTTTATAGGGCTTAGTCAAGAATGAATTGGAAGGGTCTAGTCTGGAGAGTGGTACAGTGGCACAGTGGTTAGCACTGCTGCCTCATAGCACCAAGGAATCAGGTTCAGTTCAAGTCTTGGG
This sequence comes from Sphyrna mokarran, assembly GCA_024679065.1. NCBI lineage: Eukaryota > Metazoa > Chordata > Chondrichthyes > Carcharhiniformes > Carcharhinidae > Sphyrna > Sphyrna mokarran. The sequence goes on along the minus strand of JAGIQG010000010.1, from coordinate 41,085,586 downwards.
TCACTATCTGTGCAGATAGTGCATTTCTCCCTGTGTCTGTGTGGATTTCCACCGGAGAGATGAAAATATGTGGTCTGAGTGATTGTACAGATATGAATTCAGAAACAGAACTTAGAGTCAAATATAGAACCAAGATTGCAAACAGACAGTTTCAGCATCAGTGGGTTGTCAAGGTGAGAAATGGAGTCAGGAGAGAGGAAATGGAGTTTATGGCTGGGACCAAAGGCAATGGATTTTCTCTGGATTATTCAGGATCACAATTCACAATGTAATCTGTAGTAGGTACCTGTTCTTTTGGCTGTCAACATTATTAAGTGCCTTCTGGTGTATGATTTGGGAATAAAAAACAATAAATTTATTGACAAAGTGTTTGAAAGTGAGACTTTTTGCACTTACAGATACAAGTTGAGGATGTTATTAAGTATAATGCACTTTATAAAGGGAAGAAAGCTCAAAGGTTGCCTCAGACTAATGTACTTTCATATCAGTTCCTTTATCAATGTTTTGACTTGAATGCAAAGTTGTTTAGACGAGATGCCAAGCTAGTTCCTTTCCTGCTTGTTTCCTCTCAGGCTCATTCTTTCTAAAGGTCCTCTTTTGCAATTCTTTGTAACTCATACACTTCAGTTAGAAAATTTTCCCAGCTCTGTCTTTTCCCAAGTTCAGCACTTGCACCTTCCCTTCCCTCGATCCACAATCGCTGTCATTGTAAATGGACTTATCATGTCAGTGCACATTTCTTGTTTTGAATAGTGCCTCATGCTATTACCCTTAAGTTTACCTTCACCTTTTTCTCTTTCAACCTTGCAGTAACTTCCTTCCATCAACTTCTCGCCTTGTCTCACAAGGTCTGCAACCTGTCTTGTTGTCTTTTCAACTTAAGTCTTTCAAAATGTTCTGCACATCACCCTGAGCCTTTCCACGTTCTACCTGACCCCTCTCTGCTCAATTATTGATCCTCTTTACCAACAAAACCCTGGATGACGTTGCTGGGACTGCTTCCAGTTCTGCAGCTAGTGCCAGTTTTGTAACATTTATCACCCACCAAACCTGTACTTTGATATCACTTCCCACTGTTCCAGCAATATTGAACCCATTATATCCTGATGCACATTTGTGCTTTACTCCTATAGTAGGAATGACCATTATAACAATCTACAATGATATAAAATGCACAAAGGGAGACAGAAACAAAGAAACATAGAAGATAGGAGCAGGGTAGGCTGTTACTCCTTTGAATCTGCTCCACCATTCATTATTATTATGGCTGATCATCCAACTCAAAAGTCTGTTTCGCCTTTCCCCCATATCCTTTGATCCCCTTTGCCCCAAGAGCTATATGTACCTCTTTCTTGAAAACATATGATGTTTTAGCCTCAACTGCTTTCTATAGTAGCAAATTCCTTAGGCTTGTGACTCTGTGGATGAAGAAATTTTTCCTCCCTCAGTCATAAAAGGTTTACCCCGTATCCTTAGCCTGTGACATCTGGTTCTGGATGCCCTCACCATTGGGAACATTCTTCTTGTATCTAACCTATCCAGTCCTGTTACGCATTCCAGGTGTGGTCTCATCAAGGCCCTGTATAATTGAAGTGAGATATCTCTGCTCCTGTACTCAGATTTGCTCACTACAAGGCCGGTATACCACTTACATTCTTTATTGCTTGCTACTGTATGTTTACCTTCGGTGATTGCTTTAGGAGGACACCGAGGGCTCATTGCATATTCCTTCTCTTAATTTATAGCCATACAGATACATATCTCTCTCCTGTTTTTGCTACAAAAGTGGATAACCTCACATTTATCCACATTATACTGCATCAGCCTTGCATTTGCCCACTCACTCAGCTTGTCCAAATCACTCTGAAGCATCTCTGTATCATCCTCATAGCTCACTGTCCCACCCAACTTTGCTTTGTCCACAAATTGGGAGATATTACATTTAGTTCCCTTATCTAAATCATTAACATTGTGGATAGCTAGGGTCCTAGTACTGATCCCTTAGTACCCCATTTGTCACTGCATACCTTTGAGAAAATAACTGTTTTCCTCCTACACTTTGTTTCCTGATCACCAACCAGTTTTCTATCCATCTCAGTTCACCACCTCCAATTCCATGTGTATTAATTTTACAACTTAATTTCTATGTGAGATTTTGTTGAAAGACTTCTGAAAGTCAAATACCATATCCACTGGTTCCTCCTCATCAACTCTACTAGTTACATCCTTGAAGAATTCCAGTAGATTTATCAAGAATGTTTTCTATTCCATAAATCCATGTTCACACAGTCCAATTCTATCACTGAATGGACTCAACAATCTTCCCCACCACCAATATCATGCTGACTACTCTATAATTCCCTGTTTTCTTTCTATCTCCTTTTTTAAATAGTGGGGTTACATTAGGTAGCCTCCAATCTGTAGAAACTATACCAGAGTCTATAGATACTTGGAAGATGATTACAAATGCATCCATTTTTCAAGCACCATTTCCTTATGTACTCTGGAATGTAGGTTATCAAGCCCTGGGGATTTATTGGCCTTCAGCCCCTTTAATTTCCACAATACCATTTCTCTACTAATACTGATCTCCTATAGTTCCTCCCTCTCACTAAACCCTGTGTTCCCAAAATTTCTGATGTGTTATTTGTATCCTCTATAAAACCAAAGTATGTATTTAGCTGGTCAAGCATTTCTTTCATCTTGTTATAAATTCCCCTGTTTCTGATTGTAATCAGTGTGTTCACCAATCTATTTCTCTTCACATGCTGATAGAAACTTTTACAGTCAGTTTTTATGTTCTCTGTGATTTTATTCTCATGCTCTACTTTCCCCTTCTTAATAAATTTCTTGGTCTTCCTTTGATTATTTCTAAACTGCTCCCAATCCTCAGGCCTGTTGTTTTTCTTTCTCTGGTCAATTTGTATGTCTCTCCCCTGGATTTAATACTGTCTCTAATTTTCCTTGTAAATCATATACATCAATGGGATGATATTCTGCCATTTTGACTCATACCATTTTTCACTGGTTGCAAATTGACAAACAAAATATGTATTTGATTTTATTTAATTTATTATTGTCATATGCATCAATACACAATGAAAAGTATTGTTTCCTGCATGCTATGCAGATGAGGTATACCGTTCATAGAGAAGGAAACAAGAGAGTGCAGAATGTACTGTTACAGACATAGTTAGAGTGTAGAGAAAGATCAAATTAATGCAAGGTAAGTTCATTCAAAAGTCTGACAGCAGCAGGGAAGAAGCTTCTCTCGAGTCAGTTGGTGCACGGCCTCAGATTTTTGTATCTTTTTCCCAAAGGAAGAAGATGGAAGAGAGAATGTCTGCGGCGCGTGGGATCTTTAATTATGCTGGCTCTTTGCCGAGGCATCGGGGCATGTAGACAGAGTTAATGGATGTGAGGCTGGTTTGCATGCTGGATTGGGCTACATTCATGAGCTTTTGTAGTTCCTTGTGGTCATAGGCAAAGCAGAGCATACCAAGTTGTGAAACAACCAGAAAGAATGTTTTCTATGGTGCATCTGTAAAGATTGGTGAGAGTTGTAGCTGACCTACCAAATTACCTTAGTCTTCTGAGAAAGTAGAGGCTTTGGTGGGCTTTCTTAACTATAGCATCGACATGGAGGAACCAGGACAGCTTGTTGGTGATCTAGTGAACTTGAAGCTCTCAACTCCATTGATGTAGAGCGAGGTATGTTCTCCTGTATGCTTTCTGAAGTCAATAACACTCTTCTTTGTTTCTTTGACATTGAGGGAGAGATTATTGTTGCCGCACCAGCACACGAGATTCTCTATCTCATTCCTGTTCCCCGTCTCGTCATTGTTTGAGATTAGACCCATTACAGTTGAGTCATCAGCAAACTTGAAAATCAAATTGTAGGAGAATTTGGCCACACATATGTTGTTCCCCTTACTTGGTTGTGCTTGACAGAGTTAGTAGTCTGGTATTAGTTAAGGAAAATCAGACAATCCTCACAGTGCAGGAGGCTATTCGGCCCACAGATTCTGCACCAACTCTTCAGCAAAGCATTTTATCCAGGACCTCCTGGCACTGTCCTATCCCTATAACTGCATACATCTATCTTGCTACTCATGTAACATATACATCTTCCCACACTAAAGGGCAATTTAGCATAGTCAATCCACCTAATTTGCACATCTTTACACTGTTAGATGAAACCAGAGCACCCAGAGGAAACTCACGCAGACATGGGGAGAAGGTGCAGACTCCATACAGACTGTCACCCAAAGCCAGAATTGAATGTGGGCAGCAGTGCTAAGCATTGTAGCCACTGTGCCACCCCTAAGGTACAACGATTATTTGTAAATTTGGTGAGAAAATCCAACAAGAAATCTGACCTGGAGCAACCTTTTGAATCAAAATATCTAGTAAAGAATTTCAGCATTCCCTGAAAGTTCGTGCAGAGTGAAATAAAAATTAAACACGTCATCGGTACTGAACTTACTCGTTCAGATGTCATGAAACTGGGGATGAGGAAATTGGAATTTCAATGTGTCCAGAATATCTCAGTTATGTATTTGGGCACTGATGCTTAAAGGAAGAGATTAATACATCCCAGAGACCCACAGGGATTGTGTTCTAATTATGAGCTAAGAGCTTTACTATTTTGCAAGTTCAATTCAGAAGAAAAAAATAGAAAAGATCCAATTTTCCAGCAGCTCAGACAGTCTAGTGTCTTGGAATAAATTTTTGCAAGCTTGCTGTGCACAGGGTCACAGGTTCAATTCCTTTGAAAGATTGGACTTGTATTGACAGCATGAATACAAAAAGAGGTTTGATTGTTTCTATATATGATCTATTACTCTGGAGTGCTTGCTCCAGTAATTGCCAAAATTATGTTAGATGCAATTTGCATTCTTCCTTTAACATCTTCCCAACCCTCAAGTATTGATTTTCAAGATGAAAATCACAGATTGTCTTAGTTTCTGTCTCTGTTCTAAATAGAGATGACAAAGTTTGTCCATAAAACAGGAATGACATTTACCAATTTTGCAGTGTGGGACAGTCTGTACCCTATTGGCTGACCCCATTGCCAAATGTATTAGTCTGTTATGAAGGTGTTATGGAAAGCTGCCTAAAATAACTCAGGATGCTTCAACAAATTCCATGGCTGACAATGAAGATAATCTTATAAACGAATGGCTAGTAGAACAGGAGTGCTTTCCCTGCTTTATATGATCTGCCTCTCCTTACATTGCTCAGTTCAATCTTGAAGGCACATTGCATGCTTACCTTCATCAGCCAGGGCACTGAGTTCAAGAGGTGGAAATCATGTTGCAGCTATATAAAACCTTAGTTAGGCGCATTTAGAGTATTGCATGCAGTCTTGTCATCACATTATTGGAAGGAAGTGAAAGCTTTGGAGAGAGTACAAAGAATGTTCACCAGGATGTTGCCTAGACTTGAGAATGTTGACTATGAGGAAAGGTTGAATAAACTAGGATTGCTTTCACTGGAAAGATGGAGGCTGAGGGGAGACCTGATAGAGGCTTACAAAATTTTGAGAGGCATAGAGAGGGTGGATAGTCAGAGGCTTTTTTCAAGAATGGTCTATTACAAGGGGGCATAGATTCAAGGTGAGGAAGGAAAAGTTTAAGGGAGATGTGTGGGGTAAGTTTTTCACACAGAGAGTGGTAGGTTTTCCAAAACACACCATGAGAGGAGGTGTTGGAAGCAGGCACATTAACAAAAGTTCAATGGCATCTGGATGGGTAGATGAATAGGGCGGAATAGAGAGACACACACCAAGTAAGGGCAGAAGGTTTTTTTGTAAGTTTAATTACAGCATCATGATTGGCACAGGCTTGGAGGGTTGAAGAGCCTGTTCATGTGCCATACTTTTTTTGTGTTCTTTATCCTTAAAATCTTCTTCAACTTCCCTGAGGATAGCTGTCAGAGGGGTGGAAAGTCCAACACTGATTTTAGATTATCCACCTGTCTGACAGCTCTCATCTGTAAGCTCACCAAAGGCAAGCTGCTTTGGATGCCCCAAATATGTAAGTGATGCCTAAGGACCATTTCCCAACAATTCTTGAGTTGCTTGGTTGAAGGATATGCTGCTCGCACAGCACCAAGTTGAGACCCAAAACTACATATGGACTACTTTCTATTTCAATGACTCCTGCTGGGTTATATCTCATGTGTGAACTCTCTTTAACCTGATCTGTCATGTGCAGTCAGGTTAGTTGACCATGCAGATGAGACGTGTTTCCTCCCCACCCAGCATCCACTCATATATGTTTTCCAGCAGTGGTCACTTCATTGGGAATGCCTCCAACTCTGTTGGAGCATCAGTGCAGACTTGGTGGGCTGAACAGCCTCCTTCTGCACTGTATGACAAAGATTTATAACAACCAAGCCGTGGACATCAAAGTCATTCAAGCTTCTGCAAACTATCTTGGTTGTAATCAGTCAGTTCAGACAAGGGATGATATCTGAGACTGTGGGATTTAGCATGACACCACCTCACTTGCTTCATTTATCCATTAAATCTACTTCAGAAATATGGTATTGATACAACTGGATTTTGAGAGATAAACATCACACAATTTGTTACAACAAAATTGTATGTCCATGCTTGGATAATATAACTCTTGAATCATAAAATGAGCAAAGGTACTCTATGACAAGGTCACTTTCCCTACACAATTAAAATTACAAATTAAAAGAATAACCTGGATTTATACAGAATGTTTCATGACCTCAGGAAATCTTTACAACCTATGAAAGATTTTTGAAATGTAGATATTGTTGTAATGTAACATTGTAATGTAATCACAGGAATTTCCCACAATCAACATGCAATGATGCACATTTATAGACTTTATCAGGAACACAAAGGTTATTAATAAGGAAAAACTGTGCAGAGCTTCGCAATCAACTGCTCTGAGAGAAGCCCGAGAGCTGCCCACAAGCTGCCCCCATCCTTATATGTCATCTACATGTCTTCTAGATGCCTTCTGATGATTACCCATTTGCTGTTTTGATTGATCCCTCAAGCCAGGTGATCGTGTTGCCTTTAAGGTGACAATCGCAACACAGTAATGAGATAATTGTTGGAATTTTATGGATCGGAGAAGTTAAGATAATTTTCCTTATAGAAAAGAAGGCTGAGAGGAGATTTGATAGAAGTGTTCAAAATCATGAAGAGTAGCTCAGGAGAAATTGTTCCAAATCGTGAAAGGATCAAGGACAAGAGGGCACAGTGTTAAAATAATTAGCAAAAGAAGCAATAATGATATGAGTCCTGAGAGCGTAGAAGAATGAGGGGAGATTTGATTGAGGTGTATAGGATTTTGATGGGTGTCGATAGAATGACCGAATGCAAGCAGGCTTTTTCCACTGAGGCTAGGGGAGAACAAAACCGGAGGGCATTGGTTAAGGGTGAAGAGAGAAAAGTTCAGGGGGAATGTTAGAGGGTGGGGAATAGGGGGGGGGGGGGGGGGGGGGCTTCTTCACACAGAGAATGATGGGAGTGTGGAATGAGCTGCCAGATAAAGTGGTAAATGTGGGGTCACTTTTAACATTTAAGAAAAACTTGGATGCGTTCATGGATGAGAGGGGTTTGGAGGGATATGGTCCAAGTACAGGTCAGTGGAACTAGGCCAAAAAATGACTCAGCACAGACAAGAAGGGCCAAAAGGCCCTGGTTCTGAGCTGTCATTTTCTATGGTTCTATGGAGTAAAAGTACTTTCACATAGCCAGTGGTTAGAGTCTGGAATACTTTGCCTGAGAGTTTAGTGGAAACAGGTTCAATTGAAACATTCAACATGGAATTAAACTGGAAGAATATGTGGTACTATGATGAGAAGGCGGGAGTATGGAACAAAGAGAGCTGCTCACTCGGACGGCTGGTGATAGATACGATGGGCCAACTTGACTCCTTCTATGTTATAACAATTCTTTGATTTTGTATTATCAAACCATGAGTGCTATTTTCATACCAAAGTGACGTCCACCTGTGGATGTTGATTTAACTCTAGCAATATTATTTTCAATCTCAATGCCAATTCCTTCTCTTAACATTCCACAAATGGAACATGAATTTATCAGCAGGAATCACTCCCCACCAGAGTTATTTAAAGGGATAATTAGGCTAATAACTGAGGGATATCTACTGGTTTCTGCTGTGCTAATCAAAGTGTCTGTGGATTATGCTGCTATTTGACGTTGTTGAAGTCTGAAAGTTTTCCTTCAACCTTAACCTCAGTGAGGGTGTGCAACAGACATGTTTGCTTCATGAAGGAGATTCTCATGAAATGTACTACCTGTGGCAGGACTGCAAGCTCAGAGCAGGTTGAGAGCAACATTGCCAGTGGTTGGGAAGGTGAATATGGCTGTGACTTCCTTGCATCACACTTCTTCCAGAGGGGACAGGTAATATTGCCAACATCTTACTATCCACTGTTGTAACATGGGCAATCTACTGACCACCTGGCCTATGATTCTGGTAAGTCACATACATATTACAAATGAATTTGAACAGGCCTATATAATTCTTCCACTACTGCTGGAGGAGCAGAGAGAGTGTTATAATTCATCATGATAGGGTACAGTCTGCATATCCTCACCACCATGAGGGCACAGACCTCACCTCCAGGAATACAGCAAGCAACTTGGGAAAGGAGCCAGAAGAGCACAAGGACGAGGAATGATGGAGGCAACTAAGACATTCCCTTTACGCCTAGGATGTCTGTGATAAGCTCACTGATTGCCTTACCAGTGAAGGGAACCTCAATGTCATTCATCAACCTTCCGTATGTTCTTTCTATTTCTACATCACTGTCTGACCAGATTGCAATTCTTGAATATCAGAACAGAGAAAAGCATAAGGATGGGGTTGTAGTGAGGTCAAGTGTGGGACAGATGAGGTACACATTTACTTCTTCTCCAGTTTGTAAATCAGAAGAGAATGTTGGGTGAGGGAGAAGTGGAAAGGAATATTAAGTATAAGGATCTCTTAACCTTATATACCTTTAGTCCTGCTTTACCACAACTTTACTCAAGTTGTAGTCCACAAATAAAGTTGGTGAAGGATGAAACTGGATCCAATTTTTACTTGGTCTTATATTTATTTAAAAAGTGAAGATTGAAACACATGCCTCCTATCTGAAGCACAGTTTCAGCAAATGCTTTTTATACGTGTTGAGGCAAAATCCCAATTACTGTCCTCTGCTTGCATATATTTAAACACAATTGGCATCCAGTTAATAAATCATGGTCACTCCAATTGTGATGAGTACTGTCCCTTCCGTCAGAGTAAGGACATGCAGCCTTGCCTGTCCATCTCTGACTAGGTATTACCTAGAGTTATGAGTTATCTTATCCTTCTAGGGAGAGGAAAATTGGTCAATGAATGTGTCTGGGTGAAGCACTTGTCATCGTTGCATAGCTGTGTTTGTATACAAGGTGTGAGTTGTGGCCGTGTGGCTTGCAGCCGTGCTAAATTTGTGAAAGTCAGGAATGCGAGGTGTGAGTTGTGGTTGTTGATACGTGAGTGAATTGAGCCAAGTGTGAAATGAATGGTGAGCTGTAAGAGTATTCATTAACAGTGATTGCTCATGTAAGTCGACTGAACTTCTTGTTACACTGTGTGCAGGTCATTGGAACAGCATTGTTGACTTTGGCTGCTGGCTTTCTGATCCCATGTATTTGTAATGATAGTCCAGAAGGCTTCCTGGATGGGAGAATCTCGTCTCCTGTTTACTTCCTGCATCAAAGCCTACAGTGCTGCTTTTGAGAACAGTGGGGACTATCTCTGCTGTTTCACCATTACTCAATGTACTTTCTGCTCAGGCTCTCTTCCTCAGTAACTCTAAGGGCTCCTGCTAATTTGCAGAGGTGCAGGTTGACTTTCAGTTATGCAAAAAAGGCTTAAGTGTTATTCATTTTTCACAACTTTGAACTCTTGGTGAGGTGTTTAATCAGTCAGCAGCATGGTTAATGTCTGTATTGTGCAGAAATCAATTAAACGAGCAGGTAACATGAAGTTTGCATGCTACCTGCATCAGAAGTAATTGGCATAGTTTAAATGTACATTGTGATTTCCATATCTGTTTTTAGGGCACATCAAATTTTGTCATACTATAATGTTCTTTAAATATGGCAATGGAATCTTTCATTTCCTCTAAGAAGACAGATGGGGCCCTCTGTTAAACATTTTAACTAAAAGATGACCTCACTCCCACAGTATGGCACTGAGCAGCCAGGGCGGATTTCCATGCCCGATGTGCATGCACAAAGTCGGAAAATTTCCTGGCTTACTGCACCTGCCTTGGGAAAATATGTGGACCTGGGAGAGAGCTATGCAGGTGTCTGCTGGAATCATCTTCTCCATCCCTAGAAATAGACCAGAGATGACCACAGGGACTATTGTTTATTGAGAGAAGCTGGTTAAAAGGCCCACCTTGATTCTCTGTGTTTTCATCTGTTGTGTTATTAAATGTAATGCCATCTAAACTTCACCCCTCACACTGCCTCATCTCTCCCCCACCAATCTGAGGCCTATCTATGCCACCTCATGCGAAATCTTGCTCCTCCACCTGGCTCCAATTGTCCATCATACTTTCCTTGCCAATCCGTGCCCTTTTACTCATCCACATACCTTCTGTAGCCTCAATATAGCTTAGCTAAAATACGTCCTATCTCTTGCTCCCCACCTTACTCTTCTACCTTCAATGCAAATTCACCCATTATTCACCATGGCAGACTTTAGGATCTGTGCTGAAATAAAGTAACAGAAAGTTCAAATTCCTGTTACATATTTCAAAAAAAGAACTCTCTCATGAAATCACATTCAATACATTTAAAATCCCAAAAGTACTTATTCCTTATAAAAACAAACTTGTATTCATAATCCCACATCAAAGGTCACTAATCCTTTAATAATTTCTTGGAGTTGTGAATTAATCTCTGGATCTACAAAACTGACTATAATAATGATAAGTTTTAGATGTAGTTAAGCAGCAATAATGGTATAATAATAACTCTTCGGTATGTAATCTAATATCGATTGAAATTGTAAGAACAAGTTATTTTTCAACTCAGGCACAAGAAGGCTTTTTTTAAATTAAGGGCTGGGGATTTAAATAACTTGATGGCTTGACAGTTTCACAGACATTATCTACTCTCTATGACCGCTTATGTACACTCCAAAAATTTATAAGTTCAACACTGCACATCAAAGCCTTTGGTCCAGTGAAATTGCAGTCTGTCAGTAAGTAGTTGATATGTTCCTGTTGTGTTTGGGTTTGCCTCATGTGTAAGTCATTTCCCTCCCAGCAAAAATAGGGTCTCTTGGAAATGATCCATTTTGGTAGGACAAACAACAAAATGAACCATTGTTTAAATGGTATATAATTACAGTATGCTGCTGTGCAGAGGGATCTGGATGTCCTTGTACATGAATCACAAAACATTGATTTGAAAATGTAGCATAGTTAAGAAAACAAATAGAATTTTGTCCTTCATCCCTAGAGGGATGGAGTTTAAAAAAGGGAAGTTATGTTGCAGCTGTGGAAGGTGCTGGAATACTATGTAATATTTTGATCTCCTTATTTGAGAAAGGGTATACTGTCACTGAAGGGGTGCAGAGGAGATTCACTAGATTGATTCTAGTGTTGAGAGGGTTGATTTTTGAGGAAAGACTGAGTAGACTGGAGCTATATTCATTGGAATTCAGAAAAATTAGGGATGATCTTATAGAAACATATAAAATTATGAAGAAAATAGATAAGACAGAAGCAGAGAGATTGTTTCCATTGACAGGTGAAGCTAGAACTAGGGTGCATGATCTCAGAACAAGGTGGAGCAGATTTAGCACTGAGGAACTTCTTCAACCAGATGGAATTCCCTGCCCAGTGAAGCAGTTGAGGCTTTTCCATTGAATATTTTTAAGATAAGAATCGATAAATTTTTGAACAGTAAAGGAATTAAGGGTTATGGTGAGCAGGCGGGTAAGTGAAGCTAAGTCCATGAAAAGAGCAGTCATGATCTTATTGAAGGTGGAACAGGCTCAAGGGGCCAGATGGCCTACTCCTGCTCCTAGTTCTTATGTAAATTGGAGTAGGATACCTAGGTCTAGAAATTGAGTGGTTATTCTGAGAAGTCTTCATGATCCGTTGAAAATGTAAGGCGCAGTTTCAAATTTGTGGAGTGGAACCTGAGCTACATCTTTCTGATTCAGATACAAATGTGCTAGCTCTGAGCCATGGCTGAAAAACATAATGTACATACCTTATGAGCATAACAAAAGAAGATTTGATCCAAAAGCAAGATTAAGTTTAATTAAATCTAATATTTTTCGTAGATAAACAGTGCTAAAATGTGTGAAATATATTTTCTTTACATCAGGAACACTGGTAAAAATGTTACCTTTTCATCCCATTGCTATAATTCTTTGTCAGATTTCAATATTGATGCAACTGAATTTGAATCAACTGAATTATTGGTCATTATGTCAATGAATCTGATTTTTCCACAACACAGAATCAATATGTTGCTTGAAAGTCTTATTTCGTCTATGCCTGTTACTAATTCAGGACAAAGCAATCCACAGTCGTGACCGGTTGTTGCTGCTTGGCTTGTTTCCTCTCTGTTGAGCTCATCGCTTCAGGGCATAAACAAATAAGACTGCTTCAGTGAGTTAGAAAGTGCTATTACATTCATACTGTGCATCGTTCCTCATCTGAGAAATTAGCTCAGCTGGTAGGATGACTACTTTGTAGTTGATTGAATCTGTCAGGTAGAAGGCTTGAAACTTGAATCCATGTTGGTCCCAGATTATCATGAAATGAGGGGCAGTGTTGTGACCTTTGATTCTTTTTTTGTTACTTACTGGTGGATTGTTTGGCACAATACTTTTACTCCAGTCAATTAAGTAAGCCTTTTACTCAGTTTCAAACATTTACAAAGTTGTATTACATACGGAATGTAACTTAGAAATAGGAATTGCACAAGTGTATTTTCTAATATTCATTCACAACAAATTATAAATAAAGAACATAAAATGAGGAAGATGGGGAATTAAAAGTCATGTACTGAGCTGTCTGTCATTCCAACAAAATACAAAGGTATCCAAAGCAAATGGCATTCAGTTACAGGTCATTCATGATCCAATTAAATGATGGGCACTTTCAATGGGCTGAATGGCCTATGCTGTTGTTCTGCTTCTCTGTGAAAATGAACACTTATGCCAGCTCTCCTAGCAGTAAACAAAGAACAATTCCCATCATGCGCACATTAAGCAGCTGCTGATCCAAAGTTATTTAAACTTCAGAGTTAGAGGTGATCCAAAGTTTGGAAGTTTTATTCATCGTCAGGTTTAACTGTTAATAGTATCACAGTCTAGTAGTGAAGGTAACAATGATAAATGTTATAGTTGCCAATACTTTGCAGATTCTCTGTTTTTCCTGGATCTGTTCAGATAGAGATCCAAGTTTTCAAATGAGCTGGGATTGAGGTCAGAGATGGGCAGGCATGTGATTTTGTGCCTCCAGTCTCCATGCCAATTCCCTACCACCACACTGATTCTGGACTATTTCCATAAGGGAGGCTTAGAGTAGAATAACTGCACGCCACTTTTTGATAGGCAGCCAATTCAGGGCAATAAATGTTAATCATGAGGTCCATTAAGGCTCCGTTCCCACACCGTAACCACTTATTACATGAGGAAGATTTCCCTCATGTCACTCTTAGTTCTTTTGCCAATCTCTTTAAATCTGTGTTCTCCATCTTTGCGACCCTTCTGCCATTGGAATACTCTTTCATTATCTACTCTGTCTCGTCCTCTCATGATTTTGAACACTTCTCTCAAATCTCCATTTAACCTCCACCTCTTTAAAGAGAACAATCCAGCTTCTTGAATTTACTCACGTAACTGAAATCCTTGGAGCCATTTTTGTAAATCATTTCTGAATCCTCTCAAAAGTCTTTGCATCCTTTCTAAAGCATGGTGTTCAGAATCAGAGAATCATAGAATCCCTGCAATGCAAAAGGAAGCCATTTGGTCCATCGAGTCTGTACTAAATCTCCATCAGGGGATCCCACCTGGGCCCTTTCCCATAACCTCACATATTTACTCCATTAATACCTCTAACCTACATATTTTGGGGCAATTTACCATGCCCAATCCACCTAAGCTGCACATTTTTGGATTCTGGGAGGAAACCAGAGCATCTGAAGAAAACCCACACAGACACAGAGAGAATATACAAACTCCAAACAGTTACCTAAGGCCAGAATTGAACTTGGGTCCCTGGCACTGTGAGGCAACAGCGCTAACCACTGTGCTACTATGCTGCCCAAATTGGATGTAAGACTCCAATTGAGGCCAAAATAGGATTTCTATTTTTATTTCTTTTATTTCCTTCTAATCTCCTTGCCTTTTGTACCCTACATCTTATTTATACATCTTAGGAACCCATTTGCATTTTTAATCATTTCCTCAACCTACCTTGCTGCCTTCAACAATTTATTCATATACAGCCAAGATTCCTCTGTTCCTGCACCCTCTTTGGAAATGTACCTTAATTCAGCAAAGGAGGACCAATATATTGATAAAGAAAGTGAACATAAAATATGAAAGGAAAGTAGCGAGAAATACAAAAATGAACTTTAAAAGCTTTTATAGGTAAGTAAAGGGGAAAGATTAGCAAAGAGAAATGTTGGTCCATTACAGGCAGAGACATGAGAACTTATAATGGTGAATAAAGTAATGATGTAGAGATGCCGGTGTTGGACTGGGGTAAACTCAGTAAAGTTTTACAACACCAATTTTAAATCCAACCAATTTATTTGATAGTAAATCCGCGAGCTTTCGACTTTACAGCCTTCGTCAGGCAAATGCAGTGTTCTGATCTGCAGAGGCACTCATATCCAGACAGTTACAGATTGCTGATTAGAATGCGAATCCTTACATCTAACCTGCTATTCAAGTGTTAAAGTGGCTAACAATGTGTGTGAAGGGAATTCTGAGCATTGGTTAGAGAATTGTGTATTTTCTCCAGACAGCACAGTAAGTGAGGTTTTTTGCTAATCCAGGCAAGTTACGGGGGTTACAGATAGTGTGACATGTAGCCAAGATCCCTGTTAAGACCGTCCTCATGTGTATGGAACTTGGCTATCAATCTCTGCTCAGCAACTCTGTGCTGTAGTGTGTCACGAAGGCCCCCTTGAAGAACATTTACCCACAGGTCGGAGGCCGAATGCCCATGACTGCTGAAGTGTTCGCCCACAGGAAGGGAACTGTTTTGCCTGGTGATTGTTGAGCGATGCTCATTCATCCGCTGTCGTAGTGTCTGCATGGTCTCCCCAATGTACCACACAGGACGGTCTTAACAGGGATCTTGGCTTCATGTCACACTATCTGTAACCCCCGTAACTTGCCTGGATTAGCAAAAAACCTCACTTACTGTGCTGTCTGGAGAAAATACACAATTCTTTAACCAATGCTCAGGATTCCCTTCACACACATTGTTAGCCACTTTAAGACTTGAATAGCAGGTTAGATGTAAAGATTCGCATTCTAATCAGCAATCTGTAACTGTCTGTGTGGATATGAGTGCCTCTGCAGATCAGAACACTGCATTTGCCTGACGAAGGCTGTAAAGTTGAAAGCTCGCGGATTTACTATCAAATAAATTGGTTGGATTTAAAATTGGTGTTGTAAAACTTTACTGAATAAAGTAATGGCAGAGAAACTAAACAAATATTTTTTGTCTATCATCACATTGGAATATATTTTTAAAAAAACTGTTCTTTCTGTCTGCATAGGTCAGGGCCCTGTGTGCGAATGTATGTAGCTTCGAGCATGCATAAATAAGTCAGAGCGTAAGCCTGACTGATAATCTTAAGTTTGTTTTCAGTGTAATTTTTAAAACAATTAGGGTTGTTTCGCTAATGTTGTTAAATCATAGAATCAAAGATTTAGACAATGAGTAGACAAGCAGCGCTCTAAAAGCTAGTGGCTTTTGCTACCAAATAAACCTGTTGGACTTTAACCTGGTGTTGTGAGACTTCTTACCACATGTGACTCCAGAGCCACAGCAATGTGGTTGACTCTTAACTGTCCTCACACAACTAGGCATGGTAATGAATGCTGGCCAGCCAGCAAGGCCCATATCCCATGAATGATAAAAAAAAGTCCAGTCTGGAAGATGTGAGAGTTAGGTAGATTGGCTATACTAAATTCATCCTTAGTATCTGGGGGATGGGCAGGGTAAATGCATGGGTTTATGGGAAGATTGGATATAATGTGAAAAAATGTGAAATGTAAAATTTCTTAAATGTTGAGAGATTAGGAGGTGTGGATTTCCAAAGAGACCTGGGTTTTCATGTTCACGAGTCCTTGAAAGCTAACATGTCGATGCAGCAAGCAATTAGGAAAGTAAATGTATTTTGTGTTTCATTGCAAGAGGATTTGAGTATATGTGCAAATAAGTTTTGCTGTAATTGTATCGAGCCTTGGTGAGACTGTGCCTAGAGAATTATGCACAATTTTGGTTTCCTTACCTAAGAAAGGATATATTTGCCACAGAAGGAATGTAGCAAAGGTTTACTCGGTTGATTGCTGAGATAATGGCCTATGAGCTGTATTCTCTAGAGTTTAAAAGAGTAAGAGTTGATCACATTAAAGCATGTAAAATTCTTACAGGGCTCAATGGGGTAAATGCTGGAAAGATATTTCTCCTGTCTGAGGCGTTCCAAAACCAAAACATGCAGTCTTAGAATAAGAGATAAGCCATTGGGTTGGAGATAACAAGGAATTTCTTCACTCAGAGGGTGATAAAGCTTTGGAATTATGTACCCAAGAGGGCCATGCAGCCTGAGTCATTGAGTATGTTCAAGACAGAGATCGATAGATTTCTAGATAGCAAAGATATTAAGGGATATGGAAATAGTGTAGGAGAATGCTACTGAGGTAGATGGTTAGCCTTGATGCAGTTAAATTGTGAAGCAGACCTGTTCCTGTTCCTATCTTCCTGTCTCTTCAGTACCTTCTGTGTTATATTGCCTCTGCTCAGTGATCCTACCAAAATGTACCACTTAAAACTGCTCTGCATCTCATTTCATTTTCCCCATATCTGCCCATGTCCCCTTAAGTTTACCCTATATCTTCCTCATAGTTCACAATACTTCCAAAATTTGTGTCATCTGCAAATATTGAACATGTGCCCTGCACATTCATTTCAAGTCATTAATATACCTCAGGAAAGCAGTGGTCCTAGTGCTAATCCCTGGATTATATATGGTAGTATAGCCAATCTACCTAACTCTCATGTATACCTTTCTCTGAAAATCAATCAGTAGTCACTGTTTTGCTTCCTATGTTTTAAATAACTTTTAATCCATGTTTTCACTGCTCCTTTGGTTCCATGGGTCTTAATGTTACTGACATACCTACTGTATGATGCTTTATCAACCTCCCTCTGATACCTCATCAAAAAATTTCATCAAGGTAGTTAAACACAATTTTCATTTAACAACTCAGCCTCTGGTTTTCCTTAATTAATTCACACTAATATCAGTAACTGTTTATTTTGTTCTGCATTATAGTTTCTATAAATTTTTCCAACATTGAAGTTTTTGAATTTATCCATTAAACATTTACTGGGCATCATCCTTATATCTAAGGAGAACTTGATTATTATGGTAAATATCACTGCAATTTCCACCCTTATTTTCCTGAACATCCTCAAAAGCACCCGATCTGTTGACTTATCAACTTAAACATAGCTGGCCTTTCTGGTATCTTTTTTTTATCCCTGTTAAACCCATCCAATATCTTTGTGCATTTTAGACAAATGCACTGTAAATTTAATTTGAACCTTCTTCTAATGTTTCTTAATCTGATCCAAATTAGACCATATTAGAACATGATGAACCCTTTATTTTAACTTGAATAGCTTGGCCAAGTATTCTAACTTTGGCTTTGTGCAAAGAACAAGTGGCACAACATTCAAATAAAGACCATATAACTTAAGAGTGAATGAAGACTGGAGCATTAAGATGCACAATTAGTGGGTAGCACGGTGGCACAGTAGTTAGCACTGCTGCCTCACAGCACCAAGGATCCGAGTTCAATTTTGATCTTGAAGGTCTGTGTGGAGTTTGCACGTTCTTCCTAGATCTGCATGGATTTCCGCTGGGTGCTCTGATTTCCCCTCACAATTCAAAGAGATGCAGGTTAGGTGGATTGATCATGGCAAATTGGTCCTTAGTATTCAAAGACATGCAGGTTTGGTAGATTAACCATAGTAAATGCATGGCATTGCAAGGATAGGGCAGACAGGAGTAGGTGCAGACTCAATGGGCTAAACAACTTTCTTCTTCATTGTCAGGATTTTATCGATTTCTATGGATGATGTCAATAGCTTCTCTTTTCCTGTGATTTTTGCCACCAAGAAATGGAGAACCATTTTTGGGAGGATTACATCGCTTAGCACTACGGCAAACCAAACAACACACCATGACTGCGATAGGTATTGCTATTTGTCCATTGTATCCCAGAATTTCTTAACCACTGGCATTTTGGGAGTATCATTACCCCAGATTCTGCAGCAGTTCAGAGAAAGTGCTTCCTTCTCAAGAAAAATAGAGACAGGCATAAATATCAACCTTGCCAGCTTGCTACCATCATGAGAATAAATAAGCACCTAACATACATCGATAAAATGTCACACAGTCTTAGTTTATCCAGCCCAGATGATTAAATAACATTTACAATAGCATTTCCAATAGAGAGAAGCACTCAAAGTCAGCATCTTAAATATTACGGGTACAAAATCCTTGTGTTTCTGACCATTAATTTTAGTTAAGCCAACTGGCAGCACAGAATCACATATAATCTGACCCATTTTAATATTTGAAGCAATCATTCAGGACCTTTTCGAATGTAATGCTTAATTCTGGACATGTAGACTTTCACAGAGAACACTTACAATATATGGAACAGTACATGCTATAGAACTGAAGGGAGCTTCACTCGTTATGAAGTGAGTAAATAGGATGGCTAAATTGTAAGCAAGAATGACACATATACTCAAAAAAAACAGAAAATAGAACTAATCAGAAATAATCTAATCTGGTACAAATCCAAATCACTAACCCTGTGCCAACCAAAACAGATGTCATATATCTTGGTAGCAAACAAACATATTGAGGACATGATTTCTACCTGTCTCTGATGCCAAGTTACACCTCCTTACAGAAAGTGTCAAATACTACAAATGTCAAAATTGCCTGAAGGGCCACATCAATGTACACGGCAGACTTTTATGGACATTTTTCAATCTACTGCTTATGATTAATGATACTCTCGGAACTCTGGTGTAGGGATTGTGAAATTTAAATCAACAAGCACTTGGAGTGTTTCTCAAAATACTTTCTTCATCCAAATACACCTCGGAAGTAAAAAATTAATGAGTGACGGGTCACCTTTCTTAGTTTCACAAGAAACAAAGGATTTGCATTGCTCCAACACTTGCCGTGATTTTAAGATGTCACTAAGTGCTTCAAAGTTAATGAATGACACAAGTACAGGTTTCATGCAATTGTGGCCCAAAGCCAATACTGAAATATCGCACTTTATAGAAATTCTAGGACATTATTTTTCTTCATGCTGTGTGGAAAAAAAAATCATAAAAAACAAGAATTTCCAATGAAGCAATTTAACAATGCCTTATCACACTACCCACAGCAGAGTTTCTGCATGCTATAAAAGAACTGTGAATCCAACTTCTAACACACATTGGCTGTTCAATGATTAAGAGACGAAGTAGGGAAATTACACAGAGTGCACAGATTCTGAACTGAACCACTGATGATCAGACAGAATAATGTGATAATAGTTCATTAGAGAAGGGTAATCAGTCAGTCTATTGAATCCCAAACCATACAGAATCAAAACCTCCATGATTACTGTTCAAGAGAAGAAATATAGTAACTCACAACTCATCACATTCCAGGATAATTGCAGGTCAATACCAGACCATGTTTATGTCTGATGAGGAAGAAAGTGATAATGGCGTTGGAGAATCAACATCCATATCATGTTCCAGCTGATGGCTCTAAGTGTTTGTCTAATTAAAAATTACCACAATAAATTACCAGGGGGATATAGATCATTAAGTCTAAAGGATGTTATTTTGTTCAGTATATAATACAGACAATATTAAGGAAACGTTTGCCTTTAGGTAACACATTTTGTGAGGTTAGGACTTGCCAAAGTGATTTACGGAGAATGAGGGACTTTTGAAATGCTGTCACTGTCGCAATGTGGGAAACTCAGCATCCAATGTTTGCACAATGAGACTCCACAAACAATAATTTAAAAACAAATACCATATCAATAGAAAAAGGCGATGGTTGAGGGTCAAACATTAATGAGAACAACCCCAGATCGTTAATGACCATCCGAAAGGTCAGTTCAACAAATTGTCCAAAGTACACTACGGTTAATCAGTATGAGATCGAAGTATCAGCTTAGTTTATATGCCCAGGTCCCTTTATAGAAATTCTAGGACATTATTTTTCTTCATGCTGTGTGGAAAAAACAAATCATAAAAAACAAGAATTTCCAATGGAACAGTGGGGATGGAACACTTGACTTTCCAGCCAAAACTTTACCATTTCACCTTCCACGGGAATTGTAGTGGGATACGTGCCATGTAAAGGGCATTGACTTCAAGTGATTTTCCGGGTTCTGGGTAAGTGAGGCTGGAAAATGTCCCTCACCAACCCAGAGGAAAGAGTATTAATCAATTATTCAAAGCAAACTGATTCGCTTGTTGTGTGTTCCTTGTAAGGAATGGCACTTTTTGGAGATTACTGTTGGGAATTTAAAAATTCATAATCCTTCATCAACTATGTATGTACAATAGCAATAAGGAAATTAGCCATTGGATGCCAATATGCTGATTAATTCCTTATCAGTTTTTCTTTAAGTGCTTTTATTTTGCCATAAGTGCCCAATGTCAAAAGCAACATTTAAGATGATAGTACATAAGGAGCCAAATTATAAGAGTTGGTAATATTGCATTGGAAAGGTGTGCTTGATAGAAGCACATGACAGAAAAATTCATTAACACAAAGAAATGATTTTTAACTTTATTCATTGGATAGACTTTAAGCCCACAGAGCAAAAAAAACAGGTTAAATAATTTTGGGGATTTTTTTTTCCAATAGCTATATCCAGAGATGACCACAAGAAGCTGCCTCCATTTCCAACAACGTTCATTCCAAAAAAAAAAATCATTTAATTGAATACTGGCGTTTGCATTTACAGAAGATGTATCTTCCAAACAAAATAGTTCATTGTATCAATTTGAGTTGAATAAGTGCAATAATCATAAAGAGGTTCACCAGAAGTCAGCAAAGGTTATGGAAATTGCACCATCTGTATGATAATTTGCTATCAGTTTGCTGGTTGAATGAAAGGTTAAGCTGATATTCTGCCTGTCAGGCCAGGGATTTGAAATGTTTTGTTGCACTATTCGAAGAGTGGAGGGGTGAGGTGATTGTCCTTTTAAGGGCAACACAGCAATGTAAGCGTCACTTGGCTTCTGCAACCGATCGGAACTTATATTGCGGCATCTCCCTATGGTGTCAGAGTCTCTTAGATAAAAAGACATTTTGGGAGCTAGCTACAGCCATGAGGCTGCTGTACAATTCTTATTAATAAATAATAAATAAATTCTTATTAATAAATAATTTGTGTTCACTAATGAAATCAGTGAAAATGCGTCTTTACATCTGGTGATGAGGCTAAATTGTCCTGACACTGCCCAACTGTAAGAACCCTGTTTGAAGCGATGTCTGAAAAAAGAGTATTCATAAGTATGACTCTGTTTGGGTGGATAAGCCCATTTGACTCCTCTACAGAGGTATGGATGCTGTATATTGAGTCTCTTGGGCATTATTTCCAAGCAAACAATGTAGTGGAAGAGTCAAAATGCAAATCAGTTCAATGTGTTTGTGGAACCCAGACTTATAAACTCATTGACAGTCTTCCAGCCTTAATTGTGTCCGATTCTAAATTATTTAGTAAACTTGTGAATTTTGTGAAAGCTCAATTACAACCTCCATCATCAGCCATACTCCAGAGATTTATATTTACTTTGAGGATGAGAGCCCCACGTGAATAAATGCGACTTACATCGGTAAACCGAAGCAATTATTGAGCATTGGGATTTTGGAGCCACCTTAAACAATATGTTAAGGGATGGGTTAATCTGCAGTATGAACAATGATGCTATTCAATACAGATTGCTTGCAGAGGTCAACATCAATTTGAAATGAGCAATAGAGAAAGCACTGGCCATGGAAAGCATTGAAAAAGTGCACATAAGCTGCAGACTGCAACCAGCCATGAAGCCAAAACTGCTGAAAAAGCTACAAAACAGGAAGCACTTTCAGTCATCACAAAACAAAAAAGTACAAATAGCCAATCAGTCAGTAATGCTTAAAGTGGAATGTTACCATGCAGGTAATCGTACTCTTGAAATCCTGTCAATTTAGGAAGGTTGAGTGTTTTTATTGTCACAAGAGAATATTTGACAAAGTAGTACAGAGCTAAATGAAGATTGCCAAGTAACCAATCAACCAAAATGTTACAAGTATACAGTACGGTGATACCTAGCACCTTCAGTTCTGCTATTCACTCTCTGTTTATTCTAAGAACAGGTAAGATAGATCCTATCACTGTAATACTGTGGATAAATGGAAAGCCTTTCAAGATGGAAGTGGATACAGGGAATCAGGCAATGTGATGGAAGAGCAAATATTTCAGTACTTAAGAGTGGGACTCCAATCATTGAATTTAGAGAGCGCTTCTGCAAAGTTAAAGACTTATAAGGCAAAACAAAAAAAAGGCATGACATGGCACATGTAGGCTACAGACAACAGTCTATCCAGTTCCCACTGATGATAGTGATGGGTGAAGGATCAATTTTTCTCAGCCTTAATTCACTTAAAGAAATCAAGTTGAATTGTACTGAGAATTATCAAGTGCAGAAGGGGGACTGCCTGAATTGATTAAGATACGAGAGCATTTTCTGTGATTTAGATAAAAATCAAAGGGCTACAAACTAAGATTTATTTATATCTAGAAGTGACTCTCCAGTTCCTTAGGGCAGTACCATATGCCTTATAAGAGAAAGTGGATACTGAGTTAAACAAGTTGGAAGAACAAGGCATTATCCAACCAGATCAGTTCTCGGAATGGGCAGCGCATATCGTCCTCCTTTTGAAACCAGAAAAGACCATCATTTGAGATGATTATAAGCTAGTAGTTAATAGTTAATTGGGGTGCCAGACTGGATAACTATCCAATCCCAAGAGTTGAAGACCTGCATGTAAAGCTGGAAGGAGGTCAATCTTACATAAAGTTGAATGTGAGTCATGTGTATCAACGACTCAAGTTTCATGACTCTTCTCAGTGGTACGTCATGATAAACACAGACAAAGGCTTATTCCAGTACATGGATCTGCTTTTTGGCATGTCTTTGGCATGTGCAATATTCCAAAGGGCAATGCAGTTTCTGCTACATGGTCGACCATGGTTGTAATATACCTTCATGATATCCGTACAACTAGATGAACAGATACTAAGTATCTAGCAAACTTAGAAAAGGTGTTGAAGAGATTTCAAGAAGCTGGAATGGGCTGTGAAAAAGGGAAGTGAACCTTTCAAGCCACAGAGTTGACCTACCTGAAGCACTGTGTTGATGCAGAAGGATTATATCCCGAGAAGGCAAGGTCGAGGAGATAAAGATGTGCACAGAAACAACTGTATTCAAATCATTTTGGGGAATTGTAAACTATTATTTGCATTTCTTTTGCAGAACTTACCAACAGTAAAATTTATTTATTAGTCACAAGTAAGGCTTACATTAACATGCAATGAAATTCCCCTATTTGCCACATTCTGGTGCTTGTTTGGGTCAATGCACCTAACCAGCACCTCTTTCATGCTGTGGGAGGAAACAGAAACACCCTGAGGAAACCCACACAGACACAGGGAGAACGTTCAAACTCCATACAGTGACCCAAACCAGGAATTGAAACCCGGTCCACCATGCTGCCCTCTTGGCTCCCTTGCAAATTATGCTAAAGGCACACAATCATTGGTCTTGGAAAATTCTCCAGGAGGAAACTTTCAACAGAGTAAAACAATTGCTGTATTCCTTGAATCTTTTAATACATTTTTGACTTATCTAAAGAACTGATATTGATGTGTGACACACCTCCATGTGATGTTGGTTTGACAGTCACTCATGAAATAGATGAAGAATTGAAAGGATATATGTCAAGAATCCTCTCAGAGGTTGAAAAAGACTACTCATAAATTGAGCAGGAGGGATTACTAATAATCTTTGGTATTTATAAATTCCACCAGTAATTAGATAGTAGACATGTCACCATCATTTTTGACCACTCCTCAAAGAGGGCAAGACTATCCCATTGGATACCATAGGCATTAATTCTGTCTGCCTATGAATTTACTTTCAAGCACTGACATGGAACTAGAGAATGGATGCTGTTAGCCACCTACCCTTGCAAGAAACTCTCACATATATTCCAATGCCACAAGAAATGATCATGGCATTATTTTTTTCAGATGCATTGCGAGTCTTGCAAGGTAAATCAAAAAGTGGATCGATTAAGATCCAATTCTGTCCAAAGTGAGAGCCAAAATACTTATAGGATGGATGAATGAGTTAGTTTTTGAGGAAATGAAACCAATCTGCACTTGCAAGAATGAATTGAGTTGTCACAATGGCATTATACTCTGTGGACCAAAAGTAGTCATTTCTGTACCAGGCAGAGAGCTGCTCATAATTGAGTTACACAGCGCTCATTATTGCTTCTCTAGGATGAAGATAATTGCTAGAAGCAACGTGTGGTGGCCTTGTATTGATGCTAATAACACTCAGACACTTATTCGGGTAAACTGAATGAGAATTTAGCTTGACCAATGCACCTAATAATCACGTCTTTCATCCTCTTCCGTCTGCACTATAAGGATTCTATGATTTTATATCACTGTCTGACAAAGCCATGGTTGCAAACTATATCACAATGAAACATAAGCTTTTGGTAGGCTTTAAAAGCAGAGGACAAAATCCAAGAAGTTTTGCTAAAACTATATAAAAAGTTCATCCAACTGTCACTGTAGTTCTCAATTCCAAGAACTTTAAAGATATGAAGTGAGGTGGAAGTGAGGTTTAAAGGAGGAAGGCATGGCAGACAATTGTAAAGGTTTTCAGATTAAGTGTCCCGAAATGGCTTCATAATATGGAGCGTCATCTTCTCTGTCAGGCTCAGGGCTTGAAGGTTTGCCTGGGTCCCAACACTGCTGCTCCCAAATATTGTGTCATAGGAGACAGAAAGGGCAGTGATTTGTTGCACTGTGTTAGGCTGATGTGCCTGGAAATGCCGAATAGATGAAGGTATTTGGAAATAGTATGATATGGATGTTAGACTGTGTTATGGATAAGAGGGAGATCAATTTAAAGTGCCCTGATTTTCCCATTCTCTACTCATCTACAAAAATGATTTTTTACTCTTGATTTCCCCTTTTCTTCCCCAACCTTTAAATTTGGAATTGTTCCACTCCTCTACCAATGGCTGCACAGCTAACTTGGGGTAAGATGGAAATAACA
Organism: Sphyrna mokarran; assembly: GCA_024679065.1. Lineage (NCBI taxonomy): Eukaryota > Metazoa > Chordata > Chondrichthyes > Carcharhiniformes > Carcharhinidae > Sphyrna > Sphyrna mokarran. The sequence goes on along the minus strand of JAGIQG010000010.1, from coordinate 41,059,882 downwards.
GGGTTGGTTTATTTTCATACATATACAAAAACATCAGAGGGGTTTTTATAACATTGTTCCCTTTTTTATACTCGTGGGAGGGTAAGAAATAGGGTTCAGGACACAACCATAATAAAAATACAAGGATGGCTTTTACATGTGTCCAGAATCCAGAATCAGAAGTTAATTGGAATGTTTTTTCCAACGGGAGGTTGGCTGATTGCAGAGCACTCTGCCTTTTCAGAGTGAGACTTGCATGGGAGAAGGCACATCTGATGAGTTGTCAGGAAGCATGAATTCCAAGGTTCGACCAATTGACAGGTTGATGAGGGTCTGAGTCCTTCCTGCTACCAATGGCTTGATGGTAGACAGCACAGACTGTTGCCTGGAGTTCTGTTCACACTGGACATCAGACAGTAACTACTGGAATTCAATTCTAAGAGACAAAATCACAATGCAACTTGGGGGAGGTCATGTGAAGTACTTGCTTGATGTTAGACACAGAATGACTGGAATATTGAGATTTAATGGGAATCAGGATTTCTTTTGTATTTAGAAGCACTGGTATCTTTGCCTTTGTTGAAATAATTGTATTAGGACTGCTAATATTTCAGCCATTAGTAATAATATAGGGAATTATGACTTGCAAAGGTTTTCCTTTGTTCAGAGCTAGGTGGACCAGATTCCTCATCCCCGTGACCATTGTTGCTTTAAAATTGCTGGATGGGTCAGGTGACGAGCTGTAGACAGTTGTTAGAACCATAGAATAGAATGCATAGAATTCTGACAGTGCAAATGGAGGCTATTTGACCCATCAAGTCTGCACTGATTCTTGGACAGAGCATCTTACCCAGACCCTCACCCCATTCTATCTCCGTAAGTATGCACATTTATCACGGTCAATCCACCTAACCTCATCACCTTTGGACACTCAGGGGTAACTTTCATGGCCTATCTACCTAACCTGCTTATCTTTGGACATGAAGGGCTAATTTAGCATGACATTCCATCTAACCTGCACATCTTTGGACAGTAAGAGGTAATTTAGCATGGTTGATCCACCTAACCTCACATGTTTGAACTGTGGGAGGAAACCTGAGCACCCAGAGGAAACCCCACAGATGAGACTGCACCTACAGTATGATGTGCAGCTTTGATCTCCTTACATATAGAGGGCTATACTTGCATTGGAGGAAATTCAGAACATGATCGCTAGGCTAATATATCAGAGATGAAAATGTTGGCCTTTGGGGAAAGATTGAACACTTTGGATCTATACTAATTAGAGTTTAGAAGAATGTAAAGTGGTGATTGAAGTATATAAGATTCTAAGGGAGCTTGACGGAGTAAAAATGTTGACAGTGTGATTCCTCTTGTGAAGGAATGTAGAACCAGTGGCAGAGTTTAAAAATAAGAAGTCTTCCATTTAAAATGGAGATGAGGAAGAAAGTCCTTTCTGAGAGAAACTTTAGACTTTAGAATTCTCTTCTCCAGAGATTAGTGGATGTTGGGTCATTGAACATATTCAAGGTTGAATCAGCGATAGTTACAATCAATAATGGTATCAAGGGAGAAGACAGGAAGGTGGAACTAAGGCCATAGATTGGCTGTGATCTCACTGAATAGCGGAACAGGCTTGATGAGCCAACTGGCCTATTCCTGTTGCTTTCTTTTAAGAATTTTATATTTAATGACCCCTTAATGAAGACCCAAGACCTAGTTAGATCCATGCTAGTGTCCCATACTGTTAGACTCCCTGCTGTGTGTGCAGCCAGCCTGCAATACCAGTCACACCATACTTCACACATAAATCATGGAAAGGAAGAGACAGCACTAAATATGCATACTTGCTATCTCAGTGGGAATGGCCTTAATGAATTTTCAGTCTATTGATTCATGGAATGATTGAACACAGAGGAGGTCATTCAGCTCATCCTGCCTTGCCAGCTATTTGGCAGGATTTTCCAATTATTTTCACTCCATTGTGCTTTCCCCATAGCCCTCTAATTGTTTTCTCTTTAATGTTGTTTATTGCACATTCGGCAGGAAATAATTGACTTACTTTCTGAAACTTCATTGTTCCAACACTTGGAGCCACACCCTAGGCCATTGAAGCGCCCCTCAAGTCCTATCTTCTTTTTCTTTACAGCAGGTCAACTGGTCAGCTGATTATCACAGCATGTTACCATTGATTGCATTATTACGGATCTGGTATCATCATTGGTTATATTACAACACTTATTCAATTCTCTTTTGATTGTTACGAAAGACCACCTTTTGCTTTCTTTCAGACAATGCATTCCAGATCACCACAATTCGTTGTGTGTAAAACAAATGCTGCCTCTGGATCTTTTACCAATCACCTTACTGACTATCTGACTACTGGAAACAACGGGCAGGATTTCCTCTTTGTCAGCTCTGGCAGGAGAAGTGTTGTGTAACTCTCTGATTGCATTACCAGCTATTACTGCCACATTTTTGAATACGTTAAAAAAGAGAATCCAGGCGGTGGTTCCCACAATTTCACACTGGCAGAACCTGACCCATCAGCAACCTAGGCTTTCAAAACATTAAGATCTTCTTAAAGGAGACCCAATTGTAAAAGATAACAACAGAAAAGTACATGCATCCCACAGAAACAGAACCTCCTCCCAACAGAGAACCACCACTTTTAGATAGGAAACCTTGGCACCAACACTCCCGACACTGCTTCTGACACTGATCCCGGTCACTGACTGGATATTAACCCCTGACATGACCCTGTTACATCACTCCCTGACACTGCCCTCGGGCACTGATCAGGTACTAACCCCTGACACTAACCCCTGACATGACCCCTTACACTATCCCCTGACACTGCTCCCAACACTGCCCCCGGGAACAGACCAGTTATTAACCCCTAACATGATTCATTACATTACCTCTTGACACTGATGCCTGATACTGCCTCTGGGCACTAGCCAGGTAATGTTCCCTGACCCTAACCCCTAGCACTACCCCCTTATACACTAACCAAGCACTGCTCTCTGACATTATCCCTGACACCAACCCCCTGACACTGCTTGGGCACTGTCAGGATATTGCTTGGGCAAACCTTCTTTCTCTCTGGGGGATGTGCTTATCTGTGCGTTAAAGGCAGGTTCTGTTTACTTGTTGGCCATTTATATAAATTTGTTGTAAACTCCGGCAATCTGACATCAAGCCATCAGGGATGGGGTCTTTCCTATGTGAGGGGATGTTTCAGTGGGGACGCTTGCTAATCAAATGTAAGTGTATTCATATCATTGTCTGGCAGGATATCATTTCCACTCACTGAAAACAGGGGTGGAAAATCCCGCCCCCACTAGCAAGCAATATTTTATAATGATTTGACTTCCTTGATTTTGCCTTCTACCCCTCTAATCATAAAGCCAACCAAGAACAACAAATACTTTTTTAACAGCCTTCTCAATCTGTTCAGTCACCTTCAAAGATTTGTGTACATGCAGCTTCACTCAGCCATACAAATGGCATAGACATTTGTACGATTAAATCACCTGCCGTAATTTTCAGCTTCAGTTAAATTATTGAGAATATGAACTTCCTCTATGGGATTAAAATAAGTGTGTTATTGCACATCAGAATTAAACAAGAGTGCAATTACTGATGCTAAAACTAAAATTCATCAGAATTTTAGTTTCAAAGTGAATTCCTTTAAATTCTCATGAGTGGTGTAGATAATCTGTGTCATTTTTAACTCCTATAACTGAAACCTCTAAAAAGTTGTGCATGAGTAACAGAATCAAACATATGACCATATATGTGATAGGCTTTATAAAACATTTATTTTAACTGGAAATCTATGGAATTGGATGGCTGGTTACCTGAGTGGTGCTTTTGCAACCTGGCAGAACCATCTTTTGTGTCCATTATTCAGATTTGCATAGTACCTTGGCTGTCTTCAATTGAATCCAAGCTATCAAATCTCCACCTGGCTCCCATGGACATTCTCTCTTCCACTGTCTTCCGTTGGGAAAAAGATACAAAAGTTTGAGTTCACGTACCAACCAACTCAAGAAGTTTCTTCTCTGCCAACATCAGACTTTTGAATGGATCAACCTCATGTTAAATTGATTTTTGTCTGCACTCTAGCTATGACTAATAAATGATATCTGCCAGGACCTGGGTTTGATTCCCGGCTTGGGTCACTGTCTATGTGGAGTTTGTACATTCTCCACATGTCTGCGTGGGTTTCCTCCGGGTGCTCCGGTTTCCTCCCACAGTCCAAAAATTTGCGGGTTAGGTTGATTGGCCATGCTAAAAAAAATGACTGATAGCACCATATTCTGCACTCTCTCCTTCCCTTCTTTATGAATGGTATGTTTTATTTATATATCACACAAGAAACAATACTTTCACTGTATACCCATTACATGTGACAATAGTAAGTCAAATAAAATCAAATCTGAATTCCCACTTTAATGTTGGTTGTGAAAATGGCAGCATGTAAGATCAATAAATATCGTGCAGGAACTCTGAGATTCCTGAGACCACAACTGATGGAAAGAGAGAGAGGGAGAGAGAGAAAAACGAAACTGGAGGCAGGAGCGAGATAGAGAGAGAGAGATAGAAAACACAACTGGGGAGAAAGAGAGAAAAACACAATATGAGGGAGGGACATCAACACAATCTGGAACACAGAAAGTGAGTGAGTGAGAGAGAGAAACATATTCTGGAAAAGAAAAAGAGAGGGAATGAAAATATAAATTGGAGAGAGAGAGAGTTCATATCAACCTATGGCATGAGCTGTTGCTTAATGTATTTTACCCCAGGAATCAGGCAGCTTTTCTTTCCTTGACTGCTCAGCCTTATTTGATGCTGAATTTCAGTGCAGAGATGTGGGAATCAGTGAATTCAATTAGGCTTAGATTTAATGTATTTATTGTCTTTGTAACTTGCTGTGAATTGTAAGAAGATGTAAAACTGTTTAAAAGCTTGAGATAAAAGTTGCTTTTATCACTTTTGTTATATCAGTAATATTTACGTGGTATTTCTCAAAGCAGTTGGGGCTGTAGAAACATCACAGAAATAGTTGTGTTGAAACATTATTTATGCTGAAATCTTTAGAATCATAGAAATGTTACAGTAAAATAAAAGGCCATTTGATCTGTCCCACCGAAGCAAGAGAGAGAAAAATAAACCAGCCACTCATTTTAATCCCAGTCTTCAGCACCTGATCCATAACCTTGCAGGTTACAACATTCAGATGCAGATCCAGGGGACCTGTTTCGATTCCTGGTGTTCTATTTTGATTTATAAATTATATTCCCTATTTCTATAAGATTTTATTCAGGGCTTAGTGGTACTGAACAATAAACTAATGTAAATGCAATTGCATTTACAATAAATAGATATCATGTGGTTACGTGTTGTATGATTAACTTTCTAAGAGAATGTCAAACCTGATTTGACAGTGCCAGTGCATGTCTGAGTGAGAGTTATTTTTTCATGGTTATGATTGGAAAGGAAAATTCTCTTATCTTACTGAGATTAAAAAGATCTTCGAATTTCAGGAATCTGAAATAAATTTGAAAAGACACACTGAGAGTGATTTTGAGCCTTTGTTAGCTGTGTGCGGGAATGGCAATGTGTTAGCAAAATCCAGAAAAAAGCAGAAAATGTGAATGAGACGATGTCATCTCCTCAGGCAGAAGGCAATGGGACTCCTCAAATTGGCCATCCAGCCTGAGGAGGGATGCCTTCTTGATGCTTGCAATGCTGCCTTTGTAATTCCAGTTGTTCAGAGACAACAATGGAATGTTATCAGCCAAGGGATCAGCAGAGTCCTGGGCTTCAGCATTCTTCCAAATGTGGAATCCCCGAGACTTCCCTACCTTTACCTTCTATGGGTCATTTGGTATGAAGTGCTCACCAGATAACTGCTTGCAAGTTAATCCACTGAGGTTTGAATATCTGTGCTTTTGGAGAATGATGGTGGCAATTCTGATGCCTCCTCAATGCTTGTCTCCTGGATATCTCCCTCAGCCATGTCTCCTGCCTCCATGCATAGATCCACTTTGTGGATTGTAATCAGCCCCACCCCCATCTCTTGCCATCCTTTTACTATTTATATGCCAAGAGAAGAATTTCATATTCTCTTTTAAGTTAGCTGCCAGTCTCTTCTCATATTTTGTCTTTGCTTCTCTCATTTTCTTTCTCACTTCTCTTCCAAACATTTTATATTCTGGATTCTCCATTATATTGTGACATTGCTCACTATTTTGCATCATAATAAGGCCCATCTCTTTCACCATCTGTGGAGGGCTGGATGTTTCCCTACGCTTCTCCTCCTTCGAAGTATATCCTGACTGTACTTGAACGATCACTTCTTTCAACGCAGCCCATTGTTCAATTATAATTTTGCCTGCTAATCTTTAATTCCAATTTATCTGGACCTTCCCATTCTTAGACCATTGAATTTAATTTTTCCCCCATTAAATATTCTTAATCCGAATTGCTCCTCATCCTTTTCCAAAGCCAGTCTGCACTTTATGAATCAGTGATCACTGTTGGTCAAATGCTTCCTGATAACAGTTGATTCACTTGGCCTACCTCATTCCCAAGTGCCAGGTCCAACAATGTTTCCTTTCTTGCGGGACTGGAACATACTGTTGTTGAAAATGCTCCTGAACAAACTTTATGACCTCTTATCTCTCTTCTCCATTAACACCCAGTCTATATTCAGATAGTTGAAAAAGTATATTTGGGAGCTTGGCACAAAGTGAGAATTCAACTGGTAATTTTTTTTCAAGTTCAATTTTAGAATAAGAGTCACATTCTGATCAGGAGCTAGCAACCCAGACCTAACAATCTTTAAGTAAGGCAAACAGCCTAATTAAACAGGTAGTTCCCTGTAAAGGACCTGGATAAGTGTTGATTCTTGCAGCAGGAAGCTATGCTAGGGTGTAACTTGTCACAGCTCTATATAAGAAATCCCTTTTTAAGGTGCAAATCAGATTTCAGCCTGAGTGAGACAGAGATCAAGTGAGTATATTTGGGAATTTCAATCAAATGGGAATTCGGTCCCAAAGCGGGAAAGAAGTGACTCAGGTATATTTTCCTGCAGGAAGTGCAACTTAAAATAGAATGCTTGGAGTTGAGTATTTAACATTGATCGGGAAGGAAGATAAAGAGATGCTCTTTAGCATTTTGCTTTCCAGCTTTCTCAGCCTTCGGGAAGTGCCCTAATTCTGCTACAGGACAAAACACAAATCATTTGCCAATTATTTGTTAAGTGGCTAAGGTTTATTCTATTCTTAAGGTACAAAATAGTCAAGCACCTGCTGGTAAGTTTAATAAAAGAAATAAAAACAGATGTAAAATATATAATTGAATAAAATAATTAAATATCTAATTGCAACACACTAAGATGACAAGGCAAGTGTTGTGTCACAGTAGCAGCATGTGGGAACTCCTGGATGCCAGTTTGATCCAGGGCAAACATGCCTGCAGTAAGTGTTTGAAGTTTGAGCAGTTTCCACTCAGAGCTTATATTGTCGGGGGAGGAGTGGAAATTACCTGGATTTTTTTGTACTAGGGGATCGTCACATCTCTTAAGAAAGGGTCTTCCGATTTGGGCAGTGCTCAGGAGCAGGAGTGTGAGACAGGTAAGGAAACTCAGAGGGCTGGAACGCAGAATTCTCAACCTTGACAATTGACTAACAGGTGTGAGGTTTATTCGGGTTTTCTGAATGAAAGTGGAGGCTGCAAGATGGATGAACTAATGATCATGCAACATGGTACAGGCAGCCCTTCAAGTGGGTGTTGCAAAAAGGACTCTGGTAGGAATAAGTGATAAAATAGTCAAAGGAATCAACACTGTTCTCTGCAGGAAAGTCCCCGGGTCCAGTCAGCTGTGTTATCTGCCAGGTGCTGGGGCTTGAGACATCTGTTCAGGGCTGGAGAGGACCATGCAGTAGGAAGGGGAGGACTCAGTCATGTTCCATGGCAGTGCCAATGACATGGCAGGATAAAGAAGGAAGCTTTTGTTTTTATTATAGAATCTTTGTTGTCTGTGTTGATATTGTCGGTACTTTTGGTGCTCACCTTGCTCTTTACATTTTTGTTCCTTTGAAGATGAATTAGTGTCTTCAGCAACTTTAATCTTGCCAGTGGGGCTTTGTACTTCTTTCAGTTACTTAACAGAAAGCAAGGGATAATTTGTCATTTCATGAATGTATGCAAACCTCTGCTAGCTTTTAATGAAACACAATGGAACAAAGAAATTATAAAATATATAATGCAGTTAAACAGATCATATTAGTGCAATGGTGAAGCAGAGGCTAGGATTCTGCACCCTCACCCCACTACCCCAGTCATCCCAGTGGGTTCAGAGGTGGGGAGGGAGCATGAAACTGCACGGATGGAATTCCCTCTGTGTTCCTGTCTGCTCCTATCTGGTTATACATTCGCTGCTGGGATGGCAGGACCTCGAAAGGAAAGCCTGTCCTTGCTTCAGTTAAGGCCTTTAAGTAGCTTCAATGGTTAGGCTGGCAGGCAGATGGCAGTTCGATGGAGGAAAGGCCAGAAAAAAACAAATTGCACTATCAGGTAAGAAATGGTGTGGGGGAGGGAGTTCCATCAGCAGGTACTTTCAGACTGTGGAGCCTTCCTCTGAACATTTGGAGGCCTCTGGACCTCATTTCCCCCAGCAGCGTATCCTGTGAGACCGCAACCGTCTCTTCTATGACTCCCAGTCATTCCCTATCCTCTTGGAATCCATGCCACTTACTTGTCATCTGATCCTGGAATTCAATTCCAGGTAACTACATGCAATACCTCTTCCGGTCACTGCAGTGCTTGCCTAGAGCATCTGGGAAATTGCTGGTTGATCAGATTGGTTGGCAGCTCTGCAAGATGAGATTTTCTCCTGAGTAAGTACTGAAATCCCACCTTATGCCACCTTAGCAAGGTAAGAATGGTTTTAAAATGCACAAGCCAGGGGGACTGTGTTGCATAAAGGTGGTGGATTAATTTATACAGCCCTGATTTATCTTTTTGCCATCTGTCTATAAATGGTGAGCCACAGTTTTGGTTTGTTTCCTCTTTTATAAGCAGTGACGCATTTCTGAACCTCTCAGTTTTGGTGTGACCCAATTTTCTCGTAACAACCCCACATTTAGTCTGAACTCAAAGGGTTAATTTATATGTACCCTCAAACTGTAGGAGGAGGTTGCCATGTTGCCTCCTGTGCACTCATTCAATAAAAGTGGGAAACAGAAAAAAAATGCACAAGGCAAAGGCCACAGAAAATTAATGATTGTTACCCATGTGTTCCCAGAATCCAGAATGAACTATCAATGAGGTGTTCCTTCACTAAGATCAACAGATTGTAAACTGATGTTATATTAATCACTTTTCTGGTGGCATTGATTTCATACAGTGGGATAGGCATACAGAGATGAATCAGTCTGTGACTGGTGTAGGTGATAGAATGGGAGTTCCAGTAGAAACATTGCAGATGGGGATAGGTATTCAATCCGAGCAAAGTTAAGAACATAAGAACATGAGAAATAGGAGCAGGAGTAGGCCATCCAGCCCCTCGAGCCTGCTCCGCTGTTTAATAAGATCATGGCTGATCTGCAGTGGTTCAGTATCACTTTCCCACTTTCTCCCCGTAACCCTTAATTCCCTTGTCAATCAAAAACCTATCTACTCTTGACTTGAACATATTCAGTGAGGAAGCCTCCACCACCCATCAGGCAGAGAATTCCAAAGATTCACCACCCTTTGTGCGAAGAAATTTGTCCTCAACTCTGATCTGAACCACCACCACTGCCCCCTCCCCCCGGCCCCCACTAATCTTGAAGCTATGCCCTCTAGTCCTGCTATCTTTGTTAAGCAGGAAGACTGTCTCAATCTGTACCTTATCTATCCCCTTCATTATCTTGTACGTCTTTATAAGATCCCCTCTCAGTCTTTTAAACTCCAAAGAGTACAAATCTAGCCTATTTAGTCTCTCCTCATAATTCAACGCCCTCATCTCTGGTATTAGCCTAGTGAACCTCTCTGCACCCCCTCCAAGGCCAAGATATCCTTCCTTGAATGTGGTGACCAAAACTGCACACAGTACTCCAGCTGTGGACTCACCAGCACCCTATGCAGTTGCAAAAGTACCTCCCTACTTTTATATTCTATCCCCCTAGCTATAAAGGCCAACATTGCATTCACCTTCTTAATCACCTGCTGCACCTGCAGACTGTGTTTTTGCGATTTGTGCACAAGGACCCCCAGGTCCCTCTGCACCGTCGCATGCTGCAGTTTTTCTCCATTTAAATAGTAACCCTTCCTACCATTATTCCTACCAAAGTGGATAACCTCACACTTGCTAACATTATACTCCATCTGCCAGGTCCTCGCCCACTCACACAACCTATCCAGATCCCTCTGCAGGCTTTCTACACCCTCCACGCAATTTGCTTTTCCACTCAGTGAAATATAACTGGTACCACAAGCTCGAGGTCTCCATATTACATGACATCCACTCTCCACAGTGTCTTTGATGAGGATATTCTCAAGATGGCTAAATGTCCCAATATTAAGAAATGAAAGGAAGATTGTGGAGCTCTTCATGCTAACAGGCAAGTAGACTGCTCCCTATGTGGCCTCCTCTATATCGAAGAGACGAAACATAGACTGGGTGATCACTTTGCAGAGCACCTTCAGTCTGTGCACAATCTGACCTTTCGGTTGCTTGCCATTTTAACACTCCACCCTAATCCCATGCCTATATGCCTGTCTTTGGCCTGCTGCAATGTTCCAGTGAAGCTCAACACAAACTGGAGGAACAGCATCTCATCTTCCAGCTAGGCACTTTATAGCCTTTTGGTCTCAACATTGAATTCTTCAGATGATTAGTTCTACTCATCCTTTTGTTTTCATTTTATTTAATTTTTAACTGTTTACATTTGTTTACATGTAATTTTTATATTTTATTTCTTCTTTGTTTTTCTTTTTCCCCCATCTTCCCCCTATTTTATCTCCCTTTCCTTTCTGCTCCTTTCTCCCCCTTTGCTTCCCCTTTTCTCCTTTCTATAAATTTTACCTCTCCCCCATGTATTTTTCCCCTCTCCACCTCATTAGCTTACCCTTTGATTTCAGTTTCTGTGTCATTTGGCCATTCACACCTTCTATTGTCTCAGTGGACTGCCCTTCCACTTGTTCTTGTGGCTATGGCTCCTCTTTCTTTCCCTCATCCTACAATATAAATATTCCACTTTCTATGCCTTTTAGCTTTGACAAAGCCATCTGGACTTGAAACATCCGTTCTTTTCTCTCCTTACAGGTGCTGCCAGGCCTGCAGAGATTTTGCAGCATTTTCTCTTTTATTATCAGAAGACTTCACTTACTTCATATATTTGAGACATAAAATACAAACATTTGCCTAAGGGCAGACACCAAAAGAAGGTTGACAGACAAATAGATACAGAAAATTAAAGTCAGAAGACATGATCAAAATTAGCATAACTTCAGAAATATCAAGAAAAATAAACACTAGTAGAAACACTCAAAGAGAATATGATCATATTTTGATGTGAATAAAAATCTGTGCAGGAGTAGCAGTTAACAAATGGAAAGAACCCCGCTGTATTCATGGAGAGCTGTAGCAGTATTTTGATTACTAATAACTAAAAATAAAGCCTCAAATCAATGATGAAAACCAATTATGGAGGGGCCACTGACGATTTTAACCTAATTTTTGTTCTTGCTTCTGAAAAAGAGGGATGACACCACTCTGCCATGGATACAGATTAAACATCAACAGAATCATAGAATAGTTGAATACCAGATTTCGATGTTCAGGTGGTCAAGTCTGTCACTCTTTCAAGGAACAATAAGAACAGAAAATGCTGGAAATACTCAGCAGATCAGACAGAATCTATAGAAAGAGTTAACATCAATCTCAAAGGATAACACTGTTTCTCTCACTCGACTGACAGTGTCTGACCTGCCAAGTATTTCCAGCATTTAGTTTCGATTTCCAGCATCCACAGTATTTTGCTCAAATCACTTTTGAAGGTTAACATTGATATACATTTCAAATACTAATCACTTATTGCAAACAGTAAAAATGTCCTCATTCAAGCCCAATGGTGGAACCAAAGGATCCCAGTGAAGAGTGGGACTGGAAAATCCTGCCCACGGTCTCCCGTGCAAAGCTTGAAATTATGCCCAGTAATTTCAAATTCAAATTCTTAATGTACTTTAAAATAGCAGTTTTCTCAATGCCAAGGAAGTTCACTGCATACCTCCCCATAACCTGAAAAATAGCCTTCCACCACAATTCTGTTTCCTATCCTTTTTGAAATTCATATCAATGTTGTTACTGTACCTTTTATCCAATTCGCTTGAAATCTCTTCGCTGCCCTAACATCTAGCACATCATCAAATTCCTTTTGAAAGTCCTTGTATGCATTAATGGTATTGCCATCATCCATCCTGCAGGCTACCTCATCGAATAATTCATTCAAATTTGTCAAACACAATTTATCCTCACCAAATCTGTACCGGTGCTCCTTCATTACTCCATGTTTCATCACCTGGTTGTTATTTTGCTCTATGACTGTTTTTGTTTTAAAAGCCTATCCACCATGAATATTAAACTGACATTAAATCACCAGGTTGATCCTTTCTCTCTTTTTCTGGACAAGGGTGTAAACATTTGCAATCCCCCAGTCCACTGGCACAGTCTAAGGAAGATCACAGTGCAGAAGGAGGCAGTTTGGCCCATCAAGCCAGTACTGACAACAATACCTTTCAGGCCCCATCCTCGTAACCCCATTCACTTACCTCACTAATCCCCCTGACACTAAGGGGCACCTTTTTAGCATGGCCACTCCACCTTACTTGCACATCTTTGATGATTGGAAGAATGAAACCAGCACCTTTGCAATTTCTACCCTTCATAACCTGGATGACCTACTCTCGGTAATAGCAACTGCATTCTACCTGCCCAGATGATTCATCTATTTTAAGTCTTCCTCATACCCTGTCTTAATCTACTTTTACCCTATCCAGTATCCCTGAAACTTACTCGTTCACCGTAGCTATGACAAATTCGTATTCCCTGGCAAACACCGATGGAAAATACTCATTTACTATCTCAGTCATGTCTTCTGCCTTTAACAATACATCTCCAATTTGATCTGAAATCAACTTCACACATCTGAGAACCCTTTCTCTTTAATAGGCTTGTACAAAACCTTTGAATTCCCTTTTATGTTAGTGCCAATCCATCCTCATACGGTCTCTTCGCCTCACTTATTCCCTTACTCACAGACTTCTGTACTTTTATGTTCAGCCTGATTCTTTCTTGTACGATCAAGCTGACATCTTTCATACTTCTTTTTGTACATCATCCTACTTCCTAACTCCTTCATTATCCAAGGACCTATGGCTTTGGTTGCCTTCCTTTTCCTTCTTGTGAGTTCTAACCCTTTTTATGATGAACACAGATTTAAACAGGGAGCATAGGATTTTCATTATTAATGTTGAAATACAATTGCAAAGGACAAAGTACAAGGTAACTCTTGAAATCAAGTTACAAACTGGTCTATGCTGGCAGAGTAATTCGCTAACCCTTCTGCAAGCAGATATGGTGATCACTGTAAGAGATTAATCAATGGCTGTTCATGCATTGCAGGCAGCCTGTTCAATTAATTTTGTCTGTTATTTTAAATGACTGCTTTGTGCAGTTACCATTCCCTGTACTGTTCATTTGCTGCGCACATTAACAGGGAACCGAATATTCAAAGCAGCTAGTGAATAATCAGACTGCCCCTCTTAAAGTGGTGTTGCGAAGGCTAGTGGGAATTTAAAAAAAAATTATTTGGTTATGATACTCTGAGCTATGGTCTGTGTACTGACTTGGAAGCTAAAATGGCTGACATCATATAACCTATCACAGGAACTTACAGGGCATTAGAGTAGTCGAGCTTTCTGTGCTCAGATAAATCAGTATCATTGTGAGGTGCTGCTCTATGAGAGCCAGAGTGGGATGGTTCTGTGATTTCTCAGAATGACAGCACTCAGCCCTCCCATTCACGCTACTCTGCCAACATTTTTGCCTCGTTATAATTTATCAATCATCAGGCCAGGCTACGTAGCTCAGGCTGAGAAGGTACACTCTGAATCTGAGTCCAGAGCTGTTTGATGTCAACTTGCATTTGGCTCTATTGCCATGGCTGCTCAGGTTGGTGGACTCCATACATTCGCAGTAATGGTTTCCAGCTATCTGACTGTCAGCAGCTCTCTGAGAGTAGATATCCCAGATGGTGATAGAAGTTGCTCTCAAAGCCAATTAATGGTTTGATGACAATAAAGCAAAACCAAGGCTTTTGAGAGTTTGGGGTGACCATTTTTTCTATCAAAAAATTAAAATATGAAGAAAATGCCCTTACAGACATGGGAACATTCCTCTCTCCCCAAAAATTCCCCACCATAAGCCCTCCCCCATCTTCCCTGGCAGTGGCCCCTCACATTGCCCTCTGATGGCGTCGCTGGTGAGTGATAGGAAAGATTTGAAGTTGCATTCTCACCGGTAAGAACTGCCACTACGGGATCTTGAGCCCTTGCTGGAATTTGAATAGACGGCGAATATGGGCTCAAGTTTTTATCTACGGGGTTTGCTCTGGTTCATAAAAATGTCTGAGTTTGCATGAGTTAGATGCAGAGCTGTGTGCATAAAGCCAATGATACCTTGCAGCATGGTCGATGATCCATGCAAACCCTTGTGCCAATCTCCCTGCTTGTCTCTGGCATGAGGGATGGAGTGAAGTTGTTCCACTTCATATAGAGAATTTCAGTGATTGCCTTATGCAGCAGTGCCTTATAAACTACCAGATGTTGCTGATATCTACAAGGGTAGTCTGGAAGGAGCCAGCAGCGTAAGGATGGAGATAAATGTGCACTTTAGCCACAAGCAATGTAGCTCTCACTCTATGTTGTAATAATAGTCATGCCTGGAGTAGTTTGCAGATTTTAAGTACAACCCTTTTTGTGATAAATAAAATCTCAAGAATTGCTCTCCATTGATTTTGATTTAAGAAAAATGCTTCCTAAAGATGCTCAGGTGACATGCTTTCCTGTTAAGAGCCCTTCCCCTACTCCTCCTTCTTAAAGAATCATGTCCTGTTCTGTCTACAGGTCTGTATTTATTCTGCTAGTGACTCTGAATTCCAAGACAAAGCCGTAGGAGGCCGTTTATTTCTGAAAACAACATATTCCAGCATAAGCTTTTAAAATCAATGAGAAAGTGCTTCAGTGTCAGTCAGACCACTATCTACAGATGACTCAAACTTTAGGCAAGTAGAAGAAAGCTTCACAAATGTTCCACAAGAAACCAGAAGAAATAATCCAGCAACTAATCTGGAAGTAATTAATGATGGTTGGCATGCCCCCTCATCTGTTTAACATGTGTTCAGTTATGCAAGGTTAATGTGGGGCATAGGCTGGAGTATGACATGCAAAATGGCAGCATTAGTATCAAATCAGTGTTGCATACTGATTGATGTAATAATTATCCTATTCTGCATGCTACCGGTGGTCTTCAGCACTTTGACAAGATGGCATTTGCCACACTCCCAATAGGAAGTTTACACAAAGATTTCTCATCCATTCAGAAGCATTAAGGGGCCATGAGTTAGAAAGGGTGTCACAGAGCCCAATTCCCCACCAATATGCCATAGTAAAACTCAGTCTCTTTCAAATTTTGTTATACTAAGCTGAACCCAATTAATGTGCTATTCTGAAAATGAATAGTTGTTTTATTTGTGATGATTACTCTATTAATCACATTACCTTGATAATCAATGGGGGGAATTGTATTTGAGGGTGGGCTTTGGGTAATTGGTTGGCAGCATGCTTCATAATGCCTATGTGAACTTGGTCCAATTTCGGTAGAGATCAAGAGAATGCCAGCTCCAGGCTGCCATCGGATTGAGGTAAGTCAGTCAGCATCTGGGCTGAAGGAGGTCGGTCCAATGTGGGAAACTGGGGTAGGCTGATGAAGGATACATATGTGCAGTTTCTGGTCTGGGAGCTTTTATGAATTCAATAAATCTATGACGTGTTCCAGGTGATAAACTGTTTCTCAGGCTGGTGGGTGGGAATGGGCATGAAATAGCAAGAGATTGCAGCTGCAGACCACTGGAAATGATGCCCAACTCTTTGTGGTAGGAGGTATTCCTTCATTTTGCATAGGGAGGGATTGGTTGTGGATTCTTAAATTTGAGAATTTTCTAGGTCTGGGAAGGTCCTAGGACTGTTTGGGTGGGATGTTCTGGCCCCTTTAGCCGCTTGTTTTCCAGCAATGGAGGTGGCTCATTCTTGGCCACCAGCAGGATCTTCCAGGCCCAACAATGTCTGTGGCATTTTGTGTGGCTTGCTAGTTCTGCCTGCAGGAAGCCTCTATGGTGGAGTTGCCTTCTGCAGGACAGGTAGATCCCACCAGCAGGAAGGCCCAGAAAATCCTGCTCATTGAGCGTTTTCCTCCTGCACCTCCTGACTCATGGCAAAGGTTTAATTGATCAGGGCCTCCTCTGATCAATTGCATCTGACTACTGTCTTAGTGCTGAGCTGCAGACTGAGTAGAACCTCCCCCTCCATGGACTTTGTCCATAACAAGACTGATGATACTTTCAGACATAACTTTTAAATCGTATGTAACATTCAGCTGATTTTGCTGCCTGAATTCCCAGTGCTGATATTATGGTTGGCCAGGAATATGATTGGAGATGGAATCTTAATCTTTAGAACTTTAATTCCTCATCCAATTGTTGCCTGCCTATCTGGACAGGTAAAAATCTGAGGCGCAAGTATCATTCACTTGTACCTGCCACACTGTGGCCTATCGCTGTTCCCTGGTTCCTATCTTCAAATCTGGGAAGTAGAAGTAGATGCTGGAAGGAAGCTGTAGGTTAAAGAGCTGAGGAACACACAGATTCCTTTATTATCTCTATTTACCCCCTTATTTTCACACTACTTCTGTCTTCCCTGTTCCTTTTTTCCACTCTCTTGCTCCTCGATATTCCATTCTCTTTTCACCTACCATCCTCACCTGTGAAATTTATTCTCCAATTCTCCAGCATTAACCAATCTAAATATGAAATTTATAGAATCCCTACAGTGCAGAAGGAGGCTATTTAGCCCATCAAGTCTGCACTGACAGCAATCCCACCCAGACTTTATTCCTGTAATGCCACATGTGTACCTTGCTAATCCTTCTGACACTAAAGGACAATTTATCATGGCCAATCAACCTAATATGCACACCTTTGGCGTGTGGGAGGAAACCTGAGCACCTGGAGGAAACCCATGCTGATATGGGGAGAACATGCAAACTCCACACAGTCAATCGAGGCCGGAATTGAACTTTAGTGCTTGATGTAGCAGTGCTAACCACTGTGCCACCATGCCGCCTTATAAGTTACTAAAAATAAAATTATAAACATGTATACAAGAAAGAAGCCCCTCATATCTCTGGCACTTCACTTCCCTGGACTTGCTTGTCCTAGCATCTTCTCTTCACCCAGTCTTCCTTGTCATTCTCTGACAAGCTTTATTTATGCTCTCTCAACATGTTCGAATTGACTCGCCTGTCAAATGTTTCAATGCTTGGCCCAGTCCATGTAAGGATCCCCCGTCACAGTTAAATCTGTCCTGTATGAAGATGTAAACTTTTCAAAACCATTTGTTGTTATATAGTGACATTAAAAATTCTACAATAGCCAAATATATCTATGGCTTAAGGTAATTTATGGAAAGCTGTGATAAACTGTTTCAAATGCATTATTTTATTTGTGAGTGATATTTGCACAAAGATTTAGTCAATCTTACAATTCGTATTTCTTTTAGTTGTGATGCTTGAAGATAAGTCTGTTACTTCAGTTCTCTGTCTCATTACAAAGCTTTGAAAAATTATTTATGTTTTGTGTGTTTGCACTTGAACTTGCTACAAAGGCTAACCCAGTTAATCTAGATATTGTTAGGAGGGATATTGCTTTATATTTCAGTCATCCATTGATTCTCAATGTATTTAAATCCAGTGCAATAGATTTTGCTTAATGGAAAAAAAGCTGATAAATGAGATAATTTAACTTCCATTGTTGTGTCCCAATAAACATACTTCAACTCAATTATATTCTCATAAGTAGATTGCTTCTGCTGTTACTGGCTTTACTCATCAAATATAGATCATTTAATCACCTTAAGCCACAATAAAATTGTTGAATGAGATCTGGAGCACAGCTCATGTCAACAAGATTTAGGAGTGCATTGGGAATTAATTTTGATGACCAGTTGCCTAAGTCAACATTACAATGCGCAGAAGACATCGGGAAAAGTTCATGAACTTTCCATAACTTGATATTGAACCATTAATTTATTGCCTTAACATTCTTTAACTGGCCTTAGTCTAGCTCTTTTCTCATTACAAGACTGGGTTCTTTTTCAGTTGGACATATACTATCACACAGCATCTTTCAAAGAAGAGCACGGGATTTATGCCTGGTGCCCCAGTCAAAATTTACTCTTCAATTAACAGCACAGACACATATCACGCTGTTATTTATGGGAGTTTACTGAGCACACATTGGCAAATTCACATTTGCTGCATTACAACAATGATTGCATTTCAAAGGTACTTCATTGCCTGTAAAGTGCTTGGAGGCATACGGTGATCTTCCAAGGTGCTATATAAAGGGAAGTCTTTTGCAAATTTGTTTATGCTGCACATCTACGAGAGGAAATGTCAGTGAGCATACTGTAAATTATTGGGGTGATATATCTGTTATAATTGAATAAGCTGCAATTTGTGAAAGCTGCAAGATGAGGATTGAAATGCAAATAAGTATGTATGGGTGGTGTAGAATATTTGAATGTCAGGCGTAAGCTCTGATTGGTAGAGATGGTTGATTTCTGTGGTACAGTGAGAAGTGTATGAGAGAGGTGGTGGAGAGGGCAGGAGCTGATATTTGAAGATACATTCATTGACCTTGATTACTCATGTGACATCATTGAAGCCATTGTGCCAATGCAGTCATGTCTTCGATAGTCATCTACTCCTATTTCCTTCACAACTATTTCCTGGAGTATCTCCAGGTCCTCGACAGAAATGTGAACTCTCTCCTTCCTCCCAACCCTTTGTCTAAGGCTGCCTATACTTTCCACTTTCATCACAGAATTACACTTCTTTGTGATTTTTTTTGTAGGTTTTATTGGGTTCTCTAACTTACATTTCCAACCTTCAAAGGAAACTTCAATCTTTTCAATTGCAAAATGTCTTGAAACTAGGATAGGTTGTTCAGTAATGTCAGCGTGGACTCAATCCATTTCAAAAGTCTAAAACCAGATAGTGTTAGTTTTCAGGTAGGGGGACTGCAAAGCAAGTTTACCACATTGCTTGAACACTCAGCAGGGGTCCAGATACATGCATAGCTGCCATGAGTTGAGGTTAACGCGAACTTCTTAAAGGGGAGATACTCTCTGGCTGAAGCAGCAAGCAGATCTCAGTTAAAATGATGTGGAGATGCTGGCTTTGGACTGGGGTAAACACAGTAAGGGGTCTCAACACCAGGTTAAAGTCCAACATTTTTTTTGGTAGCAAAGGCCATTAGCGTTTGGAGCACTTGCTGCTTCTTCGTCAGGTGAGTGGGAGTTCTGTTCACAAACAGGGCATATAAAGACACAAACTCAACTTACAAAATAATGATTGGAATGTGAGTCTTTACAGGTAATCAAATCTCAAAGGCAATGTTCTCCCAGCGTCTGTGTGGGTTTGCTCGGTTTCCTCCTACAGTCTGAAAGACGTGTTGGTTAGGTGGATTGGGCCATTCTAAATTCTCCCTCTGTATACTTGAACAGCTGGTGGATTGTGACAAGTAGGGAATTTTAATTGTAACTTCACTGCATTATTAATGTAGGCCTGCTTATGACACTAACAAATAAACTTTAACTGTAACAATGTGAAACATAATTATAATTAAATTATTATTACCCATTTGCAATCAACAGCTTAAAGTTAGCCTTGCAGTGTTCAACTAGAGAGAACTGTGAGTTCTCATTGTTTCTGGGGCAAAAAAAGGTTGAGTAGAATTAAAAACACCCAGTTGGACTCAGATCATAATGTGAAAAAGCACAAAATGAGGATGTTAAGGATTTGACTCATTTTATGAAAGGGTTAAATCTTTAACTTCACTAAAAACACAACTAACATCCTCAGTTAAAAAAAAAGAGGCAAAATTAATTTCACACGTTAAAAAGAGGCTTTTTCAAACAGGAAACCAGGATTAAGCTGATAACATTGCATCAGTGATGCGGAGAAAAAGCATGCTATGATTTTCAAGAATTTTCACTCATTCGCAGACCGTCATATTATTTGAATGCAACAGATTAACTGAGAAACTTGAATAAGTAATTCAGTCACTTTGGCTGACCATCAGAGATCTGTGGGGATGGCAGCAGAATAGCAGAAAATACACTTTATGGGGGTGATTTTCCCATCCACTGTGCTGATTTTTTTAGCACAGTAGGTTGGGGGATATCAGCAGTGGTTGATTTGCAGCTTGTTACTCTGGCAGGGTTTACAACTGGTATATAACAGTTAGTACCCAGCGTGGCAGCACTGAACAGGAGTAAGGAGGTACATCTTATGGAGCTGTAGTCTTTGGATTACAGGGGGAGGTTGGAGATGAGTCTGGAAAATTTCTGCTTGGTGTATGGACATTCCTAGAGAGCTGGAAGTACCCAGGCCCAGGGATGTTCCATGTAGTCTCTGTGGGTTAGGGTGGACTTCTTCACCGAGTGCTGGTCAGGCTACTGTCTGCACCCACTGAGCTATTCCTTTGTTCTGGCTGTGGGATCTGATGAAGGATGGACTGAGTACAGGAATTTTAGTGGATAGGTAGGGGAAGTGTAGCATGTGCTGCTTGAGGGCTCATCAGTTCAGATAGTTGGTGCTCAAGCAGGGTTGTTGAGGTTAACGTAGACCCTCATACTGCATGAACTCTGCAGTGAATGGCAACCCAACTTGTGATAATTAGGAGCCTGTCCCTGCCCTGTGTACTTGACCTGCAACATATGCCTGGAAGGGAATACTTCGTTGCACTCATGGCAGAGGCTCAAGGGGGTGCAATGGTCACATTTGTACACCAATCTGCATTCTCTCCCTACCAGCCGTCTTCATGGTGCTAATCACAGGCAACCAAACCAGGTGACACATGTACCACAGACTGTGTTGAGTTGCCAGCATCCACGGGGAGGGGGGAGGGGGGGAAGGAGGGGGAGGGGGGTGGGGGAGGGCGCTGATCCCAGTGAGGGATGGCGGGGAAGGTTTGATGCTGGGGTAGATGTAAGCAATGACATGCATCTCTCAATCCCTCTCTTTAATCCCCATGGTGCACAATGGATCTCGGTCTCATTGATCCAGAGCAGGACATCATAGTGGCAACTGAGGAGGAGAAGGCAGTTCAGGAGGGTATAAGGAGCCACTGCAAGCTAGTGGGACTCTCCGGAAGGAGGGCAAGGGAGCTGCTGATGTTGGCCTTGAGGTCAGAGAGCAGTCTCTTGAAAGTGTGTCTAGGAAAAGGAGGATGCAAAACATTCGGTAGTACTGGACCAGAAAGTCATTTGAGGGCCTTTCGGAGGCCATGTGCTGTTGTCGGCTCCACCTACCTAAGGACACAAGTTGGCACCTGTGTGAAGATCTCGTACATCTGACACCTGAGAGAAGCTAACCACTCGCTCCTAGTAGAAGTTAAGATGACGGCGGCCTTAATTTCTATGCAACAGGGTTTGTTCCAGGGACTGCTGTCCCACCTTAAGGCCAACAGCATTAGTGGAATCTTGTAGGCCTCAATCCACAGATATGTTCGCCAGGTGACAGATGCCTTGTTCGTTCAGGCAGGCTAATATATCAGTTTTGATCTTGGATAAGGTCAACAGAAGGCCTGGGCTGCAGGCTTCATTGCCATTGCTGGGATGCTCCATATGTAGTAAACAGGACACACATCATCCTGCAGTCCCTGAGAAGTGAGGGGACAACCATTTATTTACAGAAAGGGGCTCCATTTCCTCAATGTACAAATCGTATGTGACCATTGGATGAATTTCATGCGGGTCTGTGCATGTCACTCAGGGAATCCAAGACAGTTTTGTCCAGTGGCAGTTGGACATCCCTGGACTACTTGAAGACCAATCCAGGTTGCCAGGCTGGCTTGTGGGGGACAAGAGCTACCCACTGAGGTTATGGCCCATGATACCAGTGCACAGGCCTGAAACTGAGGTTGAAGGCTGTTACAGTGAGGCCCACGCTCCCCCTCCCCCTCCGGTCCATGTAAAGCATTGTGTAGGTCTGCTGAAAATACAGTTCCACTGCTGGACCGCTCTGCAGGTGCCCTCCAATACAACCCTGTGTGGACCTCAGGCATCATCGTCATCTGCTGCATTCTGCACAACATTATGCAGCAGCAGGAAGACCAGCTGGAGAAGGATCGGGAGGTTAGATACCAGGCAGCAAGTGATGACTTGCCATAACAAGGAGCTGGAGCATGAAGGACAGGGGGTGATGGCATGGGTCTGGCAGGGCAGGATTGCAAGGAAGGCTTTGATAGCAGCCTGCTTCATGTAATTGCTGCCATGCAGCGTGGGGTTGCTCCCAAACCCTTCTACTACATCCCAGGAGTTACTGCAATCGCCAATCCCATAACCCAAAGCTGGCCACTCTACCCACATGATTCTTTCCCTTCCCTACTCTGTTCAAGCCCAGCCTCTACCCTTCTTCACCTGCTCTCAACCTACCTCCACCTATCCCCACCCTCCCCCACCCCGACTTTGAGAAACATTATAATATGTTAATAGGCCTGGGCTGGCAATAGTAGTGAATCTTGTAAGGACTGGAGGATGATGACAACTCGCTGGGAGGCATACTGGGATCCTGCATCAATGTCACTCAAATCTGATTCATACTTGTCCTCCGAGTGCACCTGGACCTCCTATACTTTTGATTGTGAGTATCAAAACTAATTGTAATTTGTTTGACTATCTTTGTTATAAGTACAGTTCATGTGAATTTGGACTTTTTATTTACACATAGTTAATTTAGTTTATCTTGCATTTACACATTTTTAGAATGAAATCCAAGATTTAAGCTAATAATAAAGAATTATTAGGTTAGCATCATAAAAAGTTGTAGACCTCCTGTAAGAGCCTTAATTCCTCTAGAATTCACCAATAATGAATTCTGAGTTTTGGGAGAGGTAAACTCTTTAACAAAGACATATCTGCTTTTATATACCTGGAAGGCAGTGTTTTATCCTGAGATCTTTTGATTATTCCATTCTAAGGGCAATTTATTTTAAGATCGAAGCCATATCTATTATTGCTGATCTAAGATCTTAGAATGATTTAAAATATCTTTTAATTGAGAATTTAAACCAACAATAACTTCAACTAAGTAAAATTACGTTGTCGGGAGGTAAAGATATCTGAAATCGAACAAGGAAAGGCCGTTTGACCTATCAAATTCACTTCTTCAAAGTAAAATATATTCTGTAGTCAAATCCTTTGAGTGAAAGCTCATCATGTGCCTTTCTTATCACCACCATTGAGGAAACAAAATTATTTTTATTGTCTGTGAATCTCTCCACCACCATTACTCAAAATTGACTGGAGATTTTCAAAATCAGCATTGCCCATTTTCTTCCTGTGCCATATTTGATGTTTCTGACTCTTGTTCCTGTGTTCACATGGACAACAACCTGAACAATTAGGCCCATCACTTTAAATTAATGTAGCCAACACTGCTTCTACAAGGTTACCACAAGGCAAAAGCCAACAGGGACATATACCAGAGCTGTCTCATGTACCAGAATCCAGGCCTTACATACGTTGAACAGAGAGGCTCAAACTTTACAATGGAAAAGTCATTATGGCCTGAAACACACCAGGAATTACTCAGCCAGAAAACATTATGATTGTATATTCCCTAGTTTCAGCCAGATTCCCTGCTTTTAATCATATCCTGAAAGGGGATATGTACAACTAGGGTAACCTGGCTTGATCTCATTGGGTGTTGTGACCCTCCATCCTGCCATCCCATTGGCTGATAGCCAGGGACTATTCAAAGAAGGAAGGTGGGAACAGCTACTTTTCAAAACAGACTCCTGCAAAGACTCCACTAAACCTGGGACAAGGCAAGGAAACATGTAAGATCCACCTTAATGCAAAACAGACCCTGACATCATTTGTTGCCATTAGCTCAGTGAATTGAATCCAATTGATTTCAGCAGACCAGATAGTATCTATTTCTCAGACAATGAGCCTAATTTGTGAAAAATCAATTTGTTTTGTAAAATTTGTTTCTCTAACTTGTGGATGTTTTAATAAAGCTAAGTTTGAACCACAAAGATCAGGATGCTCTGGGATGGAAAGGGAGTCAGGGCTGGCCCAGGAATGGTCGTGGGGACCACAGTCGGGCTGTGGATTGGAGAGCAGCACTGCGAGGGTCCAAAGCTGGCCAGTGATTGAGCTGGCCAGCAAACAACAGTCTGACAGATTGGGGTCACTGTGTATGAGCAGAGTTCTGGAACTGTCAGGTCCGCATGAATAGGCCACGTCCCTGAGCTTTTAATATTCCCGATTGTGACCTCTGCATTACGGAGTGTGGGAGATCCTTGTCTGAATTTGCACTAAAAAAGCCAGCGTGACTTACATTGGTTTTTCCTGCAGATTCAATACTTAGGATTTTTTGGGAGAATCATAGCCTATATTGCTCTTTTTTTTTTTGAAGGTGCTAATTAAGACAGCATCAATTGGTGAGAATCAATTTCGATCTACTTCCATGAAGCAACAGCAAAAAAAATACATATTTTTAAATTCATTTTATGAGATGTGGATGTTGCTGGCTGGGTCTAGCATTTATTGCCCTCTAGAGTCAACCACATTCCTGTGGGCCTGAAGTCACATATAGACTAGAATGGATAAGAATGGCAGATTTCCTTCCCTCAAGGACATGTGTAAACCAGATGGATTTTTACAACAATCGGCAATGGTTTCACGATCAACACTAGATTTTTATTTCCACATTTTTACTGTTTCAAATTTCACCATTTGCCATAAGTTTCGAAGCAAAGAATTACCTTGGGCCTCTGGGTTCTAATTTAGTGATAATACCACTGCACCACTGCCTCTCTTTAAATCAGAATTTTCTCAAAGCGGGCAATGCACGGGATCCTGACTCAATAGTGTCTCCCAGTACTGGATGTCCGACATTATCTACTCTGTGCCGGAAATCAGCAGGGGAGCAAAAGTAATTTAAATATTTATTCAAATATATTTTAAATGTGATCAGCAGGTCCGAGACTGAAGTCTCCAAGCCCACTAGCATCTCCTGCACTGCCAGTGAAGGGGGGGGGGGCAATCGGGGCCCTCCCAGAGGATTGGGCAGTGGGGAGGTGGTGCCCTCTCTGCATTGGCACTCTGACAGTACAAGCTAGTGCTCTCTGCACTGCCCAAGGGGCAAAGTGCCAATGCCAGGATGCACCAAGGCACTGCCCATCAGCCATGAGGCTGTGCCAAGAGGGGTAGGCATTTGGGGGGGCTTGATGGGGAAGTTCGCTGAGGGTGGAGCTCCTGCTGCCACTCTGCATACAGATTGGTGGGAGAATGTGGGGGGCCAGCAATTGGGGTGAGCTGGGGGATGGGGTCGGCACTATGCAAGGGCAGTCAGGCCTGCAGGGGGAGGTAACTGTTGGGGAAATCGGGTTCAGAATGGTCAGGGAGGCCAGTGATCAGGCTATGGGGAGATAGAGAGCCAGCATTGTGTGGGCCAATGATCGAGCTGGCCAGCAATTGAGAGGTTGTTAGTATGGGGCCACTGTGTATGTGCCAATCTCGGCACTGACAGACTGATGCATGTGCAATAGTTCACTCAGCACCCTGATTTCAGCCTCTCCGGTAGGAATAGGTCCCGCTCCCTGAAATTTAATGATGCTGGTGACATCTGCAGTGCACAGAGTGTGGGAGGTTCCTCTCTGAACATACTCAGAAAAAAAGACAATTACTCCAGCTTTCACGCAAACTTGGGAGAATTCAGGTCCATGTGTCCATAATACCTATAATACCTCCCGAAGTGGCTGATTGGGAAAACCCCCAAAGAAAATTTCTAGCAATAACTCCTTGTCTTGTACAAAGATCAGTCTTTTTTAACAGATTAAATATCCTCTACTCGTATGCTTGTATAAATCTTATATATTCATAGGCTTATATACCATCTTAAATATCTCACTTATACATGCATCATCTAAGTTATGCTATATTTTAAACAAATGGATCATGCTCCTTTTAGAGTTAGATATTATTCTCTCAAAAATAGAAATGCAGATGTATTAGTCTCTTCCACTGTTTTCAAAACCATCTACATTTTGTTATTCAGAGTGGAGGCTGCCATAATTGCACATCAAAATTGCAACCCAGGCATTGCCAATGCTCCGTATCAGGTGAGAACAAATCATTTGAGGCTTATGACCAAGTATCTTTGCAATTCATCCTAGTATTCCATTAACTTTGAGAATTAAAAGGACATGAATTTTCATGTTTGTAAGCACACCCAGATTATAATCTACTTTTCAGAATGGATATTCCTTCAGCGTGTATGGACTTTCATATCTAGCACAAGATAAGATTTTCTGTGGACTCGGGTTTGAATCCTGTCACGGCAGCTAGTAGAATTTGAATTCAATGAAAAATATCTGGAGTTAGGAATTTAATAATGACCATGAAACCATTGTCCATTGTTAGAAAGCCCATCTAATTTATTAATGTCCTTCAGGGAAGGAAATCTGTTGTCTTTACCTAGCCTGGCCTATATGTGACTCCAGAGCTACAGCAATGTGATCAATTTTCAACTGCCCTCAGGCAATTAAGGATGGACAATAAATGCTGGCACATGTCCCATGAAAGAATGAAAACATATCACACAGAATAAAATCTATTTGCCATTCCCTAACATCACTATTTAATTAATCCAAACCTGTTTGAGTTCTGGTAAATCTTTTCATCTGTTTCTCAGCTACAACACTTAACCATGCATTTTACAACATTCTACATATGTCCTCCTCCAAATGGATTCCTATAACACTCCTTTCTTCAATCTCCAAATTGTACGGTTGATTTCGTAAAAATGCAGGGAACACAACTGTTTCTTGGACCTGTCAAGCTTTGAATCACACAGTGACTCAATATTCAGTATGCAACAATGCACAGCCAGCTTTTGATAACGATTATTATAAAGACGGTTTTAATATGACAGGATTCTGCTATATTTAATGTATCTACAGTGCATTGTAACATCTACATTTTAATTGTGGAACGCCACTGCAGAAGGACTTCCAGCTGAGTTGACAAACATTAACAACAGTTTTGTGTTTCCTTGGAGGGATGTAAAGTTAAATGTGTTTGTTGGTAATTAATTTTTAGCTAAAAATCACTAATGCTCATAAGTTATCACTCCCTTGGTCCGGTTGCAGTTGCTCTTCCTTATTTGTATCATTGAAGAAACGGGAAACATCACAAACTAAATATTCTCTCCATATAGAATTTCCATACAATTTCCATAACACAGCAGGTTATATCAATTGACTGTGGTACTGCAAAAGTAAATTTGCTCAAATATGGTTGGAAAAACCATAAATGATTTATTTGGGCAACATCCTAAAGTAAATTATAGATAACATAACATATCATGTATTTGTTTACATTATGCATCCCTGCTCCAACAGGTAAACAGGTAAAGCTCCAGGAAAATATCTTCCCACAAACTGGTTTGATCAAGATGATGATGAATTTATAACATTTTGACAGAAAAATCAAAAATTCAGAAAAAATACGAAAGATTGGATGGAAATCTGCCTTGTTGGATATGGACAGGAAGATGGAAGTGGCCAAATCCAAGCCAAGTGTTTTTTGAAGTTTATTTATTAGTTACTGTGAAAATCCCCTAGTTGCCACACTCCGTGCCTGTTTGTGTACACTGAAGGAAAATTTAGTGTGGTCAATGCGTCTAACCAGCACATCTTTCAAATTGTGGAAGGAAACTAGAGCACCCAGAGGAAACCCATCCAGACATGGGGAGAATGTGCAGATTTGCACAGACAGTACTTCAACCCAAGAATCAAACCTAGCTTCCTGGCGCTGTCATTTACTGGACATAGGCATCACTGGCTGGCCAGCTTTTATTGCCCATCCCTAGTTGCCCTTAAAAAGTTGATGGTGCGCTACCTTCTTGAAATACTGCAGTTCATGTGCTGTTAGTTAACCCACAATGCCGTTAGGAAGATAATTTCAGGATGTTGACCCAGCGACTGTGAAGGAATGGCGATATATTTTCAAGTCAGGGTGGTGAATGGCTTGGAGTGGAACTTGCAGGTGGTTGTGTGCCCTCCTCCTTCGAGATGGAAGTAGTTGTGGGTCTGGAAGGTGCTGTCTAAGGATTTTTGTGAATTGCTTCAATTCATTTTTTAGATAGTACATATATTGCTATTGAGTGTCAGTGGTGGAGAGCGTGGATGTTTGTGAAAGTGGTGCCAATCAAATGGGCTGCTTTGTTCTGGGTGGCTTCAAGTTTCTTGAGTGTTGTTGAAGCTGTGTTCATCCAGACAGGTGGGGAGTATTCCATCACATTTCTGATTAGTGCCTTGTAGATAATGGATAGGATCTGGGGAATCAGGAAATTAGTTAATTGCTGCTGTATTCCTAGTCTCTGACCTGCTTTTGTAGCCACAGTGTTT
Organism: Sphyrna mokarran; assembly: GCA_024679065.1. NCBI lineage: Eukaryota > Metazoa > Chordata > Chondrichthyes > Carcharhiniformes > Carcharhinidae > Sphyrna > Sphyrna mokarran. The sequence continues at coordinate 41,031,083 of JAGIQG010000010.1, read as the reverse complement.
AAGTAGTGAGTGCAGTTGAGTTTCTGGTCAACAGTAACCCCAAAGATGTTGTCTGGGAGATTCAGTTATGCTATTACCATTGAATGTCAAGGGACAGTGGTTCGAGTGTCTCTTTCTGGTGATGGTCATTGTCTGGCATTTGTGTGGCATGAATGTTATTTACCAATTGTCAGCCCAAGCCTGGATATTGTCCAGATTTTGTTGCATTTGAACATGGATTGCTTCAGTATCTATGGAGTCATGAATAGTGCTGATCATTTTGCAATCATCAGCAAACATCCCGACTTCTGACCTTATGATGGAGGGAAGTTCATCGATGAAGCAGCTGAAGATGGTTGAGCCTAGGACACTACCTTGAAGGACTCCTGCCAAGATATCCGGGTGTTATAGCTTCAGTAGCGATCTCAACTCAGATTTGGTGCATTGTGGACATAAGTTTCACTCCAAATGCCTTCTCCCAAAGTCAACAAGGTAAATTGTCCTTTCTACAAAGAAATTCTCACTGTATGGCATTGCACTCTCTCCCTTCTGTTTGAAAGACAAAAGCTTTTCAGTCGGTATCGAAAATTAATAGAGCATTCTTAAAAAGGAAACTTAATTTCCACCTCCTTCATCACAATTCCACAGTCTATGTAGCTATCTCTTTTAATAAGAAGCTCCTCAATATTGACTCAAATCATCCCTAATGAGTTTGTAAATTCTCTCAAGCGTGCATGAAATTATTTTGGTCAAATTTTTAACTCAAATCTCCCGATTTCTGTCTCCAGCAGGTGTAGCCTCCCCTTGGGGAAGGAAGAATAATCTAAACAATGTTCTCTACCATTCACTGTGCCATTTTATTAATAAAGAAAATAATTCAAAAAATGAAACTGAAGCTAGCTGTGACAAATCACTTTATCTCTTGCCTTATTTCTGGTTGGTGGTTTGGTCCATAAATACCAATACTTAAGCGAGCTTTACTAATAAAAAAAAGTTCAGAATTTTAATGTAAAGTGGTGCAGTAACTCGAATAAACATTAGCCGGATTCTCTGGCCATTCACACCACACTGCCACTGCCAACGTGAACGGAGAATTTGGCATTCAGTCAAATCTACATGTGCTGCAGCGGGACTGGAGAATCTTTTAGAATTGTAGAATTCTTATAGTGCAGAGGGGGGCCATTTGTTCTACCAAGTCTGTACTGACAATAATCCCACCCAGGCCTGACCTCTAGAACCTCACATATTTTCCTGCTAATCCCCTTGATACTGAGGGGCAATTTAATGCGGTCAACCAACCTCACCCGCACACTTTTGGAGTGTGGAGGAAACCGGAGCACTCGAAGAAACCCACACAGATAAAGGGAGAAAGTGCAAACCCCACACAGACAACAGTCACTTGTGGCCAGAATCAAACTTGAATCCCTAGTCCTGTGAGGCAGCAATGTTAATGCCAACAGTTGGTGAGATTGGAGAATCCGGCACATTGCCTCTGAGTCTGACTATTTATGCTCCACCAATATTGTAGCTGTTTTCCCATCTCATACCAAGTCCTAGACATTTTTATTTAATCGTCAAGTGCTCACTATATCATGCCATCTATAACCAGCCAAAAATAGAAAATGCTGGAAAGAGTCATCCTGGCTTGAAAGGTTGGCTGTCTTGTCTCTCTACAGATGCTGTCACACCTGCTGAGAGTTTTTAGCATTTTTGTTTCTATTTTATATTTCGGCATCTGTAGTATTTTGCTTTCATCTATAACTAACCTCTAGTTGCTGCTCTGTTCCTTTACATTTACATCTTTTCTATGGTGCTCTAGAATTTTGTCAAAGCCACATTTAAATTTGTTTAATTTTCCTTCTTTCATTAATTCAACACTAATCTAATTTTCTTTTATTCCTTAGCTGCTGTCAAACTTGCTCTCATTCATCCCATTGATCATCATTGATCATTGATACCAGGCAATGGCCTGGTATCTTCTTTAGTCATTATCTCTCGTGAGCAATTTATTCTCTTTTCATTCTCATGCTCCCTTGTGGACAGATCTTTGACAGAGAAAGATCTATTTATTAGGAATAACTTGTGTTACTCTTGGTCATTCTAATTTTAGTATCACCATTCACAATAATATACACCTTTTCCCTTAAGATTGTGAGACCATTTAGAGTATAAGCACAATGGAGAAAGAACTGAAAAATCAATATAGTCATTGACATTTTCATGTTTGATTCAAGGCTAATGGAAGTTATATTATTAGAGCAGAAAACAGCCATTTGACCTACCTTTCAGTACCAATGTTTCTCCTTTTCACAAATCTCTTTCCATCTTCTTATCACCCTTTGGATAAAGAGGTTTCTCCTCTGTTCTGTATTCAATTTATTTGTGACCATCCTTATGGCCTTCAGTTACGTCCAGCCATACAAGTTAAAACATTTTCGCTATATCTACCCTATGTGGTGGAAGAGTACCTTTAAGAAATGTATTTTTTAAAATCATGTTCTCTGCAGTTAAACGGCTTTATTTTTATTGTTGCAGGGGTGTCTGATTAGAAGTCCTCTTATTGTTGCTTCAATAGCTTAAATGAGGTTTTGTTTATTTTTACTCTGACCCTCAGGTATTTTCTGGGGTCTTTTATGACTGCGCATTGTGAGCGGGAAAATTGACTTACAAACCAAAGTCAGATGGTAACCTCACAACCCCCCCAGCACCCTCACCCAATAAAACCTAAGAATTCATTTTCAGTTTTAGTTTAGAAGGGGATAGACATCAGACTGAAAAGTAATGTTCTTTCCCTCTCCCAGGTATTAGAAATTCTGCTGGCTAGCTGGAAGTAAGGCTTTTTGTCTTTCTGGAGTAAAAAAAATCTTCTGTTGGTGGTTTGTTTGCTTAGAGTCTTTGACTGGAATTCTCCCAAAAAAATTTGAAGTGTCAAATTCATGGGAAAACTGGAATAATTCATGTTAGGTTTTTCTGTAGGGAGGTCACACTAGAAATTCCTACACTCTGCAATGCCGGCATTAAATTTCAAGGGGCAGAGCCACCCAGGAAGCTAAAACAAAGAACAAGGAACAAAACAGCATGGGAAACAGGCCCTTCGGCCCAACAAGCCCGCGCCGCCACCCTGATGTTCCCATCTCTACCCGCGATCCCTGTCCATGTTTATAGGTCTATGGATTAAAAACCAAATTTGAGACAATTTAGGGAGAATTTGTTTTGCTAATTAGGCTTAGAGCTCATCTTTGGGATGTGGGAGGAAACCGGAGCTCCCGGAGAAAACCCATGCAAGCACAGGGAGAATGCGCAAACTCCCACAGACACAGGCCCAAATCCACGTATCTGCACAGCACAGCGATAGTCACTGAGCTGTCGTGTTGCCCATCAGATGGTCCAGGTCAAGCATACACTAACAACGTGAAGCAGTAGGATACTCTCGACAAAGATCCAAGAGCAGTCCTCTCACAACCCATTGCGTGTATGCCCCTCGTTAGACAACAAGGTGGATCAAAGCACCTGTAGGATAAAAACAAATACATCAATATCATCATCTATTGACACACTTCCCAGGGACTCCCAAGGCTCACGATCCCTATTTTAAATCAGTTTTCTATACCCCTCCATTCCCATTCTATTCATGTGCCCACCTAAGTATTTCTTAAATAACTCCAGAGTACCTGCCTCCACCACTTTACTTGGCAGTGCATTCCATACCCCCACCACCCTCTGAGTGAAAAAACTCCCTCTAGCATCCAAAAAAAACCTCCCTCCAGCATCCAAAACCAGTGGGGTTCTGCACATGTGCAGTGGTCCTGAACCGTCAGCCTTTTATTTGTGGCCAGAATGATCACTGACCAGACTGGGAACCCTGCAGTGCTGCTCCCCCAGCATCATCACGGTCCTCTTGCAGGCTCCATCAACCATTCCCAGGCCAGCCTCATTCCCCTCCAGCAGTGCCAGCAGGCAGATAGTCTCCCCACTCCGCCCCGATGTCCAGCCCCACCCAAGTGATGACACTCCCCACTGTAGTACAGACACACTCCCTGATTGACCCTTCCTCCGGCAGGCCCCCATGGCACTCTTCCCCACTGCCCCCCCCACTCAGTCTGGCCCCATCACTCTTACAATGCAGAGTGGCAGTGAATATCCCAGCCCCACTCCTATTGTTGGCCCTTAAGTCCCACCCCCACCATGAACCTTGCACCACTAAGCCCCACCCCATCAGCCCCATCTCCTTGGCACTTCCCTATGCCCATTGGGCAGTGTCAAGATACTTCCTGGATATGGGCATTTTGCCCTTTGGGCAGTGCCAGGGGCACAGGTTGGTACTGCCAAGGTGTCCATGCCTCTCCCCCCCCTCCCCACTGCTGACAGCCTGGGAGGTCTCAATTGTCCCATTTGCTCCAGCGGGAATATCCCAATAGTTCCCCAAAAGTGGGGACTTTCTGTAAATCCTGCTAGAATGAAACACTGGTGGAATGGGAGAAACTAGTGGGCCCAGAAAATTCTGTCCCTGACCCACTAGTTGCACTTAAATTATATAAAAAACAGATAAATTTACTTACTTAGTCTTCCTGCTAGTTTCCAGCACAAATCTGACAATGCCAGAAATCTAGCATTGGGAGATGCACTCGTAATGGGAACACATGCATGAATGCCATGCATGCCCGGTTGCAAGATTCTCCCATCCCAGTGAGCTAGAAAGTTAATGTAGCGAGGTGGGAGAATCACCCCATCCCTCCTTGGTGTTTTGGGAAGCTGTTCTGACTCCAAGCTGGTCTGTGTGATTACATCAAGAAAAGTTACAAGGCTGGGAAATCAGAGTTTCAATTCTTCATTCAAAGGACTAAATTCCAGCATCACGTGAGCATTCATATCTTCTGTGCGAAGTCTGTGACAAAGATCTTGTATGGGAAAGATTGTTTGCTTGGAACATTTCATATCCTTGTTAAGGATTATACAATGTCATGATTTTTTTTGTTTATAATTGGTAAAAGTTACTGCTAATTTTCTTTCTATGCATTCTAACTGTATTTTTAAATAAATATGTTTGATAAAAGATTCTCAGTGGGTCAATTGAAGCATCTCATGCTCATCCTAACACAAACAAATTGCAAAACTTAAGACTCAGATAGGCTTCATAAAACACTTTGGAGTTTCTCACCTGAATTATATCACCTATCAAATCCTTACAATGGAATACTCTCCACATGTCTGGATGAGTATGGCTGCAATAACAATCAAGAATCTTAACACCCTCCAGGGACAAAGCAGCCGCTTGATTGGAACCCCATCCACGATCTTAAACATTCATTCACTCCACCACTAAATCTTAATGGCAGCAGCATACAAAATGCACCACATAGCTTGCCAAAGTTCCTTTGACAGCATCTCCCAAACCTGCAACATCTACACCTCCATGTTTTCTTCCCACCTGCACACCATCCTGAGTTTGAGCAATATCAATCTCCCCTCACCGTCACTCAATCAAAATCTTGGAACTCCCTTCACTTCCACAATCTTACAGATCTCTGTTGGTCGATACTCAGTCTTCTATTTTCTGGAGAAAATGACCACAGCATTTTTCACCTTGGATATATCTAGCTTCTTAAATGCAGTTAAAATCTCCAAGGCATTTACCAGGAGGTGCATTTACCAGGAGATACATCAATAAATACTTTGTTAGCAAGAAGTAACATTATGGCAGATAGGAGATAAATTGGTTAAAGATGTAGGCCAGGATTTTCTGGTCTTACAATGGTGGGATTCGCCATGCAAGATTTGTCCCCTCCCCCTCCCCCCCCACCGCCCCCGACTGCTAAATGTCCATTGATTTTATGAGGACCGGATGATCCTGTTGCAGTGGTAGCCAAACTGTAGTGGATCCAGGAAGTCTGAAAGGCTGGAATTGATTCATGCCATGACTAACCTTTTGAAGCACCTCATAATGATGGATGTCGGATACACCAGCTGATAGTTATGAAGGTAGCCGCTTAGTTTTTCTTCGGCACCAGGATGATGGTTCCAGCAGAGAGGTTTCAGGAGAAATTTTCAGAATTAGAAGATAGGGAAGCTTAAAAACAAGGCCATCAACAGTGGAATGATTAAAATTGGGATGTGCAAGATGTTAGAAGCAAGGAAATCTCACATTCTTTAAAGCGAGAGGGCATTTTACAATTAAGGATGTGCAAGGCTGTGGACAAATTTGAAAACAAAGATGAAAATTTTAAAAGGAAATTGTTGTGAGATCAGAAATTAATGTTGGTCAGTAAGCACTGGAATGATGGATAAATAAGATTTGGTCTGAGTCAAGAAACAGGCAGCAACGTTTTAGATAAGCACAAATTTATGTGGATTGGAGGATGGGAGGAGAACCAGGAGAGGTTTGGAATAATGAAGTTCAGGGTTAGCAAGGGATGTCTTATGGTGTAGCGAATAGTCTCCCAACCTCCGAGTCTTACTCCAGGAAATGATGGCTACAAAAACTACATTTATAATCTGGCCAAATGGATTGATCATCAGCCTGGAAATCCTTCCAAAATTCCTGATAACAGGTGATAAGAATAGGAGTGTCTTCTGGTCAGCCTTACTGCAGGAGGCAGGGACAAACCACTGCAGTATCTAGCCCAGAATAATCATGGACTAATATAAACCGAATGGAAGTCTATGGTTGCCAACGGCCTCTTAGCACCCATTATCTGAAGAGAGTGAGGGGTTAAAAATCTATGGATGAGTGTTTCAGTCTCTGCCTAACTACCATTACAGTTTCTTGCTTCTCATTATCTTAGTAAGAATTTAGCAACACCAATTCTTAATCCAACCGATTTATTTGATAGTAAAAAAGCGAGCTTTCAACACTCTTGTGTCTTCCTCAGGCAAATGCAGTGTTCTGGTCTGCAATAGCACACATCAGCACAGACAGTCAGAGATTGCTGATTAGAATGCGAATCCTTACATCTAACCTGCTATTCAAGTGTTAAAGTGGCTAACAATGTGTGTGAAGGGAATCCTGAGCATTGGTTAGAGAATTGTGTATTTTCTCCAGACAGCACAGTAAGTGAGGTTTTTTGCTAATCCAGGCAAGTTACGGGGTTACAGATAGTGTGTCATGAAGCCAAGATCCCTGTTAAGACCGTCCTCATGTGTGCGGAGCTTGGCTATCAGTCTCTGTTCAGCGACTCTGCGCTGTCGTGTATCACAAAAGCCCCCTTGAAGAACATTTACCCGCAGGTCGGAGGCCGAATGCCCATGACTGCTGAAGTGTTCGCCCACAGGAAGGGAACTGTTTTGCCTGGTGATTGTTGAGCGATGCTCATTCATCCGCTGTCGTAGTGTCTGCATGGTCTCCCCAATATACCATGCTTCGGGACATCCTTTCTTGCAACGTATTAGGTAGACAACGTTGGCCGAGTTGCAAGAGTATGTACCGTGCATCTGGTGAATGGTATCCTCACGTTTGATGATGTCGTCCATGTCTATGATCCGGCATGTCTTGCAGAGGTTGCTGTGGCAGGGTTGTGTGGTATTGTGGTCACTGTTCTCCTGAAGGTTGGGTAGTTTGCTGCGAACCATGATCTGTTTGAGGTTGTGCGGTTGTCTGAAAGCAAGAAGTGGGGGGGTGGGGATGGCCCTAGCGAGATGTTCATCATCATCGATGATATGTTGAAGACTCCGGAGAAGATGTCGTAGCTTCTCCGCTCCGGGGAAGTACTGGACAACAAAGGGTACTCTGTCCACCGTGTCCCGTGTTCGTCTTCTGAGGAGATCAGTGCGGTTTATCGTTGTGGCACGTTGGAACTGTCGATCGATGAGTCAAGCGCTCAGATGAGGAGGATCGTGACAGACACCTCCAAACACTGAAGGATGCCCTCGTGAGAACAGGATATGGTGCTCGACCATTCACCAGGTACACGGTACATACTCTTGCAACTCGGCCAACGTTGTCTACCTAATATGTTGCAAGAAAGGATGTCCCGAAGCATGGTATATTGGGGAGACCATGCAAACACTACGACAGCAGATGAATGAGCATCGCTCAACAATCACCAGGCAAAACAGTTCCCTTCCTGTGGGCGAACACTTCAGCAGTCATGGGCATTCGGCCTCCGACCTGCGGGTAAATGTTCTTCAAGGGGGCTTTCGTGATACACGACAGCGCAGAGTCGCTGAACAGAGACTGATAGCCAAGCTCCGCACACATGAGGACGGTCTTAACAGGGATCTTGGCTTCATGACACACTATCTGTAACCCCCGTAACTTGCCTGGGTTAGCAAAAAACCTCACTTACTGTGCTGTCTGGAGAAAATACACAATTCTCTAACCAATGCTCAGGATTCCCTTCACACACATTGTTAGCCACTTTAACACTTGAATAGCAGGTTATATGTAAGGATTCGCATTCTAATCAGCAATCTCTGACTGTCTGTGCTGATGTGTGCTATTGCAGACCAGAACACTGCACTTGCCTGAGGAAGACACAAGAGTGTTGAAAGCTCGCTTTTTTACTATCAAATAAATCGGTTGGATTAAGAATTGGTGTTGCTAAATTCTTACTGAATTCTTATCACCCTAATCCAACGCCGGCATCTTTACATCATCTCATTATCTTACCAGCCCTGGATTTCCAGCAAGATTAGCCTTATGCCTATAAGGCTAGATATGGTGTGAGGCCAATATAGAAATGTAAATTGAAATTTAAATACAATTAGTGAGCCCAGGATGCTATCGTCTGGGTTCACTTACTTTAACGGCTTCACTGGCAAAGGTGCTCACCAGCGAGGAACATGTAAGGCCTCACCAACAGGGACCAGATCTGATGGCCTTGCTAGTGGCACCAGAGGTATTGAGGCCCCTCAGAAGGCTGGGGTAAGGGAGGGCAGTGCCGCCTGGGCAATGCTGGTGAGGACTCCCATTGGACGCCAGGCAGTGCTGAGGGGATGAGGCCATGATGTGGAGGCCTAAGGGAAGGGGGTACAACCATGATGGATGGAACTAATGGGGAGCGTAAAATGGGGTAGTTGTGTACTCTGCAACCAGGGATCAACCAGACTGGGGTGTGGGGGGGGAGGGTACGATTTGTTGGGTTGCAGTTTGTGTGGGGCACTATCCAAGGGAGTGGGGTGGGGTGTAATCGGCCCAGGAGACGAGCGATTGGAGGGCAGTGATGGATAATACGGTGCTTGGTGACTGACAGATCTCTTTGTTCCGTACAACAGAATTTTACTGTTTAGAATTTATTTGGTAAGATCGACTGTAGGAATTGAATGTTCAAAGGTACTTTACATTTAAGAAAGATTGGCAAAAAGCTGAAAAATGTGGGTAATATCATTAATAAAGAATGAAATCAGTGTATTAGTGAAAGAGGACCTTAGATTAAAATGTGACATCAGTTTGTGTGGAGTAAAGAAATAACAAACGGCATCAAGCATTGTTTGGAATTGTTTATAGACCACCAAACAGTAGTCAAGTACGGCATGGTATAAATTAAGAAATTAGGGGTGCATGTGAATTCACACTGATGCTATGGCTGTTGAACTCCCGGAAGATATACAAGATAATTTTCTAGAACAGTGCCAAAATCTTCCCAAAATTACATGGCATATTGGCTCAGGCAAGAAAAGCTTGCAGGCTGCACTTTCAAATTTATTCATTGCATTGAACAGCACTCTATGCAATTTCAAAGGGGAAGTAAGGTTCACAAGTCAGCTGGAAGGGCAGGGCCTAAGAAAGTCAGCAACACTGGGGTTCCTGAGATTGGGACATCCTTTATAAAGTGTTTCCCGATTCTCAAATTAAAATTGAAAATAACCCTCACCATGGATACTGAAACCCTCCATGGATATGGAGGGGCCTCCACAAGGGATATCAACTATCCTGGGGGACATTGCCAGGGTGCCATGGAGCAATAGCCAAGAATGTGTCTCACCACCTCGGGGCTCTACATACCTATGCACCCCTGGCATGGCCATCTAAACTAGTTTTCATTTTTGAAATCCAATAGTGATCAATGCCAGTGCAATGTCATGCTAGCTGGGCAAGAAGGTGCAACAAGGCTGGATGTTGTGTCATGACACTGGTTAATTATGATAATTCATGCAATCGTGCTTGTGCCCATCCCTGGGCAAGAATCTGATCTTTGGAAGAAGGCTAGGAAGATCACAAACCAAAATCCTGTCATCGAGATTCGTATTTTTGGCGTCTCATGAAATTTACTGCCCGTTACTGAAATTACTGCAACTAACACGGCCGCTAAATCACGGCCACTAGTTGCGGAACCATCTTAGGATTGGGTTATTTTAAATCTGGTATTGTGCAATGAGAAAGGGCTAATTCATAACCTTATCTTAAAGGAGTTTTTGAAGAAGAATGACCGTAATGTGATAGAATTTTACATGAAGTCTGAAAGTCTTAAATCTAAACAAAGAAAACTGCAAAAGGATGCAGGGCAAGTTGCCAGTGGTAAACTGGAAAGCTATTTAAAAGGTAGCACAGTACAATTATAATGAAGAGCATTTGAAGAATTAATAGATGGTTTACAACACAGATACATTCCTTTGAGGCACAGAAACCCAACAGGAAAAGTGATCTAACTGCAGCTAACAAGAGAAATTGAATACACCATTCAATCAAAGGTGAGGCTGATAAAGTTGCCAGAAAATTAATAAACCTGAGGATTAGGAGAGTTATAGAATTCAGGAAAGGAAAACCAAACACTAATAATGAAAAAAAAGGAAAGTAGAATGAGAATAAATGAGCAAGAAATATAAATATAGACTGTTGAATGTTCTATTGGTATGTAAAAAGGAAAATGTAAGCAAAGAAAAATGTGGGCTCATTATAAGCAGAAATTTATAATGGGTAATGAGGAAATGGCAGTGAGACTAAACAAATACTTTATGAGTGTCTACGTGGAGGAAGATACAGAACACCTGCCAGAAATATTGGATGATGAAGAGACTAGAGGGACGAGGGACTGGAAGAAATTAGTGTTAGTAAAACATTGTGCTGGAGAAATTAATGGGACTAAATCCCCTGGACCTAGTGATCTACATTCCAGAGTGTTGAAAGAGGTTGCCATAGAGATAATGGATGCACCATCTTCCAAAATTCTGTAGGTTCTGGAACAGATCCCGCAGATTGGAAGATAGCAAATGTAACCACAGTGTTTAAGAAAAGAGGAAGAGAAAAAACAAGGAATCTTAAAAAAAATTGTGTTCAGGTTCTAGGACAGCAGGGAGCAACTGGAAAAAGTTTGCCTCATGAACAAGAAATGGGGAGAAAAACAGGAATGTTTGCTGGACAGATGGTCTCAGATTTTAGTGACAAAAGCATGGTAGCACAATGGTTAGCACTGCTATTTCACAGTGCCAGGCACCCAGGTTCAATTCCTGACTTGAGTCACTGTCTGTGTGGAGTTTGCATGTTCTCCCAAGCATGTTCTGCTTGGGTTTCTCCTGGGTGTTCTGGTTTTTTCCCACATTCTGAAAGACGTGCTGCTGAGGTGCATTGACCCAAAGAGGCACCAGATTGTGGCGACTAGGGGAATTTCAGAATAATTTCATTGTAGTGCTAATGTAAGCCTTATTTGTGACTAATAAATAAAAACTTTAAAACTTTAACTTTAAAAAGTCCATGACCCTCTTTCACTTATTATTGCAGATGAGGGTGGAGGACCCATGACAGCGCAGTGTGAGGAAACAGTTTATTGTGGAGGAAGAAAGCTGGGCTTGGTTTTTAAGTTCCTGCATGATCTTCAAGAAGGCCAAAAAAGAATAGGTCCTAATTGTGCTTTATGTGGTTTAACAAGATCTGGCAGTGGATGGCTAAACCATAGACTTCTCTGTGGACTGATGATAATGGATATAATGGGGGTGGGGAGGAACAGATACATTTGAACAGATTTGTAACTGCAGAAATGTCAAGTTGCATGAAAGGACAAAAGTAGATTGTATTTAAATATATTTATTGATAAGTATATTCTCTAAGCTTTGCTATCATCCTTATAAACATCTTAAGCACGTTCTTCAATGCTCCGGATGTTGATGTTGGACTGGAATGGATGAGATGAGAAGTTACACGGCACCAGATTACAGTCCAACAGGTTTATGTGAAATCACAAGCTTTTGGAATACTGCTCCTTCATCAACTGAAACAGCAACATTCTGAAAGCACCTGGAGCAGCAAAGAAGTTTGTGATTTCAAATAAATGTGATGGACTATAACCTGGTGTTATGTGACCATTCAGTGCTCCTATATCCTTTTTGTCGTACGGGAACTAAAACTGTGCATAGTACACCAAGTGTTATCTAACTAAAGTGCTATCAACACTTCTCATAATTTCCCCTGCCTTCCAATGCTACATTTCTATGAATTTATTCTACTGTTTGGTGGTCTTATTAAGCTTTACTTTAGGTGAATTGTACTTCTGACCTACATCCCTTTGCTCCTTTAACCCATTTAGAATCTTTTACCCAAGCACTGTGACTATCTTATTTTCCTTAACACAATGCATCACGTCATACTTATTTATATTGAAATGTGTTTGCTGAATTACTTGCAAATGTATCGATGGCTTCTTGTATTTTGTTATCTTCTTCCTTGTTATTTGCTGCAGTTTCAAATTTGGCATCATCTGCCAATTCTGAAATTGTATTTCTGATTCCTGGATTTAAATTAGCAATGTGAATTGTAAACAACATTGGTTCCCAGCATCAATCCATTTCCCCCCACTGTGTGTCTGATAAAGAGGATGTGTAAGAGAGGGCAAAGCATGCTTGCCAACCTGAGGAGCTTGCACCAGAGGCAGGAGCCATGCGATGGAGGCTCATGCCAACCTCATTCACATTTACTTCCAGCATGTATGTTGTCCTTGAGATGCCTCTCGCATTAGACATTCAACCCTTAATACCACCTCATTACACTTATTACTCAGCAGCATCCATCAGTTAGCCTCTCCATGCATGTATACCCTTCCATGGGGAGACCCAGATTCCACATTCCTGTAGACAGATGAGGGGACACAGGAAAAATGCACCCACACTAGTTAATGAAACTTAAACAACAATCAGGAACATGTCGAAAGAGTCACCCTGGCACATCCAAGTATCTTTCTCACACTCTTCCAAGTACTCTGACTAGGTGTGGCTCTGGCATCTGAAGTGGAGGCAGACCATTTGGGTATAATGTCTATTGCCTAAGAATACCTTGACTGCTCTTTTCCAAAGCTTGGATGGCACAAGCATGCTAAGGGGTTCCGGCACAGATGCAGTTGCTTCTTCTGTGGTTGCAGCTATTGGAGGTGGTCAGACCACCTGCAGAGCATTGGGGAATGTCTGTATACCATCAGAGCGTCTGGAAAAAAACTACTAAAACTAGCACAATGCTGTTCCTACTCCTTCTTGGTGCACAACAACACTGCCCTGGAAATGAAAGGGGTACCTGACAGGAGTCCAGATATCTTGGCTTCATGGAACTTATGGCCTGAATGATAGTATGCAGGTTAGTTTACATATTTGGCAGTCACTGAGTGATCTGCTGAATCTTGTCCTGTAATGAGAACTGCTAACCTCTTGATGGAGGAAGCTGTGTACTCACACTCTTGAGACATAGAAAAAAGCCATGGCCTGGACTGATCTCCTTCATCATCCACGTATGACTGCGAATAATCCCTGGCAGCTCTGCCAGAATTTACTCTGCCCATTCAGTAGATTTGACATCGCCAGCACCAAATGCCATTATCAGACTGGGGTAGTATTGGTACAGCTTCTCAAAGACCACAAACTGATAGAGCATTTGGCTGTTCTAGGCATCATCATTTGCTTCTCTGTGTCGCTGTGATGCTCACTAGCTCATGAGCCTGAATTGAGTCATGAATGTATAACCACTGACATGAACGTATCTGCACTGATGCAGAGTGTGGTGAATGATTTGATGCTGTATCCTCCAAAGGTTCAATATTATCCTCCTCAGAAGTCAAAACTACACCAATCCCTCAAGAGTGCCAAAACTGCATTTGAGAGCATAAGCACTTAGAGCAAATGTATTCCCTGTTCATGCCTTAAACATGTTTCCTTTCTGCTCAATTGCGGACAGTAAGCTCAAAGCTTCCTCATGTCCTCCGACTGCTATTGTCGTAAAAGATATCGCAGTGAAGAAGCCTAGAATCACAACGGTGATTTAATGAAGAAAAGTTAAACTATACATAAACAAGCTCACACTGAAGATTCTCTCCTACCAGAACCAGAGCGATAACACCTCATAGGTGAGAGTGCATGTGACTCATGCCCATTCAATCTTAAGGGGACGATGCTACCACAACTGCATTCTGATCTTGCTATCTATTATAGCCAGGCCTCCATTAAGTCAAAAGCTCCTCTTCAACATGGGTCAGGGCTCAAAATTCTAGAACAGCTTCTCCCCTTCTATGCTGTTGTGAAGCTTTTCATCTGTAGTTAAGGATTTTTGATCTGCGAGTTGATGCTTCTTGCTCTGGGAGGTAATGTTTCTTGCTCTAGGTGTTGGTAGTTCTTGTTCTGGGCATTGGTGGTTTTTGTTCTGGGTGTTGCTGGTTCATACTCTGGGCGTAGGTGGTTCATACTCTGGGCGTTGCTGGTTCATACTCTGGGAGTTGGTGGCTTTTGCTCTGGGAATTGGTGGTTCTTACCTGGCAAATAATGCCACTTGCTCTGGGAGTTGGTGGTTCTTGCTCTGGGAGTTTTGTTTCTTGCTCTGGGAGTTGATGATTCTTGCTGTGGGAATTGGTGGTTCTGACTCTGGGAGTTGATGCCACTTGCTTTGGGAATTGGTGGTTCATATTCTGGGAGTTGGTGGTTCATATTCTGGGAGTTGGTGGTTCTTGCTCTGGGAGTTGGTTGTTCTTGTTCTGGGAGTTAATGCTACTTGCTCTGGGAGTTGATAGTTCTTGCGCTAGGAGTTGGTGATTCTTTCTCTGGAATTTGGTGGTTTTTGATGTGCAAGTTAGTGTTTCTTACTCTGGGAGTTGGTGGTTCTTGCTCTGGGAATTAATGATTCTTGTCCTGGGGGTTGGTCATTCCTGTTCTGGGAGTTGGTGATACTTACTCTGGGAGTTAACTAGTCTTGTTCTGGGGGTTAATGGTATTTGCTCTCGGAGTTAATTATTCTTGTTCTAGGAGTTGGCCGTTCTTGCTCTGGGAGTTTGTGGCTCTTTCTCTGGGAATTGATTGGTCTTACTCTTGGCATTGACGCTAGTTGACGCAGAGACTAGCAACGGGCGAAGTTTGATACCAGTAGCGCAGAAGTCGCTGGTGGATTTGATAGTGTAAAACATTCCTGTTTGGATAGATTTGCCCAGCCAACACAAGCACAGACCAATAGTACAAATACACAGCACTTGGCGAATCAAGTGTTGGGGTGGACAGAAAAGTAGAGGGTTCCATGTCAACTAATGGGAACACAAGATTTGGGCCATATTTTTTGACAGCCAGTCCTGACTACAGTGTCTCTGTGCTTCCCACATTGGCACACTGACTACTGATGTGGAGATGCTGGCATTGGACTGGGATAAATACAGTAAGAAGTCTCACAACATCAGGTTAAAGTCCAATAAGTTTATTTGTAAGTGGGTGCTGACAAAGGAACAGCCAGTTCCGAAGCTAATGGTGTTTGCTACAATAAACCTGTTGGATTTTAACCTGATGCTGTGAGACTTCTTACACCGACCACCACCAGCTAGCTTGACATTGGTAGCAGGGAAAGAGCTATTACATCTTAATAGGGATGTGGTAATAGGACACCTAGGAAATCATGACCAATTTCATTAGCATCAACACCAAAATCATAGTGCTATTTTAGATGTTAGGAACTTAAGAATATAAGAATCATTAGCAGGAGTAGACCAAATGATCATCGAGTCTACCCTGCCATTCAAAATAATCATGGATCATCTTATGCTTCAAACTCTACATTCCTGCCCATGCCCCAGATCACCTGATTCCATGTGAGGTCAAAAATCTGCCTACTCAACAATGGAGCATCCACAACTCTCTGCAGCAGAAAACTACAGATTTATAACTCTTTGACTGATGAAGTTTCTCCTCATCTCAATCCTAAATGATTAACTGTTCCTTGAATTGTGCTTTCGAATGAGTAAAAAAGGTTCCCTGGACTGATTCCTGGGATGAAAGGATTGTTCCATGTGAAGAAATTAAACAGACTGAGCCTGAATCCTCAGAGTTTTGGAGAATGAGTGATGATTTCATTGAAATGCATAAAATTCTTAAGAGTCTTGACAAGGTAGATGCTGCGTTGGTTGGGAAGTGAGTCTAGAACTAAGGGTCACAGTCTCAAAATAAGAATTTTGAATTTAAATGAGAAGACATTCCTTCAGTTGTAGAGTTGTGAATCTTTGGAATTCTCTAGTCCAGAGGACTATAGATATTCAGTCATTGTGTATTCAAGACAGAGATCACTAGATTTTTGGACACTAAGGGAATCGAATGATGTGGGGGGAGTGCAGGAAGAAGAAGCTGAGGTGGAGGGTGAACCATGTACTTACTGAATTGTGCACAAGGCTCGAATGGCTAAGTAACCCATTCCTACTCCTACTCATTATGTTCTTTGGGCTGTCATTTTTCTTTCTTCCACCTGACACAGGAATCTCTGACAGCTTGACTTGTCATGGAATAAACCACAAGATGCTTTGGAGATGAAAATTTATAATTTTACGGGCATTTCAAACTCATGCTTGGCATGATAGAACTTCAAAAGCATTTTCCAGTCTACACTAAGCACTCACAAATTATATAAATTACACTCGATTGCTATCTATTTGCATCTGATTTCTCTGTTTGTACAAGTTGCAAATTATGGCACTTTGCCTGCTTCCTTTGGGCTGTTTCCAACACTGTTTTACTTGCAAGGTGACAGATTCTATAAGTGGATCACATCACTTACAATAAAAAACATGAACCTTTAAATCTGTACCATACGAACAGCATTGTTCATGCCTAACAATTACCTTATTCTTGAACTCATGTAAAATTTATGTCAATTTGGAAAATAGAAACTATCAAATGCTAGATCTATTTTGTACAAGCCAAAAAGTACTGAACAAATTTATTTATAATTAGAAGTATAGATGAAATTTGGCACTAAGTACTGTTGGAGATGTTAAAGTGCAAATGCTTAATACACCCACATTTAGTTCTCTCTCCATTACTTTAATTTTAGTGTTTACTTGTTTACTTTGTCATAAGGGTGAAACTGTTTTGTTTCACTTTAACTAGGGTAACACCTCAAGCAAAATGACATGGAGAATGTAAGAACTGATTTTCCAAATGGTTTCTCCATATGTCTGTGACAAATGCAGATCAGTAAATTGCAGGCACACACCCCATAATTTTCTATAAATAAAGCTAAAACATGGAAATCTAGGGAAGCCAGCCTGCAAATTTCTGATTTTTGCCCCCAGTAGGTGAAACTCCATGTGGAAGCACATATTTGAATAATCAGTCCTCAAGGGTACAAATTACAATTGGTAATGCTATAGTACAGACACTGTACCAGCAAGTTGTAATGTACATGCATGAACTAATGTATACTTCTTCTTCCAGCTCACAACGGCAAAAAAATACAAGAGCAACACCCTGATTTATATAACATCTTTAATTCATAAAATATTGCAAGGTGCTCAAAGAATGTTATTAGTCAAAATTTCACCTGAACTTACATGAGATACTGGAGCAGATGACAAAAAACTCAGTCAATATGGTAAGTGGGAAGACAGATTTAGAGAGGGAACTTCAGAACTTGGGACCTTGGCAACTAAAGGCATAGCCACTGATACTAGCTCGATTAAGATCAGGATGCTCATATGGTCAGTACTGGAAGATTGTAGATAGAGATGAAGGAAATTATAGTGTTGGGAAGACTGAGGATATATGGTTATTTGTCACTAATGCACCAAGCCTGAATATTATCCAGATCCTGCAACATTTGAATACAGCCTGCTCTAATATCTAAGCAGTTGTGAATGGTACTGAACATTGTGCACTTACTGGTGAACTTCTCCACTTCTGAATTTACGATTGAGGACTAGTCATTTGATGAAGCAGCTGAAGATTGTTGGGCAGAGGATATTACCCTGAGGAACTCAGGGAAGGGCATGAATATCTTAGCTGCGAGATTAGCTGGAGTGTTACTGCAGGGTTTAAAATAATATGGGGGGGGAGGGGATGAGACAGATAGCTCGGTAGGGAGCGAGATGGAAGATAGAGTAAGCTTGGATGAGAGGAAATACACCAGGGAGAAGAAGGTTGTGAGTGGGCTTGGAGCTGATGAAAACGGTCGTCGATGGGCAAGCCGTTGATATCATCTATATGGATTTCAGTAAGGCGTTTGACAAAGTCCCTCATGGGGGGTTAGTTGAAAAGGTCAAGGCTAATGGGATACAAGGACAGGTAGCTAGATGGATAAGTAACTGGCTTGGTAATAAGAGATAGACAGTAATTGTGGAAGGGTGTTTTTCTAGCCGGAGGTCGGTCACTAGTGGTGTGCTGCAGGGCTCGGTACTGGGACCTCTTCGATTTGTAATATATATAAATGACTTGGAAGAGGGAGTAAGTGGAGTGATCAGCAAGTTTGCAGACAATACAAGATGGCTCACTTGTGGATAGTGAGGAACATTGTCAGGTGGTACAGCAGGACATAGATAGACTGGTAGCTTGGGCAGATAGATGGCAGATGGAATTCAATCCTGATAAATGCGAGGTGATGCATTTCGGGAGAAAGAATGTGGGGGGGAGATATATGATAAAGGGTAGACCTATTAAAAATATAGAAACACAGAGGGATCTGGCGGTGCAGATGCACAAGTCTCTGAAGATGGCAGAGCAGGTGGAGAAGATTGTGAAGAAAGCATATGGTATGCTAGCCTTTATAGGAAGGGGTATAGAGTACAAGAGCTGGCCTTTAATGTTGCAGTTGTATAAAACGTTGGTTAGACCTCACTTGGAATACTGCATCCAGTTCTGCTCGCCTTACTACCGGAAGGACGTGGAGACTCTGGAGAGAGTGCAGAGGAGGTTTACCAGGATGCTGCCTGGTATGGAAGGTCTGAGTTACGAGGAGAGGTTAGGCAAATTGGGGCCAATTTCCTTAGAAAGATGTAGACTTAGAGGAGATCTAATAAAGGGTGTACAAGATTATGAGGGATATAGATAGAGTAAACAGGATTAAGCTTTTTCTTAGGATAGACTCAAATAGCATGAGGGATCACGGGCTTAGGGTGAGGGAGGTAAGATATAATTTGGATGCTAGAGGGAGTTTTTTCACACAGAGGATGGTGGGGGTATGGAACGTGCTGCCAAGTAAAGTGGTGGAGGCAGGCACTCTGGAGTTATTTAAAAGATATTTAGATGGACACATGAACATAATGGGAATGGAGGGATATAGAAAACTGATTTAAAATAGGCATCATGAGCCTTGGGAGTCCCTGGGAAGTGTGTAAATTGTTGATGATATTGATGTATTTGTTTTATCCTACAGGTGCTTTGGTTCACCTTGTTGTCTAGCAAGGAGCATACACGCGATGGGTCGTGAGAGGGCTGCTCTTAGATTTTTTGAGAGTATCCTAGTGCTTCATGTTGTTAGTGTACACTTGACCTGGCCCATTTGATGGGCAACACGACAGCTCAGTGACTATCACTGTGCTGTGCAGATACATGGATTTAGGCCTGTGTCTGTGGAAGTTTGTGCATTCTCCCCCTGCTTGCGTGGGTTTTCTCCGGATGCTCCGGTTTCCTCCCACATCCCAAAGACATGCTCTTAACTGATTGGCAGAACAAATTCTCCCTAAATTGTCTCAAATTTGGTTTCAGTGCATAGATCTATAAACATAGACAGGGATCATGGGTAGAGGTGGGAACATTGAGGTGGCGGTGCGGGCTGTTTCCCGTGCTGTTTTGTTCTTTGTTCTTTGAAATCCTTCAGCAATGTCCTGGGATTGAGATGATTGTCCTCCAACATCCACAACCATCTTTCTCTGTGCTCGGTATGACTCCAATCAAGTGGTGAGTTTCCCCCCCCGCCCATTCCCATTGACTCTATCCTCTTAGTGCCAGACTTGGTTGAGTGCTGCCCTGATGTCAAGGGCAATCCCTCTCACCTAATCTCTTGAGTTCAGTTTAACTTGTCCTTGTTTAAACTCACGCTGCCATTGGGGTCCTATTGTTCCAGCAGCTGATGAACAGTAACACCACTGGGAGATGTGTAACAGAGCAGGGAGATTGTACACAGAGAGAGAAAGAGGAGGAGGCATATCAAAGCTCCAAATAAGTGACTGTGTACAGCTCACAAAACTCAGGTGTTTAATGTTTTGTTGCATCTCCTTGTTAGAAGCTGCAGAGGAATTGAGATGGAAAATAACCCAGTAAAATATCAGAGTGTCTATCACTTTCCATTCCTACAGTGCAGAAAGAAGCCATCTAAGAAGCTGTTGAATAACCTAGAAAAGGGATAGCTAGTATTGTTATGAAATGTGACAACATGCAAACGTTCATATTGTAACCTTATTATTAATGTTTGATGTTTCGTTAAGAGAAAGGGAAATTTGGATTAAGTCCAAGACTGTATAATAAGATAACAAGCATTTTTTGAATGAAGAGTTTTTTTGTGCATATCAACTTACTTTAAAATAAAAGAGGAATCAAAGAAATTCTATTAATGACTACCAGACACATAGTATTTGAGGATAACAAGGTGAACTGATGCTGGAATTTGATTCATTAATTATGCTCCATTGTATTGCTATTGACCTCTGACACTGTCTCCCTATGGCTAGAGGACCTCGATCTTTCGTTCCACCTCATCGACCAGGACCTCCAGCACAGAACTAAAAACCTTGACACTTTTTCTTTCCCATGGTCATCCATTAATGATTGCAGCTCAGTACACAATTCCCAATGGTCTCAGTAGCTGCAATGCATTCCCCGTCACAAGATGTAGGTTAGTTCTAAGTTGAAATGAGCTTCAAATAGAATGCAACTTAATTCATTGTCAGAGCTTCTTTATCAAGTGAGTGATTAAAAGTGGAACTCACTATCATAAGGAGTGATTGGGGTATTTAAGAGGGAGCTGAAAGAAATAGATGAGGCAGAAAGAAATAGAAATTCACTCTGATAGATAAATTGAAGAGGGTTGAATAAAGATTCTTGTGGACCAGAAGCACCAATATAGGCATACTGGGCTGAGTGGTCTCTCTGTGTTCTGTAAATCCTAAATATCTCTCCAAGCAATTACTTTTGTGTGTCTGCTTGACTCATTGCTAGCACTTTTGCCTCTGAGACGGAAGATTGCGGGGTTAAATTGGATGAGCACCAAAAACAGACTCAAGGACACAAATTAATCCGTGTCCATGGGATGATATGCAGCTATGTCATCAATTTTGAGTTGAGGTGCGTTACTGTGATTGCTGCATACAACCAGTGCTCACCACATTGTTCACTGACTGCCTGTGACAACAGGAGGTCGATACCATGAACGGCGAGCACTACTTAGAACTAAACTACATCTTGTAACAAGGAGCTGCATTGCAGCTGCTGGAGGTGCTGAGACCATTGGGAGTAGTGCACTGAACCACAATCATTAATGGATGACCAAGGAGAGAAAAAGCGTTAAGATTTATAGTTCTGTGCTGGAGGTCCTGGTCGATGAGGTGGAACGAAAGATCGAGGTCCTCTAGCGATAGGGAGACAGTGTCAGAGGTCAATAGCAATACAATGGAGTATAACTAATGAATCAAATTCCAGCATCAGTTCACCTTGTTACCTTCAAATACTGTGTGTTTGGTATTCATTAATAGAATCTCTTTGATTCTCCTCTTTTATTTTAAAGTAAATTGATATGCACAAAAAAAATTCTTCATCCAAAAAATACTTATTATACAGTCTTGGATTTAATCCAAATTTTCCTTTTTTTTAATAAATTTTAATAAAAGGTTACAATATGAACGTTTTCATGTTGTCACATTTCATAACAATTCTAGCTGTCCCTCTTCTAAGTTATTCAACAGTTTCTTAGATGGCTTCTTTCTGTTCTGTAGAGATTCGTTGAATCTACTGCCTTTGTAAAACAATCAGATAAATGGCAGCTTGTGTCATCCTATTAAATTTTGAAAATTTCTTTCCTTTCCAACATCTCTTGTCTACTTGTAACATTCTCCAGGATATTTTTTGTTGAATGTACGCTATACTGCAGAGCAAACAATTATCTAAGATTCTATGGATATATATTTCCCTTGTATGCCTTTATATAGGAGTTCCTTTAAAAAATACTCAACAAATACCTATATCTGTTCCGCTTTCAGATCAGGTTTCTCCACTGCTAATGCTCTTTTGATAATTTTTTTATCTTCTCTGACCCCATGCTAATGGGCAACAAGTATCATTTCTTCCAACTAAGAATATAATGTATCCTGCTGCATTCGAATAATCATCAGGCAGGTTAGCTTGTGAGGCATAACTAAAAATAACTCACGTTATCCCTCCTGGGTCACTCAGGTCTGGAAATTTGATCGTACATTCCTGTGAACTTAACTTCTTCAATGTCTTATTTCCTTTTAGCACTTGCCCAACGGTAGCATATTTCAGCATCGTGCTCAATTCAAATACATCATAGCGCACATCCAGTCTGGTTTGTGTACATAACCTGTTTAATCGCTCAGGTAACCTTCCTAACTGATTTGCTTCTTCTTTCATTGCAGTTGTTCTTTTTCAAGGAGCTAGCCCAATTTATCAGGGTTCTATTAACATTCTCTGGGTAAGATTGATGAGTTAAGATTACCCCTACTTATTTTGCTTAATATCCAACCATAGATACTTAAAAGCACCAGAAACCCAACTTCCAGTTTTGAATTCCTTCATAATTTTATCAACTACAAATAAATAAGTTTAGCCGCAGATTCCACCACCTCCCCTCTCCCACCCCACCTACAGAAAATCACTTATTTGCATTAAGGAAATGCCTGCCAGTTTTCCTTCATAAAATACATAAAACATTGCTGGTTCTATTTTTAGCCAGAATACATTCAGCTTTTAACAGAACAGCCGTAATTGAAGAATACCAAACCCTGGTTGCTTTGTTTAGCCCGTAAACTCACTGATTCAATCTCTATCATTCCCCCTCTATGTCTCCAACTTCTTTTGGAGGCTTTAAAAATACTTCTATTAAAAATACTTTGGAGGCTTTAAAAATACTTTTCTTTGAATTCACTCCCCTTACAAAAAGGCTGTTTTGACATCAATGGGTGGGGATTTTCTGCACAGCCTGCAATGTGTTTCATGGCTGTGGAGGGGTCAGCCAATGGAAAGCCCACAGTAAGTGTTTGCTGTTGGTGGGATTGGAAGATCTTGCTGGTGAGAATGGCCAGAAGACTTCAGCCAATGGATTTACAATCCCAAGGACATATTGCTAGAAAATTCCTCACCTTTCCTGTTGTTGGGGAGTTTGCTCTAATCTCCTGGTCACTCAGTTGTTCCTCAAATCTCCAAGCCACTAGACTAGCCTTAGCTTTATATGCCAGTCCATCACACAAACAAGCCTCCCATCCATTGACACTGTCTACACTTCTGGCAGTTTGCCTTCAGTCACCGCAATCTGTGAATCATACAGGTCTGACATTTGCGAGATGCATAGTGTTCCTTCAATGTCCCTCTGCTGTTTGTACTTTTGCAGATTCCTATCAGTGCCAATTAATCTTGAAGGATGCATTTTAACAGTTTGATTCCCATATTGTACAATCACTGCTTATCCATCACTGCATATGTCTTTGTCAGGACCTTTCACTCTTTCACCTTTCTCTTCTGTAATAAATCATGTCTCCTTGTCTAAATTATATTCCCTAAGGCTTTACATAGTGCCTCAAGGCTCACCAAATTTTCTCTGAAATTTCAGCTTTAATGAAAGCTTTCCTGCCTGCATGCAAAGCATTTAAGTAAAAGAGTGAAGCTTATCCTAGAACCTTCAATAATAGAGGAAGCATCATTAGTAATGAAAGCAACTTCAGATTCCTTCCGTACATCAACTGATTTGGATTATATCCTCCAAACATTTTCAAACAGTGCTTTGCCCATTCCAGCACCATTTGTAATTTACAATCTTATTTATTGGTCAATATTTTATATAGCATGTCACCTTTCACTGTGTGATTCCTCTCGCACGGTCCCCCAGCTATATAAGTATGACATTCAAATTTTTACACCTTGAAATTTCTCACTTGCAAATTCCTCACCATTATTTGTCAGGAATTTCATTGGAGTTTCTAATCCTGCTCCCATACATCTGTCCATGACCTTATTGACAATGGTCCATTTGTGGATAGGATAAAGCTGATTAACATATCTATGAAGTGTTGTAAAACAATACCCTGGCCCTTATCGCATACTTTTAGGCCCATTACCACAGCAATGTGAAACTCCCTGGCTTTTGGCAAGCTCACAACAGAATTTCATACAAATGCAACTATTTAATACAAATTTCACACTGAGCCATGACTTGTTCAGTAAAGTTACTCTACCCTTTATCGACACTCCAGCATCTCACAGTTGAGCTTTCAGTTTTTTGTGGTATTGGATGTGCAAACTGCCTATGCAACTTTCAAGTGGATTCCTTCTGTCCATTAAATTCTTATTCCCAGAAGTTAACAAAACTTTGTGAACTCCTTAACAAGAAATATCTGACTTCCTTATTGGTATGTAGAATGGGCTGGCTAATTAAAATGTATATCATATTTTTCACAAACACAATCACCCTATCATTCTTCATGCCTAGTATCTTTGCCTTTTTCATCACAGATTGATTTAACAATAAAGGCATCTTGCTAGAATCCACATCAGTTCTGATAAACAGATTGATCTCTGCTATCTTGCATTGGAAGACTATCCTGTATGGGGGTTTAGTGATCTCTTATCCACTAGCCAGATGTGGGCCCAGGTGTTGATGTGCATGCGGAGCATGGTAGAAGTCAGAGGACTTTGCAGCAGGGCATCATCATAATGGTGCTTAGTGAGTTGTCATCATCTTCCTGCCTGCCTAAAGCAGGTGCCTTCTGCCAGTCTGTTTCATTGTCGGACTTTTGGGAGCAGTTAAGCTAATCCATCCCCAAAAGGAAAATAATAACGCAGATCAGTATTCTTACTTCCTTGTTTTACCAGTGCTCCGTTTTAAAGAGTGCAAGGTCATTCTTATTTTTCCGATATACTGGGTGAAATCTTACCAAAAAAATGGCAGAGTATTGTTTCTGGTGAAAAAAACTTGTTTTTTCTCTCCATTTTTTATGACACTCTGCCTGTACAAAAATCAAGGGGGCATGTTTCACACTGTCAGAAAGGGGATGGTGTTTAAACAGGCTGGTTAAATTTGGCTGCACAGAGATCAGGGCAGCACGTTTAAAGGATGCCCTGATCAGCTCACCTCAAAGGTTTCACGTTTCAGGGGCCCCCTCCCCTGTCCTGAGTCGGAGGGGCACTTTACTACCCTCCCTCTGTCCTACTCTCACACACACACACACCACACACACACACACACACACACACACACACACACACACACACACACCTGATCATCAGCATCTTCCCACCTTCTCCTGCCTTCTGCCACGATCTGACCCAGCATCCACCTCCGCCAGGAACAGTGCCATGGGCATTGCCAGGCCTTTGTCTTGCCATGTCCCTGTCCCGGACGCTATACTTATCTTTACAATCCCAGGGACACCCCCACAACAGGTTCATGTCCAGGTTATAAATGTTGCTGGCATGGTGTCACGCCTGTGCCCACTGAATAACTGGTGAGTGGAAAAGTCCTGGGCAGAGTGCTCACTGATGACATGCTAATGTATTAAAATGAGCTTTCTGCAGTCGTACGGCATGTTTCACGTCATTCCGATGGTGAGCAGCCACTAAGATCAGAACTCAAAAGCTCACTGGCGGGAATCCGACTGTGGAAGTGCAACTATTGTCAAGAACTGCTCAGTTGAATGATCTGGCAATCAGGATGCTCATCAACGGAATCAGTGGTCAACACAATTTCTTCCTGACAGTCACTATCAGCAGGTTCAGCTTCAGGAGAATCAGTTTTATGGGTTACTTCAAAAACACAATTCTTTCACTGCAGGCAATTCATTGCAATAAAGATACTGAGAATCACATTGCTAACACTGAATAACCATTCCCAATCAAAGACCCACAATAGCTATTATTGGCTTGTCTTTTGTCTCAACTCTCAACCTGGCTAAAAGTATGACAAATCTCAGGCTCTCTGGGTGGAACTTAATGACCCCATCGCACCTGTTTTACAGCAGAGAAATGTTGTAAAATCAGAGTGAGCCAATAATTGGGAATGATGCTTGTTTTTGCGCCCATTCTCATCTTACCCAAAAAAAATCGTCATGATCGGGACCCCGCCCAAAACAGGCAAAACTAAATTTGCATTTTTTGCGTTCATCACAGTGTCATAAGTGAGTTTGACTCCCAATTGTCCCAGCTTGCCTGCCTTAGCCATCTCATTTGCTGCAGATAGAACCAGTGAGGAAAACATGTCATGTACAAAAGCTGCTTCAGGCACACCTCTCTCACACTCCTCAACCACCTCATACACCAGCTCTACAGCAAATGCCACATCCTGGAAACCAAGATAGAATTCATATTCTCAACTTGTGCTCAGGACGCAGACCAACTGCAAAACTCTGCCAAGCAGATGAGACAAAGAAACTACACCATCCACATGCACATCAAGAACAGGAAACTTGAGAAACTCGGCATCACCACCACAGGGAAGTTTATTACTAACTTGTCGGACTACACACTTCAACCAGATGAAGTCGAAATTCTCAGCCGAGGGCTTAATTTCTGCCCCACCACCAAAATGGGCCCAATCAGTCTCACGGCAGACTCAGAGGAATTCATCGGGTGAACGAGGCTGAGGGAGTTCTTCCACAAACCCAAAAGGCCAACAGCGAACACAATGAGATAGCCAATGAACCAGAACAGCTGACAGAGAGATCTGCAGTGCAGCAACCAACGAGGAAAGAGTCCAATTAGACTCCTCCAGAAGGCTGCTGCCCTCGACTGGACATGTACGCTCAAGCCATCAGGAATCAACACCAGATTCATCAACTGCACTTACAAGACAGCCCTGAACATCACCCAAGCACAATGCAACGCCATCCACGCTTTCAAGCCCAACCACAACGTTGTCATAAACCAGCAGACAAAGGAGGAGCCAGTGTCATACTGAACAGAACGGATTACTGCAAAGAAGTATACTGACAACTGAACAACAAGGAACACTGCAGACAGTTAACCACAGATCTGACCAAAGAACATACCCGCCACATCAACACTCTGGTCAAGACCTTTAATCTGGACCTTCAGAGTACCTTCCTTGCTCTCATTCCACATACTCCCTACTGTCTCCCAAAGATACAGAAGGCAAACACACCCGGCCATCCCATCATATCAGGCGAAGGGACCCTATGGGAGAACTTCTCCGGCTACATCGAGTGCATCCTGAAACCCATCGTACAAAGAACTCCCAGCTTTTGTCGTGACACTATGGACTTCCTACAGAAACTCAGTACACATGGAACAGTTGAATCAGGGACACTTCTCAAAATAATGAATGTCTCATGCTCTACACCAACATCCTCCACGACAATGGCATTGCTGCAAGTCCCTCAGTACTTTTATTTCTATAATTTATCAAATCCCGTGTTGTATTCCTCCATGGAATGATCATCTGTTTTTCTAAATCTCTCGAAGATTGACCAAGCTACTTATGCTTTCTGCAACTCATCTTTTTTTTAAACTTATTCAAAAATTGAAGGATCAATTCCTTTTCATTGTCTAATCATCAACTTCTATTTCCATATCCAGAAATATTTTATTGCCAGCTATACCTTTTTCTGGTAATGATAAAACCAGGGCCATATCTTGTTTCTTCCAAGGTAAAGAGTTAGCTTGTGTCAACTTTTCTACCTTGTATTTCCATCGCTAAATCAGAAAGAAATTGGTGGATTGTCAAGGCTTCATTGCCCTCTCACCATCCTCACTTACATTGTCAGTAGCAGTACACTTTGTCTCAGACGATACAGACAAAATTCCTTATATGCAGCAACCAATCACTAAAGCTAAAAGTTTATTCTCTGCTATCATGCCAATAAATGCCTGTATTGAAGAACGTCTCCAAAAGTAGCCTTTACATTTTGTATGGATTTATTTTCAAGTCCTGTTGAACAGAGAGACAAACTTCCACAGCTCATTCCCCTCCAACACCCGGGCTACCAATGCTGGCTGACTTTTCCTTATATACAATTGTGCACAATTAACAAATAAACATCCACATTGGTTCATCTTGTTACATTCAAATGCTGTGTGCTGAATTTTCCTGTCCCACCCCACTCAGGAATCGTAGTGGGCGGGTTTGAAGAATAACAGGGGAATTATCCTGGAATCTTGTCCAATTTGTATCCCTTAATCAACATGGAAAAAAAATTATCATACTGCTGTTTGTGGGAATTTGCCATTTGCAATGTGGATGCTACATTTCCTATGTTGCAACATGACTGCACTTCATAAGTACTTCATTGGTTATAAAGCCCTTTCAGATGAAAAATATCATATACGTGCTTGTTTTTCGCTTTCAATTTTCTCTTCTGTCTGAGAACCTGCTGGTGATGCAAACATACACTTTCTACTTTTTCTCCTTCGCTCATTAAAACCCATCTCCGATCTCTTTTCCTCTTCAGATATCCAAGGACTGCAATCTGCCTGGGTAGTGAAGGAGAAACGACAAGACGTTAAAGATGAAAGCACATTGTTAGTCAATGTCACAGTTTAGCTCAGAAAGTGACAATTTAGAGGATAGAAACAGATCTGCATGTGGTGAAATCCTGGGTACAAGTGCATTGCAGCCAGGGCAGGGGGTAAAGATGGATCGGGTGCCAGCTTACAGGAGGGTGAGATCTCAGCCTAACTTGTTGTTTAGGAGTCAGATGATGTATCCAATTGGTCAGGTTACAGAAGACAGCTGATTTATATAGACTTTCAAATGCTTGGTGCAGCGGAAAGTCCAACAGAGAGCTTGCATTTAAGGTCAACCAGTATGATGGTGTCTGGTAACAATTTAGCACAGGGTTTTGAGTAGAGCCAAATGGAATGAATAGCTGCCCTCAGCAGTAAAACTGTGGAACCTAACAGGATGCAGCTTCTGATGACCATCAGCTTAGCTTTCATAGAAGTACAAGCAGCATCAACCCAATACCTGAGTGCTGAAATAGAGACTCAGACTGCTGCCAGAAAATCTCATGCTCCCTTCAAGCTCAGACCACTGCTGTTAAGTCTCAGCTTGTTGACATGCAAGTTCAGACTGCTGCCGTTGTGGCTCTGGAAACCAGTGTTCAAAGGGGCTTCCAGAGTGAGAGAGCCCCGAAGCAATCTGCTCTGTTCCATATTTGTTTTTATTTTTGCATTGTGGGAAAAAGAGTGGTGGACAGTGATACAGGGATGGGAAGAATGTTGGGATTGTTGGTGGGAGTGAGATTATTGACAGTGTCCAGTGGCTGTTTGGTCACATAGAGACTGTGCAGCAAGGAGCTACCTTTGTCTGCAGCTTCTTTCTCCTTCCCCTTTCTCCTCATTCACCTCTCAGTAGCAAGGATTGTCCTATAATGATAACAAGGCTATGAAGCAAGCAGTGTACTATGATAAATCTTTTGAGTCTTGCTCAGCTGATTACTGCTGGTGCTCTTCCAGAGCTGTCAAAGCAATGGAATGGTTGCAGCTGAACTGCTTTAGGAATGGTCTGATCAATAAGATGTTTCTGTGAAAGCATGATTTGCTTTGGATATTTACTGTGAACATGTGCAGAGGCTACGCACTGGAGTCACAAGCCATGTTGTCAAATGATGACTCTTGTTGTCCAGTCGCAATCCTTTGGCTAGCCATGAACTGCAGCTGATGCAGAGAACTGCAGCTGATGCAGAGAACTGCAGCAGAAAGAATGCACAATATAGTAATTGCTGCCAGGGTACTGGGGCACTGACCTGCATGAAATGTAGCCTGTGGTCATGCACCAGCTCCATATTGAGGGAATGGAATTCACTTCAGTTACATGGCAGAGTGGATGTAAGGTGCATGCACAGCAATTTACATACAATCAATGACACCTTGAAAACCTGCAATCCTTGTGCACCCTGATCTTCAGTTCATCTGCTCTAATAAAAAGAAATTAAATTAAATCAAAGATCACATAGAAAGTCTCAGTGATCTTCCTTACACAGTTGTGTACAGCAAAATGTGATATGTTGCTTATACCTCGAGTCACTTGACATGAGGTGGACACATAAAATTCAGAGCCAAAGTCATCTTGACAGTCACTGACAACACAGACATTGCCTTGCTCTGAAATTGGAGTTGTAGCTACAATAGTTCACAGATTTAAGTGATGATCTCTTTAAATGAAAATATCTCAAGGATTTGACATTGTTGAAGTTCTTTGCAAGTATTACTCCTTACATATCTTACATACAAATGGGTTTCTGTTGAGAGCCCGTCTCCACATCCTCCTTCTTTTCCTCCCTCTTTTACTAGTTGGTGCTATTTTGCATGGCTCCTTATTTAAGCCACACTGAACATCGAGAGAATAGCCTCTTATTCCACCTACATTTGAGAGGCAATTTCGCAGTGTAGAACCTTTTACTTAATCAAAAAATGCTTCAATACATTCTACACAAGTCCTTGAAGACGATTGAATGTTTAGACAAGTATACAAATGCACCCAAAATGCAATAACAATCATAAACATTTAGGCACTGAAGGAAGCCTATCAAACTAATGCTGGCACTGCATGGAGTCATCCAGACAATCACTCACTCACTCTATCTCCAAAGTCTGACATCTTTTCTTCCTTTATGTGCCAATCCAATTTCCTTTTGAAATCATTGATCATCTCTTCTTCTACCACCCTTGTGCACAACGAGTTCCAGTTCATAAAATTGGTATCCTCAATACTACTACTGACCAATACAAAATGGTCAGTAGCTATTAGGACTATCCTTATTCTCTTCTTTTGAATAAAACTATCACATTCACCACATTCCCATCCTCTGGCACCTTCCCATATGTAAGGAAATTTGGAAGATTAAGACAAGCTCTCCTGCAACTTAGAATCATAACATCAAGGAATCCGTACAGTGCAGAAGGAGGCTATTCGGTCAATTGAATCTGCGCCAACAATCCCACCCAAGCTCTATTCTAATAAATATTTAACTTGCTAGTCCTCCTGACATTAAGGAACAATTTAGCATTGTCAAACAACCTAACTTGCACATCTTTGGAGTGTAGGAAGAAACCAGAGCACCCAGAGAAAACCCACGTAGACATGGGGAGAACGTGTAAACTCTACACAGATAGTGATCCATACTCGGCATCCCTTAGCAACCCAGGATTCTGTTCAATCAGAATCACGTGATTTATCTGCTTGAAGAATACACAACGTCTCCAATATACTCCCTATTTTCATCCTATCCATTAACTCGACCATTTCTACCTTTTCCAATATTTTCTCAGTAACTTCTTCCACAGTAAACACTGATACAAAGTATCCATTAACTATTCTAGTTTTGCCTTACACCTCTGAGCATATATAAGCCTCGAATAAAATCCACTGTATCTCTTACTACTGCCTATTATTTATATTCCACTGGTAGATTTTTATGTTCCTTTTCATGTTGACTCCCATTCAATTCTCATATTCCCTTGTTGCCAATATTAGATTCTTTTTCATTTCTCTTTTCAATCTTTTGTATTTGACCTGATTTCACCTGAATATTTCATCTAACATGCTCATGAACATTTTTTTTGTTTTATCATATCCTTTATCTCACTTGTCGTCCAAGGATCCTGGCCTTGATTCACCTATCTTTCTCCCTTGTTGGAGGGTAAGATATTAAGTTTTTAAATTTATCTATTAGTTTCACAAGTAGGTTTACCTTAACACTGCAGTAAAGTTACTGTGAAAATCTCCTAATCGCTATACTCTGGCACCTGTTCCGGTATACTGAGGGATAATTTAGCATGGCCAATGCACCTCAAACCAGCTCATCTTTCAGACTGTGGGAGGAAACTGGAGCATCTGGAGAAAACACACACAGGGGAGAACATGCAAACTCTGCACAGTCAGTGACCCAAGCAGGAAATTAAACCAAGGTCCCTGGCGCTGTGAGGCAGCACTACTAACCTCTGTGCCAATGTGAAGCCAGAGAGTTGGTGCCAACTTGATGGGCCAAATGGGATTCTATAAGAAGAAATAATCTAACAATTTACATGCAAGCACTTCAAAAACCCTTTAAATAGCAATGATCGGGGGACCAAGGGAGTTGTCCTTCATGCCATATAATATTGTATTCGGCTTTGCAAGCTTAAGAGAAGGTGTAGGCTAGAGTGGGACAGCATTGGCATAAAATCCACATTCCATGCCAATTGGCATTATGATCTATCCAATCTGCATGCTGCTACAAATACTTATTGCATGTTCCTAATACCTTTATATGGATGGTGCCTGCCACACTTCTTATTAGATGGATAAAAGGTCCCATTGAGTCAAGAAATGGGTGCAACATGCTCCAGCTTTCCCTCTGTAGTTTCAAGCCATAATTACAGGACCTACATCCATATTTCATATGCCAATTCTATGTCATTTTAAGGCAATACTGTATTGATGGAGGTACCATCTCCCAGGTAAGATATTCAGCTGGGATACCAACTGCCTATTCGGAGATGTAAAAGATCCTATGTTGAGTTTTCAAATGTTAATTCCTCAACAATCACTCCATAACTAGATTATTTGTTCACTTATTTTATTGGCAGTGCACAAATTAGCCACTCTGCAGTATGCAACAATTGTAGTTTTGAAAGTTATGTGTATTGGCATATCCCATTGTTATTCCTTTCTGTGTGTCTATCTGAACTGCCCACTCTCAAAAATTACTGCCACTAATATAGTCTGTGAATTGTTGAACTCAACCACACACAGAGGGCCTAATCAACTTGATTATGACAAAGATTATGTAAGATTACAATGGTATAGGCTGTGTTTCCTAAAGCACTGTCACTTTGCAATATATTTGCTAGAATCCTTTGTCCTATAAGCTGCATTTCTAATTTTGCCTTCCATGTAACAGTTTATAGTCTCAGTTTGCAGAAGTACCAAAGAGGGATTGCTGTACCATCACTGCCATTCCTTTTTGTGGAGTAAAGGGTGAACTCTAAAACTAGTTCATGAGTATGTGTCAAGGAGATATTTCACAGTGATATTACTCAAGCAGAGAAGATGATAGAGAAGCATTGAACAGCAATGTTTTGGTTTTATTTAACTTATGTAAGTAACATGTTCTCAATAAAGTACCACTACTTCCAGCAAGATCCCTTCTGTACAAAAAAGCTCCCAAGATATAATCAAGATAACAGACTTTTGTTAATATTAGATAACTTATTCGTATGGTGGCACATTGATTAGCCTTGTTGCCTCACAGTGCCAGGGACCTGGGTTCCTTTTCCAACTTAGGTCACTGTCTGTGTGGAGTTTGCATATTCTCCCCATATCTGCACAGTTTCCTCCAGGTGCTCCGGTTTCATCCCACAATCTGAAATGGGTGCTAGTTAGGTACATTGGGCATACTAAATTCTCCCTTAGTGCACTTGAACAGACATCAAAGTGTGGCGACTTGGGGATTTTCACAGTAACTTGATTGTGGCGTTAATGTAAGCTTATCTGTGACAATAATAAATAAACTTATTATATAAGTTTAAATAGATTTTAAGTATCACCATATTTATATCTTAGAATAGCTTCTGCCTGAGCCACTCCCGCACAGAACCATTAAATAAAAATTATGCAACAGACTGTTAGTCACACCCAGGAGAACAAGATATTGCCACTGCTATTGCAATATAAATAACATCCCAGAACTCAGATGTGTTTCATTTAAGTAACATATTCCTCTTGACTTCTTGCCATGAACTAATTTACATTCCAGCCCTGAAATTATGCTAATCTGGTTTCTCAATCTCTCCCACTATTCTTTCTGGCTGTCTCTCAATTTAAGACGAGAATCCAAATAGCCTGTTACTGATTCTCACATTCTAACAAAACAAATTCCCCTTAAAATCAGAGGAGAGCCTAAAATAATTTGTTCTCACAGGAACTAACTCTTGGCAACATTCCTGCAATCACGGATTTTAAATAATCAGCTCTTCTTGTGGTTTCAACAGGATAAACTAGGGACAAACAAACTTTGAAATAAGGTAGTTGGTTGAGCAGCGTCAAATTTAAATGCCTCCTGCAAATTCCTTTACATAAATAGTACCTCAGAGGCCATGCAAATGAGAAAGATATTTTCTTGCTCCAATTAGGAGACTATTATAGCAACTGAATTCAAGTATGTACTTTATACCTTAAAGGTCAAATTATGACCCTAACTTTTACTGTACACAATTAGAAGTTAACGTATGAGGCAAACCATGCACAATCTTGCAACATTATCATCTTCCCCTTCAAACCACACAGATAAATGAAGAAAGAATCCCAAGTGATTTTCCAATTAATATTGTTGCTCCCATTTTGCTAATCCTTGCTAACTAATTATGACCAATTTATGATGGCATAAAGATTGTCCGGTTGCAGCTTGATGGTTTCTTGTGCACGTCTCTTCAAGTGAATGTTAAGATAACCTTAAAAATTGAAATCTCTTGCAGCAGTTTCCTTTCTGTTGGCGCCATGGGGAATCTTTTTAACTTTTTTTCATAACAAAAAGCAACTAAAATCAACTCACTTCAAGCATTAATTAACAGGTGAAGGATATTTCAATGAAAAATGTAAATTTCATTTTACATTTTCGATATAACAAAGATACATTACAAACGGTTACAAACTCTCATAATACTTTCACCTAAAGTGTGGTACCACCTGCAATGTTAGTCTTTCCAACTTGGCCTTAACTATGTAGGATCTCTCACTTCCCATTTGATTATTTTAGTTCTTGAATCTCATTCACCTGCAAATGTATTCTAAGTCCCAAGGCACCAACAAGATACATGTCATGAATCCTTCTTCACTTGGGTCACAATAATCCTAATGGCATAGAAACTCCAGAGAATGTCTTCTCCAGGCCCTTTAAGTTATCTGCTATGTACTAGCAATGTTAAAACAGCAGCAATGAGTCTTGTCCTAGCCACAATCCAACATTCATCCTTCCTTCAACTCGTTATCCTTTTTAACTATATTAGGTACAGAGTAACACAGTGTTTCCTCCATTCTCAGAGAACTGCTTCAATGCCAGCTTCTAATCAAAAATTGTCAAACATGAACTGTTACATTCAGAGAAAACTTTGTTTATTTGCTCTCACCATATTCTCAGTTCATTTTGAATGGCCAGACAGAACTGCATCTTGAAACCCAACCCATTGCAATTAGCTTTCTATTTGCACTTTGCTTCTTAGTTATTCATCTCTATTAACATCAGACCACATGAACATGTCTTGGAACCTCAGAAATGAGTTAACCTTTCCCAGTGCACTTTGAAATAAAGAAGATATTGCATAACCAAGCAAGTACAGATTTTTTCCAAAATACATTTGTAATCACATGTTTGAAAGAATCCCAGTGACCATAGTAACATATAAATTCATTTTTTTAATGCATTTTCTGTCCTTGTCAAAACCTCATTCAGGTCTTCCAGTTTAAAAGTTTTAGATCAGAAATGAATGTATAATTGCCACCTTATTTATCAGGACTGATGCATCAATATTGACTGATTTGAGGGAACAAATCTGAGATTAATGCATGCTCTTTCTTCCTTCCATACCTCTGGGGAAGACTGACAGATTATAATTATTTTCAGATGACTGGGATTTATAAAATCACCTATTTTGCTCCTTTGTGTAAGTTAAATTTAAACAATTAATAACATTTGGAGGAAAAAGCTAGTTACAATAAAAATGACCATGAAACTATTAGATTGTAATAAAAATCTGTCTCATTCATGAATGCCCTTTAGGGAAGGAAATCTGGATAGACAGTGTGGCAGTGGTATTTTCATTGGACTAGTAATCCAGAGACCTGAATAATATTCTGCGTTCCTAGGTTTGAATGCTACCACAACAGAAGGCAACGTTTGAATTCAATAAAAACTTAAAATTAAAAGTTTAACAATGGCCAATAAACTATTGCCAAATCCAACTGGTTCATTCACATCCTCTCGGGAAGGGAATCTGTTGTCCTTACATGATCTGGCTAACATGTGACTCCAAACCACAGCAACGTGGTTGATTCTCAACTGTTTACTGAAATGGCTGAGGGCAATTAGGGATGGGCAGTAAATGCTGGCCCAGCCCATGATACACATGTCCCATGAATGAATAAGAAAAAAATCTACTGTTAATCTGGCCTACATGTGCCTCCAGACCCACACAGCAATGTGGTTGACTCTTAACTGCCCTTTGAAATAGTCCGGCAAGTCATTCAGTTTTACAAAACCACAGGAAACTCAAAAAATTATATGAGACTGGCTACTTGACATCAGCATAGACCAACAAAAATAACAGAAGTGCACCCTGCCTAGTTAACCCTCTAAAGTCCTTTCCTGGAGATTTGTGACAAAATTGGGAGAACTATGCCAAAAAACAGTCATACGACAACCTGATTTAGTTGTATTTACTGGACGATTTTTACAGCTTATCCTGTCAGCAGAGTTTTCCGATACCACCAAAGTCAATGGACTTCCCTGGCTCTGACGTCACTGCTAAATGGCTGTAAAACTGCAAGCATCAGATCAGATAAGACTTTAGTCCCAAATTCCTTCATCAATGTCCTCAAAATGTTTCTGTTCCACTTGCACACAAGATCCATCAAAGGTGTGGCACAGTGATATATAGTTGGAAGAGACTAGCCCCATGATTCCTCAACATTGTCTATGGACACCAGAAAGTTTCATAGCATCAAGTCAAAAATGAACAAAGAAGCCTACTGCTGACTACCACCCACTACCCTCCTTCAGTTGACAGCTTAAGGTGCTGGATATGTACATCTGTAATGAAAGGTTGTGGTGAATTTGAATTGACAAGGAAATAGGTAAGGTTTTTAAAAATTATATTAAGAGAAAGGTAGGGATTTGATTTTTCTGCTGTTAACTTTCGAAAGGGAGTTTAAGGGATTTTAATAACTTACAAAGATTTCAAAGGTAAACAATAGAAGGTTATTAAATTTCTTTTGACCTAAAGGTAGATATACTAGGAAAGCATGAAAGATTTTTATTTTTGGAAAAGCTGAGTTCAAATAGGTGCTTAGAACAATGAAACTGAAAACAAAAGAGGAAGGAATATTTAGAATGATAGAATCCCTACACTGCAGAAAAAGGCCATTTGGACCATCAAGCCTGCACCCACAACAATCCCACCCAGACAATACCTCTGTAAACCCACATATTTACCCTGCTAATTTCCCTGACACTAAAGGTCAATATACATGGCCAATCAAACTAACCTGCGCATCTTTGGACGTGAGTGGGAACCAGATCATCCAGAGGAAACCTACGCAAACAACATGCAGACTACACACAGACCCAAGGCCAGATTTGAAACCAGGTTCCTAGTGCTATGAGCAGCAGTGCTAACCACTGAGCCAACATGCCATCCCTAAAGGAAAGATTTTTAGAAAAGGGAGAAAGATTTTTTTAAGAAAAAGCAATGAGCTGAGTTGTTGTGGTTGTGTAGGGACAAGTTCCTGAGATCAGATCTAAAGAGAAGGTGCAAAATCTCAAACTGCCACCTAGTCAGACCAGTGAAGTATCTAGATGGGATTTTCTGGCCTCCCCCCAGTGTTTTTCTTGGCAGTGGTATACAGCATACCATATGCTGATGTTGGGATGTTCTGCTGTTGTCAATGGGAATTCTCACTGAAGCCCCCTTATGCCACCAAGAAACCCATGGCAGGGGGAACACCACCAGCAGAACGAGAGAATCGTGTCAGCCTGGAGAATTCAGCCACAGTTTCAGAAAACAGTTCTATTTCTGAATTTTCTTGGATTTTCCCAGCAAAGTGGAAGGGTTTGAGGAGTTGTGTGGTATACTGACAGTATACAAAAAAGTATACAAACAGTTTTGCTTTGGATCATATTATTGGATATTTACAATTAAAAAATCTATATGGGAGTTGTTGCCAAGCAGTTTTCTCATCATTCTGACCAAGTGAGATTTTGTGGAAAGTTTATAGGACCATTTAACTGTATAACTCCAATATAGTGTTCTTCAGTTTTCTTTTTCTTCTTGTTAATACATTTTTTAAGTTTGAAAATCCTAAAAGTATTCTATGCTTCTGGGATCAGTATTTTTGATGCTTATTTTCAAAGTGCAAAACAAAAGTTTATGATCAGAAGACAATTTTCCCTCTGGTATCTGTCTTGCTCAACAAATAACATCTGCTGTGATTGTATAAGGTGTAAATAAATTTTTTGGCATGTCTGCTGGCATGTCTGCTCTATCGGGTGAATCTTTCCTCAGTGCAGGCTACAACACTAAAGGTAAAAGTAGAACTTGAAGTTGCTCTCGGGCTTTGTTCATTGTTACAATGTGTTCCTTCTCTGTCTCACCATGAATTAAAGTATCATCTAAGAAACAGCATGTTCCTTTCATCCCACTTAGTACCTGACCCATGATGCCTGGGAATCATAGATACTCTAGATATTTAGTACTGGTGTTTAAAACTGTAAATCTTAAAAGACTGAAAGACTGCTATTCTCTAAGTTCCAGGGAAATGTTGAGAATGTTAGGTCTAAACTTCAAACTAGCTATTTGATTCCAAAATAGAAAAGAGTTAAAGCCTAAAGGTTAGTTAATCTGCATTTCTACTTGGATACAAGACTTGTGTTATTCATGTTGCCATCATAATGAGCTTTGAGAGGGGAAGGTCCCAGAGGAAATCATTTGTAGAATCAGGTCACAGGCACTTTCCTAAGATATCACTGAAGCTAATAGGCAGGATCAGTCTGATTTGACAGAGGGAGACAGAGGGAGAGAGAGCAATTATAAGTAGCTATAATCTTGGTGAATCACCACACAGCAATGGAAGTAAGAGATCACACTCGGGTTGAAAGGAACAAATCTGTAAGGATTTAGCTTGGGCTCAAAGGAGGATATCCAGGAAAAAGCCTCACTGTGAAAAATCATTTTGAGGTTTAAAGTTACCAGATTAGGAAAGGAAAAGAATGGAAATAAACGTCAGGAGCTGAGAATCACTTTGTCCCAGTTCCAATAGAATTGAATGTCTACTTAAAGGACAGTGTGAAGTATAACCATGAGACGGGAATTTTGTTGTGCTCAAGGGCAAAGTTCTGTTCTGCAGTATAAGTTGTCTGCTAAAATGGTGTTCAGTCATTGCTGCTTTTAATTTATTTGTAACAGTTAGAAACTTATAACTATTAGAGTGATGACTGCACAATCCTGTGGAGAAAAAGTCCCACCTTCACATTGAGAATAACCTCCATTGTGTTGTGTGGCACTATCACCATGCTTAATCTTTGAACAGATCTAACAACTCAAGACTGGATGTCCATGAAGCAATTTGAGCCATCAACAGCAATAGAATTGTACTCCAGCACCTGGTGCAACCCTATGGCCTGGCATATCCCCCAAACAACCATTACCATCAAGCCAGGACATCAATCTTGCTTCAATGGAGAGTGCAGGAGGGCATGACAGGAACAGCACCAGGCATGTCTAAAACTGAGCTGTCAGCCTGGTGAAGTTACCAAACAGGATTAATTGTGTACCACATGGCATAAGCAGCAAGTGATAGACAGAGCTAAGCAATCCCACAAATAATAGATCAGATCTAGGCTCTGCAGTTCTGCCTCAGCCAGTCATGAATGGTGGTGTACAATTAAACAACTCATTGGAGGAGAAAGCTCCACAAATATACTCATTCTCAATAATGGAGGAGCCCAACACATCAGCACAAAAGATAAGGCTGAAATATTCACAGCATTCTCGGTATCTAAGAAAAACCAAGCAGGTTGCCTTAATGACTATCGGCTTGCGGCTCTGACATCTGTCATTATGAATTTCTTCGAAAGGTTAGTCATGACACGAATCAATTCCATCCTCCTGGACTACCTGGATCCACTACAGTTTGTCTACTGCTGCAACAGGTCCTTAGCATACGCCATTTCTCTGGCCCTGCACTCAACCCTGGAATACCTAGATAACAAGGATGCCTACGTCAGACTCCTATTTATTGACAACAGCTCAGCCTTCAAAACTATTATTCCCACGAAACTCATCTCCAAACTCCATGGCCTGGGCCTTGGCACCACCCTCTGCAATTGGATCCTGATCTTCTTAAGTCACAGAGCACAATCAGTAAAGATAGGCAACAATTCCTCCTTCACGATCATCCTCAACACCAGTACCCCACAAGGCAGTGTTCTCAGCCCTCTATTCAAAAAATGTACGGCCAAATTCCCCTCCAGTTCGATTTTCAAGTTTGCTGACGACATCACTGTTGTGGGTCAGGTCTCAAACAATGACTGGACAGAGTACAGAATGAGATAGAGAATCTGGTGAACTGGTGCGGCAATAATGATCTCTCCCTCAATGACAACAAAATGAAGGAGATTGTCATTGACTTCATGAAGTGTAAAGGAGAACATGCCCCTGTTGAGATCAAGGGGGATGAAGTAGAAAAGGTTGAAAGCTGCAAGTTTTTAGGTGTCCAGATCATTAACAATCTGTCCTGGTCCCCTCATGCCAACACCAATGCCTCTACTTTCTCAGAAGACTAAGAAACTTTGGTATGTCAGTTACGACTCTCACAATTGTTACAGATGCATCATAGAAAGCATTCTTTCTGGTTGTATCATAGCTTGGTATGACTCCTGCTCTGCTCAAGACTGCAAGGAACTAGAAAAGGCCATGAATGTAGCCCATTCTACCATGCAAACCAGCCTCCCATCCATTGACTCTGACATCTTGGTAAATCAGCCAGCATAAATAAGGACTCCACGCGTCCCGAAACTTCTGTCTCCCACCTTCTTACTTCAGGAAAAGGATACAAAAGTCTGAGGTCACTCAGCAACTGACTCCGTGCTGTTGTCAGACTTTTGAATGGATTTACCTTGAATTAAGTTGATCTTTCTCTACACCTTAACTATGACTGTAACACTACATTCTGCACTCTCTCGTTTCCTCCTCTATGAATGTTATGTTTTGTCTGTATAACATGCAAGAAACAATACTTTTCACTGTATGTTAATATATATGACGATAATAAATCAAATCAAATCAATCAAATCAAGCGATTTTCCGCCAGAAGTGCCAAGTGTATGATTCATCTCGGCCTCCTCTAGCGGTCCCCACCGTCTCAGATGCCAGTCTGCTAATTCAATTCAGTCCATGTGATATCAAGAAATGTTTGGAGGCATTGGTTATTGCAAAGGCTTTGAGCCCTGACGACAATCCAGCAACAGCATTGAAAACTTGTGCTCCAGAATTGACCACTCCCCTAACCAAACTCTTCCAGTACAGTTACAACACTGCCCGACAATGTGAAAATTGCCCAGATACGTCCTGTACAGGAAAAGAAGGCAAGTCTAACTTGGCCAATTACTGCCCAATCAGTCTACTCTCCATCATCCATAAAGTGATTGAAGGAGGCTATCATCAGTGCTATAAAGCAGCACCTGCTCAGCAATAACCTGCTCAGTGACGCCCAATTTGGGTTTTGTCAAGTTCACTCTGTTCCTGACTTCTTTACAGTCTTGGTTCAAACATGGATGAAAGAGTTGAATTCCAGAGGTGAAGTGAGAGTGACAGCCCTTGACATCAAGGCTGTACTTGACCGAATGTAGTATCAAGGAGCCCTAGTGAAACTGGAATCGATGGGTATCTGAGGCAAACTTTCTGCTAGTTTGGAATCATACCCGGTACATAGGAAGATCGTTGTGGTTGTAGAGAGTCAGTCCCTCAGATAGTGTTCTATATTCTTCCATCTTCAGCTGCTTCATCAATGATCTTCTCTCTATTATAAGGTCTGAAGAGGGGATGTTCGCCAATTATTGCATTGTTCAACACCACTCGTGACTCCTCAGATACTGAGGAGTCCATATTCAAAAGCAACAAGATTTGACAATATCCAGGCTTGGGCTGACACGTAGCAAGTAATGTTCACATCACACAAATATCAGGCAATGACTATCACCAATAAGAGACACTCTAACAATCACCACTTGACATTCAATGTGTTACTAACATTGAGTCCCTCACTGTCAACATCCTTAGAGTTACCCTTGACCAGAAACTCAACTGGACTCACCACATAAGAACAGATTAGAGGCTAAGAATACTGTGGCAAGTAACTCATCTTCGGACTTCCTAAGACTTATCCCCATCTACAAAGCACAAGTCAGGAGTGTGATGGAATACTCCCCACTTGCCTGCATAGGTGCAATTCCAACAACACTCAAGAAACTTGATGCCATTCAGGACAAAATAGCCCACTTGATTGGCACCATATCGACAGACATCCATTCCCTCCACAACTGCGGCTCTGTAGCAGCAGAGTGTACTTACTGTAAGATGCACTGCAACATTTCACCAAAGATCCTTAAGCAGCACTTTTCAAATCTACAACTGCTTCTATCTAGAAGAACAAGAGCAGCAGATACATAACACCACCACCTGCAGGTTTCTCTCCACTCACTGTCTTGGCTTGGAAATGTATCATCACTCCTTCACAGTCGCTGGGTCAAGATCCTGGAATCCTCTCCCTAATGGCATTGTGAATTAATCCACAGCAGAGGGACTGCGGTGATTCGAGAAGGCAGCTCACCACCACCTTCCCAAGGGCAACTAGGTGAAGTAGGGAAAGGATTAATGAACTTTGTATGTAGAATATGTCACAAACATAACCTTTCCTCATGAGTGATTTTCTCAAGCTTACACTGCTTCTGGGACTAATATAAGTTATTTGTTCACGTCTGACATGCTTTAGCTCTCATTTTTATAAAGACACTTAGTTTAATGTGTCTGTTATTTTGTAACTTTGCAAATCTTACATATTTGTGTTAGTTGGACATCGTTGTACAGATGGTAGTTTATGGTATTGATTTTGGACAGTTGCTGATGGCAGATCATGATACAGGCTTTTAATAGGAAGAGTCCTACTGGAACAGCTGTGATTGCACAAGTAACTTCAAAGACAGGGGTGCTGGTACTGTTGCAGAGAGGTTTTAAATCATGACCAGACTGAAGACTGTGTCGTGACTGCAGGACTGTGATTTCTGATTAAATCTGGGGCTTAATCACTACCAAGGAAGGAAGATGCGGTGGTCTGGCAGGAATTGGAACTTTGAATTGTGATTACTGCTGGAGCTCATAATGTATAAATGTCCACTTGTATTTGTATTCTCTGGGAAGTCTGGTAGTCCATTGTAAGGAACCAGTTCTCCCAAAACTCTGGAATAAACGCCAGAGTTTTGAAATAAAAGCTACCGTACTTTAATCACTAACAATCTCAAAGATATTATTTTACCTACAACACTAGGGATGGACAATAAATGCTGGCCAACCAATGACACCCATGTCCCACAAATTAATAAAAATAAATCCTGTGCCATCCTTTCACTATTCACAGGAAATTTAAATTTAGTTTCAAAAGTTATTGGTCTCCACGGGGATTACACCATTATATTCCTTCCATGGTAACAGACTCTGCCACCGGTGTATAATGAAAATAAGTAAGTTGTGAATCCCTGATTAGAATCTTTTTTCATGCGCTGTTCTTGTTCTTTGATGAAGTATGGTTCCTAATCATCTTGCTCAAGAATATTAACTCCAGTTTCCATATCTATTATGTATACATGGAACATAGAACATAGAACATTACAACGCAGAACAGGCCCTTCGGCCTTCGATGTTGCGCTGACCAATTAGGAACAAGCAGTGACCCTCTAACCTAAACCATTCCCTTTTCATCCATAAACTTATCTACTAACCTCTTAAACGACACCAAACTTGGCGCATCTACAACTGCAGCAGGCAGGGCATTCCATACCCTTACCACCCTCTGGGTAAAGAACCTACCTCTGACATCCGTCCTATAACTACCACCCCTTAATTTAAGCTATGTCCCCTCGTGCTAGCTTTCTCCATCCTAGGAAAAAGGCTATCACTGTCCACCCTATCTAAACTCTAATCATCTTATATGTTTCGATTAGGTCCCCTCTTAGCCGCCTCCTTTCTAACGAAAACAACCTCAAATCCCTCAGCCTCTCTTCATAAGACCTGCCCTCCATACCAGGCAACATCCTGGTAAACCTCCTCTGTACCCTCTCCAATGCCTCCACATCGTTCTTATAATGTGGGGACCAGAACTGCACACAATACTCCAAGTGCGGCCGCACTAGAGTCTTGTACAGTTGCAACATGACGTTGCGGCTCCGAAATTCAATCCCCCTACCAATAAAAGCTAAGACTCCATATGCCTTCTTAACAACCTTATCGACTTGATTGCCAACTTTCAGGGATCTATGCACACATACACCAAGATCCCTCTGTTCATCAACACTATTTAAGAGTCCTACCATTAGCCCTATACTCTAC
The DNA here is from genome assembly GCA_024679065.1 of Sphyrna mokarran. Classification (NCBI taxonomy): domain Eukaryota; kingdom Metazoa; phylum Chordata; class Chondrichthyes; order Carcharhiniformes; family Carcharhinidae; genus Sphyrna; species Sphyrna mokarran. Next base: position 40,986,428 of record JAGIQG010000010.1, on the reverse strand, counting down.
ACATTTGTTATTCCTGCCAAAGTGAATTACCTCACACTTTTCCACATTAAACTCCATTTGCCACCTCTCGGCCCAGCTCTGCAACTTGTCAAGTCTCTCTGCAAACTATAACACCCCTCTTCACTATCTACCACTCCACCGACTTTAGTGTCATCTGCAAATTTAATAATCCATCCTTCAATACCCTCATCCAGATCATTTATAAAAATTACAAACAGCAGGGTCCCCAAAACAGACCCCTGAGGTACACCACTTGTCACCGAACTCCACGATGAATATCTCCCATCAACCACCACCCTCTGTCTTCTATCTGCTAGCCAATTCCTAACCCAATTAGATAAATCACCCTCTATCCCATACATCTGCATTTTCTGCAGAAGTCTTCCATGGGCCACCTTATCAAACGCATTACTAAAGTCCATATATACCACATCAACCGCCTTACCCCCATCCACCTCTTTGGTCACTTTTTCAAAAAACTCAATGAGGTTAGTAAGGCACGACCTACCCTTCACAAAACCATGCTGACTATCCCCAATGAATTCATTTCTCTCTAAATAACTATAAATCCTATCCCTAATAATTCTCTCCAATACCTTGCCCACAACAGAAGTAAGACTCACTGGCCTATAATTCCCTGGAAGGTCTCTCTTACCCTTCTTGAACAACGGGACCACATTCGCTATCCTCCAGTCCTCCGGAACCACACCCGTAACCAACGACGACCTGAAAATCAGAGCCAGAGGCTCTGCAATCTCCTCTCTTGCCTCCCAGAGAATCCTAGGGTAAATCCCGTCTGGCCCAGGGGACTTATCTAACTTCAACCCCTCAAGAATATCTAGCACATCCTCCTTATCTACTTCAATATACATTCAAGGACTTCCAGGCTCCTGAACTAACTTTATATATAACATATTTTGACTTGAATTATGGTGGCTCCCTGGAATTTTGCTGTTTTCTCCATTATTGTTTGCAATCTGGGTGTGACTGACCTACCTGCAGGCATTACACTTTGACCAGAAATGGGTGAATTAGGGGTAATTGGTTACTCTGGTAACATTAACATCTGAATGTCTGACTCTAAGACAGTGAACTTGGTCACCATGGCCCGGACTGAAATTAGGTGAAAACCCTTTGCCAGCTCAAGGAAGAAAAGCTCTCTTGAAATGTGCAACTTTCTTTTTCTGCCATTTCTCTCATGATGGCCTGAACACAGTCCATTCCCTGGCCATGGCCTGATTATAAGCCATTCCTTGGCTATGGCAGTGCAGATAATTCCCTAGCTGTGACCTAATCATGGGCCATTCCCGGGCTAAGGCCTAATGACAGGCCATTCTCTAGCTGTGACCTCATCACAGGTCATTCCCTAGCTGTGGCCTGACTACTGGCTGTGACAGTGCAGACCATTTTCTGGCTATGTCTTCATTACAAGTCATTCTCTGGCTGTGCCCTGACCACAGGCCATTCCCTGGCTATAGCCCCATCACAGGCCTTCTTAATAGCTCATTGCCTTCACCCAAAACATGCTTTGGATGTTATTGATCCTTAGATTTTCTATGAACATGTCTGTAAGGTGGATTTCTAAATTCACACCATACTTGCAGTGATGAGAGAGTTTTTTTTTTAACTCAGGAATGTAAGTTGCTACAATCTCATTTTGGAACTATTTCCTTTGATAGGATGCAATTCTCAGTGCAATTTTATTTTCAGCCATGCCATAATATGAGTCCAGAATCTCATTCCAAGCACAAATATATCCTCAGAATATTTGTGAAACCTCCATGCCCTAAACCTCTGTCAGTTACCATGGACAACGTGTGTTCATTCAATCCAAAACAAGTATGTTGTAAAGTGCTTTAAAAATACCACAATGCCAACACGACAAATTGGATATAGTCCAAAAAAAGGGCTAGCACAGACACAATGCACTGAATGTCTCCTTTTGTTCAACATTTTACAAGACTTGACTGTCACTGGCTGGGCCAGCATTTATTGTCCACGCCTAACTGCCCTCCATTTCATAAGGGCAACTATGTTGCTATGGCTCTGGAGACACATGTAGGCCAGACCAGGTAAGGATGGTAGATTTCCTTCCCTAAAGAGCAATTGTAAGCCAGATGGGGTTTTCCTGACAATCGATAATGGGTTCATAGTTATCGTTAGACTTTTAATTCCAGGTTTTTTTTACTGGATTCAAATTCCATCATCTGTCGTGGCGGGTTTCGAACTCAGGTTTCCAGATCTTGCACAGGCTCTCTGGATTACTAACCCCATGACAATATCAGTACACCACTGCCTCCCTCTTGTGTTGTAAGATTATGTTGCCTGATACTCTGACAGCTGCTCTCGGCTTTGGAGAGGGAATGAAGGAGATTCACCAGAATGTTCCAAGATTCAAAGACTTCAGTGAATGTGGAGAGACTGGAGAAGCTGGGGTTGTTCTCCTCAGAGCTGAGAACGTTAAGAGGAGATTGAATTGAGACGTTTGGAATCAGGAAGGGTTTGGCTAGAGTAAACAAGGAGTCATTGTCTTCAGTGTTAGGAGGTTGGGTGACACACTGTTAAGATTCAGTACTAATGGAGTGCCATTGCCTCTACTTCCTCTAGAGGCTAAGGAAGTTTGGCATGTCTGCTGTAACTCTTACCAGCTTTTACAAATGGACCATAGAAAGCTTTCTTTCTGATTGTCTCACAACTTGGTATGGTTCCTGCTCTGTTCAAGACCATAAGAAATTACAAAGGGTTGCGAACGAAGCCCAGTCCATCCCTCAAACCAGCCTTCCATCCATTGACACTGTCTACACTTCCTGCCACATTGAAAAAGCAGCCAGCATAATCAAGGGCCCCACGTACCTTCTTCCATCGGGAAGAAGATACAAACGTCTGAGGACAAATACAACTGACTCAAGAACAGCTTCTTCTCTGCCGCCATCAGACTTTTGAATGGACCTACTTCGCATTAAATTGATCTTTCTTTGCACCCTAGCTATAACTGTGACACTACATTCTGCACTCTTTCCTTTCCTTTTCTACGTATGGTATGCCGTGTCTGTTTAGTGTGCAAGAAACAATATTTTTTCACTATTAGTATATGTGACAATAACAAATCAAACCAAATCAAATCAAATGAACAAGGACAACAGATTCCTGAAAACACCACTATTTGCAAATTCCCTGCCAAACCACACATGATCCTAATTTGGTACTATATGATCATATTCCTTTGCAGTGGATGAGCCAAAAACCTGCAACTCCTTTCTTAATAAAATAGTGGGTGTATATACACCATATAATCTGTAGCAGTTCAAGAAGGTGACTACCTATCAGTTTTACAAGGGGAATTATTAATGTGCAATATATGTGGCCCTTGCTGGTGACACTTGGATCCCATGAAAGAATAAAAAATACAATTGCGATCAATCCATTATTCAGATCAGAAGTTCTTTCCTCTGTGGCACTGTCAATTTTAATAAGCTAAGTGGTGATGTCAGCACTAACACTAACAACTTTGCTTTGTCTGTTGTTAATTACCTGAAGCATCCTCACTGTCAGAGCTTTAACTACGTGTAGGATACTACTATTGATTTACACCTCTCGCCATCTCAATCTTAATCTTGTGACTTCAGTTTGTTGGATTCACAGACTGCAGGTTTTTTTTGTTTAATATGCTTTCCATGTTTGGAATAGAAAGACTTACATTAGTATCGACTTGCATTCATATAGCACCTCTCATTATCTCAGGATATTCCAGAATACTTTACAGCCAATTAAATACTTTTGAAGTGTATCCACAGTTACATATAAAATGTGGCAGCTAATTTGCTCACAGCAAGGGCTCACAAACAGAACTGCAATAATGATCTGGTTCCAACATCCTCACTTTGACTTTTATTGCACAGCTGACAACAAGTAGAGAACCTATGTCTCCATGAAGTCTTTCTCATCTTCAAAAGGTGACAGCATATTACCATACTAGTCTATGCTTTTAGGCTTCAACTGTCAAATGCATTTATTAAATGGGAAAAGAACTAAGTTACAACAATGAGGCTTTTTTTTTGCAGTATTTGTAAAGCTTATTTAAACTTAAGTATTATAATGAATTTTCATACATACATTTTTCTTTCTGTGTTAGTTCTGGCCATTTGATTAGCATACTCACTTCAGACAGTTCAGACACATTCATTTTGAAGACAATAAACATCTTTCTTTTGGAAGGCACAGGCTGATATATTCATCTCGACTGTAACCGGAGCCAAGGAGAAGTTAAATTACCATTTGCTAAATTCAAAAAACTCCCATTAAGACACAGATCAGACCAAATCAAACGACAATGTTTCTGTTGGAATTGAGTAGTGTGGCTCGTACTTCAGGTAACTGCACAATGGCAACCAATTAATCATTGCAGCAAGAATACATGTTAAGGTGGGACATGATTTCTGTGAATGTTGTTTATCTCCTTATGTACCATTAACGAAGCCAATAGCAAGCCAAATCTCAGGCATAAATGCTTAGTTTTTATCATCAGCATTTGACAAGAAATATTTTAGAACTGAAATATAATGTGTACTCACCATTCAATGATACCACAAAATCTTCATTTCTGGACAACAATCTTTGTTAGAGAGACATCAGCCTCATTTTGACAGTAATGTACAAGATGAAAACAGAAAATACTGAAAATGCCAAGTAAATCAACATCTGAAAGGGAAAGATAGCTTTAATGTCTTCACATGGATAGCTTTTTACTGTGACCCTTTAACAGAATCAATATAATCTGGCTTAAGATGCTCCTATTACAAGATTAACATCGTATTAGAGGATAATTCTATTTATGATTAGATGTTCCATCTACTCAAATGATAAGATCCTTGAATGTTGAGGTCAATTGTCTTAGCTTTATTTACCAAAAATACGTGCAGTAGTGCATGACACACATTTAAAAGATTATACTTACAAATCAAATGCTGCTGGCTTGGTTGATGATTCAAATGTGTTGCTGTTCTGAGCTCAATATCTAACGCCTTTATAATTCAAATTCAAAGTGTCCATTTTTATACAGTTTTTTCACACTTCCTGTGTGACAATCTGTGTTTTTCTGCATTAAATGGGGTAGCAAAATTTAAGATACAAAACCATTAGAAAAATATAATTGAATAATGTTGCTAAAGAAAGATTTTCATCCTCAACAGGTTCCTTTTGCATTGGGTTTACAAAGTCAATGAAACTCCTTTGCTTTGTTATCATATCAATAGTTTGTTTTTATTATGTACGATTGCTATTCTGATGTGAAATCTTTAATTATTAAGCCACCTTTGATATAATATCTATCAGCCAGCATTCACCAATCCCTCAATTCCAAAACAATGGCAATTAAAAAGGTGATGTCTAAACAGATGCTTCTGGTTTGCAGAAACAGCAGATTTTCTATGTGCATCCATCAAATGATCTGAGTTCCCTGAAATATTCAGAACCAATATGAAATGGCACATCTTTAATTAAATCCCTTATTACTTTATCCTATAACAGGCCATGGTTCAAAGCTTAGCGGTCACTGGTATAATCTGCCTTATACTTTCCCGTTTAACAGGCAAAGGCTCACAATCAATATTACCACACTATAAAGGGAAATCAATAGTAGGATAATATTAGTAGATTTTCGGACTGTTTGATTCTTGCTATAATTATACAGTGCTTCAGAGAGACCATGCCAACCTCTGACACCATCCCCCCCTCAAAGTCCAACTCCAGTGATTCTGAGATGGGGGGGGGAGGAGCATAAAATAGCATGGACAGGATTTCCTGCAGGATCCCACCTGCCCTGACCCAGACATGATTTTATAGAGAGACGGATAGAGCCTTGGAGAGGAAGCCCACCTTTGTTGCAGTTAAGGTTCTTAACTGGCCACTTAATGTCTACTTAAGGGCTTTTTCCAACCCAAGCCTCAATTCTTAGGCTGTGAAATTAACTGGTCACTGAGCATTCTCACCCTTGATCTGGTGCAGGAATGGAAGGTTGGGGGTATTTGGAAGATCCCTTCAGACAGAGGCAATCTTCTTCTCACAGACTAAAGTCCTCCAGCCTTCCTTGGCCCCGGCCGAACTTCTAACAGTGAGATCATCTCTTTCTGCCCCACCACCCTGGCATCCTTATTCTCCTGGGACCCATGCTACTTACCAGCACTGTGGTACCAAGCACAGCATTGAAGTAGCTCTTTCAGCCACTGTAGTGCTGTGCATGGATGGGCTGAAGAACTGTTAATCAGAATGATTGGCCGAAGCTCTCCAAGTGGGACTTGTGTCCAGGTGAGGACAGACATACTGCCTGCGATCAATCAATATTCATTTCAGCATAAAATGGCACTGACTCTGTTGGAGTTGATGGAAAATGCATCTTCGGCAACTCTTTGGATAACTGACACCATCCTGAAGAATCAGATCTCTGTTCCCTATTACTCAGTCAACTTTATATCCATGTTGCTATTTTCCATTTTATTCCATGAGCTACATAACTGTTGTGTGGCAAATGTATAAATCAACATTCTTTTCAGTCATGAAATACTGACATTCATAGTCAGCTTGAAATTTTCACCCCAGCAATTAATTTTTTTCTTACTTTATGTGATAAGTCAGCGCATATCATCAAGCAGGCAGTGCAGGCTGTGTTGTGAAGAAGATATGCGGGAACTTAAGACAAGCCCACACATTGTAGACCATCATGACACGATGGGCCCTATTTTATCATTTGGATTCTAAGTGTTGGGTAGACTAGAAACTGGGAGGATATCAGATCCGACTTTTAAACCTATTCTTAGGTACCCCCATCGCCTTCTGCCTGATAAAAAATCAGCGATTCTGAATTGCGCTGCACAATTCAGCTGATCTCAATAGTAGGATAATATTAGTAGATTTTCGGACTGTTTGATTCTTGCTATAATTATACAGTGCTTCAGAGAGACCATGCCAACCTCTGACACCATCCCCCCCTCAAAGTCCAACTCCAGTGATTCTGAGATGGGGGGGGAGGAGCATAAAATAGCATGGACAGGATTTCCTGCAGGATCCCACCTGCCCTGACCCAGACATGATTTTATAGAGAGACGGATAGAGCCTGGGAGAGGAAGCCCACCTTTGTTCCAGTTAAGGTTCTTAACTGTGGGCAGGGCTTAAAGTGCCTGAAACCTTGCAGCTCTAATCAGTGCCTTCAACTGAACATGTGCAATAGAAAAGATAGAATGTGGCTCCTCTGCCACATTGCTCCTGGGGTGAATAATGCCTCCCCTGGTTACCACAGACATTGGCTCAGCCCCACAACATTACTGACTCCCTTATCCCTCCACTCCCTCTGCCCCTAGACTGATTCAGATCCCTCTCCCACTCTCCTCTCCAATGTCTAAGGTCCCCCACTAATCTCAGGCAGAATGGCAGCGGAACCTTTTCTTTCCCGCCAATTTGAAGCAGAGAGTTGTCAGATGCTCAGCACTTACCTCCCCACTAACTAGAACACCCGAAACAGACTTTTTGTGGAGCATGTCTGTTTTGTGCCAATTCTGGATGAGCAAACACGATGGTAAAGGGGGGAATGCCGGTAAGGTAGGGCATGCAGCCCATTAAGTCGATTTAAATGCATGCAAATACATTTAAATGGCCATCATGCCCATTTCAGGCATGGTCCCAATCGCGGCCATTTTCAGGCCTTGGTGAAGGGAGCATTAGCATAGAGGCGGGCATGGATCATGCTACTCACCTCATGCCCGAATTTACCAAGTTTTCGCACCCAAAAATGGGTGCAATGCAATAGTAATATTGGACTTGATAAGTGAGCAACAGATGAAATGGATCATCCAGCAAAATCAAATAAAGTAGAAAGCTGGTTTTAAGCTAGAAGTCATAACATTTGTTAACTCATCAAATGGTTGAGCTGCAGCAAAAGAATTTGGTGTTTGTGAAAAAAACTGGCATTGGAATGGAAGAAGGAATCCACTCTGAAGGGTATGCCCAAGATCAGAGGATGAGATGGAGGTGTAGTAGTGTTGTCACTGGACTGGTAACCCAGAGGCCCAGCGTAATATTCTCAGGACCTGGGTTTGATTTCCACTAGGGCAGATAGTGAAATTTGGAATCAATAAAAAAAAATCTGGAATGTAAAATTTAAAGATGACCATGAAATAATTGTCGTAAAAACCATTTGGTTTACTAATGTCCTTTAGGGAAGAAAAATTGCAATCCTTATCCAGTTTGGCCTATGTATGACTCCAGATCCACAGCAATGTGGTTACCCTTAAATGTCCTCTGAAATAGGCTATGAGTAATAACTGCTATTATAGCCAGTAAAGCCTAAATCCCATGAATGGATATAAATAAAAAAACAAAAAAGGGACCAGCCATTGTCTTTATCTTGTGAAGCGTGTATCAGACTGGACTGTCAAAAATCATCAGAATGTTTGACCGTTATCAGAAATTGCAATGTAAATCCAATTAAGTTGCCAAATCAAACCTTCAGTCCTATAAAAATTTCAAACCAACAGTTGATTGATGTAGCTCTGGAACTAAACAGCATATGTGGAATAGGGATCCCAGTCTAAAGATTATTAGTGTGGGACATGTTCAGATCCCATTTAACCATCAAGTGATGCCTGCAAAGAGATAACATTATATCAGGGTGTCAACATGGATGTCTGCTTCACCAAGCCATTCAAGGATCGTTTTCATGCTCAAAGGAATAAGTGGCTGGTTGAAGGAGAAGGCTTACTGCCCCACTTGATGCTTGGTGTGGTTTCATCATCAAATTGTGAGGACACTATTCCCAGATCCTTTAAAAAATGCAGAATACTCAATTCAATGGATGGAGAGGAAGGTGATTTGTTGTAGAAGGATGATTCTGAAAGTGAAAGCATCACATCTGATCCAGAATGAGATCCTTATGGTGATTTCATAGCCAAAGTGAATTCAGAATGAATTTCATGAACTTGATGGGTGGGATTTTCCAGCTATGTTTACCTTCAAACCGGAAAATCCCACCAGGAGTCAATGGACCTTGCTCTCCCTCTACAATCTCCCCCATCCTCCCACCCATGGCAAGGGGGATTGGAAAACTCCACCCCCAAAGTTAAATGCTGAAGACAATGAATTTATCAGTCTTAAAGGACTTTGACTATGGTGAAACGTATCTTTGTAGAATTAATTCACTCAATAAACTGTGTCACATGAATATTAATTACCAGTGTTATGCATTTTTTCACATTTCAAAATGCCCCCACCCATACTCACAACCACATCAATGGTTTATATTTTATATTTGATGTATGAGTTGACCTCTACTTTTGAAAGGGAGTATGGTGACTCCAAAGATTGATCTATATGTTGCAATTTATGGTATGTTGTATCCCTCACAACAGCAGCAAGTAATATTGCGAATATGTTTGGTGTTAACATTTACACAATGAATTTTAACATTTTTAATATATATGAGCAATTAAATAATGGATTTTGACACCAGTCATAAAGCAGTAATCTAATTAAAGCCTTCTTAAACCTTGAATACAAATCTTGTCTGGTTTATCCTTTCATCTGGAGTAGGAAATGGCAGTAAGTCTTCCTAATGCCTTGCTTTGTCTTGAATATATGACATTGTAAAATGCATCTGCAATGTTTACTCTGCTTTTGGGTATACTTTGTGCTTGCCATAGCAGCTAATGGTGTAACTACATGTCCTTGATGATATTCACACAAGAGAACTAATGATTACGACAACCAGATTTCCACCATGAAGAGAATCAAATATGTGGCTCAAAGCAATCAATTAAAATGAACTTTCAACTAGCGCATGTACAACTCCAGTCAATTTTCTTGTATCATTAGAATCCATTTAAATGAGCATTTCATTAAATATTGGCTCCCAGACACAGAAGAAGCTGCACAAATAACTCAGAAATTAATTTTAAGAATAATTATGCAGTCATTTTTATTGTGATAATTGTTGTAATTATGCATCAAAATTAATCAAAAATTAAGTAGCTTCTAATCAATAAATGTACTACTTACATGAACAAATGTACTATTTTGAGTATACCATTATGTTATATATTCCTCGCATAATATGTTCACATCAGGAGCTGTCAATACACAGCAAGGATTCTGTTTTCGCCATTTTGACACTTTAATTCTGTGACAGGGAAAAAGAAATTTACAATGTGAGACAATATGAACCACTAATCCGATGAGGCAAGTGTATTTCTTTTTATTAAGCAACTCTCCATTTATGTTCCTTTGCACAGCTTGCTAAAGATGATGCAGTGTTTAGTTCTTGATGTATTTTAATGGAAAAGGGAAAAGAATATTCTGAAAATACTTTTCTTGGAAGGTTCAGGACCATGAAGTTGAGTGATCAAACCTTTGGAAGTAATTTCCAGCTTTCAGTATATGTTTAGACCACCTTCCATTCATCAAGCAGAAAATTAGATTCTGCCTCCTTGTCACTGCTTTGAATCGTGTTTAAGTTCATTAACAAAACTGTTTGCAGAGTTCCAATCTAACCAGAAACCAGTTGGGTTGACAATCATAATAAAAGGCTTTTGCAACAGGCAGAATCTGCATCAACATGGGCCATCCCTTGAAAAACCCAATGCAATCAAATAAAATCTATAAAGCTGTATTTGCACTATTATCTACAATGAGATAATCTACCCCAGAAGGAAAAGACAGTTTCGACTGTATTCTTATTTCTCAGTTTTTACTGTTATTCCATTTTATGGTACTCAAGACCAGTATAAACCAATACTCTTATTTTCTCATTGCTTTTCCCTTGTGAAGATTCAGAACTTGGCAGAATCATGAGCAGTAAATAATTGCATAGATGGCAAAGTGTTCTATGAAATGAATTTTCCCAGTGCTATTATATCACTGCTTTGTAAATAAAAAGGCAGATTACTAAATTTACTCTGAAAAAGGTCTATGAACATCACAAATAATTTGTAGCCAGGCTTCAGCAGCAACAGCAGGCCAACAGCAGGGAACTTTCACGAGGTTTGCAGCCAGTTGTCAGTCTTCCAGGTGCTTATTTTTAGCACAATTGGCATGGAACTGATTATCATATGGAAATGTCATGGAAATTGACATCTCTATACGATTGGCGGGCTTGGGACAGTACTCTCTGGGACTGCTGGTGTCTCCAGGAGTGCTTCCAGCCATAAGGGTTTAAAACTGTTCTCCGCAAATAGGCAGCAGGCAAACTCTTCCTACTGGTGGGGACAGAGACCACTGAGACCCTCTGGGAAGTTGGAGGCAAGGAGGGTGCCCTTTGGCAGTGCCAACCTGGTACCCTGGCACTGCCCACTGGATATTGGGCAATGCCAAGGAAATGAGGCCGAAGTGGGTGGAGCATCCTGATGTGGAGTCTATTGGGAGCGATCATGGAGGGTCTGTTGTACGAGCATGAGTGGGAGAGGGAGGGAGGAAGGCGGAAAGGCCTGGACATCTGTGGGGCGGGTCGCTGAGCTGGTCATTGGGTGGGAGTTCAGGCTTGGTCATCAGAGTTAGGAGGGGTTAGTGCTGGCTATGAAAGAGGGGGTGATTTAGGGCTGGCCATCAGGGGATTGGGGCTGGCCATGAGGTAGGGAGTAGATCCGAGGTATAGGAACAGATAGGGATTGGCCCTCGTGGTTCCAGCAATCATTGGTTGGGGGTTTGAGAAGACTGTTGCTCAGGGAGGATTTTCGGGAAAGCCAGCAATCAGAGGTCAGTGATTGGTAAGCTGGTGATTGGGGGTGAGGGGGAGTGAGGGGGGCACGGTGCACGTGCTGATCTTCACACTGACAGATTGGCGTATATGCAGTGGCCCTCTTAGCACTATTCTGCTGGTCTCTTGGGCAAAATGGGCCACACACCTTACTTTTCAGTGTCAATCACTTTATGGCATTCTGCATTGTACAGTGTCAGAGATTTGTTCTGGTACATATGCCCAAAGTCACATGGGAATTTCTCCTGATTTTGACTTTGGGCACTTAGTTTTGTTTTAGGAAAATCCTTGTGTGCAAATAAACCATATGTTCTGAATGTATGCAAGTAAAGATCAAAACTACAAGATAGGATGGTTCATAGTTTGTATTGAACTACATTAAAAACATAGGAGCTGGAGTAGATATTTGATCCTTTGTGCCTGCTCAACCATTCAACATGAACATAAAACTATATGTGACATTAATGTACCTTTAAGAAATGTTTTTTCTAAGTCATGTTCTTTGCAGCTATAAGCAGTTTGGTTTCATTGCTGCCAGGTTGTCTGTGAGAAGTCTTTTTATTGTTATTTCAGTGGCTTAAGTGGAGCTTGTTTATTTTTACTCCAGGATTTTTATGACCCTGCAATTCCTAACAATTTTCAATTCACCAACCAAAGGAAGCAATTCCAGTATCACATGAGCATTAGTCTTTGCTAAGTTAAACATGTTGTTTGATTGTAACACCTTAGATATATTTGTTAAGGGTAATACAGATTTTTGTTTATAATTGATAAAAGTTATTGCTAATTTTCTTTCCACACATATTAAATATATTCTTAAATAAACTTTGTTTGGTAAAAGTTCCCTAGTAGGTCATTCAAATCACACCTATCCTAGCTCATGTTCATCCTAGCCAAATTCAAAGTGAAAACTTATTATCCAGACAAGCTCCATAAAACACTTTGAAGTTTCTGACCTGGAATTGTAGCCACTGGGAGCACTTTTAAAGGATTAAAATTTATATTTCTTGATTGGTTTGGGATTATTAAACTCAAAGACAGTGAATAGTGAGCATACTTGTATTTTTTTTTCCAGTATTCAGATTTAAATAGGATTGCCTTGTGGAGTAATGGCTCTTGCAGTGGGTAAGAAATTCCTGGATGTGGAAGAAGTCACACGGGGTAGTTTACAAAAGGTGACGAAAACATTTGGAATTGACATCAACATTGCAGTTGACATTACCTGACAGTGCAAGGAAGGGGAGAGATAATTTGACAATATTTTAGCATTTAAAATTCCCAGAAACACAGTCAGAATCATTGGAAATGGTTAGAATTCAATGACAAAGGAAGCAGCTTGAACATGAAAAGAAATTAATGCAGTTTGTCTTCAAAATAAAAGAAAGGGAAACCATTACAGCAGAGAAAGCCAGAGAAAGGGAGGAATAAAAAACACAAAAAATAACTGCTTGAATTACAGATAAAAGAAAAAGAAAGGGAAAGGATAGCCCTGGCAGAGAGAAAAAAGTGAGAGAATTTGAACTTCGAAAACAAGCAATAAAAAGTGAATGTCAGTTTAAATTTAAACCTGGGGGCAGTAGTTATAGCTGGGGGAATGGTAATTATGAGGCTATTAGGAGAGAATTAGGGTGCATAGGTTGGACTAGGAAACTACAGGGACTGGGAACATCTGAAATGTGGAGCTTATTCAAGGAGCAGCTACTGCAAGTCCTTGATAAGTATGTCCCTGTCAGGCAAGGAGGAAATGGTCGAGTAAGGGAACCATGGTGTACCAAAAAAGTTAATTCGCTGGTTAAAAGGAAAAAGGAGGCTTATGTCAGGATGAGGCTTAAAGGCTCAGTTAGTGCAATGGATAGCTATAGATTAGCCAGGAGGGAGCTAAAGAGTGAGTTGAGGAGAGCTAAAAGGGGACACGAGAAGACTTTGGCTGATAGGATCAAGGAGAATCCTAAAGCTTTCTTTAGATAAGTTAAGAATAGAAGATTGGTTAGGGCAAGATTAGGGCCAGTCAGAGACAGCAGTGGGAAGTTGTGCGTGGAGCCTGAAGAGATTGGAGAGGCACTGAACAATTATTTCTCTTCGGTATTCACGCAGGGAGATGTAAATGTAGTTGTGGAGAACACTGAGGTACAGGGTTGCAAACTGGGAAGTATTGAAGTAGATAGGGAGGATGTGCTAGATATTCTTGAGGGTTTGAAGTTAGATAAGTCCCCTGGGCCGGACGGGATTTACCCTAGGATTCTCTGGGAGGCAAGAGAGGCGATTGCAGAGCCTCTGGCTCTGATCTTCAGTCGTTGTTGGTTATGGGTATAGTTCCGGACGACTGGAGGATAGCGGATGTGGTCCCATTGTTCAAGAAGGGGAAGAGAGACTTTCCAGGGAATTATAGGCCAGTGAGTCTTACTTCTGTTGTGGGCAAAGTATTGGAGAGAATTATTAGGGATAGGATTTATAGTTATTTAGAGAGAAATGAATTGATTGGGGATAGTCAGCATTGTTTTGTGAAGGGTAGGTCGTGCCTTACTAACCTTATTGAGTTTTTTGAAAAAGTGACCAAAGAGGTGGATGGGGTAAGGCAGTTGATGTGGTATATATGGACTTTAGTAAGGCGTTCGATAAGGTGCCCCATGGAAGGCTTCTGCAGAAAATGCAGATGTATGGGATTGAGGGTGATTTAGCTAATTGGATCAGGAATTGGCGAGCTGATAGAAGGCAGAGGGTGGTGGTTGATGGAAATTATTCATCATGGAGTTCAGTTACAAGTGGTGTACCTCATGGATCTGTTTTGGGGCCCCTGCTGTTTGTAATTTTTATAAATGATCTGGATGAGGGTATTGAAGGATGGATTAGTAAATTTGCGGATGACACCAAAGTCGGAGGAGTGGTAGATAGTGAAGAGGGTTGTTCTAGTTTGCAGAGAGACTTGGACAAGTTGCAGAGCTGGGCCGAGAGGTGGCAAATGGATTTTAATGCGGAAAAGTGTGAGGTAATTCACTTTGGCAGGAATAACAAATGTGTAGAGTATAGGGCTAATGGTAGGACTCTTAATAGTGTTGAAGAACAGGGGGATCTTGGTGTTTATGTGCATAGATCCCTGAAAGTTGGCAATCAAGTCGATAAGGTTGTTAAGAAGGCATACGGAGTCTTCGCTTTTATTGGTAGGGGGATTGAATTTCGGAGCCGCAACGTCATGTTGCAACTGTACAAAACTCTAGTGCGGCCGCACTTGGAGTATTGTGTGCAGTTCTGGTCCCACATTATAAGAAAGATGTGGAGGCATTGGAGAGGGTACAGAGGAGGTTTACCAGGATGTTGCCTGGTATGGAAGGCAGGTCCTATGAAGAGAGGCTGAGGGATTTGAGGTTGTTTTCGTTAGAAAGAAGGCGGCTAAGAGGAGACTTATTGAAACATATAAGATGATTAGAGGTTTAGATAGGGTGGACAGTGATAGCCTTTTTCCTAGGATGGTGAAAGCTAGCACGAGGGGACATAGCTTTAAATTAAGGGGTGGTAGTTATAGGACGGATGTCAGAGGTACGTTCTTTACCCAGAGGGTGGTAAGGGTATGGAATGCCCTGCCTGCTGCAGTTGTAGATGCACCAAGTTTGGTGGTGTTTAAGAGGTTAGTAGATAAGTTTATGGATGAAAAGGGAATGGTTTAGGTTAGAGGGTCATTGCTTTCTCTTAATTGGTCAGCGCAACATCGAAGGCCGAAGGGCCTGTTCTGCGCTGTAATGTTCTATGTTCTATGTTCTAAATTGGTGGAAGTAAAGGGAAAAGTATAATTCAAGGATAGTGATGAGGACAGTGAGAAAAAGCAATAAAATCATAGTCAAAGGCTTGATGGAGATCTATTTAAAGGTGTCCATGCATTGCCAAGGTTTGATAAGAAAAATGTGGAATCCTTTTTCATTTCCTTTGAGGAAGTAGCCAAACAAATGAAATGGCCACAGACTATGTGGGTATTGCTGATTCAAACAAATTGGTAGGTAGAGCTATTGAGGTGTTTGCATCATTATCAAAGGAGATACCTGGGAAATATGATGAAATGGAAAAATCTATCTTAGTTGCATGTGAATTAGTATCAGAAGCCTGTAGACAGCAGTTTAGAAATCTAAGGAAAGAACCTGAGACAGTAATTTTGTCGGTGGATAAGGGCTTTGAAGCTCTTAGAGAAATGATTATTTTTAAAATTTTAGGATTTAAAAAATGCACTTCCTGATGTACTGAGAACTCATCTGGAAGAGCAGAGGATTAAAACTGCTAGGTTAGCAGCAGTTCATCGATCAGAGTTTGGTTTCCAACATCAGTTTTAACCTGTGAGGGATAGGAACTGGGGAAGAGAAATCCTCAGGCGGTAAATCTAATAAGTAGATCTAATGCAGGGGGGTGACAATACAATAAATGGCAGAACCATCAGGAGTATAGACACAATGAGGGATCTGGGTGTGCAAGTCCACAGATCCCTAAAGGCGATAGCACATGTGGAAAAAGTAGTGAAGAAGGCATATGGCATGCTTGCCTTTATTGGATGGGGCTTAGAGTATGAAGTTAACATATGAAGTTGAAAATATATAGAACGTTGATTAGGCCACATCTGGAATACTGCATCCAGTTCTGGTCGTCGCCACATTACCAGAAGGACGTGGAGGCTTTGGAGAGAGTGCTGAAAAGGTTTACCAAGATGTTGTCTGGTATGGAGTGTATTAGCTATGAGATGAGATTGAGTAAACTAGGGTTGCTCTCCCTGGAAAGATGGAAGCTGAGGGGCGAACTGTAGAAGTTTATAAAATTATGAAGGGCACAGATAGGGTGAACAGTTGGAAGCTTTTTCCCAAGTCAGAAATGACAAACACAAGGGGTCACAAGTTCAAGGTAAGGGGGGCAAAGTTCAGTACAGATATGCTGGGTCATATTTTACACAGAGGGTGGTGGGGGTCTGGAATGCACTACCAAGCAAGGTGGTCAAGGCAGACATACTTTTAAGACTTATCTAGTTAGCCACATGAACAGACTGGGAGTAGACAGATACAAACGGATGGCCTAGTTAGGAACACATGATCAGTGCAGGCTTGGAAAGTCAAATTGCCTGTTCCTGTATTATATTGTTCTTTGTTCTAAAGGTAAAGGAGATCTTGTGGGAGTAATAAAGACAGTGTAACTCGGGTTACAAAAGAAATATTGTTGGGTGGAAAATAAATGAAAAGCCTGAGGTGTTTTCAAAGTAATAAATTAGGCCATGCAAGTTGCAGTTTTTAGTTTAAGAAAATCACTGGAAAGAGTGTGTGGTAAAACAGGATAAGTCAGTGAGATTTGTTAAGGAGGAAAGGAAAGGAAAGTTAAAGCAAACAAGGTGCAAAAGAATAATAGCCTGGGACAGGTATTGGTTGATAAGAAGGTGCCAGATTTCTTTAAAGAATTTAATTGTGTGGATAAAATTTACTCATGTGTACCAGAAGGAGTAGGTAAAAAAGTTAAAATATTCAGAGATACAGGAGCAAGTCAATCTTTGATGATAAAAGATGAGGAGTTATATAGTTTGAAAGAGATATTGCCAGAAAAGATGGTAATATGTGGAATTCAGGATGAGAAGAGCAGTGTTCCACTAATTAGGCAGGGTTGAAGAGTGCATTGAAGAGTGGTGAAGTGGCAGTAGGAGTAATAGAGAAATTATTATATCCAGGAATTCAGTTTATCTTGTGTAATGATATAGCTAGTTTACAGGTGAGATGATGCCTAATGTGGTTGAAAAGCCAGTAGCGAATCAAACAACTGAGTTTTGAATGATACATGTTCTGGGATTTTCCCTGATATGTATTAACAAGGTGACAAAGTCACAGGTTAAGGCAAGAGGAGAAATCAAAGAGTGAAAATAAAAAAGTTGAAGTTCAATTGTAGAAATAATTTTTGATCAGACAGTTGAAAATAATAAGAACAGGTGGAGGATGAGGTGGATATTTTTAGTTAGGGAAAGTTGGTAAGTTACGAAAGAAAAATATAGAAATAAAATAGTTGAAGCAGAAAACATACCCAGAAGGGGATTCTGAATGTATATCAGAACATTATTACTTTAAAAGTTATGTCTTAATGAGGAAATGGAGACCATTACATATTCAGGCAGATGAAAAGAGGGCAGAAACTCATCAAGTACTATTGCAATAGGGTATAGAAAGGAAGTGTTGCAGGTAGCCCAAGAGGCAGCATTAGAAGATCATTTAGGAGTAAGGAAAAAGGAGCTAAAATCTAAAAACATTTTTGTTGACCTAGACTGGAGAAAGATGAGGTTAAATTTCACTGATCATGTCACACTTGTCAAGTCATTGCAAAACCTCAACAGTGACAAAACCAGCATCCTTAATTCCCATTCCAGCATTTGAGGAAACTTTTACAAGA
This sequence comes from Sphyrna mokarran, assembly GCA_024679065.1. Lineage (NCBI taxonomy): Eukaryota > Metazoa > Chordata > Chondrichthyes > Carcharhiniformes > Carcharhinidae > Sphyrna > Sphyrna mokarran. The sequence continues at coordinate 40,968,301 of JAGIQG010000010.1, read as the reverse complement.
ATATTAGTTGATTGCATAGGATCTGCTGTAAGGAATTTTGAAGGTGGCCAATTGTGTCTTAAACTAAGACAATTCAAAACTCACAAGGAAATATTCCTGTGCAAAGATGTACTAGAATTTATTTAATGTAAAACATGGATAAGACAATACCAATGTACAATTCACTGGAGTCTCATGAAGGGTTAAATAGCTCTGAAACAGAGCAATACAACCTCTCCATTAGATCTGAAGCAGAGAGTCAAATATAGGTCAATTATACTTTTTTTTTTCTAATCAATAATTCTGCCTTTTATTAGCTTAAAATCAATTTCATTTAATGGCTTTTCTGAGGCAGCAGCAAGTGTAGACAGTGCCAGTGGATGGGATGCTGGTTTGAGTGATGGACTGAGCTTCATTCATGACTCTTTGGTTTTTATTGTAGTCTTGGACAGAACAAAAGCCATACCAAGCTGTGATATAACAGAAATAGTGCTTTCTATGATGCATCTGTAAAAGTTGGTGAGAATCAGAGCAGACATGCCAGATTTCCTTAGTCTTCTGAGAAAGTACAGGAGTTGTTGGGCCTTCTTAACTGTAGTGTTGGCATGGGGCAACCAGGGCAAGTTGTTGGTGATCCTAAAAACTTGGAAGATCTTGACCATTTCTACTTCAACCCCGTTGATGTTGATAGGGGCATCTCTTCCACTATGGTTCCTGAAGTCAATGACTATCTATTATATTTGTTGACATTAAGGGAGAGATTATTCTCATCGCACCAGTTCAACAGATTGTCCATCTTTTTACTATATTCCATTTCATCATTGTTTGAAATTCAACCCACTATAGTGTGTCATCAGCAAATTTGAAAATCGAGTTGGAGAGGAATTTATGCGGAACTTTATCAAAAGCTTTCTGAAAATCAAAATAGATAACAACTGCTTGTTCTTCCTCATCTTTTCTACTGGTCACATCCTCAAAAAGCTCCAGTAATTTTATAAAACATGATTTCTCTTTCATAAATCCATTTTGACTTGATTGACTTTGTCTAATTTCTTTGATAATTTCTAAATGTTTTGTTACCACAATTTTCATAATGGAGTCTACTAATTTCCCCATTCTTTCTGTTAGGCTAACCAGTCTGTAATCTCATCTTTTCTCCCGCCTTCCTTTCTTAAGGAGGGAAGGTTACATTTGCCATCCTGTCTGCTGGGACAATTCCAGAATCTTCTGAATTTTGGGAGATGACAACCAATGCATAAACACTTGCTGTTTCTCTTGCCTTTAGTATCTTGTGATATCAATTATCAGGCCTAGTGATTTCACTCCCATTAATTTCTCCAGCTTTTTTTCGTAATATAATTGCTTTTAATTCTTTCTTCTCACTAGACACCTAGTTTACCAGCATTTCTGTGAAGTTATTTGTGTTGTCCTCAGTGAAGACAGAACTAAAATGGTTGTTTAATTGCTCTGTAATTTCCTTGTTCTCTAGTATAAATGTTATCCTTCTGGACTATAAGGGACCTACATTTGTCTTCACTTTTTTTTTTATTTTTGCACGCTTATAGAAGACTTTATGGTCTGCTTTTATGTTACTTCATGTTTACCCTCATATTCTATTTGTCCCTTCTAAACCGTACCCAATCCTCACTCTTGCTACTTTTTCTACTAGCTTTTATATGACTTCATTGTTCCCTTGGAGCAGCACGGAGAGGCAGCGATTTGGGAAAGCGTGAAGTTTGTGTGTTAAGTACTTTTTTAACTTTTCTCTTTGTTTAAAATAGCGAGCGGGGGTAGTTTTTGCCGTTTTTATTTAAACTAACTAGAAACCGGAAGTCATCATTAGGAGGCTGCCGGTAGTTGTAGTTTTCTAGCTATATAAGTACTAACCTCTGGGTATCGGCCTCATTGTTCCCTTGGAGCAGCATGGAGAGGCAGCGATTTGGGAAAGCGTGAAGTTCGTGTGTTAAGTACTTTTTTAACTTTTCTCTTTGTTTAAAATAGCGAGCGGGGGTAGTTTTTGCCGTTTTTATTTAAACTAACAAGAAACCGGAAGTCGTCACTAGGAGGCTGCCGGTAGTTGTAGTTTTTCTCTGTCTCTATAAATAAGATGCGGTATTGATGTATCAGAAAATTAGCACACCAATTATAATCCAACGATTATGTAGTAAAACTTTTTACTAAATAATCTTGATAAATGGTTTGCTAATCACTGAGTCTATAAATTGGTCCAGAGAGGAAACCCGATACTCTACACAGGTAGAGTATCCCACCCTCCCCCCTCCTCTAACCTAATAATAAAAGTGTGTGGGAAGTTTTTTTTTCTCTCTCTCCTTAAAGTAAATAAAGTATCAGGGATGGCAGTGCAGGCAGTCCATTGCAACTCCTGTAGTATGTACGAGGTGAGGAACACCAGTAGTGTTCCTGCTGATTATACCTGCAGGAAGTGTGCCCATTTGCAGCTCCTTGAGGATCGTGTTAAGGAGCTAGAGCTGGAATTAGAGGAACTCAGGATAATCCGAGAGGTTGAGGAGGATATTGGCAGGAGTGACAAAGAGATAGTCACTCCTAAAAGTGATCCTTGGGTAACTATTAGGAGGAGGGGTAAGAAGCAATTGGGTAGACAATCCCCTGGGGCTGTTCCCCTCCGAAACAAATTTTCTGTCTTGGATGCTACAGTTGAGGAAGAATCAACTGGAGATGGCCAAAGGGAGCAGGTCTCTGGGGGTGAGCCAGCTGAGAATGCGCAGGTGGGTAGGGGGAATAAGAGATTGGGCCTAGTAATTGGAGACTCCATAGTTAGAGGGACAGATAGGAGAGTAAATAGTAATAAAAGTGACTCAGGGATGGTGTGTTGCCTCCCAGGGGCTGGGGTCCAGGATGTCGCAGATAGGGTTTTTAAGATTCTTAAGGGAGAGGGGAGTCAGCCCCAAGTCATAGTTCATGTAGGGACACATGATGTAGGTAGGACAAGGGAAGGGGATATTAAACAGAAATTTATGGAGTTGGGGTGGAAACTTAGGGCCAAAACAAACAGAGTGGTTATCTCTGGACTCTTGCCTGTGCCACGGGATAGTTTAGAGAAGAACAGAGAGAGGGAATGTTTGAACTCGTGGCTGCGGGGATGGTGCAGGAGGGAGGGGTTCAGTTTCCTGAACAATTGGGACTCATTCTGGGATAGGTGGGACCTCTACAAGAGAGATGGTCTACACCTGAACCAGGGGGGAACTAATATCTTGGGGGGAAAATTTGCTAAGGCTATGCAGGGGGCTTTAAACTGATTCAGAGGGGGGGGTGGGATCCTGAATAGTTGGGGTGCTAAGAGGGATGAGAGTAAGGGGGTCATAGAGGAAAGCCGTAAAACACAGCAGCATATGGGTGGGGTAGGGCATGGTTTGAAATGCGTATACTTTAATGCAAGGAGTATTCGCAATAAGGGGGAGGAACTTGCAGCTTGGACCAGTACCTGGAACTTCGATGTTGTGCCATTTCAGAGACTTGGGTAGAGCAGGGACAGGAATGGATGTTGCAGGTTCCGGGGTACAAATGCTTTAGTCGGAGTAGAGAAGGAGGTAGAAGGGGGGGGAGGAGTGGCATTATTAGTCAAAGACTGTATCACAGTGACAGAGAAGAAGTTTGATGAGGACTTGTTTGTTGAGGTAGTATGGGCTGAGATTAGAAACAGGAAAGGAGAGGTCACCCTGTTGGGAGTCTTTTATAGACCTCCTAAAAGTTCTAGAGGGGTAGAGGAAAGGATTGCAAAGTCAATTCTGGTCAGGAGTGAAAGTAATAGGGTAATTGTTATGGGGGACTTTAACTTTACTAATATTGATTGGAATAGCTATATCTCTAGCTCGTTAGAGGGGTCAGTTTTCGTACAAAGTGTGCAGGAAGGTTTTTTGACTCAGTATGTAAATAGGCCAACTAGAGGTGAGGCTACATTGGATTTGGTGCTGGGCAATGAGCCAGACCAGGTGTTAGGCTTGGAAGTTAGTGAACATTTTGGTGATAGTGACCAAAATTCGGTTACGTTCACCTTAGTGATGGACAGGGATAGGCGTGAGGCTGGGGGCAGTAGTTATAGCTGGGGGAAGGGTAATTATGAGGCCATCAGGAGAGAATTAGGGTGCAGAGATTGGACTAGGAAGCTACAGGGACTGGGAACATCTGGAATGTGGAGCTTATTCAAGGACCAGGTGCTGCGGGTCCTTGATAAGTATGTCCCTGTCAGGCAAGGAGGAAATGGTCGAGTAAGAGAACCTTGGTGTACGAAAAAAGTTGATTTGCTGGTTAAAAGGAAAAAGGAGGCTTATGTCAGGATGAGGATTGAAGGCTCAGTTAGTGCAATGGATAGCTATAGATTAGCCAGGAGGGAGCTAAAGAGTGAATTGAGGAGAGCTAAGAGAGGACACGAGAAGACTTTGGCTGATAGGATTAAGGAGAATCCTAAAGCTTTCTTTAGATATGTTAAGAATAGAATATTGGTTAGGACAAGACTAGGGCCAGTCATAGACAGCAGTGGGAAGTTGTGCGTGGAGCCTGAAGAGATTGGAGAGGTACTGAATAAATATTTCTCTTCGGTATTCAAGCAGGGTGATGTAAATGTAGTTATGGAGAACACTGAGGTACAGGGTAGCAAGCTGGAAGGTATCGAAGTAGATAGGGAGGATTTGCTAGATATTCTCGAGGGTTTGAAGTTGGATAAGTCCCCTGGGCCGGACGGGATTTACCCTAGGATTCTCTGGGAGGCAAGAGAGGAGATTGCAGAGCATCTGGCTCTGATCTTCAGGTCCTCGTTGGTTACGGGTGTGGTTCCGGAGGACTGGAGGATAGCGAATGGGGTCCCATTGTTTAAGAAGGGGAAGAGAGACCTTCCAGGGAATTATAGGCCAGTGAGTCTTACTTCTGTTGTGGGCAAAGTATTGGAGAGAATTATTAGGGATAGGATTTATAGTTATTTAGAGAGAAATGAATTGATTGGGGATAGTCAGCATGTTTTCGTGAAGGGTAGGTCATGCCTTACTAACCTCATTGAGTTTTTTGAGAAAGTGACCAGAGAGGTGGATGGGGGTAAGGCGGTTGATGTAGTATATATGGACTTTAGTAAGGCCTTTGATAAGGTGGCCCATGGAAGACTTCTACAGAAAATGCAGATGTGTGGAATAGAGGGTGATTTAGCTAATTGGATTAGGAATTGGCTGGCAGATAGAAGACAGAGGGTGGTGGTTGATGGGAGATATTCATCGTGGAGTTCGGTGACGAGTGGTGTGCCTCAGGGGTCTGTTTTGGGGCCCCTGCTGTTTGTAATTTTATAAATGATCTGGATGAGGGTATTGAGGGATGGATCAGTAAATTTGCAGATGATACTAAAGTTGGTGGTGTGGTAGATAGTGAAGATGGGTGTTTTAGTTTACAGAGTGACTTGGACAAGTTGCAGAGCTGGGCCGAGAGGTGGCAAATGGAGTTTAATGTGGAAAAGTGTGAGGTAATGCACTATGCAGAAATAATAAATGTGTAGAGTATAGGGCAAATGGTAGGATTCTTAGTAGTCTAGATGAACAGAGGGATCTTGGTGTGTATTTGCATAGATCCCTGAAAGTAGGCAGTCAGGTCGAGAAGGTTGTTAGGAAGGCATATGGAGTCTTGGCTTTTATTGGTAGAGGGATTGAATTTCGGAGCCGCAACGTCATGTTGCAACTGTAAAAAACTCTAGTGCGGCCGCACTTGGAGTATTGTGTGCAGTTCTGGTCCCCACATTATAAGAAAGATGTGGAGGCTTGGGAGAGGGTACAGAGGAGGTTTACCAGGATGTTGCCTGGTATGGAGGGCAGGTCTTATGAGGAGAGGCTGAGGGATTTGAGGTTGTTTTCGTTAGAAAGGAGGAGGCTAAGAGGGACCTGATCGAAACATATAAGATGATTAGAGGTTTAGATAGGGTGGACAGTGATAGCCTTTTTCCTAGGATGGAAAAAGCTAGCACGAGGGGACACAGCTTTAAATTAAGGGGTGATAGTTATAGGACGGATATCAGAGGCAGGTTCTTTACCCAAAGGATGGTTCGGGAGTGGAATGCCCTGCCTGCAGCGGTTGTAGATGTGCCAAGTTTGGTGGCGTTTAAGAGGTTAGTTGATAAGTATATGGAAGAGAAGGGAATGGTTTAGTTTGGAGGGGCATTGCTTTTTATATTGGTCGGCGCAACATCGGAGTCCGAAGTGCCTGTTCTGTGCTGTAATGTTCTATGTTCTATGTTCTCTTTAGATCTAATACTATCCTTAATTTCTTTTGTTATTCATGACTGACTGCACCAGAAAACAATACAAATCTGTTACAATACCGGACCAGATGGGATGTACCCCAGGTTAATGTGGGAGGTGAAGGAAGTGGTTGCAGAGCCCCTGGTGATGATATTTGCGTCGTCCATGGAAACGGGAGAGGTTCCGTAGAATTGGACGATTGTGGATGTGGTTCCTATCTTTAAGAAAGGGAACAGGGATAGTCCAGGAAATTACCGACCAGTGAGTCTGACTTCAGTGGTTGGTAAGCTGATGGAGAGGCTTCTGAGGGATAAAGATTTATGAACATTTGGAAAAGTTTAGACTGATTGGAAATAGTCAGCATGGTTTTGTCAAGGGCAGGTCATGCTTTACGAGTCCAGTTAAGTTCTTCGAAAATGTGACTGAATACATTGACGAAAGAAGAGCGGTGGACGTAGTGTACATGGACTTTAGCAAGGTGTTTGATAAGGTCCCCCATGCAAGGCTTCTGGAGAAGGTGAGATGGCATGGGATCCAAGGGGCTTTGGCCTCGTGGATCCAGAACTGGCTTGCCGGCAGAAGGCAGAAAGTGGTTGTGGATGGGTCTTGTTCTGCATGGAGGTCAGTAACCAGTGGAGTGCCCCAGGGTTCTGTTCTGGGACCCCTGCTGTTTGTCATTTTCATAAATGACCTGGATGAGGAAGCGGAGGGATGGGTTAGTAAGTTCGCCGATGATACAAAGGTCGGTGGTGTTGTGGATGGTCTGGAGGGATGTCAAAAGTTGCAGCTGGACATAGACAGGATGCAAGACTGGGCGGAGAAGTGGCAGATGGACTTCAATGTGGATAAATGTCTGGTGGTCCATTTTGGCAGGAATAATGGGATGAAGGAGTACAATATAAGGGGTAGGAGTCTTAGCTGTGTTGTAGAGCAGAATGATCTCAGGCTCCGGTTCCATAGGACTCTTAAATTGGCCTCGCAGGTGGAGGAAGTGGTCAAGAAGGCGTACAGTGTACTGGCCTTCATTAATCGAGGAATAGAGTTTAGGAGTCAGGAGGCAATGATGCAGCTCTATAAGCCCCTTGTCAGACCCCACTTGGAGTATTGAGCACAGTTCTGGTTGCCTCACAATAGGAAGGATGTAGAGGCTATTGAGAGAGTGCAGAGGAGATTTACAAGGATGCTGCCTGGATTGGGAGGCAGGCCTTATGAAGATAGGTTGAGGGAGCTGGGACTCTTCTCACTGGAAAGACATAGGTTGAGAAGCGAGCTGATAGAGGTTTATAAGATGTTGAGAGGAATAGATAGGGTGGACTCTCAGAGACTATTTCCCCAAGCTGAAATGGTCACTATGAGAGGACACAGATTTAAGGTGCAGGGAAACAAATACAGAGGGGATGTTAGGGGTAAGTTTTTCACTCAGAAGGTGGTGAATGAATGGAATCGGCTGCCATCGGAGGTTGTTGAGGCAAACTCGCTGGGGTCTTTTAAAAGACTTCTGGATGAGTATATGGAAACGAATGGGTTAGGGGGTTATAGATAGATCTGTGGATTGGTAGATGTGATCGGCGCAACTCGTGGGCCGAAGGTCCTGTTTGTGCTATATTGTTCTATGTTCTATGTTCAATGTTCAATACATGCATACATTTCTTAAATATTAGTCATTGTCTATCCAGTATCATGCCTTTTAAAGAACTTTCCCAGTCTATCTTAGCAAATTCATGGCTCCATGTTCATAGTGTCCTTTGTTTAGATTTAGGACATTAGTTTTAGTTCAGATTTTTTCACTTTTCATTCTAGTGAAGAATTCTAACATGTAATGGTCACTGTTCCCTAAAGGACCCAAACAACAAGATTACTAATGAACTCTTTCTTATTGTATATAACCAAATCTAGGATAACATTTTCCCTGATTGGTTCCTCAATGTACTGGTCGAAAAAAATTATCTTATATACGCTCCAGGAAATCAGCTACCAAGATATTATTGCTAATTTGATTTGACCAGTTTGTATGTAGATTGAATAAAAACAGTGACTGTTATAAGAATTCAGCAGATCTAGCAGCATCTGCGGAGACAGAATCAGTTAATGTTTAGCGTCCATATGACTCTTCTTCAGTCCTCCAGCATCTGCAGTATTTTGCTTTTATTATACGTAGGTTAAAGTCACTCATGATTATGTATGTTAATAACATGCTTATTGTATGTATCTTTATTTTCCTGATTAATGCCATCCCTATTAATGTTTCAAACCAGATAGTCAATCCCAACTAATGCTTTCCAAACCTTCTTGCTTCTTAGTTCCACCCTGACAGATTTTCTGAGCTAATAACTTGCCTCCCTATTGCACTGATTTGTCCTTCATCCCACCTCTTATTCCTTTTTGTTTGTTCTTCCTAAACATCGAGTGTCCTTGCATATTCAATTCCCAGTCATGTCTCTGTAATTGCAATCATATTGTACTTTTTATATCTATCTGTGCTGTTAAATTGCCTAGCTTATTGCAAATGCTCTATGCATTCAAATATAGACTTGTCTTTATAAACATTTTTACACTTGTTTTTTGTAATATGGATTGATTTGCTGCTTGCCCTTGTTCCCTCTGCTTTCCAGTTTCATTTCTACTTTTCTGCCTTTTATTTATACATTATGGTCTTCGATTATAGAAAGTCATGAATAGTCACATTGCATTGATTCAATTCGAGTGATAGAATCTTATAACATGGAAGAAGAACATTTGGCCCATTCTGCCTCTTGGAGTAAACTTTAACAGTACAGTTCAGTAAAATGGGTGATAGTGATTCAATAGCCCACTGTACTGTCTCCTGATTCTGAGGAGAAATCAAGCACACCTTTTATGTTACCTCAAATAATCAAGATGTAAATGTCAGTGTCTGAGGATATTAATGGAGAACTCGACTCTCAATACAGAATGCAGGCAGTGCTGGCAGTGGAACTTTAAAGATCATTGGATGCCTCATTACAATGCCTCATTATGTCTCCAATGTACAGGAGAGAGTGACCCTACATGATTTAAAGGACTGATGCACAAATGAAAGTCACAGATAAAATTATGGGATGAAAACAGTTGTTCTCTGTTTCCACAATGGTTCCTATACCATTTCTAGTGTTTTTAGTTTTATTTAGAAATGTCAAGATGTTTGGATGAGGTTCCTGTGAGAATTTGAAAACAATTCAGGAAAAGAAAAATCTGGGTTCCGCTTTAAAGGGGTATCCCATGGCATAATACTGAGCGCACGAAGGTTGTAGAAAGTCTTATTGTCTTGTACCAAAAAAAGAAAATTCTTCTAAAACATACCTCCAGTGTCTGAAAAGCTAAACAGCGGGACTGTTGAGCTCAGATTCAATTCAAGAGGCATTTTATTAACCTAACCAGGACAGACAATGTGAGCAATGTTGTACGTTCACCTAGATCCTGCTGTGCACATCCCTGTTAGACAATTATTTTCTTATTTTTTGAACTGAGGCAGTAATGTGTTTGCTAATTCATTGTTACTTTTCAATAAAAATTATTCATCTTAAACAGCTTAACCCACTGTTTAGAGCTATATTTTACAGAGCCTTCTCACCCTGTCACCATGCTTTCTCCACCCTCCCTCCCCCGATTGGCCATTACAAAACTGGGGACACCTTAGTTTTAGCAGCATATATCATTCCATTTCAATGCATGTCCTCACTTTCCCTTCCTCCAACCTTCACTGCCGGTCTGCCTCAATCCTGATATCACCTCAGTCAACTCATCTAATCCTCGAATGTATGCTTGTGCCATTCATTTGGCCAATAGTATCCCTGATAGAATGCATTTTACCCATTGGGCTAAATTGAGCGTGTGTGGCATGGGTCTAGCCAGCAGATCCCAAAGTGTGTTCCATTGCCACATGAGAGAAATGTGACTGGACAACCTCAATTTTGTGACCTGATTAGTTAATGACCAGAACCTGTCCGCTGCTGGCACAGGGCAATAAGGCATCAATTTCAGTGCAACCTGATGCAGAGACAGGTACTGGTGCCATTTTTAAAGGTCTGCCAAAGCAGCAGTCAATCCTGCCTGGTACACTTCAAACTATGTAGCAGCACTGCAGAGAGAGCACGTTCAATAGGGTAGAGACTGAGCACTGTGCAATACATGAACCATCCAAATGAAGGCCTCACGCTCAACTGGACACTTGCTGAGATAACCAGGAAACCAGTGAGAAGATTTTGGGTTGTTTAATACTTCAACAATGCCTTCCTGCAAGTTCTCTTCAAGTCTGCAAGGGCAAGGTAGGAACTTTTCTTGCATAAGGGCATAAGACATATCCTACCCAGCCAAACAAGCTGATATGGAGATAGCAGCTGGAGGTCAGCTGCCATGGGACTCATCTCCCAATCCTGGGAGCAGAACTACAAATGGGTCAATGATATCCTTTTCTCCACCTGGGTGAGTCCAACTGGGTGGGTATATCAATCTTTTGATAAGGAGACCAAATCTGCACATTATATGCCAAATACGGTCTCACCAAGGCATTCCACAGCTGAAGCAAGACACCCATGTCCCATCCTCAAGTCCTCTTGCAATGGAGGCCAATGTAGAATTTGCTTTCATATCATTAGAGGATGCAGTGGTGCAGTATTATTGTCACTGGACTCAGAGACCCAAGTGAATCCTTTGGGGACATGGATTCAAATCCCACCACAGCAAATGTTGAAACTAAAAATCTGAAATTAAAATTCTAATGATGACCGTGAAACCATTGTTGATTGTTGTAAAAACACAGCTGGTTCACTAATATCCTTTTGGCAAAGGAAGTCTGGAGTGCTTACCTGGTCTGCATCAATGCGATTGATTGTTTAATGTCCATTGAAAGGGGCTAATAAGCCATTCATTTCAAAAGCAATTAGGAATAGGAAATAAATATTGGCCCTGCCAGTGATGCCTACATCCCTGAATGAATTAAATATTATTGCTTTCAATGACTAGTGTACAACATCATGTCCCTTTGTAAGTCAACATTTCCCAATCTATCACCATTTAAATAATATACTGCCATTCTGCTTTTCCTACCAAAATGGTAGGAAAGTATTAGCCCACTTCCTCCACTTGTCGAAATCACCTTGAAGCTCTTAACATCTCTTCATCATTCACATTCTCCACAAGTTTTGTGTTGTCAGCAAACTTGGAAGTAAAGCGTTTGTTTTCCTTATCCATATCATTGATGTACATTGTGAATAGCTGGAGCTATTCCTGCTCGTTAATGGCCTGCTGGAATAGCTGGAATAGCTGGAGCTATTCCTGCTCGTTAAAGTGCCAATTCCTGCTCGTTAATGGCCTGCTGCCAAGAAATACCATTTATTCCTGTCTGTAAACCAATTCTTAATATATTCCAATATATTGCCAATGTATAGGTACAGAAGGTAGCCAGTCAACTATTGTGTATGTATTAGATCTTTGAAAGAACTATTCAATTCATCCTACTCACGTGCACTTGTCCAATAAAATTGTCTTGTCCAACTCTTATATCCAATTTTCTTTTGCATGTTATTATTGAATCTGCTTCTGCCAAAATTTCAGATAGTGCATTACAAATTATAACAGTTAGCTGCATATAAATGTTGCCTCATCTCTACATAGGTTATTTTGGATATAGATTCATTAGCAATTTATGTATAAACTGTGATGGAAGTGCTATTGCAGGAATAAATAACAGATACATATTGAAAAAAGGTCTTTGGCATAAATAATGCAGGAAAATTTTATACACGTTCACCACATGGGCTGCTACCATTCAGGGAGAAGGTCCTGCATTACCTTTTCAAGGGCAAATAACAATAGTCAATAATGCTGGCACCAAGAAATCTTATGGAATCCGTTATGCAGACTGAAGAATGTTGGGCACTGGTCATGGGCGACTTTACTTCATCTGGCACTTAGACTAGAGTCTTATTCTAATCTTAATATGAAAAACATTGCGGAGTGCTAATCCCAATCACTGCTGTTTTAGTGAACATGTGCACATGTCGTGGTAAGGACTCTTGATCATCTTCTAAGTCAATTGAAGCAGCTAGTGTATCTAATGTTTGGTGTCCATTTACAATGGACAATTCAAAGGTTACCTACAAAAAAATGAAATGTTGGAACTGTTCACTAGACATCTTTCATAAATCTGCCCTTCTTTCTTTGTGTGATGACTTCAAGTAACTGATGCATGTGCAGAGGCCCGCCAGTGCAAGGAATGAATGTTAGGATTGTTTCTGGGTCCTAATATCATTGGAAAAGAGTGGGGGGAGGGGAACAATCTCTTTCTATGTCAGCAGACGGCTAGTTGGCTTTAGGGTAGTTTGAGCAACCAATTAGCAGATTACAGAGGAAGGTCAGAAAGAGAGCCACCTAATTTTAACCAACAACTGAATCGCTTGCTATGGCATTGTTGCTAAAGGAGCAGAATAGGCAAAGGGCTGAACTTAGAACAGTGCTTTACAGATGTAACCTGGTGCTCCTTCTGAGGGATTGGAGGGCAATCCTCTTTCCAGGAAGTTGCAGTATTGCAGACTGTCATAAAATTGGAGTCAATGACCTGCAGTCAGGAGCAATCTGATAGTGTGACTGCAAATAGTTGATACCAAGGATAAGTCTCTAGGTCTGACAGTCCAGCAGACAATGAGACTGAGGAGCCTGAGGCACATGTTATTCCTGTACACAGGGGAATGTGATTCTGGGTCACTTACTGACTTAGAACATAGAACATAGAACATAGAACATTACAGCACAGAACAGGCCCTTCGACCTTCGATGTTGCGCCGACCAATATAAAAAGCAATGCCCCTCCAAACTAAACCATTCCCTTCTCTTCCATATACTTATCAACTAACCTCTAAAACGCCACCAAACTTGGCGCATCTACAACTGCTGCAGGCAGGGCATTCCACTCCCGAACCACCCTTTGGGTAAAGAACCTACCTCTGATATCCGTCCTATAACTATCACCCCTTAATTTAAAGCTGTGTCCCCTCATGCTAGCTTTCTCCATCCTAGGAAAAAGGCTATCACTGTCCACCCTATCTAAACCTCTAATCATCTTATATGTTTCAATAAGGTCCCCTCTTAGCCGCCTCCTTTCTAACGAAAACAACCTCAAATCCCTCAGCCTCTCTTCATAAGACCTGCCCTCCATACCAGGCAACATCCTGGTAAACCTCCTCTGTACCCTCTCCAATGCCTCCACATCTTTCTTATAATGTGGGGACCAGAACTGCACACAATACTCCAAGTGCGGCCGCACTAGAGTTTTGTACAGTTGCAACATGACGTTGCGGCTCCGAAATTCAATCCCTCTACCAATAAAAGCCAAGACTCCATATGCCTTCCTAACAACCTTCTCGACCTGACTGCCTACTTTCAGGGATCTATGCACATACACACCAAGATCCCTCTGTTCATCTAGACTACTAAGAATCCTACCATTTGCCCTATACTCTACACATTTATTATTTCTGCCAAAGTGCATTACCTCACACTTTTCCACATTAAACTCCATTTGCCACCTCTCGGCCCAGCTCTGCAAATTGTCCAAGTCCCTCTGCAAACTATAACACCCCTCTTCACTATCTACCACTCCACCGACTTTAGTGTCATCTGCAAATTTACTAATCCATCCTTCAATACCCTCATCCAGATCATTTATAAAAATTACAAACAGCAGGGACCCCAAAACAGACCCCTGAGGTACACCACTTGTAACCGAACTCCACGATGAATATCTCCCATCAACCACCACCCTCTGTCTTCTATCTGCTAGCCAATTCCTAAACCAATTAGCTAAATCACCCTCTATCCCATACATCTGCATTTTCTGCAGAAGTCTTCCATGGGCCACCTTATCAAACGCCTTACTAAAGTCCATATATACCACATCAACCGCCTTACCCCCATCCACCTCCTTAGTCACTTTTTCAAAAAACTCAATGAGGTTAGTAAGGCACGACCTACCCTTCACAAAACCATGCTGACTATCTCCAATCAATTCATTACTCTCTAAATAACTATAAATCCTATCCCTAATTATTCTCTCCAACACTTTGCCCACAACAGAAGTAAGACTCACTGGCCTATAATTCCCTGGAAGGTCTCTCTTCCCCTTCTTGAACAATGGGACCACATTCGCTATCCTCCAGTCCTCCGGAACCACACCCGTAACCAACGACGACCTGAAGATCAGAGCCAGAGGCTCTGCAATCTCCTCTCTTGCCTCCCAGAGAATCCTAGGGTAAATCCCGTCCGGCCCAGGGGACTTATCCAACTTCAAACCCTCGAGAATATCTAGCACATCCTCCCTATCTACTTCGATACCTTCCAGTTTGCTACCCTGTACCTCAGTGTTCTCCATAACTACATTTACATCACCCTGCGTGAATACCGAAGAGAAATATTTATTCAGTGCCTCTCCAATCTCTTCAGGCTCCACGCACAACTTCCCACTGCTGTCTATGACTGGCCCTAATCTTGCCCTAACCAATCTTCTATTCTTAACATATCTAAAGAAAGCTTTAGGATTCTCCTTAATCCTATCAGCCAAAGTCTTCTCGTGTCCTCTCTTAGCTCTCCTCAATTCACTCTTTAGCTCCCTCCTGGCTAATCTATAGCTATCCATTGCACTAACCGAGCCTTCAAGCCTCATCCTGACATAAGCCTCCTTTTTCCTTTTAACCAGCAAATCAACTTTTTTCGTACACCAATGTTTCACCAATGTTCAGATCTATAGCGCTGTTCAGGACTTCCCATCTTTGAAACACACTGTATCTTGTGAAAAATGAACCAACATCTTTGATCACAGAGGCTAGCAGTGTCCTGTCTGTCACTTTTGTCCTTGCTGGAAAAATGGGCTCATAGTTCCCACAAAAGGGTTAGGGCAAGAGGAGGTGTTCCCTTTCTAAACATAATCACTGACATGGAAGATAGCCACATAAAAATCATAAGAACCCAGAAAGTTGTGCATTGTAAAATGGGCATCCTTTGTGGAGAGAGTAAATGAAAACTCCAATGGGTAGACTAAAGAGATAGAGTGCACACAACCTGTCTGACTGCATGCCAAATACATAGTTGCATTGGGAAACCTCAACACTGCAGAAGTTAGTTCAGATGGGGGTGAATTTTATGATTTTCCCCACAACGGGAATTGTAGTGGGCAACGGGTGGACCATGGAAATGCCCACTGACCTTGGGCAGAATTTTCCAGTTTCAGGATGAGCACAGCAGAAAATTCTGCTCATGATCTCTTCTTATGTCCCTAGAGGTTCCAACATCGAGGCACAAAGACTTATTCCTGTAGCATAACCAAGCCATGCGTCACCATAGTAAACCTCAGAACAAGCATTGAATACAGAAGTTGGGATATCTTGTTAAAGTTGTACAAAACTTTAGTAAGGCCACACTTGGAATACTGTGTGCAGTTCTGGTCACTATTATAGAAAGAATATTATTAAACTAGAAAGATGCAGAAACAATTTATTAGGATGCTACCAGGACTTGAAGATTTGAGTTATAAAGAGAGGCTGGATAGACTGGGGCTTTTTTCTCTGGAGTGTAGGAGACTGAGGGGTGACCTTATAGACATCTACAAAAGTAATGAGGGCATAGAAAAGGTAGATAATCAATATCTTTTCTCAAATCTAGAGGAATTTAAAACTAGAGGGCATAGGTTTAAGTTGAAAGGGGAGAGACACAAAAATATTCAGACAGGCAATTTTTTCACATAGAAGGTGCTGAGTGTCTGGAACAAATTGCCAGAGGTAGTAGTGGAGGCGGGTACAATTTTGTCTTTTAAAGAGTTACATAGATAAGATGGATATAGGGGAATATGGACCAAATGTGGGCAATTGAGATTAGCTTAGGGATTTAAAAAAAGGGGTGGCATGGACTAGCTGGGCCGAAGGGCCTGTTTCTATACTGTAAACCCCTATAACTCTGTGACTCTAAGCAATGTCACATCTTCCAAGTGCAATCTCCACTAGAGCAAATACATTCATCTTAATGTGTCCTCAGTGCAAGGTCATCCCCATACCCTCACTTCTCGCTTTCAAACAACCGCACAACTTCAAACAGACCATTGTCTGCAGCAATCTACCCAGACTTCAGGAAAACAATGACCACAACACCACATAACCCTACCACAGCAAACTCTGCAAGATGTGCCGGATCATTGATGTGGATGCCATCATCTATTGTGAAAACACCGTCCACCAAGTACACGGTACATACTCCTGCAACTCGGCCAATGTTGTCTGCCTGATACACTACAGGAAAGGATATCCCGTGGCATGGTACATTGGGGAGATCATGCAAATGCTACAGTAATGAATGAACACCACTCGACAATCACGATGCAAGAGTATTCCCTTCGGGTTGGGGGGCACTTCAGCGGTCACGGGGGTTTGGTCTCTGATCTTTGAGTAAGCGTTTTCCAAAGCGGCCTTCACGACACATGACAGCACAGAGTCGCTGAGCAGAGACTGATAGCTAAGTTCTGCACATATGAAGACCGCCTCAACTAGGGTCTTGGGTTCATGTCACACTATTTGTAACCACCATGACTTGCCTGGGCTTGCAAAATCTCACTAACTGTCCTGTCTGGAGATAATACACATCCCTTTAACCTGTGCTTAACCCTCTTTCCACTCACATTGTCTGTACCTGTAAAGACTTGATTACTGTAAAGACTTGCATTCCAACCACTATTTTGTAAATTGAGTTTGTATTTTTATATGTCTGCACACATTTAAAGGTAGTGGCTTTCGCTACTAAATAAACCTGTTGGACTTTCACCTGGTGTTGTGAGACTTCTTACTGTGTTACCCCAATCCAATGCCAGCATCACTACTTCATTATTAAGGGAGTGCAAGTGCAGTGAGTGGCGCATTGGCAACAAATACTTGTGAGAAATTTTGAAGACTGTTTTCAGTTGAGTGTCTTGCATCTGTTGGGGTGCTGATTGGCTATTGTGCCTGTGGAAGGCGGGGGCGGTGGGTGCAAATAATCAGGGCTCCCATTCAAGAGAGGGAATGATCACAAGCTGGGGTTTTTCATGTTAACATAATGCAAGTTCCTTGCAGGACAGCAGTCAAGGGATGGGGTGAGCGGACAGCCATGTCTGCGTGTGGAGGAAGCAGGTCGTGGCCCAGCGATGACTGTATGGGAGCAGAGAGCCGTAATATCTGTGGAGAGTTGTGGGGGCCAGTGGTGCTTGTGTGGGGGAGGAGGACCATCAATGAGGTCAGCGATGAGGCTAGCAATGTCTGTGGAAGGGTTGTGGAGGCCAGCAATGAAGCCAGCGATAAGGCTAGTGGTGTCTATGAGTCATCTTTCATTCTCTCACCGTGCAGTATAAACATCTGCTACTTTCTGAGCCTTTTAGCTTTCACAATGCGTTATCTGGACTTGAAACGTCAGCTCTTTTCTCTCCTTACAGATGCTGCCAGACCTACTGAGATTTTCCAGCACTTTCTCTTTTGATGTCTGTGGGGGTTTGTTGGGCTGAGTGATGAGGCCAACAATTTCTGTGGGGGGTGATTGGGGCCAGCAATGTTTGTGGAGGACTGTCGGCCAGCGATGTATGTCTGGGGAAGTGGGGGGGTTGGGCAGCGATGTCTGTGGGAGGGCTGTGGGAGCCAGCAATGTCTGTGGGGATTGGATGGTGGTGATCTGGATATTGGGAAGTATTTTCAGTGATCTCCCAAAGATGTGCGCATGTGTGGGTTCCTGCTCATCCTGTTGATTTCAGGCTCTTTGGCATGGATAGGCTTCACCTCCATATCTTTTAATGATATTCATGATTGTGACCTCTGCAATGCGCAGAGAATCGGGTCTTAAGTTGCACTGAGAAAACAGTCATGATTTAGAACAGTTTTCTTTCCAATTCAGCACTTTTGGGAGAATCGCCCCCAATGTTACTGAAAGGCAGAACAGTCTCAAAGGGCTGGATTGTCTACTCATGTTATTATTTATGTAAGTGGTGCTGAAGAACTGGAAAAAAAAATAAATCTGAGTATACACAGACCACTCAATTTCTATTTTCATGTCAACACAACAGCTTGCACTTCTACTGGACATTTAACAGAGTAAAATGCTCCAGGCAGGTCACAGGAGCATAATCAGGCAGACAATAACAGAGCCAAAGAACAAAGACCAAAAGCTTGGTTCAAGAGTTAAGGTTTGAAGAAGTGTCTCATGGGAAGAAAGAGAGGTAAAGAGGAGGGAGTCTCACATGAAGATAGAGAAGGCTGAAGGCATGAATAAAGAAAGTAGGAAATGCACTAGAGACAGAACTTGGAGAAATGCAGAGTTCTCAGAAGTCGTAGTGCAGGAGGAGGTTACAGGAATAGGGCAGGCTATATATCCAAACATTTAAATAATACATTTACTTTGTGCAATAGAATAAAATCGAAGAAAAAAAAAGTTGAGAAATATAGCTTGTTGGAGAATAAACATTTTCTTTGCAGCATTGGATCTGAAGCAAGGACTTGCAAAACTGACTCCATGATAGCAGTACCTTTGATAAAATTACAGAATACGACGTTTCCATGGCTGATTTTCATTAGAAATGTGGAGATTGGAATTTATAACGGGACTTTAAAATGGCTTTTCTTCTTGTAGGAATGCAAATGTCACTGTGAGAATGCTGAACAATGGCAGCTACCATACCCTCTTCACTTTTTCTCAGTTTTAGATTAGATGTGCTGTTATATCTACGTCTCATAAAGTGCCCTGTATCAGTCACTTTTCTCTACATTTCTTTCACACCTTGAATAAAAATCTGGTTTGCTTTCTTACTTCATTGTACAACTTTGTTAACTGTACAACCCTCAATCAGGTCAATTCTTCTCTCAACTGTAGAAATCTGATAAATCTCCTATAAGACTCCCAAGAATGAGATCCATAATTACTTCATTTTTTAGCACTGCATATTCACAGTTTGCAGCTAATTGATATAAATCATTAATGAAGATGCTGATGCACTCTCCTGGTCTTTGGGTGTGTCTATTGAACATAATGGCATTCCTTCAAAGACTGCTGCCCCACAACGCCAGGAGCCTGGTTCAATTCCGGCCTCAGGTCACTTTTTTGGAGTTTGCACATTCTCTCCGTGTCTGCGTGAGTTTCTTCCTGGTGCTCTAGTTTCCTCCCACAGTCCAAAGATTTCCAGGTTAGGTTGATTGGCCATGCTAAATTGCCCCTAAGTGTCGGGAGGTTGGTAGGGTAAACATATGGGGTTACCAGGATAAGGTTTGGGTGGGTTGTTGTCAGTGCAGCTCAATGGGCTGAATGGCCTCCTTCTACACTATAGGGATTCTATAATTTTAAGCATCAACAGCTTTGAAAACTTCTTATACATTCTTTATACATCTCTTCAGTTAAGTCATCTGCACCACTAGTTATAGGCTTTTCCTTCCTTATCTTCACTAGTCCTGAAATTGCTCTTTACCTGTAAATCAATGATGCTAGTTCAGCCACGTCTGGACTTGATCTAGGCATTCCATGTAATGGAAGCACTCTGATAAAGATAGGGACGCAATCTTACCTGCCTTTCATGCCATGGTCCCACTGCAGCAAAGTTGGAAAATTTGGCAGCCAGGCCAATCTCTGTTGACTGTGGTGGGATGGGAAAGTCCCACTGGTGTAAATGGTAGTAAGATTCTGACCTGGATGTTTCCCAGGGTTTGATTTCACTGTTGTCTTTCCTGGAGTTCAGTTGAAGATTTTTCCACACTGACCACATCTTGAAGTTGTTTCTTTTCCAGTTGCTGACCTCTTCACCGTTACTCCTTTCATAATCATTTCTGCTATGTTATCATGTTAATCCCATATGGATCTTACAGGACATTATTCATGGTCTAGACTTAGAGACACTGCCAGAGGCAAAGCTGTTGGCAAATTTAACCTTTTATTGAACAATAATATGTACAATACAGATCTAGCACAAGACTCCACATGCAATGAACTCTCTCCTTGCTCTGTTGTCATGTGATTTTACCTCATTGATGATGTAGACTATACATTTACATATTTGAAAACTTTATACAGCCGCAGGCAGCTTCCTGCTCAAAGAATACGGAGGAGTCCAACTCCAAATTGACAGAGGGCATGACACAGTGTTTGTTCTCTTTGCAACCTCTGCTGCATCTCCCTGTCATGCTGTACATTCAGAGGAACTGGCACTGTTGCCCCCATCCCACTTGTAACATTTGGGCATCTATTTCTCTGCTATTCAAATGAGGATACAGCAACAGTCTCTCAGCAAATTGACCAATAGGCTTCCAAAAGCATTCAAAAGTACTTGCAGATACCTCCCAATAAAAACAATTCCAAAAACTTGTACTTAGCTGCAATCAGATTGTTTGGACCTGGAAATAGAAACATGGGTTTTGCCAGGAAATGAATTGTGCATATTCAGAATCCTAGCCTCACATAAGTAAATTGTTCTGTTTGACATGAAAATAGAGCCAATTCAAGATGTTCTGATGCACACAAGGGATGAAAATGCATGGGCCGCGATCAATGAAGAAAACTGTATGAATCATGTACAAACAAGTCCATGACAGAAACTGTCCTTGAGGAAGCAAAGATAAGCATCCCTTGTGCTTCTAGAATTGGCACAATGAGGTTCAATTCCTCACCCAAAAGATTTGATTAGAATATGATAAGTAAAAATGAACATTGTCAGCCAGGAAGTCCAGACAGGCAAACTATTAAATATTTTGGTCATATTTATCTATATTAACAACATAAAAACACACAGGTATTTCTGTGCAAATGAAGTGCAATAAAATTCAATAGTTTCAATTGTAGCTAAATTACTAAGAGATATCAAATATGTATTATTTTTCTGTTTACAAATCTGATATCAAAGCAATAACTTGTATTTGCATACCACTTTGCACAATTGGAGGGTGTTTCAGCCTATGAATTATGTTTGAAGAGTAGTCACTATCACAATGTAGCAGAAACCAAGAGATGTACATAGAACATAAATCAGGACAGCATAGGAACAGGCCCTTCAGCCTACAATGTTGTGCCAAACATGATGCCAGATTGAACTAAACCCTTCTGCCTGCCCTTTGTCCATCTCCTATTCCTTGCATATGCATGTGCTTATCTAAAAACCCCTTAAATATCCCTATCGTATCTGCTTCCATCATTAGCCCTGAAAGCACATTTTAGACACCTGCCACCCTTTGCGTAAAAATTGGCCAGAATTTTCTGGCCAGCGGGATTCTCTGAGCCTGCTGCAGTAAAGTGAGATTTGGCTGAGCACCAGATTCTCTGTCCTCACTTGCAGAAATGGTAGGGCATAAACAACTGGAGAATTCTGCCCATTAACTCTAGACGCCTACCACCCTCCTTGCCCCTCATGTCTCTTTTGAACTCCCCCCCCCACCTTAAGTGCATGCCACCTAGTATTAGGCATTTCAAATCTGAGAACACGTTTCTGACTGTCAATACCATCCATGCCTCTTATAACTTTTATACACTTCTATCAGATCTCCCCTCAGCTTCTGCCATTCTCGAAAAAAAACTCTAGTTTGTTCAGCCTTTCCATATAGATTATACCCTCTAATCCAGGAAGCATCCTGGTAAATCTCTTCTGCATTCTCTCCAAAGCCTCTTCATCCTTCAATGAGATAATAATCGAATGACTTATGTTTTGACGATGTTTTTTGGAGGTTATATTTAAGGTTATGTACAGAACTCTTGCTTTTGAATATAGTCCCTTGTGATCTTACACAGTCACCTGAGGGAATAGGTAGAACCTTAGATTATCATCTCACCTGAAAGATGGCACCTCTAACAATACAGAACTGCCTCAATGATGCACCAAGTTGTCAGCCTGAATTATGTGCTGAAGTCTCTGTAGGGGATCTTGAGCATGTAGCTGCTTTACTAGCATGCGAGAACGCTACCACTGAGATATGACTAACACTAATTATCTGTAGAGTATGATAAGAATCTTCATTGGTCCTTATCTCCACAGGGTCACCCTCAAAAGCTACACAGTTACTGGATGGCACATCAACATTTTTCTTGAAGAATACGTTCAAATGCCTATAGGATCTGAAATATGGCATTTTGACTTGGTACAAGAGTGTTACAAATATAGGAGAACTGGGGAACATAATACTGAACATTTTTACCTTTGCTCATATCATGATATAAATGATTGAGGCATCATTCTGAGCTAACTTTTGCCTTCTGTGTCCTTATAAATTATGCAGGGAAGAACAAAGACTATACCCACTTTATATTCTCATTCTGATGGTCCTGTTTAGCCATGTTAGTGATGTCTTTCCCAGTTGTATCAGTCCTGTGGAGAAGTTGATAAAAGAGAAAGAAATCTTCTTGAGTAAAAATTGAAAAAAGCTGGAAATATTCAGCAAGTCTGGCACATCTGTGAACTTCAATTTCCATTGCAATTTTCAATCACACCAAGGACAGATCCTTTTCTTCAAATTGCTTGTTTGCATTCTGCTGTTCTCTCCTTGAGGTTGTTGATATGGAATAACCATCAGCAGAAGTCAAAGACAAAAGGTTGCTTCGTTGACAACACACTCTGCATAGACTGAAGCACTCAATTCTTTGCAAACGTTTTTAACATCAGAACATTGACTGAGACGACTGATGTAAAAGCCAAATGGTGAAAGCCATTTAATTAGCTTTGAAGGATGTAGGTACACACTATCCTATTGTACACAGACAGCTGATCCGTAAAATCTGAAGCACAGGCTGCTTCTAATAATTCTAAGGCAGTAATGCTAAAAAAATACAATAATTTGAATTAAGTGACTTTGAATATGTTGTCAAAACATGAATTTGAATAATATAGCATGTAAAAAAAAATCACAGGAAGTGCACTATCCACATTTTAGAATAGGCCACATTAGGATCAGTTCATGACAACTTAATTTATTTGTGTTGAGTAATCAATTGTCACTGATAAGCTTTTAAGGTTTGTAAGACATAGGTGCTATTTTGGATTGAAAACCAAAAGTGCCACAAATACTGAGTGCAAGGAAGTTCTGGCAACATCAGTGGAGAGAAAAACAGAGTTAATGGCCTGAATTCTCCAGCTGTTCATGCCCTACCATTTCTGCAAGTGAGGACAAAGAATTTGGTGTTCAGCCAAATCTCACTTCACTGCCGTGGGGCCAGAGAATCCCGCTGGCCAGGAAATTCTGGCCAATTTTTGAAGTTGAATTTGACTGTTCTTCTGAACTGAAGAAAAGTAGAAATATGATAGATTTTATGCTGCCGAAGGGGTGAGGAGGGAAAGGAAGAAGAAAGGAAAGGCCTCGGATAGGGTAGAGGATGGAGAGATTAGGATAAAGATGTTATGGAACAACAAGCAAAGGGAATGATAATGTGTTTTATTTTGAAACCTTTGTTGACCTTTGTGATAATAATATTCCAACTTTAACAATGATTATCTTAGTGACAGATATCTCCACAACAATTTTGTAAATTGATTGACAACCATACTGAAACCTTGAAGGATATTTTGTTTGCTACCAACAATTCTGCATTGAGACTAAGTTCTTTTGTCTTGGACTCCGGGGATGGCATTTTTCTGTCTCATCCACGATGCAAATCGTAGTGGGCGTGGCTAAATCATAGAAAGGTCTGTTGATCTCTGGCAGGATTTTCTGGTCTTCAGGAGAACCTAGCCAGAAAATCCCATGGAAGGTGTAGGTTTTGTTCTTAGGCAGACTTTAGAGAAGAGCAGTGTTGAGGAGCAAAAGGATCTTGGGGTCCGGGTCCATAGGTCTCTTAAATCTGCCCTGCAAGTGGAGAATGTGGTCAAGAAGGCATATGGTGTGCTGGCCTTCATTAATAGAGGGATTGAGTTTAGGATTCAGGAGGTAATGCGGCAACTTTATAAGACCCTTGTCAGACCCCACTTGAAGTATTGTGTGCAGTTCTGGTCGCCTCACTATAGGAAGGATATGGAAGCAATTGAGAGGGTGCAGAGGAGATTTACAAGGATGTTGCCTGGATTGGGGGGCAGGCCTTATGAAGATAGGTTGAGGGAGCTCGGTCTCTTCTCCCTGGAGAGACGAAGGTTGAGAGGCGACCTGATAAAGGTTTATAAGATGTTGAGAGGAATAGATAGAGTGGATTCTCGGAGGCTATTTCCCAGGGCTGAAATGGTCGCTGCGAGAGGACACAGGTTTAAGGTGCTGGGGGGCAAGTACAGAGGAGATGTTAGAGGTAAGTTTTTCACTCAGAGGGTGGTGAGTGAATGGAATCGGCTGCCATCAGTGGTGGTAGAGGCGAACTTGCTGGGGTCTTTTAAGAGACTTCTGGATGAGTATATGGGATTTAATGGGATTGGGAGTTACAGATAGTTCTACGGCCTGGTGAGTGTAGATATGATCGGCACAAATTGTGGGTCAAAGGGCCTGTTTGTGCTGTAGTGTTCTATGTTCTATATACTGGTATCTGTCTAACACGTTTATTAGTACTATATCTAACCATGTTACAGAGTAGGCACATAGCTCCGAGGCATGATTCCTCTCTGTCGTCTAACACTTGATTGATTAATGTCAGTGACACATCATTATCTACATTATACATCAGCATATCCCATTTGCTAATCCTCTGTACTAAAATACCATCTTGTGTCCTTTGTGCAGAGCAAAATTAAATGTCAAGTCAGGTTTTAAGTTTATTTATCATTGCCACAAGTAGGCTTACATTAGTACTGCAATGAAGTTGCTGTGAAAATCCTCCAGTCATTACGCTCTGCTGTCTGTTCAGGTACACTGAGGGAGAACTTAACATGGCCAATACACCAAACAAGCATGCCTTTCAGACTGTGGGAGGAAACCAGAGCATCTGGAAGAAAACCCATGCAGACATGGAGAGAATGTGCAGACTCCACATAGAGAGTGACCTAAGCCAGATCACTGTGCCACTGTGTTAAATGACATACTTAAGTTAATCATGGTGACAACTATCCATGAGTGCAGATCTGAGTTCTTTTTTTCACTCCTGCAGCCATCACTGGCCATGTTAACTAGTAAGTAGGAAAATTAACCACACTCAGAGGGAATGGAAACCCATTCATAACCTTCATTTTGCAATCTCGTGACTACCAATTAAAATATAAACATAAAATGCCAGAAGCAGGTCTGGCAGTATTTGCAAAGAGATAATCAGGGTTAACATTTCAGGACCTTTCAACAGAACTGAAAGTTGCTGAATGGCTTTTAACAAGTATGAAGCCAGATTGTTGTAGTCACAGCTGGGGACAAAAACCCTGATCTAATGAATAAAGTTATGATCAGACTTGGCAAGGACAGCTGAGGTATAAATGAGAGTATGATTTTGCAGAATTATAAGTTGAAAAATTGAACTCTGTGACAAAGTAATCAGCTGACATGTAATTATGCAGTAAAGGCAGGTGTAACAGGTATCATACTATGTGTAGCATTGGTATTACCATCAGTTTGCTGGTGCAGACAAGGATGTTAAATAATGTCAATGTATTCTTTAATACAGCTAGAACCCATTTCAGGGACTCAATTCTTGAAGGTTGTGAATTTTATTATCACAATGTCCCTTTAGTTCATAGAATCCCTACAATGCAGAAGGAAGCCATTTGGCCCAAGATATCCGCATGAACTCTCCAATAGAACATCCCATCCAACCTCTATCCTCGATATTTTATATGTTTACCCCATTAATCCCTCTAACCTACGTTTTGTAACATGAAGGGGTAATTTACCACAGCCAATTCACCTAACCTGCACATCTTTGGAGTACGGGAGGAAACTGGAGCACACAGAGGAAATCCATGTGCATACGGGGAGAACATGCAAACTCCACCCAACAGGCAAACTCAGGTCCCTGATGCTTTGAGGTAACAATGATAACTACTGTGTCACCATGTTGCCCCTTATCAGCATCATTAGCACACAAAAGTGGGATGGGAGATTACTAGCACAAAAAGATTGCTTACGTATTAATAATGTGCATTTCAAGCATGCTGGACACAAATAGCTTTCAAAAGTATGCAGTGCCTTCTGTAATAGGGTTGTTGCTGCAGTTTGTTGTGACAGAAATGCCATTACTTTTTCCCTCATCTTGCCTCTATAGATGAAGACAGTGCTGAGATGCAGCCCAAAGCTGAGATGGAAGAGCTTCGTGGCATCAAATAAATAGCACTCACTGAAATGTCAGCGTTGTAGACAGAAGCATAAAATTACAAAGGAAGATTGAGAGATTGAGTGACAAGACAAAAGTGTGGAAAATGGATTTCAATGTTTGCAAATGTGAGTTCAGCTACTTCAGACATAAAAACTGAGAGAACTGTGTACTTTCTAAATGGTGAGAAACCATTGGAGATCCAAAGAGATGATGGCCTGAATTTTTCAGATGGTGGGGTCACATTTCCTGATAATGAAGACTTTACCGGGACACATTCACATCTACTCCAAGTGCCCGGCTGCCACTTCACTCTTCAATGAACATTAAGTAGCTTTCAACTGGGATTTCTGCATTGCATTTGTGAGGAAGTTTGATTGGCTAGCAACTCTCCAGTCCCTGCAATGAGAGTGCTTCATAGACAGAAGAAGAGGCTCAGGAAAGTTAAATAGATCTCAGGACGAGGAGGGTCGGAAAGGTCTAGGGAGTACAAAGCAGGAAATTGGAGGGTCAAATGAGAGACCACTGTGGGAGGGAATTCTGGAGCTCACTAGACCTTATGGGATGGGTGCCAGATTTCAGAAGGAAATCTTTTATGCTGAGCCCCTCCTCCATTCCCATTTTTTGCCCAAGTCCTGATATGTAGCCCCGTTGATTCTCAGGTTTCCCCAGGCATCTTCCTGCCAGTCTAAAAGTTGCAGCTGATTGATGATGGGCGTTAGTCCACTTCTTCCCTGCAAAATGTTTCTTCTCTTTGGGGGAAGTCAAGAATAATAGGTGGTTGGGAGTTGGCCCTGAGTGACTAATAATAAACTTCAGGGCCTCAACTGAATCAAGGGCAGACTTCCCATCTGATGCCAAACCCTCCCCAGAATAAACATTCTGTATGTTAAGGCAGGCAAGAATTGGAGGGAAACATTTCAGACCAACTTTCCACTGCATACCCTGCAAGTTCCTTCCCCCACCCTCCATTTCCCCCTTACCCTAGCCTAAAGATCCATTGCTGGGGTGTGTAGAACTTTAGCCATATGAGCCCACTTTCATACCTGATTAAAATATCATGAATAGAAATACAGCATAATCAAAAAAGCTGACAGAATGCTAGCCTTTGTATCTATAGGAATAGAATGCAAGTCTCAAAGTCATGTTTCAGTTAAGTAAACTCTGCACAAAAGAAGGAGGTGTGTCGAGGGGAGGGGAGGCTATCCCTAACGCAAACAGGGCAACTCCCCCCAAAGAGAAATCATAATACTAATTGTGTTATAGGAAACAGCTTCGGGGTGGGTAGGGAAGCAGTGGACTAACCCCCTTTCATATTTTATGTGCTCCCCTCCCTCAGAAACAAGCTTGGCACTGTGGATCAGGGCAGCATAAATTCTGCCCCTCCTGGCCTTCGTACTCATAGGAGGATGTGCTTGCCTTTGAGGGGCTATAACACACATCCAAGACTCTGGAGGTTATCCAACGAGAAGAGATTGAGTAAACAGAACATAGAACATAGAACAATACAGCGCAAACAGGACCTTCCGCCCACAGGTTGCGCTGATCACATCTACCAATCCACAGACCTATCTATAACCCCCTATCCTATTCTTTTCCATATAGTCATCCAGAAGTCTCTTAAAAGACCCCAGTGAGTTTGCCTCAACAACCTCCGACGGCAGTCGGTTCCATTCACTCACCACCCTCTGAGTGAAAAACCTCCCCCTGACATCTCCTTTGTATTTGCTTCCCTGCACCTTAAATCTGTGTCCTCTCGTAGTGACCATTTCAGCTCGGGGAAATCGTCTCTGAGAGTCCACCCTATCTATTCCTCTCAACATTTTATAAACCTCTATCAGGTCGCCTCTCAACCTACGACTCTCCAGTGAGAAGAGTCCCAGCTCCCTCAACCTATCTTCATAAGGCCTGCCTCCCAATCCAGGCAGCATCCTTGTAAATCTCCTCTGAACCCTCTCAATAGCCTCTACGTCCTTCCTATAATGAGGTGACCAGAACTGCGCACAATACTCCAACTGGGGTCTGACAAGAGTCTTATAGAGCTGCATCATTACCTCCTGAGAGCTGCATCATTACTTCCTGAAGGCCTAAACAAGGCCTATATACCCTGGAGTTTGAAAGAACAAGGGTCATTTGATTGAAACTTCTTCAGGGGCTTGACAGGATCGGTGCTGAGAAAATCATAGAGTCATAGAAACCCTACAGTGCAGAAAGAGACTGTTCGGCCATTGAGTCTGCACTGACCACAATCCCAACCAGGCCCCAATCCCATATCCCTACATATTTACGCACTAATCCTTCTAACTTACGCATCTCAGAACTCTAAGGGCAATTTTAGCATGTCCAGTCAACCTAACCCACACATCTTTGGATTATAAGAGAAATCTATCATTTTCTATCAAGCTGGGAGGGGTGGAATTTATGCCCCCCCACCCCAGTCTCACACTGCCAACCTTGTTTCTGAAGGACGGGGGCACATAAAATATGATGGGCGTGAGTCCACTGCTTCCCTGCAAAATGTTTCTCCTCTTTGGGGGAAGTCAAGAATAATAGGTGACAATATCAGGATAAGGGGTTGGCCATTTAGATCTGAGGTGAGGAGAAATTTCTTCACTCAGAAGTTTGTGAATCTTTGGAATTGTTGACCCCAGAGAGCTTTGGACACTCCAGTGTTAATTGTGTTCAAGGAAGAGGTGGATAACCTCTTGAGTGCGAACGGAATTAGACATATATGGGGATAGTAAGTTATACTCGTTGAGGCATATAGCTGATATGATCTTGTCGAATGGAAGAGCAGGCTTGCAAAGTCAGATGGCCTACTTAACATCCTTTTCTCATATTGTCATGCTTCTATGTTCCTGCACCATATTTGAGCAGTATAATGAGCAGTTCCTCCTTCCAAAAGGAAATATTGACCTTGCAGCGAATGTGACATTGATTTACCTGCAAAATTAAATTACAAGATTACAGAGACGAAAGCAGGAGTTTTAATTAGAGTGGTAGCCCTGTGCACTATTTGGAAACAGTAAGAAGTCTCACAACACCAGGTTTAAGTCCAACCGGTTTATTTGATAGTAATCCCACAAGCTTTCGGAAACGGTGTTCCTTCGTCAGGTGTGTGGAAGGTTCTGATCAGAGAAAGTCATATAAAGACACACATAGTTTACAGAAAACTGATTAGAATGCAAGTCTACGCTGCTATTTAAGTCTTAAAGAAGCAGACAATGTGAGTGGAGATAGCATTAGCATAGGTTAAAGAGATGTGTATTGTCTCCAGACAGGACAGTAAGTGAGATTTTACAAGCCTAGGCAAGTCATAGAGGTTACAGATAGTGAGACAGACCATTGATCGCAGCAAACTACCCAGCCTCCAGGAAAACGGTGATCACAGCACCACACAACCCTGCCACAGCCACCTCTGCAAGATATGGCGGATCATTGATATGGGTGACATCATCTCACGTGAGAACACTATTCACTAGGTACACGGTACATACTCTTGCAACTTTGCCAACATTGTCTACCTAATATGCTGCAGGAAAAGATGCCCCAAACCAATGGTACATTGGGGAGACCATGCAGACGCTATGATAACGGATGAATGAACATCGTTCTACAATCACCAGGCAAGACTTCCCTCCCTGTTGGTGTACACTTCAATGGTCACGGGCATGCAGTCTCTTATCTTTGGGTAAGCCTCGTCCAAGGCAGCCTTCATGACACATGACAGTGCAGAGTCGCTGAGCAGAGACTGATAGCCAAGTTCCACACATGAGGATGGCCTCAACCAAGATCTCGGGTTCATGTCACACAATCTGTAACTCCCATGACTTGCCTGGGCTTGTAAAATCTCACTTACTGTCCTGTCTGAAGACAATACACATCTCTTTAACCTATGCTAATGCTATCTCCACTCACATTGTCTGCACCTTTAAAACTTCAATAGCAGGTTAGCTGCAAAGACTTGCATTCTAATCAGTTTTCTGTAAACTGTGTGTGTCTTCATATGCTTTTCTCTGACCAGAATCTTCCACGCACCTGAAGGAACACCACTTCCGAAAGCTTGTGGGATTACGATCAAATAAACTGGTTGGACTTAAACGTGGTGTTTTGAGACTTCTTACACTATTTGAAAAAACAGGGGTGAGCCTACCGTTGATTGGTCAGACTGCTCTGCAGCAAATTTACAGCCTTCGGGCTGTTAATCAAGCAGAAATTTCAAACTATCTCCCAAAACAACAATTGAGACTAAAGCAATTGTAATTTTTCAGCTTGAAAATGATAGATGTTCATTAAATACCAAATGTTTTAAGGCAAATGTGGTAATATTTTGTGTGCAATTAGGTTGCAAATCAACCATGATTTCTCTTAATAATGGCTCAGTCTCAAAGTGCTAAATGGCCTTCCTTCTTTTGCAATGTTTCATATGTTTCCAAGTATTAGTCATTTAGCTTCTTGAGCACGCTTCACCTTACAATTAAAACATATCTGATTTATATCCATGTTTGTTCAATATTCCTTAATTCTTTTATCAATGGACATATGTATGAACTCTCTCCATACACGTTCTGGAGCATGGCATTGTCCAGAGTGCTACAAGGATGGAGCATGTCTTAGAGTTGAAAGGATATTGTATCATTCAAGCATTGCCCTCAGGCTTTATAACATCAATTTTATCTTTCAATGTGCTCCTGTCCTGTAACCCACTGCTGACAAAATGGTATTCCATATGTAACAGAAACTCTAACTGACCTTGAGCCACAAAATGTTCCAAAGAAAATATTCCAAGGTTACATTGTAGTCAGCTGTAATGATCTGGTTAACCTGTAAGTCAATTATGATAATATCTGGTTAGACTTCACTTTATTAAACTGGACAAGGACAATTGAAGTTTAAATAACATGAAATCTTTTGCAGAATTTATAATTTGGAAAATTGAATCTTGTGAGAAGTTGAGCAGCAGGTTCATTATTAAACATAAGACAGGTCTAACATGTGTCATCACCTATGTAAAATTTACTTTGCTGTCAGCTGATTTGTTGCAACCAATGTATTAAGCAGTACCAGAGCATATTCTGGCACACCTGCCATTCATATCAAGGATGCCTTGTGTATGTGCATAAAGTATGTTCTTGGATTCATTGGGCCATTGTTTCTCTTTTCTTATAGGTCCGGAAAAGTATATTTAATGTCAGAGCTCATGGAGGCCAATTAGACCAAGTGAACACAAAAAGAGCCTTTACTACAGATTATTTAGGCATGGTTTCTAGAGGCTTTCGACATGCACCCAGCATAAATTTGAAGGAAGAGTTGGATATACTTCCATAAACTTTGTGTATGTCAACGTTGTCCAGATCATTAAAGCTACAATGAACAAGTCGGAGAAAGCTTATGGACATGTATGCATTGGTAGCCATCTTCAGCAGCCACTGTCACTGACAACCTCTACATTGTTAGTGAGTGATATACCACTTTAGTGAAAGGCCAAACATCACCCATCACTATCAAACATGGAAATGGCATAAGTCAATCTTTGCACATGGTATAACATTTAAGAGCACTTTCACAGAGATGACAAGATGTAAAAGTGAGTACTGAGTGTTTTCAGTATTTATCTAATTTGGCTGGTGTTCTACCCAAAGGGGTTAAAAGAGCATGTCAGCAAGGACCATGTCAACGTAAGAGTGATCACAAAGCAGTATTTAGCAGTTTTGAAGTAAAGGTCTCATTGTTTGGAAGACAGAAGCTGGCACGTTTACCTTTACATCAAACAAGATAGTTGGCATCTTATAAGCAAGCAGCAGACATTAATTGCACTGACCTTTCACAGTGAATGCTACCTTCAAATGCTTTCAAATGCCTAGCAGCATTCACGATGAAGCTCATGGTTTAATCTGCAGAATAGGATCAGCCTGCAAATTGACAGGCATCATTGCCCACACCAGATATTTCAACAGTGCTATTTTATTCTAACTATAAAACTGTACTTTCCATGGACCCTTGGGTTCACCCTCACCCTGGTCGTTTTTGTTCAATCTCACATTAGATGATGCTTCTCTCGATATTATAGAGCATATGGCACAACATTGCTGTCTTAAGTAAGCCACTTCATCCCTTGGACAAACAACAACATCACTTGTTGACGTGATTGGATCAGGCATTAACACTGGCTCTTGGAGTAGCTCCCATTTGCTCAAAAGATCAATGTGTTTCTTTACAAACTTGTCCTGCACTTTCACCTCATCAGACAATGACCCTGTCCTGCCCACCGCAACTCCTGAGATCTAATTTGGACCTCTTCCAAAATACTTCATAAAAACTGGATCATCTGTCTCAAATGGTCTTTCCACTTCTGGTGAATCATGATGCTTTCTTTTCTGACCACTCAACCTTGTCTCACCCAATGTAATGTATACAGGCATATTTATAAGCCAACAAGAACAGTGTCTGTTGCTGTATTATAGCAGGAGCAATTGCTAGAATTGCCTTGTTTTCCTTGAAAAGTGCTAAAAAATGGCTTATTGTATTGTTGACAGCAAAATGTCTCCTGTAAATGTATTGATGAAAGTTCTTAATGCTGAAGGTAACAGTGAGGCCTTCTTTTCCTACCTCCTACCTGGGAATACACTCTTCCTGCATGTGACCTATGTTCTTGGTACATATCCAATGGGTCCCTCAGAGCCATCATCTATTGTGTGAGATAACACAGCCCTAACCTTATGTGTGATGCATCATATGTAAGGATGATCTTCTTAGAGGGCTGGAATGCACGAGTAAGTATGTTGATAGAAGTGCCTGTATAACATGGTTAAAAGTCTCTATTTGTGATGTTTTCTAACACAACTTTGCTAGCACGAGGGGACACAGCTTTAAATTAAGGGGTATGAGTTATAGGATGGATATCAGAGGTAGGTTCTTTACTCAAAGAGTGATTAGGGAGTGGACTGCCCTGCCTGCAGCTGTTGTAGATGCGCCAAGTTTGGTGGCGTTTAAGAGGTTAATTGATAAGTATATGGAAGAGAAGGGAATGGTTTAGTTTGGGAGGGGCATTGCTTTTTATTTTGGTCGGCACAACATCGAAGGCCGAAGGGCCTGTTCTGTGCTGTAATGTTCTATGTTCTATGTTCTATCTCTGGCATTTCTTTAGAAGTGCATGCAGACTACTTTCACAATGTTGACACTTCCAGCTCTAGGATTGACTCCAGCAGCAAAAGCTCAGGCTCATCTCACATTAGGCAACTGTGTCACGTGACCCTCACAATATATGTCCCTTTAAAGGAGTCAGTAACATTGGGCATTTTATTTCATTAGAGTTTATTTCATGAGTGACCCAGACTGTTAAAGCTTTGCTTCAGTACGGCTGACTGATCACTCTGGTTTTGGCATAAATTTTGTTGACATGGACTTCAACCATTGTGGATATCATAGCAACTGGTGACAGCTGCCAAGGTGAGAAGTAAACTGGAATCATTCAGCAGCTCTAGCTTATCAGCTCTGCAGAAGTGGTCTTTGTTGCAGTCTTAGCGTCCTGCTCAAAGGAAGAACAAATAGTGAATGGATTATTTAAGTTAGACTTGGAGGAGGGCAGAGGGGTCAAAATGAAAATGCTATTCACAGACTTGGGTAACCATGAAGAAAAACCTCTAACCTTCACTTTGGAGCTACTGGAGGTTCTGTATGCTTGTTATCCATGAGCTTTCACAGGCATTTCAGTGGAGACTGTGATAACATGGCCCTTTAAGGGAGTGTTACCTGACGGTCATGAGGTCAGGCCCGATCCTATGGATAGTCAAGTCAGGAAGTTGAGCCAATTAGGAGTATCCCGGTTCGAGAAGGTCCCGCAGTTGGAGCCAGGGAGGAGAATTATTGAGTCTTATAGTTAATTCAGTCTGATATTTTGTATATATAATTATTTAGTTTTGGCAATAAGACCTTTATTAATTCAAGCCACATCACAATGCCCTTGATTTATTACAGCGATATATCAGTGGGGAAACTTTCTTGAGTTGTAGAAAGTTTTGTGTCATTGGAGATGCTAGTTTGGCAGAAAATAAATTTAATTGTCAAAACCAGCCAAAAATCTGTCAGAAATCCCATTCGGCCTATATTATGAAAGGTCACCAACTCTGTTTCTTTTCCTCACTGCTGTTAGAACTGTAAGAGTTAGATAATTCACTTCAACAATTAGTCTGGGACTTATTGTTTTGTAGTTTAAAAAAAATAAAACTGCTCAAAACCTTGTGCGTTACATCAATATACTTCTCACTTCACCTCCAATCCATCACTATCACTTCATCTACCTTGATGTACAGTGGGTTGTTGCAGGTTGTATTTTTAATACTGATAATTTTCCTCACATGTAACCAAGATTCTTATTGCTACTTTCAAGCTTAGTTCACAATTATTGTGCTTTGACAGAATCACAGAGTTCTTGAGGGAGTTGGATAGTTTCAACTCAGGGCCAGGAATGTTGGTCCCAGAATTGCCATGTCAGGATGAGAGATTGGACAGGGTCACTTGTTGACCTTATCTTCCTTTCATGTCAAGGCACCCTGTGATTTACAGGGGTTGTGAAGGGTGAAATGTAAACAAAATTTCCTGAGACCTCCATCCTGGATTCCTGAACATGACGCTGCTAAGGTAATGTCCTTCTTTAATGGGAGCTGGCAAGAGGGTGGAAGGACATAGCATTGCCATTCTCACACTCCACAGAGTGAGGTGCCAGGTGAACAGAGTAATTTCCCCAAGTCTGGAACAAGAGGAGGTCATTTGGCCTGTCGTGTGTGCATCAGCTTTCCGAATGAGCAACTCACCAAGTTCTATTCTTCCAGAAGGCAGGAGAATGGAACGGTTTGCATCCTGTTCCCAGAGAGCTGATGTACATACAACAGGCCAAATGGCTGCCTTCTGCGCCATACCAATTCTATGAATTCTGTGCTCTACATAGGTACTTTCACAGATAATCATTTTTCAAGGTTGCTACAAAACCATGATGTTTTCTCTGGTTAAATTCAAATAACTGATTAGATCGTGTTGTTGTCCACACACACCTCCTTCTACTTACAAGCATCTGGTCTTTGTGACGGTAATCATACCTGATTTATGCTGGCACAAAGACATGTCAACAAATGACCAGAACAGCCAATGGTGTGATGGTTGCTCTTGGCTACGACATTCTACATTTCCCATGCAGCCGATGGTGTAGATATTCTGGATGTCCTTTACTCAGCAGACTGTCTTAATTGAACTGCACATCAGGGACTTGGATGAAGCCTTGACTCATAGCAATTGCGAATGAGCTGTCATTTATATTAACAACAGAAAAATCAGGAGAGCTGCAAATTGAGTGCATTAACCTCCAATTCAGATTCTTTGAACCATGTCCCTATTAACTGAGATGGTAGAGTCTCCAAGACATTTGCCCTGACATTCATGATATTGCTTCCCTGTTTGGAAAGATTGGGAAGAAACCCATCTTTTGCTCCTGTATTCAGAACTGTGATGAATTATGTACCGAAGTGGATTGACTTTGCTCTGAAAATATCCTACATGCGTCCAAATGCTAATGCTACTACTGGGCTTTCAATCCTCCTGTGACTTCAGCACTGCAACAGTTGTTGGTACTTTAGCCAAATTTCCATTCCCATGACAGGAACTCAAAAGGTTGTCTGATCTGTACGGCTCTGCCCATTAATGATGTTGGCAGGAGCTCCAATTTATTGTGACAATCAGACTTGATTTAAATAATGAGTGGCTAACTGTCAGAGCATTTTAACAAGGGCAAGCAGTGTGCTACTTGGAGGGATGAGGAATCGGAAATCCAATGGCTCCTCTGCATAGCTGAGCTGTCAGTTTTCAATTAAAGGAAAAGTTTCTGCCATTAGGTATGATGCTTTTGCCCTTTTATGAGAGATCCCATGAGATGGAATTGCCAGTTTGTTCGCTACCTATTTATCAGTAAAATAACAGTTGTTTGCCTTAATTTATGGAGAAATATAACTAAAATAGCACCTTTCACAATCACTAGTCATTCCATTGCACTTGAAAATGAATTTGCTTTGTAACACAGAAATATGAAAGTAAATGATATTGAATTGAACTAAAACTATGTGTGGTGCATAATATAAATTCAAAATTGTTCTGAAATCGAGATGACTATTTTGAGCTCATTCTTTCCTTCTGCGGGAATGATGGCACGTGCTCTAAACCTGCAGAGTGTAATTAGCGCTGGTGAGTTTCCAAGTATGGACTGTACTGGCCTTTCTCCAAAGGAGTGGTATAAAACATACAGCGGGGGGCCCCCACAAGCTCATTTTAACACATTAGCATGTCATTAGTGGACATTCTCTCTGGGACATCCCCTGTCACTGGACATTCAGAGGGCACAGGCATGACAGCACGCTGGTGCATTTACAATGGCTTTACGTAAGCACGAACCCGAAGCCTGAGGGGGAATGGTTTTGGAGGTGACCACTCAGGCAACTGGCACCCTCCGCACTGTGCACTGCTCAGGGGTTGAGGGAGATGGATAGTTTCAATTCAGGGCCAGGGATGTTGGTCCCAGAATTGCCATGTCAGGATGAGAGGTTGGACAGGGTCACTTGCTGAACTTATCTTCCTTTCATGTCAGGGCACCCCGTGATTTACAGGGGTTGCGAAGGGTGAAATGTAAACAAAATTTCCTGAGACCTCCATTCTGGATTCCAGAACATGACACTGCTAAGGTAATGCCCTTCTTTAGTGGGAGCTGGCAAGAGGGTGGAAGGACATAGCATTGCCATTCTCACACTCCACAGAGTGAGGGCCAGGTGAACAGAGTGATTCCCCCAAGTCTGGTGGCATGAAGGTTCTGTGGATCAAAGAATGGAGGATCTGTGGATCAAAGTGAAATTTATTGACAGACGTTCAGGACAAACTGGTGGCCTACTTGCAATAGTTCTATATTCACTGATGCCCATTAAATGCCTATGTTTCTTAATCTTCCTCACCCTCCCACTATATCTAGGTGTACTCCCAGGGTCCACAGCTGAGATTGAGGTGGGCTTCTGATTTACATGCTCTTTTGTCTGAGATGATCTTGATGGACATCTCCTGGGGGGCCTGGAAATTTGCAGTCCAGCCTTCTGCTGGGTAGCAGCGATATTTGATTGTCAGGGGCTGGAGACATGCAGCTCACAGAGTGGGAGGAGTCAGACTGGCTGCAAGGCCAACTCCTGGAGCACGGGTATAGAGCATCCCGCCTCTGCACCACTCCACCCAGCAGTCCGATGGGGGATCCATCTGTGAAGCACAGTGCTGGCTTCATGGTTGCCATCCCCTGCAATCATTGTGGAATAAAACACTGGGGAGCTGAATCCAAGGGAACATGCTGCTGTAGTGGCATGAAACTCCTTGGAATAAAAATTAATGTTAATGAGCTGTTAGATTTGGACAAAAATATGTCAGTGCGCAAAATCCCGTCTTGTGCTGGGACCAATACTCTGCCATTTTTTGGTAAGATTTCACCCATGGTCACTGATATAATAGGGAGACCATGGCAGCCTGTTTGCACACAATGCTTCTTATATATTTGCAGTGCGAGATTTGGCCTGATGATTCAAGGTCCACTCAAAGGCTACGGGGGCTTTAGCAGCGCAGAGGGCTGGGAGACTCAAGATGAGGCTATTTTGCACGCTCCCCATTGGGCACGTGGCCTCTGCAAGTCTCTGACCACTGGATTTCTGGCTCTGCACCAGAAATCAGCGCAGGACTGTATAAATTATTCAAATCACAATTTACATTTCACTAGCGGGTCCAGAGATTTCAGTCTCCGAGCCTGCTAAAGTCTCGGGTAGAGGCTGGCTTGCATGTGACTAGGGAGGGCCAGCGATGAGAACATGAGGGGGTTGGACGTGCAACGTTGTAGGGTCACGGGGCTGACCAGCAATTGGGAGACCAGCAAAGTGGAACTATTGTGCACGCACTGGTCTGGTCTCTGGCATATGTGCAGTAGCCTAATCACCACTATCCTGCTGGCCTCTCCAGCGGGACTAGATCCCACCACCTGATTTTTAGCATGCTTTACGCTTGGTCAGTCTGTGACGCACAGAATGTGGGAGACTTCTTGAAACTCCCGCTGAAAAAGCAACAAATTTACTCCAGTTTCTCCGCAAAATCAACAGTGAGAATTTTTTTGGAAGAATTCCATCCCACATCAGTAAACCTCAGGCAGCAAGTCAGTGATAAGTTTTTCTTAGTTTTATCTTGTTACCAACTGATCGCTGAGATGGTAGAGATATAAAAAAAATCACCTAAGGATTGTGCTGCAGTTACTCTCAATATTTTATATCAACTGAATGAGCCTCCTAAATGCCCAGATAAAACCCAGCCATTTGTCTTCCTGGAAGTGAAGTGGTCTCATAGACACAGTGGGGACAATTTTGTGTCCGTGTTTGCCATGAGCACAAATGGCAACTTGGGCATAAAATCTTGCAAGAATCGGAAAACGAGATTTGCGCCAGTAAGATCTCATTTTCTGATTTATACTGCTGCTCGTGGGTGGCATAATGGGCTGAAGCCTCATTTCAATATATTTATTAAATTTTAATATAATCAAAAGGTTTTCCAGCCATATATTCCCTCCGCATTTTGAATTCCCCATGTCGGTGAGGTTTACAACAGGCATTCCAAAACATGAAATAATCGAGGGGAAAACTCCAGGGGTGCAAGGATAAGTGCAGACCCCAGGGAAGAGAGACTTGTCTCTATCTGTCAGCATCAATTTTTTAGTGCGGTTCAGGAAGCCTTTGAAAAAGGATGTCCCGATATTAGTAGAGCTAGTGGCATAGTGGCAAAGACACTGTACTAGTTATATAAAAACTCCAAATAAAGCACTGGAGACATGGGTTCAAATCATGGCAGGTAGTAGAATTCAAATTTACTTAATTAATGTGGAATGGCCTGCCATTAGTAATGGTTACCATGACAACTATCAATTGTTTCAAAAATCCATCAGATTCACTAATGTCCTGAAGCTTAGGCAAAGACATTCTTACTTAGTCTGGCTTACTTTGACTTCAGGCCCATAACAATGTGGTTGACTCTAACTGCCATCTGCAATGGTGCAGCAAATCACTCAATTCAAGGGCAATTAGAGATCAGCAACAAGCACCTGAGCGATTTCTCATTTCATCTGGAGGTCGAAAATGGACCAACTTTGAGAGATGTACAAACCTCAGGAAAAACGTGTCCATATCATTCTAATCCTAGATTAGAATGATATCTAATTCTAGATATCCGACCACTGTATTTCTGGCTCCGCACCAAAAATTGGCGCAGAACTCTATAAATTATTCAAATCACAAAAGCACGCCAGTGCACAGTGCCCTATTTTTGTGATGGAACCAGCTTTCTGCCATTTTTTGGTAAGATTTCATCCATAGTCACTGATATAATGGGGAGGCCATGGCAGTCAATTTGCACACAAAGCTTTTTATATATTTGCAGTGCGAGATTTGGCCTGATGATTCAAGGATTTGTGTGCTTCAAGCTGTGCATAGATCTTCAGTACACAAACACCACGTGTCTCTACGTGTTGAGGTTCCACCCATCCCTGATATTGTGAAGGATAGGTCTGGCCACGCCACTGTGAAAAGCACCAAGCAGTTGGGCTATGCTGTATCACCTAATGCTCATGGAAAATTTATACAGAGAAACACCTTTGACCACAAGGCCTTCAGATAGCGGATAGCACGTAACACCCCAGAAGCCCTGCTGGGAAAAGGAGATGGTGGATGCTGTCAGATGATTCCAAGAGCCTACTGGACAGAGTCGTTTGACAGACTGTCTCATCACCAGAATTTTCAAAGAAGCATCAAGAACTGGCTTGTGTGAACAGTCCTCCCCTACAGATCCTTCCTACACACCTGGAGTCTCACCCCATTCGCACATTGCCCGCAAGGTGACAGTGGAGTGAGTCTCTGGAGAGACATGAGGTGGTTTTTATAGAGGTTCATCTGAAGCAGTTCTGTGCTCCATAGGCTGTCTCCAGGGATGCACACTGAGACAAATATCAGCTGCTGCTGGAGAATCATCAACTTGGTGAAAGACGCTCTTTGGTCTGCCCAAAACTTTTGGTCTTTCAGTGCAAAGAATTG
This sequence comes from Sphyrna mokarran, assembly GCA_024679065.1. NCBI lineage: Eukaryota > Metazoa > Chordata > Chondrichthyes > Carcharhiniformes > Carcharhinidae > Sphyrna > Sphyrna mokarran. The sequence continues at coordinate 40,927,746 of JAGIQG010000010.1, read as the reverse complement.
TCCTGACCAAGTGCTGACTGATATATTCCAAGGCCCAGGACCACCTGGCAAGGGATGCATTAATGCTTGGGACAGCTGTCACAGGGGCTCAATGGGGAAAAGTTGCTGTTTAAGACTTTCCAGACATCAAGGGAGAGGATTGCATAGAACTCTTCTCGTGCTGTACAACTTACAGTGAATGCATATGGTAAACAGCATATAAATCAGGATTGTAACTTGAGTGCAACTTGATCAATGTGGACAACTTAACTACCATTGCATCCTTTGTAATGGCCATTTTGAAATGTTTATGATGTCCTTTGTTGGTGAAGCACTTCAGAGTGTAACATTATGTGTGCAAAAAGCCTGAATATTATTGCACTTTGGGTGTTGGCCACATTGAAATTTTTGGAATGGTCTTTTGGATATTTTACGAATCAAGCGTATTTTTGCAAAAAAAAGAAACCAGAAACAAATGTTAACCTTGCTGATAACAATAACAGCCCTTAAAAGAAGAACAAACATGTCTAAGTTATCCTGAGCTTGTGAAAGACATTAAACAAATGCAACTTCTTTCTTTATTCATGATTAACATTTTCTGATGTTCCAAAGATACATTAAATCTGACCTATTGTTTTAAAGTGTCTTTTTTTGCAGGGACAAACATTGAAGGCAAATAATAGCTTGATGATTATTCATTTTGCAAATTCCGCCTTCATCTTGCTACATTTTGTTTTAAGCTTATGCAGCGTAAGACTTGCATCATAATTACACAGATTGCATTCTCTGTAGTTTTGCTCCTATAAACACTTCAGCATAAATCAAAATACAATGAAAATATCAGCCCATTATAATTTAATTCCCTCCTTTCATTTCACATGTGTACTGTTTGATGAGAGGTGAAAAGTCTGGATAAATTTCTAAGATAGATCATATTGTGGAACCCAACTGTTAACATATTCTGCTGATCCCCACATAATTAGCTTAAATAATGGAGACTCAGAGTAAATGGTATTTCAGAAGTTTTCAAAAATAATTTAGTTGAAGATTCTTTGGTCATTGTGGCCAGACAGGAATTCAAAGCAAGCTGCGTTGAAATTATTTTTTTTAATGCAAAATCTTGTCTACAATGATTTCAGAGGCCAAATAATGGTCAATTCATTAGACAAGTTAGTTTCAACTTCATGGTTGAATGTGTAGGATGATGAATTAATGAATATTTTAATAATGAGTTTAGTGGTGATGTAACTGTGACATCGGTAATCAGATGACTAAGATGCTCCAGGGCAGCTAGGAGCAGAACAATCTGTCTCATAAATACTATATGCTTAGCTGAGATCTTCGCAAATAGTTCTTACCAAAAGATTTAAAGATAAACCATATTGTATCTCTTCATTGAAGGAATGCAAAACTTTCCTTTCTGATAAGGGAAGCCAGATAAACACAATATTAAATAAATTAATTAATTAAGAGCATTCCAAAAATTTCAAAGTGGCCAACACCCAAAGTGCAATAATATTCAGGCTTTTTGCACACATAATGTTATACTCTGAGGTGCTTCACCATCAAAGGACATCATAAACATTTCAAAATGGCCATTACAAAGAGTGAAATGGTATTTAAGTTGTCTACATTGATCAAGTTACACTCAAGTTACAAATCTGGTTTATATACTGTTTACCATATACATTCATTTTAAGTTGTACAGCACAAGACGGTTCTATAAAATCCTTTCCCTTTGATGCAGTATCATATCAAAAGCTACCAAAAGAGGATGTTAGAATTCTTTACTGATTTCTCTAGTGGTTTTGAGAAAGACTTCTGAAAAATCGCAAATCAGGTATCAAGAAGGTAACATTTGGCTTTAATAGTAATGCAAAACAAGTTAACAACAATTGAGTTTCTTTCCCATTGACATTTCTTATTTATTTACGGGATGTGAATGTTTCTGGCAAGACCAGCATTTATTGCCCATTCCTAGTTGCTTTCAGAAGGTGATGGAGAGCTGCTTTCTTGAATCACTGCAGTTCCTGAGGTGTAAGTACATCCACAGTGTTATTAAGGATGGAGTTCAAGGAATTTGACCCAATGGCAGTGAAGGAATGATGATATATTTCCAAGTCAGGATAGTGAGTGACTTGGAGGGAAATCTCCAGCTGGTGGTGTTCTCAGGTATCCACAGCCCTCTTCTTTCTAGATGGGAGTAGTCGTGGGGTTGGCTGAGATTGGTTAAGGATCCTTGATAAATTCCTGCAGTGCATCTTATAAATGGTACACATGGCTGCCTCTGTTCATCGGTGATGGAGGGATTGAATGTTTAAGGAAGGAATAATAATTAAGAAGGCTGCTTTGTCATGCTTTCTTGAGTATTATTGGAGCTGTGTTCATCCAGGCAAGTGGAGAGTATTCCATCACTCCTAACTTGTGTCTTGTAGGTGGTGAACAAACTTTTGGGAGTCAGGAGGTGAGTTATTTGCCAAAGGATTCCCAGCCTTTCACCTATTCTTGTAACCACAGTATTTATATAACTAGTCCAGTTCAGTTTTTGGTCAATGGTAACACTCAGAATGTTGATAGTAGAGGAATAAATGATGGTCATGCTATTGAATGTCAAGGGGTGGTGGCGAGATTCTCTTTTGTTGAAGATGGTCATTGGCTGGCACTAGTGTGACGTGGATATTACTTGTTACTTATCAGTCCAGGCCTGGATATTGTCCAGGTCTTGCTGCATTTGGATATGAACTGCTTCAGTTTCTGAGGAGTCATGAATAATACTGCACATTGTGCAATCATCAGTCAACATCTCCACTTCTAAACTTATGATGGAGGGAAGATTATTGATGAAGCAGCCAATGCCCAGTGGGCAAGTGTCCAGTCTCCAACCAGTGGAGGATTTTCCCTCAATTCCCATTAACTCCAATTTTGCCAGGGCTCGAACACTATGCTGATGTTGAGGGCAGTTGCTCTCATCTCTGGAGATCAGCTCTTTTGTCCATGTTTGAGCCAATGTTGTAATGAGGTTAGCAGTTGTATGACCCTGGCAGAATGCAAACTGAGTGTCAGTGACCAGATTATTACTGAATAAGTACCATTTAATAGTACGATTGATGACTCCTTCCATACCTTATTGATAATCAAGAGTAGACTGATGAGGCAGTAATTGGTCTGGTTGGATTTTATCTGTTTCTTGTATACAGAACATACCTGGGCAATTTTCCACATTGCTGGGTTGATGGCAATGGTGTGACTGTATTGGAAGAGCTGGCTACAAGAACAGCAAGTTATGGAGCACAAGTTTTCAGTACTATTGCCAGAATATTACCAGCAACTATAGCTTTTGCAGTATCCAATGCCAAGCCATTTCTTAATATCAGGTGGAGTGAATTGAATTGATTGCAGAGTGAAATCTGTGGTGCTGGGGATCTCCGGATGAAGAAGAGATGGATCATCCACATGATAATTTTAGCCAAAGATTGTTGCAATTGTTCACAGAATCATAGAGGTTTACAGCATGGAAGCAGGCCCTTCAGCCCAATTTAACTATGCCACCTTTCTCTTTAACACTAAGCTAATCCCAATTACCCGCATTTGACCCTTATCCCTCTATACCATTTTACCGATGTAATCATCCAAATGCTTTTTAAAAGACAAAATTATACCTGTCTCTACTACGACCTCTGGCAGCTTGTTCCAGACAGTCACCATCCTCTGGATGAAAAAATTGTCCCTTTGGACTCTTTTGCATCTCTTCTCCTTCATCTTAAAACTATGCCTTCTAGTTTCAGACTCCCCTACCTTTGGGAAAAGATATTGATTATCTGGCTGGTCTATGTCTCTCATTATTTTATAGACCTCTAGACAATCACCTCCAAATTTCCTATACTCCAGGGGAAAAATGTCTCAGTCTAACCAGTCTCTTCTTATAAGTGAAATTATCAAGTCCTAGTAGCATCTTAGTAAATGTTTTCTGCACCCTTTCTGGTTTAACAATATCCTTCCCTATAATAGGATGACCAAACAGTACACATGTGGCCTTACAAATGTAAGATGTCTCAACAGCTGTATTCAATGTTCTGACCAATGAAACCAAGCATGCTGAATTCTTCTTCATCACTACATCCATCTGTGGCTTCACTTTCAAGGAGATATGAACACGTACCCTTTAGATCTCTTTGTTCCATAACTCTCCCCAATGCTCTACCATTAACTGAGTAAGTCTTTTCCTGGTTTAGTCTACCAAGATGCATCACCTCACATTTACTTAAATTAAATTCCATCTGCCATTCATCAGCCCGCTGGCCCAAGTGATCAAAATTCCATTGCAATAATAGGTAGTCTTCTTCACTGTCCATTATGCCACTATGCTTCATCTTTTGCACTGATGTTCTGGCCTCTCCCATCATTCATGATGGAGATATTTGTGGAGATGTTTCTTTTAGTATGTTGTTAAGTTAGTCACCACCATTCATGGCTATATGTGGCAGGACTACAGAGATTAATCTGATCCATTGGTTGTAGGGTTGTTTAGGTCTATTTATTTCTTGCTGCTTCTGCTGTTTGGCACACAAGTAGGCCTGTGTTATAGCTTCACTAGCTTGAGACCCATTTTCAGGAATACCCAGCATTGCTCTTGGCATACTCTCCCTTATTGAATCAGGACTGATCCCCTGGCTTGATGGTAATGGTAGAGTGTAAGATAAGCCAGGCCATTAAGTTACAGATTGTGATTGAGTACAATTCTGCTGCTGCTGATAATCCAAGGCGCTTCACAGATGACTAGTCTTGAGCTGTTAGGTCTATTCAAAGTCTATCTCATTTGGCACAATGGAGTACCACACAGCATGATAGAAGGTATTCTCAGTGTATGAGATAATGTCATGGACCAATGTATTTACAAAAGGCAGGTTGGTGAGAATGAGATCAAGTATGTTTTTTCCTCTTGTTGATTCCCTCACCACCTGCTGCAGTCTCAGCATAGAAGCCAAGCCCTTTAGGACCCAACCCAGTTTGGACTGTGGTGGTACTACTGAGATATTCTTGGTGATGGGCATTGAAGTCCCCACCCAGAGTGCAATCTACACCTTTGCCACACTTGGTGCTTCCTCCAAATGGAGGAGAACTGTTTCAAAAGTTGAGAGGAAATGACACATGATAATCAACAATAGGTTTTCTTGCCCATATTTGCCCTAGTGCCTTGAGACTTCATGAGATTCAGAGTCAATGTTGAGGACTCCCGGGTCAACTCTCCCATGACTGTGTATCACTGTGGCACCATCTTTGCTGGGTTTGTCCTGCCAGTGGGATGATGAGGTGGTTGTTGGAACATGATCTGGAAGGTATATTCCATGAGTATGATTGTGTCAGGTTGTTTCTTGACTAATCTGTGAGACAACTCTCCAAGTATTGGCATAAGCCCCAGATGTTAGTAAGATTGCCAAAGATTGCAATAACTACTTTTGACTGCTTCTTCCTTCACTTCCAAATTTTAAGAGTATCATGTAAAATGTATGTAGAGCTCTCTATTTCCTTAAATGTTGCTTGTTATTAGCCCTCTGCTCTGTTAGTTTTTGGTTGCAGATTTGGATAGCAGCTTCCTGAGCATTAAAATGAAAAAAAATGTAAATTTTGCTTGTTTATCAACTATAATTAGCTGTATTTAATTAACTCAAGTCTAAACACTGGTTGGAAACTAAATTTAAATGTTGAACTGTATCACTCTGCTCAGTGAGCCCTTCCTATCTTTATATGTGAAAAGCAATAAATCCTAAGTGGCTCCACCCTTAAATCACAAGTTTGTGAAGATCTGCTAATTAACCCAATGGAAGCAATCATTCAGCATAACTTAAGATTTATTTCAGAAACTTCTAACGTTCAAAATCCATAATCAAATCTTGTCACTTTTAATGTGCAGCAGTGTAAAATTAAAATCTCATTCACACCAGCATACTTGGAAAGCTTTCATAAATCTGTAATTTACCTAAAATATATTGCATCTTTAGTAAGTTCTGGCTTTGTTGCCCATAGTAGCATTAAACATAATAAGAGCTTGGAGCCAGAAGTAGCCAAGATCAGGAACAGGGTGCACTACTTCAAAAAGGATCAATTTAACAAAATGAGAGACAAACAATAACAAAATGGAGACAAATTCAGAATAAGATAAAACAAGATGTATAATATGCTGATGATGCAAGATAAAACGATTTCTCAAATAAGCTCTGACTCAAACCAACAAAGACCTTGAATGGATGAATAAAAAAAAGGGGAAAAAAATGTCCTGTTCAAATTCTACAGAGAAAAGTGGACCTTTTGAGAATGACAATCAGACAATGCAGAGACACATTAGAAGTATATCAGAGTGATACAGAGAGATCGGGACAAAAAGGACAACAGCTGATACTAAGCAACACAAAAAAAGTGATTTTCTGGGGCACAACAGTCAGTGAAGAAGTGAAAATCATAAAATACACAGAATGGTTTGAAACTGAAAATGAGTACAAAGTTGCTACTATTTCCTTCGAGTACACAGAAGATATGATCTACACATCCTCTCCCAAAAAAGATTCCAGAGTAAAATAATTGAATAAGATGGATATTCACAACATGTTAGACAAGCTTAAGACAAGTATATCCTATTGAGTAGATGACATTTCTATTGGAATGCTCGGAGACAAGTGATCTTCTGACAAATATTACAAGAGAATCAATGGGCTCTGCCACTAAACAGGAAACTGGAAACAGGCTAATGTGGAGCCATTTTCCAAAAGGAAGCATAAACACTTTCAGCCAATTACAAACAGTTCATATTTCTATTCCATGCAAAATAAGAGAACTGGTTATTGGGGGTAAATGTCTGTTTGCCAATAACTTATCAATGACAACAATCAGCAAAGAGTCAGAAGGACAATCCTTTCATCTTATTTGGGAAACTGCGTTGTGTAAGTAAACCGTCTGATGAAATGCATCTCAACACCCAAAAGGCTTTTTGATAAGGCTCCTCACAAAAGGTTATTAAATAAAATTGAAACTTCAAGGCCAACTCGGAACACGAACAATGGGAATAATCTAAGCTATAAGGAATCAGAGTTCCTTTGCAGGCACTGAGTGGGCAAAATCTCAGGGAAAACTGGCATACCAGAAGCTGTGACATGATTGCATTTACTTTTGGGCTTAACCAGCAAAAATTTAGAACTTTCAGGAAACCTGTGTAAGAACATCAGATCTATCATTGGATTATGTCATGAAATAATTAACTGGAAATTTAAGCCAAAACTTTGGCTTTAACAGCTACTGGAAAAGTTTCCCATACAATTTTGAAATTCACCAGGATCAAAAAGATGAGGGCACGACAAAGATTGAAATTGGCAGACTGGACATATTTTTCAAACTCGAAGGGAACAACTATTTTTTAGCCCAAATCAAAAGCCTTTGTCTACAGCATTAGGTCAGAGCATGTACTTTCACTGCTTTACAGATGATTTCCTACACTTTGAACGTAATTTCTGCCATTTTGGATTATATTCACTTTGATCTTTTATTCTTGGCCATCAGCATGGTCACAGTTTATGAAGCATTACCTTAGATCTCTGTTGGGGAACAAAAGGAAGATCAGCTCCAACATGCCTATCATCTGCAACACCAAGAATATCAACAACAGCATCTTTCTTCTCAGTGCCACTGCACAGGACACAGTGTCAGCTCTGAGGTTGAATGTTCTCAGCATGTGACATACAACTGAGCAACAATTTTTTTTTAACATGACTTAGTGACAGTGTTTCAGACTTTTACAGGAGATCATTGCTCATTTCTACAGAGTCCTGAAACAAGACTACCTTCTCAGCGGTCCATGTGGATATATAATGTCAGTGGCTAGCAGGGTGACTGCAGTCTTCAATGTCTTTACCTCTGACTCCTTCCAGGGATGTGTTGATGCCATCTGCAGGATTTCACAATTATCTGCTCACTAGCGCATCTCCCAAGTGGCTGATCCCATGTTTGCCATAGCTGCCACTTACACTCTCTTGGCCACTAATGAGACTAGTCAGAGCCAGAATGCATCTCACGTTTGCTGCCGTGGCTGGATTTTCACAGGTTCAGAAAGTTATAAACTGTAAACACAAGGCAATCAAGGCACCCTAGCATCTATCAGCAGACTTTGCCAATTAAAAAGGGTTCCTCTCCGTCAACATTCAACTGGTATGGAACTGCAGAAGATTTCTCTCACATGTCTGTGTATGATATCCTGGAAGCTGGTATGATGAGTTCATTCTGTATGAGTCACATTTCCCATAGCTCTTTGTGCCTCCAGGCAGAATCAACAAATGGGTGCTTAGAGACAAAGGCTATTCTCTGAAGACATGGCTGATGACATCTGTGAGATGCTCTGTCATTGATGCAAGGGTAAGATGCAACTAAAGCAACATGTGCAGAAGAGCACTCATAGAGCAAAGCATGGGATTACATCAGATAACTGTAGAGAAACAGGCCTTTCAACACAACCAGTCCATGTTGGTGTTTAACCTTCACTCAAACCTCCTCCCATCTATCTTCATCTAAATATATCAATGTAAATCTATTCCTTTCTTCCTTCTCTATTTTCCCAGCTTTCTTATCAATACATCTAGATCATTCACTTGAACCATTCTTTGTAATGACTCCCTCAATATGACAGTGACGATTTCATGTTGATGATCTCTAGTTAGCTCGTCCCCTGAAGAGGAAATGTTCTTTCAGGATCCACGTCATTAAAACTTCCTATGATTTTAAAAACTTTGACTTGGTCATGCCTCAGCCTGCTTTACAGTGAGTTCTGCATCCTTACCATTCTTTGGGTAAAGATGTTTCTTCCAAATTCTATACTGAATTTCTTGCTGACTGTCTTACATGGGTGATCTCTAGTTATGTTCTTCTCTACAAGTGGAAACATCTTACTATATTTTCACAGCTGATCCACAGGCAAGGTTCCCCAAATTTCTTATCCTGGACAAGATCCCTCAATTTGTTAAATTTCAGCTGGGAGACCCCCAATTTGTTATGCCCCAGGTGAGGAGGGATGGACTGGCTCCATTTATTTATTCAGTGTCTTGGTTCATTGCAACAGGATTCATTTAAAAAGGATCCCGTACCTTGCAAATACCTTAATCAGTCCAAACATTTATGTTTTGAAAGGAACAAATAAGCCAGGTTTTCTTGAATTATATAGATAGCAAATTTATTGGCCAATAAATGTGAGAAAAAATAATAAAGCCACATACATATACACTCACACAATTAGAAATGAGAATTGCACCCATAAGTAAGAAAACAATGCACAAATCAGTCGTTGACTTATCTGTGAAGAGTAGATGGTGGAATGCTCAGGGCATTGCAATTTGTGATTCCAATTGTACTGACTTCAGCAGATGAATTTGTGGTTTTGAGATTCCAATGTTCTGTGATTTAGTTCAGAAGCTGCTCTGCTTTCTTTGTAGATATGACTTTGCTGGCTGGACTTTCTTCAGCAATCAGAGAGTATAAGTTACTTGCAAATAGTTTTGCATGATTCTGTTTCTGCTGCTGTCTTTCCTCTTGTGCCGAACACACTAACACACCCAGGATTAGTTGACATTGATCAAGTTTTTCAGTTGACTTTTATCCCAGTCTTTATAGATAGAATAGAACATTACAGCACAGAACAGGCCCTTCGGCCTTCGATGTTGCGCCGACCAATATAGAAAGCAATGACCCTCCAAACTAAACCATTCCCTTCTCTTCCATATACTTATCAACTAACCTCTTAAACGCCACCAAACTTGGCGCATCTACAACTGCTGCAGGCAGGGCATTCCACTCCCGAACCACCCTTTGGGTAAAGAACCTACCTCTGATATCCGTCCTATAGCTATCACCCCTTAATTTAAAGCTGTGTCCCCTCGTGCTAGCTTTCTCCATCCTAGGAAAAAGGCTATCACTGTCCACCCTAAATCTATTTTATCTATTATGAAATTCACAAACCTGCCTAGGCATTGCTCACAGGATATTATTTCTGCTGGAATGACAATCAGCTCCCATTATCTCTGCAGGATATGACAGTTAGTTTAATTATGGCTTTCATGCATTTGATGTGTCTCTGTCTAGAAAAAGAGTATGATCCCAGTATCTTTCCCTCGTAGTATCATTGACCAACAATTAAGTCAGTGACTAAATTTACATTCTGAATCATTTTTGGTTTGTGTGCCCATGTTTTAAACCACAGGCCTGACTTAAAAAGCCTGTATGCCCATGCATAATTCAAGATTTTCCTCCATCATCAGGATGGTGACGATTCTACATTGATAATCTCTAGTCATGCTCCTCTCCTCAAGAGGAAACATTCTTTCAATATCCATTTCATCACAATTTCCCATAATTTTAAAATCCTCTTTGGTCATGACTCAGCCTGATTTACTCAAGAGAAAAAAAACACGGCTGTCAATCTTTTCCTGATATTCTCACCTGGTAATTTATGATCTGAGTAAATCTTCGCTGCTCCTTCTCAAATTCCTTAATATCTTTTTCTATAATATGGCAAATCAGAACTGCACAGAGTACAACATCTTCTAAGCAAAGTTTGATACAGCTTTAGCATAGCTTTCCTACTTTTAAATTTTTCCCCTTTGAAATGAAACCCAGTATTTGGTTTCCTTTTTTATGGCCTTCCTAACCTATGGTACAATGTTTAATAATTAATGTACTTGAGCTCCAAAATTCTTTTCTTCCTGTACTCCAACCAGGCTTGCACCTTCTTAGTAATAATCTTCCCTCCAAAATGTACTCTCACTTTTATCAGTGTAGATTTTCATATGCCAATTAGTTCCCCCATTGTGGAGGTTTATTTGTGTTCCTCTGTAATTTGTTGCTGTTCTCCTCTGTATAGGCTATTCTTCAATTTGTTAACATTTGCAGATTCACAAAATTTGTGTCCTTTTTCACAAATTGATAATGTAAATTGTGAAGAGCAGTGTTCCCAGAACAAATACTTGTGCAACACCATTTTCCATCTTTTACAGACTTCCATCTTTTACAATCCAACTTCTACAGATGCACCATAGAAAACATTCCTTCTGACTGTAGCACAGCTTGGTATGGCTCCTGCTGTGCCCAAGGCTGCGAAGAACTACAAGATGTCATGAATGTAGCTCAATCCATCAGCAAAACAGCCTCACATCCATTGACTCTGTCTATAATATCCACTGCCTCAATAAAGCAGCCAGCATAACTAAGGACCCCACACACCTTGGACATTTTCTCTTGCACTTCTTCCTTTGGGAAAAAGATACAAAAGTCTGAGGTTACATGCCAACTGAGTCAAGAAAGCTTCTTTCTGGTTGTTGTCAGACTTTTGAATGGATTTATCTTGCATTAAGCTGATCTTTCTCTACACTATATCTGTATCACTAAATTCTGCATTCACTCATTTCTTTTTCTATGAACAATATGCTTTGTCTGTATAGCGCAAGAAACAATACTTTTCACTATATGTTAATACATGTGACAACAATAAACCAAATCAAATCAAAACCATCTTGTCACTTTGAACAATTCTCCTTTACTCCCATTCTTTCCGTTCTGTTTTGAAATCAAATCAAAATCCATTCTACAACTTACCCTCTGACTCCAAATTCTCTGACCTTATACATTAATCTCTTATGGGGAGCCTTATAAAAGGGCTTTTGAAAATCCAGATAAATTGCATCTACTGCATTTCCATTGTCTACTCTTGTTACCTCCTTAGAAAATTCAGTGCAGTTGGACAAGCAAGATTTCCCCTTTTGAAACTTGTGCTATATTTTCATTATTATATTTTCCTTTTCTAGATTCTCCAGTCTCTCCTTTAATAGCAACTTAATTATTCTAAGACCATTTATGTAGAGATAACTGGTTTACAGTTCTTTGGACATGTTGTGCCCCCTTCTTAAATATAAAAATTACATTTTCTGCTCACCAGTCCTGTGGGCACAATATACTTTCCTAATGTATTATTAAATTTCTGTATTAATGCCTCTGTTGTCCCTTTACTGGGTTATTTTGAAAAAAAACTTTGACACAATCCATCTGGACAAGATGTTTAATTTTTGATTACTTTATTTAGGACATCCTTTTTTTTTCAATTTCAAACACATTTATCTCATTGCTCATTTCATCAATTAATGTCATGTCTACCTGGTACATTATTGCTTCTATCTCTCTAGTAAATACCAAAGCAAAATAATTATTTAATATTTCAACCATCTCTATGTTCTTATTTGTGGTATTATCCTGTCTATTCCTTAATGGTCTTATTCCCATCACAAACTTCCTTTTATATTGATGTGAAAAGTATATTACTACTTTGTTTTGTATTTCTTGATAATTCAGTTTCCTATTTCCTCTTTGCCCTTCTTTTTTTTATATTTCTCTCCTAATCTCTTTGTATTCTGTCTTATGATGTGCTCCTCAGCTGCCAATGCACTTAATGTATTCCTCTTGCCTAACTCCCAATTTTTCCTTAATGTTTTATTCATCAATAGAATCTCACTGGTGTTTTTTCCTTTCTCTTTTTGGTGGAATATATGCTTCCTGCACTCTGAACACCACTTTAAGTGTTTTCTGCCGGAATTCTACATGGTTGTTTGTAAATATTGCTTTCTATTTCACTTTTTCAAGTTCTATTCTCAATCCCCCAGAAAGAACTTTTCTCCAAACTTACAAGCAGAATTTTACGTGGGAGAATTTTACAGTCCGGTTGAAGTTAATGGACTTTTGAATAGCTCGCCTTCAGCCCCCACTGTAGAGGGACTGTAAACTTCCGACATTGACTGGGAATCAGAACAGGCAAGGGGTGGACAATGGAAAGGGCCATTGTCCATGGGCGGGATTTTATGGTTTTGTGATGAGCAAGGTTGTAAAACTCACCCTTTGTCTTTCTCCATAATAATAATGAAACATAATATACAATGACTACTATTACCTCGGTGTTACCCTACATTTGTTTCTCTTATCTACTCTAGCTGATTTCTCATCATCAGATCCAAAAGTGAATTTTACCTTGTTGGACATTAAAATATTTTGTTTGAAAATTGTAGGAACTCTGTTACATTTATCTTCCTTCCCTATCTCTTCTGTCTAATTATCAAAATTATCATTATTCTATATTTATACTCAATTCCTAAATTAATCTGTATATTTCTCCCTTTATCTCTCTTCTACTGCAAATCACACATATTAGCAGGATTATTTATTATCATTTATTTCACTCCAAGGGGATTCTATTTTTCCCTTGCTGATTGTATCTTTTGTTCTGTTGCTATTTTGTTATTCCTAATAAGTACAGCTACCTTTTCTGAATATGTCATGTGCTGCAATGTTTAATTCTCAATCCTGATTTTTCTATTGCCATGTTTCAGTAATTCCTGTTGTAATCTCATAAAGTCAATCCTCTGGTACAATGTTGCTAGATTGAAAAAAAGAAAAGAGCCATATCTGCGGCTTACAATAACTTAAATCAGCGCTCCGGATTTACCCAATAGTGCAGGCTGAGAACATGTTTTTAAGCTCCTGTTGTTTGTCTCTCATTGGGTGAGTTGCCACTTTCTCAATGGGGAAACTAATATTTCACAAAACCAATGGGGGGGATCAGTTAATGATGCCTTGTGTCCTTTATGGCCACTAAAATGCCCATCATATCTGTTTTGCTTTTAATGCATGATTGTTGCTCTTCTGTTTTATTCTGGACACTGGCACCCTCCCAGCCCAGTCTCAGGATTTAAATGACGGGCGGTGGAGAGGGGGAGGGTAGCTGGGAGGGGAATTTGTACCTATAGTCTATTCACCTTCACAAATAAGTTAATGGTGGCACTGTAGGTGGTAAATGATTTGCTGACCTTCAAGCCAATTAATGGCCACTTAAGACCCTCTAACCTCCAGCGTGTTATTTTACCAGCTTTTGGGCTGAGGCAGGGGGGAGAGGGATGGTTGGGGGGGGGGGGGGAGAGCAGAAGGGGGGGAGGGGCAGTCCATGTCACATGATGACTACCAGATAAACTCGGGCTCTCCAGCAGCAAGCTCTGGAAGAGTTGTTGAAAGGTTGGTGGGGGAGGGGTGAGCTGATGTGGGGAGGAGAAGGAGTGGTGATGATGGGGAGGGTGAGGGGTAAAATCTTTCCCAATCGAGGGTCCTCCAACGGATTGAATCAGATATCTTGAAACAACCATGTGGTCTCCCATGCACCACCCAAACACCACACCACCTACTACTGCCCCCCTAACCACCACATTACCACCATCCATTTTGCCCCTCTCCCCCACCCCTGACCTCCCAGCCGCCCTGGGCACAGCCTGCTGAAGTGGGCCTGATGAGGCAGCCTCAGTTAGCTTTAAGCCCAGTCTCTCTGTTCTTCTTTTTCAGAAATGACTGCAGTTTGAGCCTGGAAACATGTAAACTGATTGACTGTAAAACTGCCATCTGATTGACTGGCAGCTTTTGAAGGTAGGACTTTCTTCTTCATGGGTGTAGTCATTAAAAGCTGATGCTGTTTTTCTGAGCCAGCAGATCTGAGCTTGTCACTGATTCTTCAGCAGAAGATGGGATCACCACCTCCACTTAAAATTCAGCGTACTACATGCATTCCTGTAACCTGTACAGATGTTTAAATTCATTTTTAATAGGATTTCCTCTTACCTTATAACTATTCATCATTTCAGACTCATATTCCATAACTCGATTAATTCTCTTGTCATCAATGACCTTACTTTATTCTTTCTTACGGTCCCACTCCCTGTTTTGTTTACGTTTAAATTACTACATTTCTTGTTGATTCATCTCACCATCTTACTAGCTAAAGCCTTTGCCATTTTTATTTTTGACTCTTTCTACTAGGACATGGATCTCAGGTCCAGGTGCATCCTATGCCATTCTTCCAGCTCTTTGCTGTGCCAGAGCTGGAGCCAGTGTCCTGCGGAAAGAATTCATTCTTTTTCACTTTGAGTTGGTGATGATGTTATTTAAATGCTTGGACAGATCTGGGGGCAGCCTTCATTGTGAACAATGTCCAGAATAGTAACAGTTGGTTGTACCTCATCGGAGCTGCAGGAGGAGGAAGGTTGCAACTGTGATGCATCCTAGATCCAACCAATTTATTTGATAGTAAATCAGCGAGCTTTTTCAAATAAATTGGATGGATTTAAAATTGGTGTTGTAAAACTTTACTGAGTTTACCCCAGTCCAATGCCGGCATCTCTATATCATGCATCCTAGAAGCAGCAAGTGCAAGAAGTGAAACTTGATGCACCCACGGTTCCTGCACCTAGATTTTAGAGAACCCCATGATTGTCTATACAGTTATAGCTCAGATAACTGAGTGAGTAAAGCACCCTGGCACATTAACCTGACTACAAGAGCAGGTCAGAGGCTGGAAATTCTGTGGCAAGTAACACACCTCGCCAAAGCTTGTCCACCAAGGCATAAATCAGAACTGCAATAGAATACTCCTTCACTTGCATGGATGGGTACAGCTGCATCAACACTCAACCTTGACTCATCCAGGACAAAGCAGCTCTCTTGATTGGCATCCATCAATCACCACCACACAGTGCAGCAGTGTGTACGATCAATAAATGAACTGCAACAACTCGCTTAAGCTCCTTTGAAACCCAGGATCTCTACAAGAACAAGGGGAACAAATACCTATGAACACCACCACTAGGAAGTTCTCCGCCAAGACATTCACCATCTGGCTTGAAAATATAATGTTTTTCCTGCACTGTCACTGGGTCAAAATCCCGGAACTCTCTCCCTCCTGTACTATGGATACAATTACAGTACAAAGACCTCCGTGTTTCACTTTCACCTGATAGTTATTAATCACCTAAGTCCAGGTGTTCAGGGTATGTTTTCAATATTTGTGGACAGTGCAAAACTTGGACATGTTGTGAAGTATAAGAAAGGGAATATAGAATTTCAAAAGGATGTAGACAAGTTGGTGGACAAGTGGCAAATGATAAAGTGATTAATTTTGATAGGTACAAGTCAGTGAGATAGTATAAAGTGTAGAGTTCTAAAGTGGGTGCAAGGCCAGAGGAAGCTCGGTGTTTATGCATGTAGATGGCAGGATGGATTAAGAGTGCAGTTAATAAAGCAAATAGCATCACAGGTTTTATTAATAGTGTTGGCGAGGTGATGGCCTGGTGATAATATTGTCAAATTATTAATCCAGAAACCTAACTGGGGACCTAGATTTAAATCCTGCCATGACAGATAGTGAAATTTGAATTCAATAATAAAAATCTGGAATTAGGAATCCACTGATGATCATGAAACCATTGTTGATTGTCAAAAAAAGCTATCTTGTTCACGAATGTCCTTTAGGAAAGAAAATCTGCCATCCTCATTCCAGAGTCACAGCAATGTGATTGACTTTCAACTGCCCACTGAAATGGCCTAGCAAGTTACTGAGTTCAAGGGAAACTAGGGATGGACAATAAATGTTAGCCCAGCCAGTGACACCCATGTCCCACAAATGAATTAATGGTGTCATACATTAATACACCATGGAGAAGGTGGTAAGCTTGTTTAAAGTAATAGTTTAGCCTTAACTGGACCATCGCATATAATTATGGACACTACACTTTTGGAAGGATGTGAAGTCTTTGAAGAGGTTGTAGAAAAGATTCATGAGAATGGTTCTGGACTTAGAAACTTCAATTATACTGAATAATTGGAGAATTTGGAATTGTTCTCCTTGATGAATAGAAGATTGTGAGGTGATTTGATAGATGTATTCTGGTCTGGACAGAATAGATAGGGAGAAATTGTTGTTACTAGAGAAAGACTCAAAATGAGAGTGTACAGATCTAAGGTAATTGGCAAAAGAAGCAGATTCTATCCACAGTGAGTGTTTAGGATTTGCAGTGTACTACCGAAGAGTATATTGGAGGCAAGTTTAGCCAAGATATTCCAGAGAAAATTGGAGTATTATTGAAATGGGAGAATATGCAGGGCTATAGGGAGAAGGCAAGGGAATGGTGCTAAGTGAATTGCTCCTTCAGACATGACAGGCCACCTTGTGTGCTGTAACCACCCTATGATTCAGGTGATTGACAGTTAACTGCCTAAAACTGACAGGCTGTTTCTCCTAACTGGGTAACTGAACTTAAATGCAGTTTATATTTGGCTTTAAAGTTCTAAGTTAAATTTGAAAAGTTAAACTAATTTTGACTTGAGAAATACTTGCTAGAGAATTTCACTTGTGCCAAGTTCCTGACTTCAATGTTCTGTTTATGAGGCACTCCTTTGACATCTTCACTGTGTTCTAAAGTGTTTAGGTTTGATGGTCTCCACTAACAACCAAAAGGCCCCAAGGTTTCTGATCAAGAATGCTGATTTAATTTGTTTGGCTAGTCCCAAGAGTACCCAGTCCTGTTTTTCTAGCCGTAGTCTTTTTGATGCGGTGTTGTACAATGCTAGGGCAAAATAGTGAAGAGGAAATTGGAGTAATTTCAGAGGTGTGCGTGAGTCTGTCTATATCATAGCCAAGACTTGCATTTGCTGCCCATCCTCGTTAACCTAAGAAGGTGGTGGTGCTCCTACTTGTTGTGCTCGTGGTTTGATGCAACCAAGAGGCTACTTCAGAGTCAACCAAGTCAGTGTCATAGCTGCATATAGGCCAATCACACTTAAGTATAACAGCCTTCCCCCCATGAAGGACATTAACAAACTAGTTGAGCTTTTACAGAAATCCAGCAAGTTCATGATCATTGTTACTAATACTAGTTCTTTTCAGATTTTAATGCTGAATATAAACTCTCAAATGGCTTTGGTTTTGTGGTAGTCTCTTCTGATTATTAATCAATGCCTCTTGGTTAACATAAAGCATAGCCACTACACAACAGCACTGTATGTTGAACATTATTCAGATTTTTGATCTCTGATCTATTATCAATTCCACGATCTCACATAATACAATGTTACAACCTTTAGGTTGCCTGTAATTTTCTAATTTGTCTCTTCTAACCTTACTATAATATTCACATAGTTTCACTGTGATTCTGTAACTGAAATTATGGTCAGCACCTTCTAGTCAATTAGGCACTACTGCCAGTCTTGCCATAGAATTAAGGATTGTGACTATATTCAGGAGGCAGGAGTACAGAACATTGCAACTATCAGCAATGGAATTGGAAGTTCTTATGGGGGCACTACTGAGGGCCACACAAATAAAGCAGCAGGGAGACATTTTTAACCATCATAGTTGGCTAGCCACTGTTGCCAGGTGGGGCAACTCCTGCTGCCAGTTGTCTATCTCCAGCAAAAGTGCACAGAGCAAGGAACATGTTGAGGAGCCAAACCAATATGTTGCTACCTCAGAATTCATCTCTAAGAAGCTGGGAGGATTACAGCCTGTCACTTCTCCCCGGACTGAGATTCAGGGGCAGAGCTGCTGTATATTGTTGCTGCCCATGCAGATTTTCTTGACCAAACGCCACAGTGCATTACTTCCATAATGTTTCAATCCTGGCTAAATAAAAATGAGCAGTGCTGTACTTCCTGGGGAAGTTGATCAAAATGATTAGAATTGAGGGAAGAGAAGCTACACCCTCTTTTTATGGCACTACTGCCATATTCCATCAAGTTTAAAGGATTTTGAATGTGTGTTTATGAATGCATGAATGAATGGGTGGCTGAGTGAATGACTTGGTTGGTGAGTTGTATAGATAGGTGAATGCCTTAATGGGTAGGTGATGAGTTGTCTGAGATTTGTAGTTAAGTGACTGGGTAAGTAGGTGAGTGGGTGGGGGAATGGATGGGTAGGTAGCTGGATGAGTGAGAGTCTATGGTAGGTGACGGTAAGTAAGTAAATGGGTAGATGGGTAGGTAAGTTAGATAGGTAGATGAGTGACAGTATAGATAAAATAGTGGATGAAGGATTGATGAGTGGGGAGATGGGCATGTGGGTGGGTGGATAGTCAGGTAGAGGGATAATCAGATAGGTGAATCTGGCTGGGGGCTAGTCAGGTCCAGTCTGGGGAGTGGGGGTGGAGGGGGTAATCAGGTGGTTGGAGTGGATAGTTGTGTTTGGTCAGGGATATGGTTGGCAGATCAGGGATGTAATTGAGTCCGGTTCCAGTTGTGGTTTCAGGGGGAATAGGGAGTGGAAGAGTGGTGGGACTGTCAGGTGATCGTGAGACATCGCTGGGGACTTGAAGTGGTAGCCAGCTCGTGGACCAGGTTTAAAATTAACATTCCCTGATAACTATCCAGGTAATTGGAAACTTTTGCAGAGGGACTTTGACAGCAGGGAATTTCCCAGATAAATTCCCATTTGTGCCACTCCCATTATCCCGCAGATCAGCTGGCTAAAAATTTGGGTTTATGTTCTTTATTCACTCGTTTCCTTTGCCCTGATTTTGAAAAGTTTTCGGATATCCTCTATTGATCATTACCTCAACATACTCAGGTTACAATGTTACCTCAGTAAATGTCCCCCTCAAAACATTGGAGTTAGCTGTGAAACCACGCAATCACACTTAGCAATAAGGAAAAAAAAAACATAATACTGCCAAAACCATCCAACCTGCACATCTTTGGACTGTTGGAGGAAATTAGAACATCGGGAGGAAACCCACATAGACAGTGGCCTGAACCAGGAATCAAACCCAGATCCCTGGTGCTGTGAGGCCGATCATGCCTGACCAACATCTCTGCAAAATGTTATGTCTTTCTAAGTCCTTGCAGATCAAACTGATTTATTCTGAAAGACTCGGTGTTGCTTTTGTATTCATCCAGGTATTGTTTTTTTTAAAACAAAAAGAAAAAGATACTGAAAAATCCTCTCATCGCTCAGGCACCATCTGTGGAGAGGCAAAAAATGAGTGAACTGATGACCTTTCATCAGAACAAGCTTTCTTGCCTCAGTTTCACAATATCAGGTGGAAAAGGATTTGAAAATTCAGCTGACTGATTTAAAATGACAAAACATTGTGGAGTGATGGCTGACACAATGAATACTTTATTGAGCCTTATTAAAATGATGTGTCTTGAGAATAGTTATTACACTTCACATAAACACAACAGAATAAAAATCTAACCTAATGAAATACACCTGAGATGTTTAAGAAAATGGAGGTGCCTGAGTGCATGTGATAGATTCATGGAATCCCTACAGCGTAGAAGGAGGCCATTTGGCCCATCAAGTCTGTACCGACTCTCCAATAGTGCATCTTACCCAGGTCCATAGTAACTCCACATATTTACCTCACAAATGCCTCCCACCTATACATTATGGGACACCAAGGAGCAACTTAACATGGCCAATCCACTTAACCTGCACATCTTTGGACTGCTGTTGGATGTGCTGCTGGAATGCTAATATCTTTGAACTTTGTTGAAGGAAATGGTGTTGAAACTTGCTGTCCCATTCCCACCAGTTTTTCTACTGGATGTACCACAATTTCTTCCCACTTAATGTTGGCGAGACTAAAACCATCACTTTCCGGAGCCATACCAGGACGAATGCAGAATAATACCAAGTCTTTCAGAATAAATCAGATATATCTGCAAGGATTTAGACAGCCTCCCCACTGACTTGCCACTGATTCTAACTCCCTGGTTGTCAGTCAGGCAGGAACAATTGCTGTGGCCTTGACACCCTATACTGATTTAAGTTCCCTGTCACCTCCATAAATTTTCCCCTACCTCAATCCATCTGTTGTTGCAACCCTTGTCTGAGCTTCTGTCAGCTTCCAGAGTTGATTACTCAAATGTTCTCTTGACTCCTCATCTCCCATTCTTTCCCTTCTCATCGATATCAATTTATACAATTCCATTCACCCATCATCTGTATTCTCAATGAACTACATTGCTTCCTGATGTCCAAGAGTGAAATTCATTCTGAGATTATTGCAAAACAGATAAGAGTTCATATCAAATGCAATGGAAGAGAACATTGAGTGTAGTATATAACTGTCTCTTGGTCTGCTTCTGCCTGCTCAGTCCTCAGGTCCAGGATAATTTTCACTTCCCTGCTCCTCAACTCAAGAAATTGAAATTTGCCATCTTTGCACTTAGATCCTTTGTGGTCTTGTCTACTCTAGCTTTATTGCTTCATCCAGCTTTACAACCATCACCTAACTTCTAGTAGTTTTAGTTTCCTTGAACATTTCTCATTTCTTCATCTCACGATTGGTTTGTCATGCCTAGAATCTGAATTGTCTCCTTACACCTCTACACTTTCCTCTCCTGAAATATTACACTCTTTGGATGAAGCTCTACCACTTTGCCCACCATGGAATTGGAGCGGGCGATTATCTGACAGTGGAAATCTCCACTGACTTCGGATGGGAATTTCCGGTCTTATCTGGACGAGGCAGTAAAATTCCACCCTTTGACTCACCTTTTCACATTCCTCTTACAATTCCTTTCTTTGGATACATCAGCATCACTTGTTTTCCCATTAAACCTCTGGAGTACCTTGGAACAAATTTTTATGTTAAGGGCACTAACGGGATAAAAGCTTCTGTTCTTGTAGTGTTGGATCTGTGATGATTGGCCAGAATTGTGTTTGAGGAGCCTATGTTCCAGTGGCAGAGATATGTTTGCCAATGTACCAATGTACATGATGTGCAATTGCCTGATAATGAGAGAAGTAGAATCTGTGTCCTGTGCCCCATCTGTTGTCCTGCAGAAGATGTCAGAGAAGCAGAGGTAATCTAGAAAATTATAGGCAAGTAAGCCTGACATTAGTGGTGGGAAAACCTTTGGGGAAGATCCTGAGGGACAGGATATATGCACGTTTAGGAACAAAATGGACCATTTGGTGACAGACAGTGGTTTTTTACAAGGAAGGTCATGTCTCATCAACTTGATTGACTTTTTTGAAGAAGTGACAAAGATAACTGATAAGGAATGGGCTATGGATGTAGTTTAAATGAACTTTACTAAGATGTTTGACATGGTAAAGTGATACAAAAACTAAAATCATATATGATTTGTGGTGGACTGGCTAATGGATACAGAACAGGCTTTGTTATGGAAGGCAGAGTAGCATCAAAAGAGCAGTTTTCAGAATGGAGATTTGTAGCTAGTGATGTTCTCTGTTGTTTATAGTATATATGAATGATCTGGAAGAAATGTGGGTGATCTGGTTAGTACATTTGCAGGTGGCATATAGATTGACGAAAGTGCTGATAGCGCTGGGATTGTCAGAAGATATAGATAGATTGCAGACTTGGGCACAGAAATGGCAGATGGAGTTTATGATGCATTTCGGAAAAAAAAGGTGGGAAATCATATTGTTGCTATATAAAACCTTGGTTAGGCTGTATTTGGAGTGTTAGAACTCCAACAGTCACCAGACTGCTAGAAGGAAATGGAAGCTTTGGACAGAGTGCAGAGAATGTTCACCAGGGCATTGCCTAGAGTTGAGGGTGTTGTCTATGAGGAGAGGTTGAATAAACTAAAATTGTTTTTACTGGAAAGATAGAGGCTGAGGGGAGACCTGATAGAAGTCCATAAAATTATTAGAGATATAGACAGGGTGGATAGTCAAAGCTTTCTTCTCAGGGAGCAAGTGTCAATTGCAGGAGGGTATAGATTCAAATTGAGAGGGGGAAAGTTTAAGAAAGATGTGCAGGGGACATTTTCCATGCAGAGAGTGGTGGGTGCCTGGAACATGCTGCCAGACAGTGTGGTAGAAGCAGGCACATTAGTAACACTTAAGAGGCATCTGGAAGGGTACATGAATCGGGGGGGAATGGGGGGATGCGGCCTAAATAAGGGCAGCTTTTTATTTGCTTAGTTAGGTCTTCATGATTTGCACAGATTTAGAGGACTAAAGAGCCTGTTCGTGTGCTGTACTCTTCCTTGTTATTTGTTCTTTGTCCGAGGAGTACTTCTGCATTGAATCCATCTGATGCCCCTCTCGTTAGAAAATCAAGCCCGACTTCTCTCTCTGATCAAACAAAGGTTTCTTTTTGTACCAGTCAGGGAATCATTTCTGTTTCTGGCCAAAGAGTTGAGCATGAACCTCAGCACTCTCACCCACTAAGATGGCGTGTGACATTACAGACAAAATAATAAAGGAAGCAAAGGGTGGGATTTACTATCCCTTCCAGCCAGCGGGGTCCTCTGGTCTTGTCAGAGGTGACCCACCCATAGTGTTTTCCCCAGCAGCGAGAGCGGCGAGCCATGAAAAATTCTGTAGACGTTGGTGGAACTGGAAGATCCAGCTGGCAGCCAAAGGCGAGCCACCTCTGCCACCAGAAAACATAACCTCCACCAATGAAAAATAGGAGCAAGTTCTTGAATTTGGGAACACAGAATTTAATGTTTTATAAATGAATGACCATTATTTTTGAACAAAAGCTATAAGTGATTTAACACAATGCTAGCTCCAGGTTTCAAGGTGCTGGATGCATCGTGATGTCTTTAGAAAAATCTCCTTAGTACTTTCAAAAGCACTCGGATTTCATTTTGCTTGCTTCATGAATCTCCTATTCTTATTAAACATGTTGATGTCTTGCATAAATCTCCCGTTCTTTGACACTGTACATTTTGCTTCAATAACAGCTGAAATCTTTATGTCCTTTAAGTGTATAAGTACATGGTTTTTGAGTTTCTTTGCTTGAAAGGAAAGTGGAAATAAATATTAACCTGAACATTAGCACAATAAATAAGCCCATAATGAAAACCACGTTGACCAAGGAGATGTAAAAGTAATCGGTATTTAAGTGCAAATCACCTTGAAATCACAACAACAGCTACCATTTATGCAACATCTCTAATGGAGGAAAAGATCATAAAACACCTAAGAGATTCATTGTAAGAGAAAACATTGACATTATGAAATCAAAGGAGATATTAGAACTTGTGATTAAAAATTAGTTCAAATTCAGTTTTAAGGGCCATTTTAAAGTTGGTGCAGAGGGGGGAAGATTCACAAGTTGGCTGCAGGTTCTGGAAATTTCCAGCAGCTGTTATAAGACAAAAAAACTCAATCCTCATTCAAAGAGCAATAACTGATGACTTTCTCAGCTACACCCATATGTTGATAACCCATCAAACATCAGCTGCTAGGGGGTACAGGAAAGGAAGCCTGGTCATCAATAGTTAAATGAGAATAGGAGAAAGTGAACAAGAGATAGGTCCCATGATATGCTCAGAGAGGGCAAGAAGAGAAATGAATCAAAAGCTGAAATATTTTCCTATGTACGTGTCTTTGTTTCTGCAGCATAGGGCAGTACAAGCCAAAGAAGTGTCAAAATGAACAGTTCATTTGCCTGTAACATGATTAAAAGGTACCATTTTATTAGTGCCTCAAGTTGTTAGTGGGTTCAGTGCTCTAGAACATAGTGTTGTGAACCTGAGGCCATATAATCAATGTTATTTTACAATAACTCCAGGAGTTAATTGTAAAGGAACAGTGCTTTAATTACACTAAATAATGTGAAAAAAAAAACACAAGCTTATGATGAATTCAACTGGGTCAAACTAGGACAAAGGAATAATGGACTCACTCAGGGACCTGAGTTATATGGGCTTGATATACAAGCTCCATCTAATGAGTTAATTACCAATCCCCAGGGAGCTTGTATTCAACGATTCCTACAGGGGGATCAATCAGTGTTTCCCCATGGAAACCATAGGGGTTATCACACATCTGAAGTGACATAATGAGGTAACCACTTTATAAACGTTACAGAACTTTTTGTATGAAAGACACCTGAGATAATTAGTACCATCCATTGTACCTGAAAATCAGGAAAATACAATATGAATTAGATGTGTTTATAAACAACCATGCTGAACAAAAGACTTAAAAAAAACTCTGAGCCCAGGTTTGAATAAGATCCAGCTGTGATCTCAGCTTTCAACATTTGGCCTGAGGTTGAGTGAAAGATCTGCTGCTGGACTCCCATGATGCTGCTGGGAGATGTGTGAGACCATGCTGAAATTTAAGGGTATTTTAAATCCATTTTCAGCATATATGTGTTGCTGAGAAAGTCATCAGTTATTGCTTTTTGTCCACACTTCTCCTATGATTCACCATAGCAACAATACTTATCCCTTATCAGTCCAATCTTAGTCATTATGCTGCATATGGACATGTACTGCTTTTATTATTTGTGAAGTTGTGAATGTAACCAAACTCTGTGCAATTATCAACAAATTGCCCAATTTCTGGTCTTACGTAGGACAGAAGTTTATTGTGGAAGCAGCTGAAAATAGTTAGGCCTTCAATGCAGAGTTATTGAATTTTTACAGCAATGATCCGTGGTTGGTCATTCAACATGATAATCACTAAAGAGTTTTTCCTTTGATCCCATTTGAGTTCAATTTTCCGAAGTTGGAATTCTCTTTGATGTCAAAGGCAGAACAGCGTGGGTAAGACTTTCCAGCTGTGCTTGTCCCAAGCCCAGAAACTCCTGCCCAAGGTCACTGGACCTTTGCATGGATGTGAAATTTCTGATCCTTGTCTTACCTCTGGAATTTAGTTCTTATATTCATATTTAGATCAATGAAGTCAAGAGGTAAATAGTGCTGACAGAATGTAACCTCCACGACTTGCCTGGGTTTGTAAAATCTCCCTAATTGTCCTGGCTGGAGACAATACACCTCTTTAACTTATGCTTGGCCCTCTCTTCACTCACATTTTCTGTACCTTTAAGATTTGATTATTTGTAAAGACTCACTCCAATTATTATCTTCTAAGTTGGGTTTGTGTCTGTACGTATCCTATTTGTGAACACAAATGCTCACTTACCTGATGAAGGAGCGAGACTCCAAAAGTTTATGCTGTAAAATAAACCTGTTGTACTTTAACAAAGAACAAAGAACAAAACAGCACGGGAAACAGGCCCTTCGGCCCAATGAGCCCGCGCCGCCACCCTGATGTTCCCACCTCTACCCGCGATCCCTGTCCATGTTTATAGATCTAGAAACCTGGTGTTGTGAGACTTCTTACAAAACCTAAACTGAGCATTAATGAACAAGTTATTGCTCATGAACAAGTGTTACTTGATAGTACTTTGGGTATGGATTGTTGGGCCAGTAATTGATTAAGTTGTCCTGATGATAATTCCTCATTCTAATAGTTGTGTTTCCTATGTGGTTACAAACTTGTAAAGTATCAGATGAAGAATTGCACATATGAACATATTCCTAGCAGAATAAGACACAGCAGTGGAGTTCAAGTCTGTTAGGTCACAAACCCATTCAAAAACTTGTTTTTCTCTTCAACTATCCATCAGTGAATTCAAAAATCCAGAATCAGCTCCAAATGCTTATACAGAAAGTTTCAGAGATCAACTGGCAGTGTTTATGGGAATGTACCTTTCTTCCCCATCTTTTCATACACGTCCATACAACTACCTCGAATTAGTGACCAATTTTGCAATCTCAGACTTTCGAGGTCCTAGATTTAGTGCAAATAGTGAACAAATTTTATCAAACTGATTCATTTTCCTATTGCTGATGTTTGAAAATGTGAATAATGAAATAAGATTTGTATTTATATAACACATTTTGGGATCTCTGGTTGTCTTATGGCACTTTAAAAACAACTTTCAAAGCATACTGATTGTTTTCTACTTTAGGACATTGTTTCCAATTTACACACAGCAAATGACCCACAAACAGCAATTTGATAAAAATCTGTTTTACTGAAGTTGGCTAATGGAGAAACATTAACAAGGAAATCAATGAAAACTTACTGTCTTTTCTCAAAACAATGCTGGGGTATCTTTCACAACTGCTTGAGAGGGAGAAAGGTTACTGTCTCTTTTAAAAGATGACACCTTTGTCACTACACCACTCCTTCAATATTGTACTGGAGTGTCAGCCTGGATTAAACGTCTGGAGAGTATCTATGATTATTAGAATCATAGAAGCTCTGTAGTGTAGAAGGTGGCCATTTGACCCATTGAATCTGCACCGACAACATTCCCATCCAGACCTTATCCCCATTACCCCGGATATTTATCCAGCTAATATCTCCAACCTATGCATCTCGGGACACCAAGTGGCAATTTAGCATAGCCAATTCACCTAACTCACACACCTTTGGGCATTGGGTAGAAACCAGAGCGCCTAAAGTAACCCCACACAACACAAAGAGAACATGCAAACTTTGCACAGGCAGTGACCCGAGGCTAGAATTGAACCCGGGTTCCTGGCACCGTGAGGCAGCAATGCTTGCCACCCTGCCACCCTTTTTGAACTGACAATGTTCCCTCTAATTTGTATTTGCTGTGCACCTCCTCTATTGTCATACTGCATGTGGTACCTTTAAAATTGCAGTATGGCTGCAAATGTGCAGATCTTAAAGGGATTATTGGTTGTCTTATAGCCTGTTTATTGCACAGCGTAGTATGTTCCTGTCTGCTGTGGGCCACACGTGCTTGCAACTTAGAGGAAGCATTACCCACAACTACCTGACTCAGAATTGTGAGTGTGCTGCCATAGACCACAGAATGCACCTCTTTCATAACATGAAATCTCCATACATACTCTGTGGATGCCAATACAGAAATGATCAGCTTCCTTCATCTCTCATTCATCACTGTAATGAGTACAAATATACAAACACCATTTGAATGCCTATTTCTTTTTACAATCTGCCACTTATTCTCAGATCATCATGTTTGATGTGTATTTTTATGGATTTGTGCAGCTGTGTGAGCAATATAAATATATATTTTTTATAATAAAAGCCAACAAAACATTTCCTGAGGGCATGCGATTGAAATTACAGTAATAATAATCTGTTTGCTTTTGCTCCAGGCATAGCTAGGGCAAATGTTTTAGCTATCCTCACATGGACAGAGACATTATATTGCCATATTGTTTTAGTTGCCTTTAAGAGCACAAAAAAATAGTGAAACTGATATAGCAGAACATAAAAACTGATCGAGACCCATTGATGTCTGATTGGGATTTGATCCAATAATAAAAAGGTTTGCCTTTCCTCCTTTGATGTTTTGTTGCTTTTCTTTAATCCACGTACAAAGGTTTTGATGTTGGCACCAAAGTGAAAGTAGATTCCGCACAGATGTAGCAGGGAAAAAAAAATGCCATTCATAGACTTAATAACTACAATTAACAAATAACTCAAGAATACCTTGTACATTTTGCCATTTTTCCCAGTGCCTCAGAGGTGCGAAGATCTTTCACTTCTTTCAACGAATAAAAGCAAAAATGTAGACATTAATAACATTTTCAACAATTAAAAAAATTGAACTCCCCGAGTTCTAACAGATCTAGAAACGAGAACATTAGACTGAAACCAAAAATGCATGCCATCCAAGATTCTCCCAACGACTCCAATGGGTTCAACGATGGACGAATGGACGAGTGGAGAATTTGGCAGAAGTCTAAAAATTGCTTTTACGTTGTCAGAAAGTTCCTGTGGGATTTTCTGCTGGTGCCCGCTGTGTTAGATCAGAAGAGGCAAGTGTGAAATCCCAGTAACGGAGTTAAGACCCAACCAGAATCTTCCACCTGTTCCGATTCTCCACGGCATCAGCGAGAAAACAGATGAGTCTAGAACATGTCTGGAGCAACATGCCCTGCTGAAGTCAGGATTCACCTAAATAATATCTAGTGCTGCTTCTAGAGTTCAATATCAGCACCCTATATGCTAGAAATCTACAGCTGTAGGTGGAGAAAGGTTCTTTCAGATTCATTATCAGTGCAGAGATCTATCTTCTTTTTCAGGAGCTTGACCTTCTTTCTTCAAAAATGGCCAATGATTTTGGGCGCTTTTTCAATACGACACCCAGATATGATGGCAGGACTTGCACTATCATGTCAGCCTTGCCATGGAATGCAGTACTAAATATCCATGCATAATTAATGAGGTAGAGGTCGCAACAGGAAACACCCTCTTCTCCCACCCTCCAAATGGGACAATACCACCCTCGTTTTTTTTGTCTTAGGGCTGACATGAGATTAAAATGCATTCTGGGTCCATCACTGAACTAACTGCCATAGAGTTTAGACGCCTCATCCAAAATGAGGAACATTTGGGTAAATCATTGCATTAGAGAGGATGCATTTCCTGAGGGAATACGTTAATTTAGAGGTTGACAGGTAGATCTTGTGAAATTGTGCAGTGAAATGAACAAACCTCTTTGGACTGATAATGTTATTTGATTGACATCTTAGCAGGGTCAGCTGCATCAGCTTATGGCAGTCTATGTTCAGCAAGGAGAAGGCATGAATCTATTTCCTGGACCGGCTGAGGTGCTTCTCTTTCAAACTTGTTTATTCTTCTTGCCCCATTGTAATATCAAGTGCTAGAGATAGAGATATCTGGAGAGCCAAGATTCACAACCTTCAGACAGCTGTGAATGCTACATACAGAAAGACTGGCATCTTTATATTATTAAATAAAGTAATATTCAAGCCTTAGCACAGTACATGGGGGGTAAATATTTGTCAGCGTAGTAGAGACAATCAGGGAGGTAGGATGAGTGGTACAATTGATGCGAAGGGCATCAAGATGGATGCCCTATGTCTTTACAACAGATTAAATAACAGCCATCAACAGATATACTCCCTAGGTTGGTGCCTACCTCAATACCGGTGTGGATCCACAGGAATTGCCTCCAGTCTGTGGTCAGCATGCATTGACTACAGGGGGGTTACTTCTGCCTCTAGTGTCCAGCACAGAGACACTAATATGCATCAAACAGTTAATACTGATTCCTGGCCATTTCCACAAACTAGGAGAAGCCATCCGCTTCTCCAATATCATATTCACCTTCATTCCAAGACAAGTACTACAAGCTGAATACTTTGCACTACAATCCCCTTGCCTGGCTGCATCAAACCTTTGACTCTCTTTCAGCACTGCAGCCCATTATAAGGGGCAGTCCCATGACTGATGATCTCTCTCACAACCTCCATCCAAACTGCTTGGTCAACTGCACCTTGATCCTCCTGCCATCCTGAGCGAGCAGGATTTCTCTCTGTTCACGCACATCCGGGAGGAATAACTCCAGGGAGGAATCAATGAATCTTCAAACTGCCCTCGATCAAACTTCAGCCATATGTTTAATTGGCCATGCTGCCAGGGTGCTCTCATTGCATTCTCTGGGGTTACTGCATTATTCTGGATTTCTAGCTGACTCTCAAAGGTGGCACTGGCAACGACATTTCGGGACCTTGTTCCTCCTGCCCTGTTTTCACTTGATGCCTCTAGAGACAGTCCTGCTAATATCAAGCTCAAACTCTGCCTCCTCTCTATCTGCTTTTGAACCCAATGACAAGAGTTGTGGCCTTCATACCAATCCAACAGCTGTTTTCTCTAGACACTGGTTGAAAAAATATAATCACACTTCAGAGCAGCTCATTCCTGATGTAGATTTAGTATTTCAGTTGGACTGCTGCTAGATCAAGTTCAGTGCAAATTAATCATGCACAGCATTTCATGGTACAATATACTCTGAGATGTCCTTGATGCACTAGTAGTACAACTTATCAAGTATACTTCAGGTACACTCTTGTCAAAATTACAATTGATGTATAAAAGGAAAACCTTAGGCTCCAGCACAATTTATATTTAATAACAAAGGTCTTCAATGCCCAACTACTTTTATTGATTCATCTTTTGTCTTGTCAGAGACATGTGAAATGAAAATTAGAGATTTTTTACCTCACATTTGCACTAAACTGATCACACTCACTCAGCTCTTCAGGGGCGATCAGTTAGATAACCAGCGGACCAGTTTGTGGTACCAAAAGAAATACATTGTTGATTAGGAACTTTTATAAAATCATACAACCCTACAGTGCAGAAAGAGGCCCTTTGGCCCATTGAGTCTGCACCAACCACAATTCCATCCAGGCCCTACTCCCATATCCCTACATATTTAACTCACTAATTCTTCTAACCCAAGAATCTCAGTACACAAAGAGGTAATTTTAACATGGCCAATCAATCTAATCTGCACATCTTTGGATTGTGGGAGGAAACTGGAGCACCTGGAGGAAACCCACACAGACACGCGGAGTATGTGCAAACTCCACACAGACAGCGACCCGAACTGGGATCAAATCCAGGTCCCTGGAGCTGTGAAACAGCAGTGCTAACCACTGTGCTACCTTCAATAGAAATCTTTTCAAATTTATATTCGATTGTACATTGTTCCAGTTCAGGAATTGCATTGCTTTGTCCACTCGGCCCCAAAAACATGTCAACTCAACTCCAGCTTTACTATACCAGTGTGATTGTCCAAACGTTCATCTGAACTGTGCTATGGTCTCTCTAATCTCACGATCAAAGGGGAATCGTTGCAATAAAGTGGGAAAGGTTTGTTGCTACTGTAGTGAGACCGCATCTCGAATACTGCATACAGTTTCAGTCTACTTGCTTAAGAAAGGATATCATTGCATTAACTATTTAGGGAAAGTTTACTTGTCTGATTCCTGAGATATAGGAGTTATCTTATGAGGAAAGATTGAGAATGTGGATTGAATGGTCACATGGTCACATGGCTACAAAAAAGAGCCTTGGGAGCATGGGAATTCTCCCAGAAGCGTGAACAGAGCACGAGAACGGAGTAGCTTCTCAGCTAGTGAAGAAAATATTGTTTGGTACAAACCCTTGTTGTCAGCGACTGGAAACACAGCACTTCTACAGAGTAGTTTGGTCATATACTTGCCCAACACTTCTCCAGAGCACTGTACCCTATGGTCTTATACCCATTGGAGTTTAGAAGAATAAGATGTGATCTTATTGGAACATAACAGGCGGGTACAGAGGAGCAGTGCCAGGCAATTACAACAGGACATAGATAGGTTGGTAGACTGGGCAGATAGATGGCAAATGGAATTTAATCCGGATAAATGCGAGGTGATGCATTTTGGCTGGAAAAATGTAGAAGAGAGTTATAGGATAAAAGGTAAAACTATTCGGAGTATAGAGACGCAGAGAGACTTGGGGTGCAGGTTCACAAGTCTCTGAAGGTGTCTTCACAGGTGGAGAAGGTGATAAAGAAAGCGTATAGTATGTTAGCTTTCATAGAAAAGGGTATAGAATACAAGAGTAGGAGTTTGATGTTGCAATTGTATAGAACGTTGGTTAGGCCTCAGTTGGAATACTGCATCCAGTTCTGGTCGCCGTACTATCGGAAGGATGTGGAGTCCTTGGAGAGAGTGCAGAGGAGGTTTACCAGGATGCTGCCTGGTATGGAAGGACTGTCTTATGAGGAACGATTAGATAGACTGGGGTTGTTTTCCCTTGAAAGACGTCAGCTTAGAGGGGATCTAATAGAGGTGTATAAGATTATAAGGGGTATAGATAGAGTAAATGTGGGTAAACTTTTTCCACCTTCAGAAATGGATAGGACGAGGGGTCATGGCCTTAGGGTGAGGGGGGCTATGTATAAGACGAATATTAGCGGGCAGTTTTTCACACAAAGGGTAGTGGGGGTGTGGAATGCACTACCGAGTAAGGTGGTGGGAGCAGGCACACTAGGGCTGTTTAAGGGTCTCTTGGACAGCCACATGAGCGTTATGCAGATAGAGGGATATAGTAGGACTGTTTAACTATGGCTTTTTTCCACAGGTAATTCGGTCCATACTTGACCAACAAGGAGCATGCATTCGGCAGGTGGTGCGAGGAAAGCTCTTGGATGTTGATTCATGGGTTGCCTGGTGCTTCATGTCGTAAATGAGTGCTTTATGTGGACCATCTGAAGGGCACCATGACAGCTCAGAGACTATCGATGTGGCTGTGCAGACACTTGGAATTGGGCCGGTGTCTGCGGGAGTTTTGCGCGTTCTCCCCGTGGTTGCGTGGGTTTTCTCCGGGCACTCCGGTTTCCTCCCACAACCCAAAAATTCGCTCTTAGGCTGATTGGGAAACAAATTGTCCCTACATTGAGACTCTGCCATATTAGGAATAACCTAAAATTAGAATAGGATAATGGAATTGTTACTATATAGTTATGACGGCGGCGCGGGCTCGTTGGGCCGAAGGGCCTGTTTCCCGTGCTGTGTTGCTCTAACAAGATCCTTAGTGGATTTGACAGGGTGGATGCTGAGGGAATATTTCCCCTTGTATGACTGACTGGAACGAGGAGACATCATTAAATAAATATGGAATCTCCTATTTAAGATGAAGATGAGAAGAATTCTTTTCTCTGAGGGTCATTTGCCTGTGAAATGATCTTCCCCATACAGCAGTGGATCATTGTATGCATTCAAATCTGATTTCAATAGATTATTGATTGACAAGAGAATCAAAGTTTATGGTGGGGGAAAGTGAAGTTGAGTCCACGATTAGATCAGCCATCAGCCATCATCTAACTGAATATTGGAGCAGGCTCAAAGGGCCGAATGGCCTACTCCTTCTCATAACTATTGTGTTCTTATGCATTGAGCTGTAAAAGGACTTGGATTTATTCAGGCTCTCACGACTGTAAAAAACCCCAAATTGTTGGGGTAGAAATTTGAGTGCTAACCAGTGATCAATCCCCTTCATTTTAATGGTGAACCCCAAATTGCTCTGGTATTGAAATTTGGACCTTGTTCCATTAGGGCTGGTATATAACGAGAGGCCTGCCAGTGAAAAGGAAAACAAGTCTGGCCCATTACATTTGCAAGTACTATCCCCAGCTAAGAGAAGACTGCAGTTCAAGTAGTGGGAATGTGAGAGAAGAATGGAAGATTGGGTACGTGTTCTTGATGGCAGAAAAGAGAATCAGAGACTGAAGCTTTGGACATTGTAGAGCAGAAACAGGAATTGAAAATTGTGTCTGGGGGAAAAGAGATGATTTAGGGATGGGGGTAGTAGCAGTCTCATTCTTTAAAGTGGCATCAGTGGAAGTCACTGTTTGCCATTCAACTCAGAGTGTTTCAGAGAATTATCCTAACAGGAAGCAGGTCTGGTTTCTCACTGGACTCATCCCCACTACCTCAGAGCAATTGACTTGCAGTGGAAATCTCAAACAAGCATTCGGTTCTTTTCATATGTTAGTAAGTAATCGAATATCAAGTTTGCTGATGATCTACTTACAGCTTCTTATCAGCAATTTTAGAGTTTAGAACGTTGGGTGGTACCTGGAAAACAGACGCTACATGCTTGAATATAAAGATTGATAGTGTCTGATTGTGAACTGAAACAAAACAAAACCTAAAACACCCTCCATCACCAATGCATAGAATGGCATCAGTTTATATTGTATACAAGATGGCACCAAGCCTCTTTTGACAGAATGTTCCAGACCTGTACCCGCTACTACTTACAAAGATTAAGGTATTCTCCTCCAAACCACAACCCATTCCTTCACTGTTTCTAGGTCAAAATCTGGAAATCTTTCCTTAACACACACCAGGTGGACTGTGGTGATTTGAGAGGATGGACCACAACCACTTTCCTCAGGGACATTTTTTCTTTATTCTTTCATGGAATGTGGACATCACTGACAAGGCCAGCATTTGCTGCTCATATTTAAATGATCTGAGTGGTTTGCTGGGCTGTTACAGAGGCCAGTTAAGAGTCTATCACAATGCCTGAGTCTGGAGTCGGGTCAGAATGGCAGATTTCTTTCCTCAAGAAGACATTAATGAATCAGATGGGTTTTCAGAACAATTGATGAAGATTGCCATAGTTACCACCACTGAGATTAGCTTTCAATTTAGAATTCATTGATTTAATGTATATGCTACCAGCTGTCATTGTGTGATTTACACTCAAGCTCCCAGTCGGCCTCTGGATTACCAGTCCATGATATTACCATGATGCAATTAGGGAGGAGCAACATATATTGGCCCTAGAAGTACCATCAACATCCCATTCAATGTAAAATTGTGCATAGCTGATTGGTCCTATGTAAGAAGTCTCACAACTGCAGGTTAAAGTCCAACAGTTTCATTAGATAGCATGAACTTTCAGAGCAGTGTTCTCTATCAGGGTCCATATAAGGAGCAATTGACTTTTTTTTAATTCAGAAAATCTTTTGTCATCAGTAGTTTTTTCTTTGTGTGAGATTGGGCCTAGTCCCTTTGGCAATTTGGCCATTTCTCTGCACAATGAAGCCTTTAGTTCTGGTGTCTTGCCTCCACTCTTCTGCAATGAAATGGCAGCCCAAATCATGACTGCCTTTTCCCTTTGATCCTCTGCAGGAAGCTCCCTGGCAGAATGCAGCACTGAAAATTGGGAGCCAAAATGACTACTGAGCCAATAAGGGTATCTACATTTGAAGACTGAATTGCATGGATGTTGGGATGTTTTATTTGAATTTAAGTTCTACCAACTGCCAAGCTGGGATTTGAACCCACGTCCCTGGAGCCATAGCCTGCATTTTAGATTACTCGTCAGGTGAGGACTAGGAAATTATCTGGGCATTATTTTCCTGACCCTGGTTTGAAAATCAAGCTCTTACAATTTACCAAACAAAAAGTACAAAAATAGTAAGAAATCTGATGTATCTACATGTATTATGCATTGGAGTAAGCTATGTAAATAGAGGATATTTCTGGGTCATATGTTTGAATGGTAGGATATAGATGGGCTGGTAAAGCACTTAAAGGCTGAAGTTATGCTGTAGCTCTGGGATTTTTGATTATCTTACTCTGAAATTAGAGCAAACAGTTAGAAGCAACCCAATGGAAATTCAACCCCTTGGTGTGTTTCTGTAAGCATACCAGATGCACAGTACAAATCTTGATGTTCCAAATGAACAACTCAAGCTGCTTTTGACCTGATGCCAGAAGTATAAAGACATACATTTAAAATGTCATGGATAAAACATTCCCCACAAAGAATGACTGGTGGAATTGCCTAAACATAAGAGGAGACTCCACATTGCTTGTGTGTTGACTTTATTGATAGGGAGTAAATAAAGGAAATGCCTCCACTTTTGCAACAGTACGGGGAGATAAACTAAACAATATTGTCCACTATTCTGGGTAAAATCTTAATGCCTCCCTCTTCTTGGTATTTTTCTTTCTATCCGCTACCATCTTCCTTCATTCCACTTGGCGGGAAAGTGGAGTTGAAGATTGTCATATCAGATCAGCCATGATCTCACTGAATGACAGATCAGAGTCCATGGGCCAAATGGCCTATTTCTGCTTTTACGTCTTATGGTCTGTTTATATCTTATCTCCTTCCATCAGTATCTTGATACCCACCCTGGCTGATCGAATGGTGTTTTGTATCTGTAGCCCCTGATATTATATTGGAGTGGAACTTCTGGTCTGAATTGCCAGGTACATTGAATAAACACTGGATATATGCATGGGACATCACAGAAATTCTGGCGTATGCATGTGTGCACTGAATGATCGCTAATTATAAATCTCCAATTGAGTTTCATGAAGCGCTAAGTTGAAATTGTAACAAAACCTGCGGCACTTGCGTTGTTGTTAGGTGAGTTTTTGTCCTTATTTATTTGCATTTTTATTTTTTGGTTTAGCTGCAGTGTGCAGAGGCAGCAGACACTCCTTAGGTTGCTTTTTTTGTACATTGTGCTTCACTTATATGTTAAACATAAAGTGAAATAAATGAGTTTTAAATTTTTTTTACAACTTTATCATGACAACTAATTGCATTCAAAACGTTTGTTCATATTATAAAAAAGTGGATATCAGTATTTGGAATGAATTTCACCGTTTGGATTTTGCAACATATTTTAAGCAGGTTTTAACCCTATTTTAAGCATATCCCTGATGGAACGTTGATCCTTGTGTAACTTGACAAGTTCAAGTGCTTCAGGAAAGTGTATCCCTTAAGATGGCATACACAAGTCTCCTGTCATGTTTATCCCAATTTCAAGAATCTCCCTGATGCAACGTTGATCCTTACGCAATTTGGCTAGCTCAAATGCTTTAAGAAAGCATATCAATTAAGATGACATGTGCAAGTCTCCTGTAAACTGATGTGAACTAGGTATTACAGAATCTAGTGCAGCTTAAAAAAATTGGAGTAGTGTTCTACTACCATTGGAACATTGCACTTTTTTACTTGATGCTTAACTGAAGTTCTTTTTGAGACTTTGATGTAGACATCTAAGAGTCATACTGCATGTAAAATCCAAACCCTTCCCTCCTTCCTTTTCCTCCTTCCCTTACCCTCTTACCCCATCCTTTCCCCTCCCCTCCCCTCCATTTCCCCTATTCTTTCCCCTCCTTAAGCTTCTTTATACCCACTCCTCATCTCCTTGATAAGCTACAACATAATTGTTCTGTTGCCATATAGATATTGTATTGATTGTTGTTAGAGATACGTATTTTGTAAGAAACTTGATAAGGTGAGGCAATAAAACAGGTCAGTGCAGCTGCTGAAATAAAGTGTTTAATTAAATGTTTACATGGTATCAAGGTTTTGTATTTATAACGTTTTTGTTAATAAATAAATATTTTCCATTAAACGACAAAGTTCTACTAATGCTTTAGTGAAACAAAACAAACATTTAAATTTGAAATTACATAAATGCTTTATTTAAATGTACAGAACTGTTAAATGTGAAAATTCTAAATAAAGTAAGCAAGGCAGAAGAATACTGAAGATAAATACATTTCAATTTTCCATGGCTCAAAATGTGAGCTCTCCTTTGATTGATCTCATGCAAGTGTTCAAATCACGGTTCAAGAAATTCTGACTGTATTCTAAATTAAAACACACGCAAAAAATAAGCATGCCATGCATATTAAAAACTTGCATAATAATACAATGCAGATTTAAGGTAACATAGTGGTTAGCATTGTTGCCTGACAGAACCAGGGGCCCAGGTTCAATTCCGGACTTGGGTGGAGTTTGCACGTGTCTATATGGGCTCCCTCTGGGTGCTTCAGTTCTCTCTTATGGTCC
The DNA here is from genome assembly GCA_024679065.1 of Sphyrna mokarran. NCBI lineage: Eukaryota > Metazoa > Chordata > Chondrichthyes > Carcharhiniformes > Carcharhinidae > Sphyrna > Sphyrna mokarran. The sequence goes on along the minus strand of JAGIQG010000010.1, from coordinate 40,889,960 downwards.
AAAGATGTGCAGGTTAAGTTGATTGGCCATGCTAAATTGCCCCTTAGCGTCAAGGCGATTAGCAACATGAATTCATGGGGTTAGGGTAGGGCCTGGGTGTCAATGCAGGCTCAATGGGCCGAATGGCCTACTTCTGCACTGTAGGGGTTCCATTGGTGGGATTTTCTGGCTACGTTCGCCCTGAAATTGGAAAATCCCATCTGAAGTTAACAGACTTTTCCATGGTCCGCCCCTTATCTCTCACAATTTCTGTGAATAAACTCAGATGAGGTAAAAATTATTCAAAAAACATTTGATAAGATTTCAAAATTTTATTATTAGTGTCATAAGTAGGTTTGTGTTAACATTGCAATTAAGTTACTATGAAAATTGCCTAGTCGTCACATTCTGGTGCCTGTTCAGGTATACTGAGGGAGAATTTAGCATGGCCAATGCACCTAACTAGCTCGTCTTTCGGACTGTGGGAGGAAACTGAAGCACCTGGAGGAAACCCACACAGTAAGAATTTAGCAACACCAATTTATAATCCAACCGATTTATTTGATAGTAAAAAAGCGAGCTTTCGACTCCTGTGTCTTCTTCAGGCAAATGCAGTGTTCTGGTCTGTAATAGCACACATCAGCACAGACAGTCAGAGATTGCTGATTAGAATGCGAATCCTTATATTTAACCTGCTATTGAAGTGTTAAAGTGGCGAACAATGTGTGTGAAGGGAATCCTGAGCATTGTTGGAGAATTGTGTGTTTTCTCCAGACAGCACAGTAAGTGAGGTTTTTTGCTAACCCAGGCAAGTTACGGGGGTTACAGATAGTGTGTCATGAAGCCAAGATCCCTATTAAAACCGTCCTCATGTGTGCGGAGCTTGGCTATCAGTCTCTGCTCAGCGACTCTGCGCTGTCGTGTATCACGACAGCGTGATCACGATATCGTGTATCACCCCTTGAAGAACATTTACCCGCAGGTCGGAGGCCGAATGCCCATGACTGCTGAAGTGTTCGCCCACAGGAAGGGAACTGTTTTGCCTGGTGATTGTTGAGCGATGCTCATTCATCCACTGTCGTAGTGTCTGCATGGTCTCCCCAATATACCATGCTTCGGGACATCCTTTCTTGCAACGTATTAGGTAGACAACGTTGGCCAAGTTGCAAGTGTATGTACCGTGTACCTGGTGAATGGTATCCTCACATTTGATGATGTCGTCCATGTCTATGATCCGGCATGTCTTGCAGAGGTTGCTGTGGCAGGGTTGTGTGGTATTGTGGTCATTGTTCTCCTGAAGGTTGGGTAGTTTGCTGCGAACAATGATCTGTTTGAGGTTGTGCGGTTGTCTAAAAGCAAGAAGTGGGGGGGTGGGGATGGCCCTAGCGAGATGTTCATCGTCATCAATGATATGTTGAAGATTCCGGAGAAGATGTCATAGCTTCTCCGCTCCGGGGAAGTACTGGACAACAAAGGGTACTCTGTCCACCGTGTCCCGTGTTCGTCTTTTGAGGAGGTCAGTGCGGTTTATCGTTGTGGCACGTCGGAACTGTCGATCGATGAGTCGAGCGCCATATCCTGTTCTCACGAGTGCATCCTTCAGTGTCTGGAGGTGTCTGTCACGATCCTCCTCATCTGAGCAAATTCTGTGTATACGGAGGGCTTGTCCATAGGGAATGGCTTCTTTAAAGTGTCTAGGGTGGAAGCTGGAGAAGTGGAGCATTGTGAGGTTGTCTGTCGGTTTGCGGTACAGTGAGGTGCTGAGGTGACCGTCCTTGATGGAGATGCGTGTGTCCAAGAAGGCAACTGATTCTGGAGAATAGTCCATGGTGAGTCTGATGGTGGGATGGAACTTGTTGATATCATCATACAGTTGTTTCAATGATTGTTCACCATGAGTCCCAAGGAAAAAGATGTCATCAATGTATCTAGTATATAACCTTGGTTGGAGATCTCGTGTGGTGAAGAAGTCTTGTTTGAACCTGTGCAAGAAGATGTTGGCATACTGAGGTGCAAATTTGGTCCCCATGGCTGTTCCGTGTGTCTGGATGAAAAGCTGATTGTTGAAGGTGAAGACATTGTGGTCCAAGACAGACAGACAGAGGGAGACAGACAGAGACAGAGACAGACAGACAACCCACACAGACAGAGGGAGAACTTGCAGATTCCACAGTGACGCAGGCCAATAATTGAACCCAGGTCTCTGGTGCTGTAAAGCAGCGGTGATAACAACTGTGCCACCGTGCTGCCTTACAAGAGGAGAGTAATTAACTGTTTTTATTAATGAGGAAAATGTTTTGCCGTTTAAGTATTTTGTGCGTGATTGGGCCCAGTACCTTTTTGACCATTAGGCTATCTCTCTGCACAATTTGGGCTCATGGAATTGGGAGTAATATGCTAGCAAGATCGGGAATTGGTCAGCAGACAGTAAACAGTTAGAATAGAGAGGTGATATTCAGGTTGCTTAGCAGAAGGATTAATGTTTGCGTCTCAAGTATTTGCAGTCTGCATCAATGGCCTAGAAGAGAGGATGGAGTGTAATGTATCCATATTTGCTGAAGGTACAAAGTTAGCTGAAAGAGTAAGTTTTGAGGAGGATGCAAACAGACTGCAAAGCCGAATGGAAAGAGTGCAAGAACATAGCTAATTTAAGATAGTGTGAAGGAATGTGAAGTTATCCATTTTGGTATGAAAAATAGAAAAGCTGGTTACTTATCAAAAGATGAGAGAGTGGGAAATGTTGCAATTTGGAGAGATTTGGGTGTCCTTGTACATGGATCACAGAATGTTAACATGCAGGTACAACAACTAGTTAAGTAAGCAAACAAAGTGGTATGTTATACTGCAATTTCTATTTAAAGGATAAGAGCAAAGATGTTTCATTACTATTGTATAGGGCCTTGGTAAGACAACATCTGAAGTGGTGTAGAGTTTTGCTATTTTTGCCTAAGCAAGAATATTGCCTTGGAGGCTCTGCAGCAAATGTTCACTCGACTGATTCCTAGGATGAGGGAGTTGTCCCAAGAGGAGGACTTGAGTAAAGTAGCTCCAAATATCTTAAAAATCAAAAGAATAAGAGATAATCACATTGAAAGAAACAAAACTCTTCAAGGTTTGTGCAGGGTCAATGCTGAGAGAATATTTCTATGTCTGTGGACTCCAGAATTAAAGGATGTTGTTTCAAAGAAAGGGGTCAGCACTTTGGACTGAAATAAGGAGAAATTCTTTCACACAGATGGTTATGCTGGACTGTGAAGACTAGGGGAATTTCACAGTAACTTCATTGCAGTGTTAATGTAAGCCATACTTGTGACTAATAAATAAACTTTAAACTAGGTTATAGAACAAGCTTGAGGCATTGACTGAACTATTTCTGCTCCTATTACTTACACTCCTGTGTTCCTAAAGAAAGTGATTCCTTGATCAAAAGACAGTCCAGATATTCTACAAGAGGGATGATATTCGCTGCAAACTGTGCAGTGATCGTAATTTTACAATATTTGATGCAGCGCATTTAATCAGCATTGTTAACCAAAGGCTTGCGTGATTTGGGTATTACATAGGTATGCTGATATCTAGGGCAGAGAAATCAGTTCCCACAGAGCATGAGCTCTTGTATTCATGGGATTTCTGAGCTGTGAGAAGTAACATGAGTCAAATGTGTTTTTATCGGTGAAGCAACTGAAATGTTAACTTTTCTTGCAATGGGAATGAAACAGGTTAAGCTTTTGTGTCATTTCTGAAAATTTAAAGGGGAGGAGAGATGATTTTCTTGGGACCTGGAGAAACATTCATGCTCTGATGAACCACAAAATTCTTTGTAAAAATATTATGTGGGGTGTTTATCGGGCAATTCCGATCTATATAGGATTTCATGACAGCCATACAGCTTGCCAACTACCATTGGATTACTGAAATTACATTAGGTTCCTATGTACAATGGACACAATTTTCATTGATGAATGGAAAGAGTTTTGCATTCATTTACTACCTTTCGCTGTCTCAGAATGCCCCCAAATACTAGATAGCAAATGAACGAAATGCTTCTGAAATATAGTTACTGCTGGAATATAGGAAACATGGCAGCAGGCTCCCACCTATAGTAATTAGTGTTAGGTGTTAAGTAAGATATAAATATCTGCCAGCAGACCTTCTCTGCTGTTCTCCAAATAATGCCACAGTATCGCTTATGACCACATGAGAAATCAGATAGGGTTTTAAACATCGTAAAAGAAATACAGCATCTTCAGCAATGTAACACTCCCTCTCAGTATTGTGTCAATCTGGACAATATGCTCAATTCCCTGGAGTAGAACCAGAACTTTCAGCTTCCAGAGTAGGAGAAGTATTGTTGAAGTAAATCTGCCACCCGATGTGTTAATGGGTGCAGTATAACCTCACATATATCTTTTGTTCTCTGTATAACTTCAAAACAAAGATATGTTTTACCCTGTGCCTAGAAACCTTTAGGAGGCTGCCTGGTGCTATCTTAACTGGAGTGCTGTAGACTTGCTTTGCTCATTGAATCAGCTCCAGTTTTAAGATGTGAACGTCCCCCATTCTGATCGCCATTCATATTGGAACAAGGTTGTCAGAGAAAGTAATAAGTAAACAACATTGCAAGCAGACTTCAATTTATATGTTCTTATTCCATTCACAGTGATCTCTGAGCAAACCAAAGAGAAAATAGCATATACAAACCACAGGCTCCTGAGAGAATGAGAAAATAAAAGAGCACATGTCCAGAAACTATTTAGAAGTTTCTGTTGGAGATGTAGGAAGCTATAATATTCTTGATTACTTTAATTATATTTTACATGAAATTTGTGGTTGAAAGCTATTCAACGCAGGAAGGTAAAGATGATTTTGATGAAAGGCAAAGTGTTGTTTGGTAGTTGTCAGGTTTTTTTACAGATGGATGTGGTCATTGATGGAAAATAACACTTTTCCAACTTATGAAAGGTTCAGTGAGGAACCCAAAGATTGTGTTGAAAGCAACAAGGTATCAGTCTTCAAAGCTGTGTTTTGCTTTGTCATGCTAGAAATTTAGTCAAGCTTCATGGTTTTGTTGATTGGTACAAATGATATGGATGTAGCTTCACCAGGTTGAGACCTTTTTGGGTGTTCCTGCTAGCACATGCTAGCAGGAGCACAAGCTGCTAGCATGTGCTCCTACATTTCTTATTAAATCTAGATTGATCCTTTGGCTTACTGTAATGGTAAAGTGGGGAGAGCACTGGTGGTTGGGGGGGGGGGTGCAGGGGGCAGACTGGCAGACCGTGTGGTTGAACACAATTCTGCTGCTGCTGACAAAGTCATTTTTAATGGGTGACCGGATCTCAAAGTAATAATTAATGCCCCCTCCCCCCAACCCCCACCAACAGACAGCAAGATCCCCCCTCCACGGATACCGGATTTCTCCCTCACTTTCTCCAAAAAACATCAGAAAGCCCAGTAGATAAGCAACCCTCATATTCTATATGTAGAAAGGGAATGACTTAACCCACCTGCAGAAAGTAAACCGCCCTCGCCCTCCAATGGACAAAGGTAGCCCTCCAAGCAAAACTGCCTGCTGGTACCCCCTGGTAATGCCCCCAGTCCTAGCCTCCAGAGGATACTGCCTGGGTGCGAGCAGGCAATGTTCAGGCCCCTCTACTCCCAGGAGCAACAGGAACCTCTGTCCCCCTGGTAAGGTGATCACATCTTGTTTGCACTTCTGAAAACCAATAGTGATTTGTGTCAGCAAGACATCATGCCGTAGGGTGTAGGGAGTATGGGGGGGAGGCGGGATGCAGATAGAATATGTTAGGGGAGACACTTCAGCATCAAGTGCTTTAATGCCATTATCATTTAAGTTAAAGTATGTACATCAATGTCACATCCTATCGAGACATGAACCTGATCACATCATTTGTGAGGGTGTAAGGAAAACTCAGAAAATCAAATTGTGCCATCAAGATTTACATTTCTGAGTTTCTGTGTGATTTCACAGTCATTACAGAAATCATCCACATGGCAAGCATGGCTGCTAAATTGCTCCTGAGATCTTAGGAAGTAAAATATTTGGAATGGCTCACGACAGAGACTGACTTTCAGAGATTAGTTGACTCACCGGGCTCTATTTTACCATTTTGATTCTAAGTGCCGGGCAGATTTGAAACTGAGACTGTTTCAGATCTGATTTCTAGACCTGTTCTTAGGCATCCCCCATACACACTCTGCCTGCAAAAATATCAGTGATTCCAAATCATGCTACAGAAGCCTGTGCATGGGGCTTAAAGCACCCAAAACCCTGCAGCTCTGATTGACACCTCCAACTGCGCAGACAAGAATGCTGCTCCCCTGCCACATCGCTCCTTATGGGTTGCATTTGCTATTTCTTACAGTGTGTTGGGTATTTGACCAAATTTTGCCAGTTAATTTACATGAATCTTATATTAATCCTGGATGTTAGAGTGCAAAGTAGATATTGTAAATTGTTTATCTTTTGAACCTTGCCTGTAAAGTTTATAACTGTTTGTTCAAATAGAGTTTGTGGTTTAACTGTCATAGCAAGTATCTTGTATCTCTATTTCTTCTAAACAAAAAAGGCATAGTCCCAAACCAAAAACTTGGAATCAGGTCTGAGCTATCACAACTGATTGATCAGTGGAGGGGATACATTGGGTGCTAATCAGCAAGAGTTTCCTTTACTTACTCATGCTTGACTTAATGCCACTAGATCTCATGGAATCCAGAATTAATGATGAGGACTCCCAGGGGCGGACCACGCAAAGGTCCATTGACTTTGGGCAGGATCCTCCATTTTTGAGGTGAGTGTGGCCAAAGAGTCCCACCTGCGATTTCTCAAAAAACCTATGATCTCGAGAGAGCGCTCTGAAGTCTTGTGATTTTTCTGTGGCTGCTACATCCTCAGATTACCCTCAGATGTTTCCTCTTGTACAAATCTGAATAATTGCTTTCAGCTAGGAAACTTCTTCAAAGATATTTATTTACCTTCTGAAGGTGCTGCATGAAATTGAAAAGCATATTGCAGCTCTTTTTTTTTGATCGATGCTCACGGAAGTCAGCTCAGAGTAGGTTTGTAAGATTTTATAATAAGTTCTTAGGGATTTTAAATTGTTTTGAAGTAACCTGTAGCCACCTCTTAAATAGCTCAATTCCAATTTTCTGCTGGTGAGACAATTAAAGTTAAAATAGCCTGGAAACATGAAGACAGTTGTTTATGAGAAACTGTTCTTGAATTAAATAACTTGAAAGACGTCAAAGAGCCTAAAGAGTAACACCATGTCTTAGTTTTTTAACTGTTTAATTTATTAACTATATCTGTAGGACACAACACCTATAAAGACATTGGCATGAATTCTCTGACCTTCCCCATACTGGGATTCTCTACTCCTGCTGCTGTGAATGGAGATTTGGTCACGCAAAAAAATTTCTGTTTTCACTGGCAGCAATGAAGGGGCATACGACATTGAAGAATTCCAGCCACTCTTGCCTGATATTCTGCCGGGAATTGTGATTAACATCTGTTCTTGGGTTACCTTAATGTCCTTGGGAAAAGGTTAATATGCAACTTGTTTCTATTATTAATAAGAAGATGTAACATTGTTTGTTTACCTGCAGTCTGTATCTAAAAGGATATATCATTTCTTCACAATGGAATGTAACTTCTAGGCTCAGGAATTAAGAGATGGATATTTGTCACTGAACAACTTGACGCCAGTTACAGTTGAGATGTGACATCAAGTGACCCTCACTCTTAGCCGATGAAAAGGGTTAATTCAGGCTAGTTCCCAATAAAGAATTTGACAGTCAGAATTTAGGATGGAAGTTGGAAACTCAGAGCCTCCCTTTGCACGCTTCCACTATTGCTTTGTAGCTTTTCTGTGATTCAATTCAGCATAGTATCGCTTCAGAGAGGACAAAGAGAGAGGGACATTTCCCGTGCTGTCAGCACTCAAGGAAGCTTGAATCTTGAGGGATAAGAAAGTTTTGCAAATCTACTTGACTCAAAAGGTCAAGCACAACTGAGAACCCCTTTATTATAATGAAATGGCCGTAGATTAGGAGACGGCATTGTGCAACTAGACCCAGTCCTTGTACATCAGTCACTGAAGGTAAACGTGCAGCAGGCATTAAAAAGGCAAATGGCAGCTTGGCCTTCATAGTGTGAGGATACGAACAGGAATGTCTTAATACAATTTTACGGGGTCTTGGTGAGGCCACACCTGAAATATTTTTGTTTTGGTCTCCTTGTCTGAGAAAGAATGTTCTTGCTATGGAACAAATGCAGAGGAGGTTTACCAGGTTGATTCCTGAGATGACAGGACTGACATATGAGGAGCGATTGAGTCAGTAAGAGTTGCATTCGCTGGAGTCCTGAAAAATGAGGGGGACTGTCACAGAAACCTATAAACTTCTAACAGGACTGAACAAGGTAGGTGCAAAGAAGTTGTTTGCCGTGGTGGAGATGTCCAGAACAGTGTTAGGATACAGGGTAGGCCATTTAGGACAGAGAAGAGGAGAAATTTCTTCACCCAGAGAGAGGTCAGCCTTTGGAATTCACTATAACAGAAAGTATTTCAGGCCAAAACATTGACTGTTTTAAATTAGATATAATACTTGAGTCAAAGGGAATCAAGGGATATGAGGGAGAGCAGGATCAGGCTATTGAGTTGGATTATCAGCTATGATCATAATTAATAGCAGAGCAGACTCAAAGGGCCAAATGGTCTCCTCCTGTTCTTGTTTTCTATGTTTCTATGTTTTTATAAGGTCAGGATTTTTGAACCAAGATATATGAATTTTCTCAAACACTGCCCTGCCAAGAAAAAAATTCAGATTGCTGACTGCCTAACTCCTGATCACTGATTTAAAAAGAATAAGACTCTGAAGGTGCTGCTAACTTCTTTTTATCCTGAGCTCAGTCCCTTAAAAATGCTTTCTACAAAACAGCATGAAAAAAGTATTCCTCTCTGGTTAAAGGACATCTAATTGTAATTTCTGAATAGCTTATAACTTTGTAAGTTATTATTATAAATAGTTTATACATTTTCCTATACCCGATTTTTGCATAAAATATTCATAATATGAATGCACATGTTACAAACACATTGCATAAAAGCATTTTCAGCAAAAGATTTTATGGTATAAATTGCTTCAAGGTCATTTTATATGATGGTCATTTCATTTAATGGAAAATACTGAATATTATTTTTTAACCAAAGTACTCATCTGAACATAAGGGAAATAATTATTTTAGTATCCAGATGATTGAATGTTGAAGAATGGTCATGTCAATGATATTTTTATTTGGTTATGCAACTCCCTGCTAAAAGGATGGTTTATATCGGTGGGGTTGGAACACCATTGATGCATTTTCATACAAGCGTGTCATTGTCTGGAAGGTTCATGTGTTCCAAATCTTGATGTTATCATCAGGTCTCCATTTACAAATAAACATATTCTTGTATTTGGTATTTTTGAAGTTCTTTGATAAGAGAGTGACAGCTGTAAAAATGCAGCTGATGCAGTAAGTTTGTAATAAAAACAACAAAAAATGCTGGAAATATCAAATTGATCTGGCAGCCTCTGTGGTGAGAGAAACAAAGATAATGAGTTGGATTTTATTAACAGCTTAAAAGCCGTGTTACTGGGACTGAAAGGAGTATCCAACCCTGAGAGTGAGCATGTTGCACACAATGGGTTGTATTTTACCCGAAGCAGCCTCGGAAATGCCCTCCACTGCAATCACCAGCCAGGTAAGGATAACAGCTTATTTCTCATTGCTGCTGGTCACACACACGGATTGGCAGCTCAGCAGCACTGGTAGTGCCACAGTTAGACTTGCCCACACTGAGGCTACAGGAAGAAAGAGAGGTGCCTTAACACTGATACAAAGTAAGTTTTCTCTTTCCAGTATCTTGCCTGTACCATAGTTAGAAGGTACCATTACTGCTGAGGGGGCCTCCAACGGACTGTGGAATGTCATGATGCAGAGATGCCAGCATTGGATTGAGGTAAACACAGTAAGAAGTCTCAAAACACCAGGTGTAGTGTGGAATGTACTAGGTACAGTGGAATGGACATAAAGGAGGACATCCACCCTGGGATTCTGTTGGGAGACCAGTCAGGATTTACCTGGTGGTCTCCTCAGCCTCTCCTAGTGCCACTGCAGGCAGAAGGTGGCCCTTAATTTCCTCACATGAATGCAGCTGCTACTAGGGATATAACTATAAGGTTCATTGTGGGAGATATTGGAGGGATGCCCAAGGTAAATTCTTCACTCAGAGTGATTGGGGTGTGGAATAAACTGCCTGCTATGATAGTGGAGTCAGACACTTTAGGAACTTTCAAGCAGTTATTGGATAGGCACATGGAGCACACCAGAATGATAGGAACTGGGATAGCTTGATTTTATAGCTTGACACAACATCGAAGGCCGAAGGGCCTGTACTGTGCCGTGCTGCTCTATGTTAATTGGGCAGTTAATTTCTTCATTTGGCCACGTAATGGGTAGTCACAATGCTCAAGTTCCTGTCAATGGTAAAATGAAGTGATTCTGTAACCTTTCCACAATAACAAACATCATCGGCTTCCCCAGTTTATATTATTAAGTCTGTTACCAGGTTAATAGAAGCATTGCTGCACGGAACTCTGATTCTGCCAATGATAAGTCCAGGAAGATAGCTTTAGCAATATTAAGCTAAGGAACCAATGCCCACCTCCCCCGCCCCCACTCCGGGTTCACTCTCTGATGACAACAATTGCAGAGCGAGCAAATTTAAAAACACGTACCTTGATGTCTTTCCAGGGAGTATAAATCAGCCTGAATTTCGAATTGAGAAAATTAAATGGGGAGACAGATGTGTGCAGGGAAATCAGGTGTCACACTCAATTTCTGATTTTATAAACAGGTAAACAATGGGAATACCTGAATGTTCATATAACCTGTTGGAATTAAGTAAGTCACTAATGAGGTTTATAAACCAGTATCAGTCCATATTGGTTAATGTTTGGGAAAAAAATTGCAACTCACGATTTTTATATCAAGTCTGATAGCTGAGTTCCCCAAAAATGAGGACGGCCTCAACCTCACTATCTGTTACCCCATGACTTGCCTGGGCTTACAAAATGACACTAACTGTCCTGGCTGGAGACAATACACATCTCTTTAACCTGTGCTTAATGGTCTCTCCACTCACATTGTCTGTACCTTTAAGATTTGACTAGCTATAAAGACTTGCATTCCAACCATTATTTTGTGAGTTGAGTTTGTGCCTTTATATGCCCTGTTTGTGAACAGAACTTCCACTTAGCTGATGAAGGAGCAGCGCTCCGAAAGCTAGTGGCTTTTGCTACCAAATAAACCTGTTGGACTTTAATCTGGTGTTCTGAGGCTTCTTATTGCAACCATTTTCTGACAATGGCATTGGAAGTGACCACTGACCACAATTATTCTGGATTCTTTCCAGGTTGCCATGGGGGACATATTGAGAATGTCACAGTTAACCAATCATAAATGCTTCAGGTAGGTGGACATTGTGTAATTGGTCAGCACAGTCAGTGTGTATCCTCTTCCCAAATAATGCTTTCGTTGGACAGAGAGAGTACTTGAATTTGTAGCTCTGCCTGTTTTTCATAGTTCATGATGCCAATCACAAAAATACATAGAAATGAGGGAATTCTTGAAACGCCAAGTACCCTTGTTAATTATAAAGGCTCCCAATCCATTCACATACAATTTATAAGGAATCATAAACTTCAGTCAACAATTTCCTGATACTCAAAGTGCCCCATCTGGCAGATGCCATCCAATTGGAGATATCATTCCATTACAGATCAGGGCTACAGTGCAAATTGAGGAGATTTACTGAGAGAAAGTACAAATGAAGCAGCCGAGATGAGGGGAGTGAGAATGACAGTATACTGTCCAGATTAGCACTGAGAAAAGTGTTGCAGAGTTTCTTTTAATTATGTACAGGATGTGGGCGTCCTGTACGTGGACTAGGTCAGCATTTATTACCCATTGCTAGTTATCTTTGAGAAGACGGTGCTGAGTTGTCTTCTTGAACAGCTGCAATCTATGAGGTGTAAGTACATCCACAGTGCAGTTAAGGAGAGAGTTCCAGGATTTTAAACTAATGGCAGTGAAGGAATGATGATATATATGAGTGAGTCAGAGTGAACATCCAGGTGATGGTGTTCTCAAGTTTATGCTGCTCTTGTCCTTCTAGAGGTAATGGTCCTGTGTTTGGAATGTGCTGCCTAAGGAACTTTGGTGAGGTCCTGCAGGGCATCTTATAGATAGTACACAATGCAGCCATGTCTGTTGGTGGTGGAGGTATTGAATGTTTGTGAAAGAGGTAGAAATCAAACAAGCTGCTTTATCCAGGACAGTGTTGAGCTTCTTGAGTGTTGTTGAAACTGTGCTCATCCAGGCAAGTGAGAGTATTCCATCACACTCTTGACTTTTATCTTGTAGATGATGGACATGCACTGGGGAGTCAGGAGGTGACTCCCCAGCGCAATGTACCTAGCCTTTGACTTGCTCCGCTAACTATAGTATTTATATGGCTAGTCTAGTTCAGTTTCTGATCAATGATAACTTGCAGAAAGTTGATGGTGGGGTATTCAGTGATGGCAATGTCAAAGACATGGTTAGATCCTCTCTTATTAGCGATTGTCATTGCCTGGAACTTGTGTGGCACAAACATTACTTGCCGCTTGTCAGCCGAAGCTTGGATATTGTTCAGGTCTTGCTGTATTTGGATATGACTGCTTTGGTATCTGTGGAGTCAGGAATGATAGTAAATATTATGCAGTCATCAGCCAACATTCCTACTTTTGTCCTTATGATGAAGGAAGGTCACTGATGAAGTAGCTGAAGGTGGTTTGGCTTAGGAAACTACCCTGAGAAATACCTGCAATGATGTCATGGAACTGAGATGATCGAGTTCCAATCACCACATCCATTTTCCTTTGTGCTAAGTATGATCCAACCACCAGAGAGTTTTTCTCCCTGTTTCCCATAACTCCAGCTTCGTTATGGTTCCTTGATGCCATACCTGGTCAAATGCTACCTTGATGTCAAGAACAGTCACTCCCACCTCACCTCTGAATTCAGCTCTATGTTTATGTTTGAACAAAGGCAGAACTGAAACTGAGCATCCATGAACAGGTAAGTGCCATTTGATACCACTGTTGATGACCCCTTCCATCATTTTACTGATGATCAAAAGTAGACTGATTGGGTGGTACTGTATAAATTGCTTCCTATTTTCCTTGTCATCACATCTGATGAAGAGTCATCCTGACTCAAAACGTTGACTCTATTCCCTCTTCACTGATGCTGTCAGACCTGTTGAGACTTTCCATCATTTTCTATTTTTATTTCAGATTCCAGTATCCATTGTATTTTGCTTTTATCTTGGGAGCTGAAGAGACTGGTTGTACAAACAAACACCAGGGGATTGTGAAGGATTCTGACTACAGAGAATCTTCACAAAGCATTCAACCATTGTTCCCAGTCAGGCCTATCTGTGCCAGGCAGATGCCCTGACATGGGTATGAAGAGCTGAGCAAGAGAATACAAACATCCTAGGTTGTATTGCCTACAAGACTGCAACAGGGTAAAGTGCAGGCAATAGTTCATAGCAAACATTCTCGTGAAGCTTCCATGTACCACTTCACTCACAAGTATGTTTGCTACGAACTATTGCCTGCACTTTAACTCAGTTCATTTGAGCAACACTCTGGTCAGATTTCATACCTGCAAAGCTGTCTCCCCTGAAGAAAAAAACCTTGTGATTGAAATAGAATTTTCATTTTGTATGTAGAAAAACTTCTGCATCTTTTCAACACTTGGATAGGATAAATGTGATTTAAAAGGTCATTTCAATTAACTGGAACTGAAAGACGCTACCTTTGACTCTAAGGGTTGAATTTTATTGCAGGCTTTTAGACATATTTGTTGGTGGTAGGACTGACTTGGGAATCCTATCAGAAGCATCCTCCAAATAGAGCACCGATGGACACTCCAGTCAAAATGGCAGACCAGTTCTGAATACTGCCAGCCTAACAGATGGTCAGTAGTTCAGCAGTGCTGCCAGAGGAGGTGGGGCCTGCTTGAGGCCAGTAGGAGGTCCCAAGGACACTTCAAAATGGAGGACCCTTAGATAGATAAGTAGAAATAATAAAGTCAAGGTGGTTGAGGGCAAAGGCTTCACCAATCAGAGGGGAGATCTCTCTAGGGGTTGCAAGGTATGACTTTCCTGCTCTTTGGGCTGAGGAACCAATGGAGGAAAGTGAGAACATGTTACTGTGTTGGATGACCAGCCATGATCATAATGAATGGCGGAACAGGTTCGAAGGGCTGAATGGCCTACTTTTGCTCTCATTTTCTTTGTTTCTATTGATGGTGTGAAATGGTCCATGATTATTTTGCCTTGGGGCTCTTGCAGCCTGGATACAGAATTCCTTCGCATCTGAGCAGATTTGAACTCCGGTTTCATAGTAAAGTAAAATCTCCTCAGCATATGCTCTGAGTACAGCTTCAAACTTGTCCATTTTATCTCTCTTTCAACTGACTGCAGCATGGCCATAAACTGACAGAATTTTTTTTCTGTTTAATGAGGAAGGAATTTTTTTTAGTAAAATGTCAGTGAAGAGAAAGCCTCCAATGTCGGTATTTCTTCAGCTTCATCTATCTCAACTAGCGATAGCTGGCACTGCAACATCATCAAGATCCTGCTAATGATGCCTCAAGAGCAATTTAAGAAACAGCTAAGAACCAAGGCGCTGCATGAAGCTTCTGCTATTAAACATATTTGGACATGCAGTTGCCTTTGAAATGTTGGTCACCCAAACAGCAGGAAGAGGCACCATAATTCAAGTTTCCACATGATGCAGTTAACCATCCAGGCATTTAATGTTAAAGTTATTCACTCGTGTATAATCTTTCTGACAATTAAAGTTCAAAATCTCTGCAATATCACAAAGTGTTAATGGAGGTCACTTAAGCAGGTTGTGCCAGCTATTGCTCCCTGTGCTTATCTATCGGAAATAATGAGAATCAGATACTGAAATTAGAACTGTGGGTATGCATCAGATGAGAATTTACCTGTTTTATGCAAGCTATTAATAGTTGATATTTTAAAAATGATAATATTAAAATAATTGATTTGGTACAAATGACTTGGGAAAAAAAAACTGCAAATTTTAGACATTTCAAAGAGGGACAAATATAATATCAGCTGCATTTATTGAAACGCCTGAAATATTTGACCAAATACCCAAATTCTGCGGATTCCCAGTCCTTATAGAGATGAAGAGAGATGGGTTGAAAGTCTTAATGAACTATAAGTGCCAGCATTGATCAGTTGAGCAAATGGCCTATTTCTGAGCCATGGACTTGATTAAGTGAATATTTTCTGTGACATGGTACCATACCAAAGGCCATTTGGAAATCCAAATATATTACACTGCCTACATTAATCATATTCAAAGAATTCAATAAAGTCAACCATGACCTTCCTTTTTGACAGTTGTGTAGTTCACCTTTTATTATATTTTTGGTTTATGAATTTTTTTTTTGTTTCAAAGATTCCAACAGTCTCCAACTGCACATGTTAAACTAAGTTGACCATTTTTCCCATGACTTGCTTTTTTCCCCTTTGTAAACATAGTAATCATATTAACTATCTCCCAGTCCTTTGGCAAAAAACCTATAATGAGGTGTGGAGTCAAGTGGCTTGGCAGAATCCAAACTGAGAATCAATGAGCAGGTTGCTGCAGTGTGAGTGCTGCTTAATAATGCCATCAATGACAACTTTGCTGGTGATTGAGAATGGATTGATGAGGTAGTAATTGGTGAATTGGATTTGTCATTTTTATGGAATAGACATTCCTGGGCAATTTTCCACATTGTGACTTATATATCAGTGCTGTGGTTGCACTGCAGAAGCTTGGCTAAACACATGGTAAGATTAAGAAACCCTAGCTCTTTAATTCCATAGCGAGGATATTGTCAGATTCCCCACAGCCTTTGCTATATCCAGTCCACTCAGTTGTTCATTGATATTAGCCAGAATTTTCCATGCTGGAGTCTAATTTCAATGGTTGGGGCAGGAAATCAAAGTGATTTTCACTGGAGGTGGAACAGCAGATCACACGCAATCTTGCACTGTTCAGCTCATACCTATGCATCCACGAGGACCACAGTGAATCTCATGGTAAAGCAGGCAGAAAGTCGCAATCCCCATGATCATCTCATGAGATAAAAGAATTGGGGTCAGATTGAAAAGGCACCGCACAGCCATTCATCTTGCAGTCCAGGGGCTTCAATGTGATTGCCCTTCAAGACTCTGTCGATGAGAATATACCAGACCAGACAATGTATGGCCCCATGTTTTAGCGAAGCCTCCCTGGGGACTCCCCTCCTAACTGAAGTCCAGAGGTCCTTTCATCTGACTGTGGCAACATGGCTGGAGGAGGTATTGGAGATTAGCACCTCTGGTGCCTGCCAAAGAAACAATCAGCAGGAAGAGAATGAACTATCTGTGATCCACCAGGCTAAGTGGTTAAGTGATGTTGTCTACCAATTCCAACCTATAAGGGCATCAGACAGTCTGAGTGTGCGAAGGCACAGGGATGACAGACAGGAGTTCGAGTTGCAGTACTCAACAGCAGATGGAATACATGCGCTGAGTGTGTACCAGCCATTTCATGCTCTCAATCTTCTATCAGTTGCAGGACTCTTACTTGTTAATCACTTACTGGGTAGGGCTCAGCAGCTGCCATAGACATGCATGAACTTCCCATGCAAATACTGGATGACAAGCAATTCTTCTGCCTTTTTGCGAGACAAGAATGCCCACCATAAATGGGAGCAATCCAAAACTGGAGACATCGTTCGAGACATTAGAGTCCTCACTCTATGTGAGGGGCAGGCTGTCTCAATAGCTAGGAATGAGCAGGACTGTACCTGTGCTGAAGGTAAACTAGGATTTCTGGGGAAGTCAATGAGGATGCCCCCAATCTGCAGCTGTCAGCTGTGATCAAGGAGTAACATACATCAGCTCCATTGACAAGCCTGCTGCAGCATTCATTAAAGCTTTCCTTTCTCTATTCGAGGTAGCAGCAAGAAAACAGGGAGGTTCATAACACAGACAACCCATAACTCCATCTCCAAACCCACCTCTGAATACAATCTCTCAGAATCCTTAGAGGATCTATCACCACAGCATTCACCGAGTGCAGCTACAGTCACCTCGGTGTGTCCACATTTCACAGTCGTTTCAGGGTCACTACGTGGGGAGCACATCACTGACACACATCCAGAGCTGGTAGAGAAAGTGACAGCCAATATTTTCAACACTTAGTGTTCAGCCAGAGATCCTGCACAGCCTCTTGCAAATGATGAGACTCAGGATTCAACCAAAAACAGCGTGATGGAATTGCAGAAGAAGTTTCATGCAGAGATGCCAGACGCCATGGACATGCTGGATCAAAGGATGGAGGAGCTCATTCATCTACTGTCTGATATTTTGTTCTCAGTATTGGAGCACTCGGTGCCTCCAAGGAAAGGGTGGTGGGTTGCTTAAGAAGTCTAGATCTAGCAGAACACATGGTTGCTGCTGGATATGTGCTCAGATCTTGTGCTCCATCACTCTTCGCATAGGTGCAGTGCAGCAATAGCTTGGTGAAGGGTATACAGGGTACCTTAATCTTTCTCCAAGAGCACTTTCTCCCCAAGGAATCAGGGAGATGCCAATGCTTACCCACAGAATAGGGGAGCACCAGTCAGGCATCCTGGGTCTACAACCCAGGGCAATGCAGGGATGTTCTGAAACTTCACCTCCACTCTGCCAATGACTCCATCAACTTCAGAAGCTCCAGCCGGAGAGGGTGCACCTGAGCTGGAGACTCTTGGTAGGTCCACGTCCTTGTAGCTTCAGGCCAACTGAGGACACCACTCAAAATCATCACAATCAGACGGCATAGCAGTCAGATGCCTTCACCTCAATTGCAGATGTCAAGGCTGCACCTAAACATAGTGGTTGGCAAAGAGATTAAGACATTTTGAGGGCACACAGGTGTACAAACATTGTATAGTGTTTTGGCATTTGTTCATAGAATCTCTGCAGTGCAGGAGGAGGCCATTCAGCCCATCGAGCCTGCACCAACAACAACGCCATCCAGGCCCTAACCCCATGACCCCACGCATTTACCCTAGATGGATCTGTGGACAGTCTTTGTTGTAAGTCTCTCCAATATCTTGCTGGTACCTGAAATAGAGTCTCTTTACGCTAAGGTGCAATGTAGCATAGCCAATCAACTAAGTCACACATCTCTAGACTGTGGGAGGAAGCTGGAGCACCTGGAGGAAACATTTCACCAGCTTCTCCACAATAACCTATATGTGACCACAGATAATCCAATAGCAGTGGCATTGAAGGTCACCATTGCCAATAGATTTTTCTAGTGCTCTAGTGGGGACATCCACCCTGATTCTGACACCTCCCATTATTGGTTGGCTGTTTCTGTGACTCCTCCCTCCCATTTGATCTTCAGCTGCCTATCTCCTTATACCTGACACCCTGCCATGTCATACTCTCCCCCCCACTGCCACCCTTTGCCCCCACTTCTCTCACTCTGACTGTTCTCCCCCCATCACAGTGGTTAGCAATGCTGCCTCACAGCACCAAAGACGTGGGTTCAATCCCAGCTTGGATCACTTCTGTTTGGAGTTTACATTTTCTCCCCTTGTCTGTGTGGGTTTCCCCTCACAATCCAAAGATGTATGGGTTAGGTTGATTGGACATGTGAAAATTGACTATAGTGATAGGGGATTAGCAGTGTACATATGTAGGGTTAGAGGAATAGGGCCTGGGTGAGATTGTGGGTTGGTGTAAACTTGATGGACCAAATGGCCATTTCCTGCTCTGTAGGGATTCCGTGATCAAAAAATTGACTTTTGCTCCCCCTACCCACCGACCAAGTTCCTCACTGCTGGGAGACTGGAAGATGACCCCATCATATGAATCGAATTAGTTAAAGTCTGTCATCCTGATGGTGAAGATCTCAACAAGAGATTAAAATGGATTGTCCACTCGCCATGGATCATCAGGCTGAAGATGGTTCTCAATGCTCAGCATGAGCTTTTGCACGGATATGCAGAATTCCATCACCATTGAAGATAAGAATGTTTGCAGAATGTCTTCCCCCTCATCATCATTTATGACATGATTTGTCAGGACTATAGAGCTTTGACTGGATCCATTAATTGTGTAATTGCTTAGTTCTGTTAGTAGCATGTCATTCCACTGTTTCACATGCAGTAGTCCTGTAGTGTATATACACCAGTTCATTTTTATATATGGCTGCTCTCTCCCAACATGGCTCTCCTGCATCCTAATGTAGGGTGACATGGTACAGAGTCATTAGTACTGGTGCCTCATAGTACAAGGGACCCGGGTTCAATTCTGGCCTTGGACAACTGTGAGATTTCCCCGTTCTCCCCATGTCTGCGTGGGTTTCCTTCAGATGCTCCGGTTTCCTCCCACAGTCCAAAAGATGTGCAAGCGGCTATACAAAATTTTCCCTTAGTGTCCAAAGATGTGTGGTTGGCCATGCAAAATTGTCCCTTAGTGTCCAAAGATGTGTAGATTAGTTGGGTATATGCATGTGATTACAGGGATAGCATTGGAGATGGGCCCAGATGGGATCAATAACCTTCTTCTGCATTGTAGGGATTCTATGAAATTGCTCAATGAACCAAGGTTCTTTCCCAAGTATGATAGTTATGGTCAAGTGAGGAAAACCTGGCCATGAAGTTACAAATTGTGGTTGAATTCTGCTGCGGTTAATGACCCATAACATCTCATGAATGCTGAATTTTGAGCTGTTAAATATGTTCAGAATCTATTCCATTTAACACAAAAATGGTGCCACTTAACATGATGAAGGGTATCTTCTTTGTAATGATAGGACTTTACCTCCATAACAGTTGTGTGTAACTCCTACCAATAGAGTTATTTGTGATGATAGATTGGTGAGTAATGAGGGAGTTCTGCACTGTCAGATGTGCAGTCTTTGAAATAAAATGCTAAACTAAGATCCCAGAGACTCTCTCAGTTGGATGGTAAAAATTTCATGGCCCTACTTAAAGAAGAGTAGAAGAGTTCACCCCCTTATCCTGACTATATCAACTCCATAAAACAGATGATCTGATAATTTATCTCATTGCTGTTTGTGAGAGTTATAAATGCTGTTTTTCTGATGACATTTTAAGAATACCTGCATTGTTTGTGAAGTGTATGGGATTTTGTGGGGACATGAAAAGTACGATATTAATTTAACTTATTTTTCTCAATAAACATTCTTTGCAATCTATTCCTTTGCTTGAAGAAAAGAAAATTAAGGAGGCCATTACCATCAACAGCCAGGAACTCGGGTTTGATTCTTGGCTTGGGTCACTATGCGGGGTCTGCACATTCTTCCCACGTCTGCATGGATTTCCCCCGGGTGCTCTGGTTTCCTCCCACTGTTTAAAAGATGTGCTGGTTAGGTGCATTGGCCATGCTAAATTCTCTCTCAGTGTACCCAAACAAGTGCTGGAGTGTGGCAACTAGGGGGATTTTGAACATTTTGTTACCTTGAAGATAGTGCATAAATACAAGCTATTGTTGCTTTTCTCCCTTATGATTTCCTTTTAATTACGCATGTGTCTTACGACTATCACATGTATCTCCCTAAGGAAAATGCAAGCAGCAATTGACATCCATCTACCTGCAGAGTTGTAGAAAATTCAGAGAATCCATTGCATATATTGGCAATAAAGCTTGATGATCAGACCTAGGATTCTGATCACCAGCATAGTTTAATTGCACTGTTAATGCAAATTACTTGTGACACTAATAAATAAACTTAAACTTAACAGCAGAAGATCTCCATAGACAATGATCAGTATACCCACTTGTAGCAATACCAATAGAGATGCATGGTGTGGAAGATGTTATTGATGTGGATGAGGGACCAGTAGGTCACTGGACATTGCTGAGTAATGATAAGGAGATTTAAGTATACAATTTTCCATTATGGGGAGGTGACCTACTACGCTATGAATGGGCATCTACAACCAGTGGAAATCATGCCAATGGCAGTTTCATATCAATGCAGTGTTGCAAAGTGACCATAGATAATATAGCTGAAAGAATGAGCACACAGTAATTATAGCAGCAGGAATCCTAGTTCTAATCATCAAGCTTCATTGCCAATACATGCACTGGATTCTCTGAATGTCTTACAACTCTGCAGGTAGATGGATGTCAAATGCTGCTGTTATTTTCCTTAGAGAGATACATGTGATAGTCATAAGATACATGCATAATTAAAAGGGAATAATAAGGGAGAAAAGCAACAATAGCTTGTATTTATGCACTATCTTCAATGTAACAAAATGTTCCAAAACATTTCAAAACTGCATTATAAAGCAGTTGATACAGAACCATATAAGACAATATTAAAACTGCTGGTAAAAGGTTTGGTCAAAAGAGTAGGTTTTAAGAAATGTCCTAATGGAGGAAAGAGAGGAGGAGAAGTGCAAAGGTGTAGGGAGATGATATCAGGGGATTTGGCTGAGGGAACTGAAGGCACTGCCACCAGTGGCATAGCAATTAAAATTGGGGATACTCGACAAGTTTCAGAGATAGACAAGGGTGAAGTCATGGAGGGATTTGTAAATAAGGAAGAGAATTTTAAAATGAAAACATTGGGGGTGATCTTGAGCCCACATTCCCCATCTATGGGCAGCTCAAGGTCCAGCGAAACCCAGAAATCGCAAATCACGCCAGCGAGATTGTGATCCCAATTATTGCCACCCTTTGCCAGTGACATAATCATAATGAAAAAAAAACCTCATTGAATACATTTAAATAAATTTTAATGTAATTATACACCTACTTCTTCATTTACTTCCCCTTCACTGAGTATTCGTACCTTATCAATATGATATCACATTGGCAAGATTTACAACAGGTTCACCCAGACGTTAACTTGTTGTGGGGATCTCGGCGGGGTGGGGGGGTACGTAAAGATGAGGATAGCCCCTCCCCCCGGGAAGATTGACTCAACCAGCTGCGTTACTTTGGCACAGGTAGGTGCCATGCGTTCCCATCTCAATGCAGCTGGGCTTTACTGATGTGTTTAAGCTGCCCCTCAACATAACTGCTTGAAACATGCGGCTTTTTTTTTGACAAAGTGTCATAAGATCTGGGGAGAAAACCTGTCTGTTTTGTGGAGAGAAACATGTCAGTTTTCAATCAAACTTTGACACTTTTTTTGGTAAAAAACTATCCCATTATTTAATTATGAGCTGATGAAGGGCAATGAATGCAGGGGTGATGGATAAATAGGATTTGGTGTGAACAAAGACGCAGAGAAGAGAGTTTTGGATGACCTCAAGGTTACAGACAGTAAAATGTGGAAGGCTAGCCAGAGGTGTGTTGGAAAAGTCAATCGAGAGCAATGTTCCCTTTAATCAGGTAAGAAATCTCACAACACTAGATTAAAGTCCAACAGGTTTATTTGGTGGCAAAAGCCATTAGCTTTCAGAGCGCTGCCCTTTCATCAGGTGAGTGGGAGTTCTATTCATAAACAGGGCATATAAAGGCATAAACTCAATTTACAAAATAATGGTTGGAATGCAAGTCTACACAGATAATCAAGTCTTAAAGATATAGATAATGTGAGTGGAGAAAGGGTTAAGCACAGGTTAAACAGATGTGTATTGTCTCCAGCCAGGACAGTTAGTGAGATTTTGCAAGCCCAGGCAAGTTGTGGGGGTTACAGATATTGTGACATGAACCCAAGATCCCTTAATCCGTGCAGATGTACAGCAATCTGAAACCCAAATCAGTCCCTTTAATTAACTATGTGTGCGCAGCTGCATAAAATGTTTTAACAAACCGTATACAAACGATTCCAAATTTAAAAATGTAAAATAAAATTCTCAGGTTACATTGATCCAGAGTTAACAAAGTTGTAGATAAGACATTTGGTGGATGATTGGATGCAGAGACAGAGTCGTGTGATGTCATGGTGGAGACAGGCAGTCTTTGTGATGATGCATCCATGGTCAGAGATATCAGGGTTAAATATGATACCAAGCTTGTGAACAGCCTCATTAGGTATCAGAAGTTGCCAGCAAGAGAGATAAAGTCAGTAGGACAGGAACAAAGTATATAATGGGGACAGAAGAGAGACTGCAATGTGTATAATTGGAGGAAATTTCTGCTCATCGAGCACTGAATGTTGGACAAGCAGCCTGACAATTTAGACATAGGAGGGAGATCAAGAGGTGTGGTGGAGAGATAGAGCTAGGAATTGTCAGTGTACATGTGAAAACTGACACTGGTTTCTTATGATGTCTTCCAACAAGGAGAAATGAGAGTGCAAAGTATGTTGAAAATGTGCATCATTAGCATTGCATAACTGCATTAATTAACTTCTTTTTTACACTAATTTATCAGTTGATAATTCCACCTGGGTGTAAAAGAAATGTCAATTGCATTTATACAGTGCCTTATTCAAATCGAGGTGCTTCAAATGCAATAAATTAGCTTGAAACAGGGTCATCATTACTGTGTGGACCAACCCAACAGAAACAATGCAGTTCTTTATGAGGACAGAGTTAGATTTCAATTCACTCAAAATCCATACATCTATACAGAGGTAAAATTAGAAGGCATCTTTGTCCTCCTCCTCCTCCTGCACACTCTTCTCATTTGAAGATACATTTTGTGCTTCACCTGCAATCCTCACTCCTGCACAATGTTATTCAGGATGCAGCACACCATCATTATAGGATCTACAGTGCATAAGGAGGCCATTTGGTCTATTGAATCTGCACCAACAACAATCCCATCCAGGTTCTGTCCTATCCCTATTGCCTCACATAATATCCCCTCTTAATACCCTTGATATTAAAGGGCAATTTATCATGGCCAATCAATCTCATCTGCACATATTTTCACAGACTTTCGCTGGCATGCCTTCAGATCCTCTTGTTCACCTCTGTCCTGTGTATGTGTCTTTCCCACCACAATATATTACCATTATTATGAACAGTCTTTCTCTTCTGATATGCTATCAAAAATATCCAATACACTTTCATCTAGCCCTTGTCAGTTTAAAAGCATTGAAAGTTAAGAAAATGCTACATTCACTGGATAACTTCCTGTTCAATGCTTACAAGAGGAAACTTATTGTAGAATATGAAGATTTATTTAGAAAGGTTCAATTAACTTCAAATATTGACTTGAACTGCATCTCAACCTCTCCTCCATTTCACTGGTCAGTTTCTCGAGCTCTGTTGAACCTGAGCTGGAAACGCCAAGTTTAAATTCAATATAAAAAAATCACATTTATATCTCCAAAAATTATTAATTCCAACAGTAACTATTTGTCTGTCTGTCGATATTAAATCTCTCAGTGACTAGGTTTTCCATTGGTATCCAAACATATCTCTGTAAAAGCTGAAGTAGATGTCTGCCACTAGATTGTGATAGTTGTTTAAAAAATATCAATTATTTTAATGCCACTACAACCGACTTGGTCAGGAAGAAGCGGGAGGCGTACGTTAGATCCAGGCAATTGGGGACAGAGGCAGCGCTGGAAAAATATAGAGAGTGTAGACGGGATCTTAAAAGGGATGTCAGAAAGGCAAAAAGGGGCCACGAAATGGCTTTGGCAGGTAGGATTAAGGAAAATCCTAAGGCATTTTACTCCTATGTAAGGAGCAAAAGGATGGTTAGAGGGAAGATTGGACCTCTCAGGGACAGAGGAGGGGAACTATGCTTAGAGTCTGAGGGGATGGGGGAGATCCTGAATGAATACTTTGCACCAGTATTCACGCGGGAGAGGGGCCTGATGTCTGATGCCGGCTTTGAGGATTTTGAGGACCTGTTAAAGGAAATATTCATTACAAGGGACCAAGTGTTGGGGCTTTTAGGTAGCATAAAGACTTATAAAGCTCCGGGGCCTGATGGTATTTATCCCAGGCTGCTAAGGGAGGTGAGAGATGACATTGCTGGGCCTCTGACGCAAATCTTTGTCTCTTCTTTGGACACAGGTGAGGTCCCAGAGGACTGGAGGATTGCAAATGTAGTACCGTTGTTTAAAAAGGGTCAGAGGGATAACCCAGGGAACTATAGGCCGGTGAGCTTGACTTCAGTTATAGGTAAGCTAATGGAGAGGATCCTCAGGGACAGGATGTATGAGCATCTGGAGCACTGCGATCTGATCAGGGATACGCAGCATGGCTTCGTTAAGGGGAGGTCGTGCCTTACGAACCTAGTGGAATTTTTTGAAGAGGTGACAAAAACGGTTGATGAAGGACAAGCCGTTGATGTCGTCTACATGGATTTCAGTAAGGCGTTTGACAAGGTTCCCCATGGTAGGCTGATAAAAAAAGGTGAAGGCGCATGGGATACAGGGCCAGGTATGTAGATGGGTTGAGAACTGGCTTGGGAGGAGGAGACAGCAGGTATTAGTGGAAGGCTCTTTTTCCAACTGGAGGTCAGTCACTAGTGGTGTGCCACAGGGCTCAGTACTAGGACCTCTTCTATTTGTGATTTATATAAATGACTTGGAAGAGGGGGTAGGTGGTGTGATCAGCAAATTTGCTGATGACACTAAGATACTTGGATTGGCGGGGACTGAGGAGCAGTGCCAGGCAATACAACAGGACATAGATAGGCTGGTAGATTGGGCAGATAGATGGCAAATGGAATTTAATCTGGATAAATGCGAGGTGATGCATTTTGGCCAGAATAACGTAGAGGGGAGTTATAGGATAAAAGGTAAAACTATCCGGAGTATAGAGACGCAGAGAGACCTGGGGGTGCAGGTTCACAAGTCTCTGAAGGTGTCAGTACAGGTGGAGAAAGTGATAAAGAAAGCGTATGGTATGTTAGCCTTCATAGGAAGGGGTATAGAATACAAGAGTAGGAGTTTGATGTTGCAAGTGTATAAAACATTGGTTAGGCCTCACTTGGAGTACTGCGTCCAGTTCTGGTCGCCGTACTACCAGAAGGATGTGGAGTCCTTGGAGAGAGT
This sequence comes from Sphyrna mokarran, assembly GCA_024679065.1. Classification (NCBI taxonomy): domain Eukaryota; kingdom Metazoa; phylum Chordata; class Chondrichthyes; order Carcharhiniformes; family Carcharhinidae; genus Sphyrna; species Sphyrna mokarran. Next base: position 40,863,860 of record JAGIQG010000010.1, on the reverse strand, counting down.
GCAGAGGAGATTTACCAGGATGCTGCCTGGTATGGAAGGGCTGTTTTACGAGGAAAGGTTGAATGCACTGGGGTTGTTTTCCCTTGAAAGACGTCGGTTGAGAGGGGATCTATTAGAGGTATATAAGATTATGAGGAGTATAGATAGAGTAAATGGTGGTAAGCTTTTTCCACTATTAGATTCGGATAGAACGAGGGGTCACGGCCTTAGGGTGAGGGGGGCTATGTATAAGACTAATATTAGAGGGCATTTTTTCACACAAAGGGTAGTGGGGGTGTGGAATGCACTACCGAGTAAGGTGGTGGGAGCAGGCACGCTAGGGTTGTTTAAGGGTCTCTTGGACAGCCACATGAGCGGTCTGCAGATAGAGGGATATAGGAGGACTGTTTAAATACTTTAACTGTTTACTGTCCACAGGCTGTTCGGTCCACCTTGTTGACCAACAAGGTGCATGCATTCGGCAGGTCGTGCGAGGGCTGCTCCTAGATGTTACTTCAGGAGTGGCCTCGTGCTTCATGTCGTTAGTGTATGCTTAAACTGGACCATCAGATGGGCACCATGACAGCTCAGAGACTATCGCTGTTGCTGTGCAGACACATGGATTTGGGCCTGTGTCTGCGGGAGTTTGCGCGTTCTCCCCATGGTTGCGTGGGTTTTCTCCGGGTGCTCCGGTTTCCTCCCACATCCCAAAAATGTGCTCTTAGGCTGATTGGGTAACAAATTGTCCCTATATTGGTCCCTATATGGGAATCTTCAACAATAGGCATAGCCTAAAGTCAAGGATATGTCATTAAGACGTTAGGATGGCGGCGCGGGCTCGTTGGGCCGAAGGGCCTGTTTCCCGTGCTGTGTTGTTCTTTGTTCTTTGTAACCCCAAAATAACCTGATCCCGTGGGTTAAAAGAACCTCCACATCTTAAAAGGAGGAAAATTGAACTTTTCTTTCTTTAAGCTCACATTGTCCTGATTCAATTTTTCACCAGACTGGTTTGAATTATTTGGTTGCTTTTCATGGATGTTGTTTATTCTACATTGCCTCATTAATTTCTCTTTTTCTTTAAACTTCATCTTGTAAATCTTTTGCAACTTTTTCATGTTTGCTGTCAATGATTTTACCTTGATGTTATAAGGTTTTCTCCAGAACTTTAATTTCTTTTACTTATTTCTCTTTATGTTTAATAGTTCTGAATTTCTTTAGAAGTCTTTAATTTTTGTATTTCTTCTGAAGGGAATCCATCATATTCTTTTTGGACACTTACATTTCATAAATGGACCTTAATCTCTTATTTTAATTTCAGCTAAACCCTTTTAACTTTATTGTTTTTGGATCTGTCTTTGCCAAGTGTTGACTTGTTATTGCTCTTTGTGTGAGGTCTTTTGCTGACCTTCTTTGGAGTTTTTCAGTGCCTACTCCCGGGATCTTTCACTGCATCTTCCTTGAGGTGTTCATTGCTCATGGACCTATTTGGCCCTCTATCTGTCTTTTTTTCCAATTTTCCTCTCCACGGGCATTTAGACATAGACATAGACATAGAACACTACAGCACAAACAGGCCCTTCGGCCCACAAGTTGTGCCGAACACATCAAAACCTACCCAGCCATAGACCTATCTATAACCCCCAATCCCATTGGATCCCATATACTCATCCAGAAGTCTTTTAAAAGACCCCAGCGAGTTCGCCTCGACCACCACCGACGGCAGCTGATTCCATTCACTCACCACCCTCTGAGTGAAAAACTTTCCCCTAGCATCCCCTCTGTACTTGCTTCCCTGCACCTTAAATCTGTGCCCTCTCATCGCGACCATTTCAGCCCTGGGAAATAGTCTCTGAGAGTCCACCCTATCTATTCCTCTCAACATCTTGTAAACCTCTATCAGGTCGCCTCTCAACCTTCGTCTCTCCAGGGAGAACAGTCCCAGCTCCCTCAACCTGTCTTCATAAGGCATGCCTCCCAATCCAGGCAACATCCTTGTAAATCTCCTCTGCACCCTTTCAATAGCTTCCACGTCCTTCCTATAGTGAGGCGACCAGAACTGCGCACAGTACTCCAAGTGTGGTCTGACAAGGGTCCTATAAAGCTGCAGCATTACCTCCTGACTCCTGAAATCAATCCCTCGATGAATGAAGGCCAGTACACCGTAAGCTTTCTTAACCACGTCCTCCACCTGGGAGGCCGATTTGAGAGTCTTATGGACCTGGACCCCAAGATCCCTCTGCTCTTCCACACAGCTAAGACTCCTACCTTTGATAGTGTACTCATTCATCCCGTTGGATCTGCCAAAATGGACCACAACACATTTATCCGCGTTGAAGTCCATCTGCCACTTCTCCGCCCAGTCTTGCATCCTGTCAATGTCATGCTGCAACTTCTGACATCCCTCCAGACCATCCACAACACCACCGACCTTCGTGTCATCGGCGAACTTACTCACCCATCCCTCCACTTCCTCATCCAGGTCATTTATGAAAATGACAAACAGCAAGGGTCCTAGAACAGATCCCTGGGGCACTCCACTGGTGACCGACCTCCATGCAGAAAAAGAGCCATCCACAACCACCCTCTGCCTTCTGCAGGCAAGCCAGTTCTGGATCCACAAGGCCAAAGCCCCTTGGATCCCATGGCCTCTCACCTTCTCAAGAAGTCTTGCATGTGGGACCTTGTCAAATGCCTTGCTGAAGTCCATGTACACCACGTCCACTGCTCTTCCTTCATCAATGTGTTCAGTCACATTTTCGAAGAACTCAATTAAGCTCGTAAGGCACGACCTGCCTTTTACAAAACCATGCTGACTATTTCTGATCAACCTAAACTTCTCCAAATGCTCATAAATCTTGTCCCTCAGAAGCCTCTCCATCAGCTTACCAACCACTGAGGTCAGACTCACCGGTTGGTAATTTCCAGGACTATCCCTGTTCCCTTTCTTGAAAATAGGGACCACATCCGCAATCCTCCAATCCTCCGGAACCTCTCCCGTCTCCATCGACGACGCAAAGATCATCGCCAGGGGCTCTGCAATGACATCCCTCACCTCCCACAATAACCTGGGGTACATCCCATCTGGTCCCGGAGACTTGTCTATCTTGATAGCATTTAAAAGTTCTAACACATCCGCTTCCTTAATATCTACATACTCAATCTTTTCAGTCTGCCGCAAACTTGTAGTGCATCCTCCCAGATCACTTTCCACCGTGAATACTGAGGCAAAGTACTCATTAAGCACCTCTGCCATTTCTTCCGGTTCCATACAGACTTTTCCCCCTTCACCTTTTATAGGTCCTATTCCTTCTCTTCTCATCCTTTTACTTTTCACATATTTGTAGAAGGCCTTGGGATTCTCCTTAATCCTACCAGCCAAGGCCTTCTCATGACCCCTTCTGGCTCTCCTAATTTCCTTTTTAAGCTCTCTTCTATAAGCCTTATACTTCTCTAGATCCCCAAAATCTCCTAGCTCTTTGAACCTTTTATACACCTTTCTTTTCTTCCTGACTATGTTCACCACAGCCTTCGTGCACCACGGTTCCCGCGTCCTACCAAAACCTCCTTGTCTCACCGGAATGTTGTCGTGCAAAGCTCCAGGCAAGCATTCCTTGAATATCTGCCACTTTCCTTCTGTGCTTTTCCCCAAGAACACCTCCTTCCAGTTTATTCGCCCCAACATCTGCCTGATGCCTTCATATTTCCCCTTAATCCAGACAAACACCTTCCTAGCCTGCCTGATCCTATCCTTTTCCAATGCAAGGGTGAAGGAGATAGAATTATGATCTCCATCCCCAAGATGCTCTCCTACCGAGAGATCCATCACCTGTCCTGGTTCATTAGCTAGTACCAGGTCCAGTACAGCCTCTCCTCTCGTAGGCTTGTCCACGTGCTGTGTCAGGAAACCCTCCTGAACACACCTAACAAACTCCTCCCCATCCAAACCCCTTACCCTTGGGATATTCCAGTCGATGTTTGGGAAATTGAAGTCTCCCATCACAACAACTCTGTTATTTCTACATCTCTCCTGTATCTGTTTCCCTATCTGCACCTCAACTTCCCTGTCACTATTGGGCGGCCTTAGAATACACCCAGCAACGTCACCGACCCTTTGCTATTCCTAACTTCCACCCACAGAGACTCCGTAGACATTCCCTCCTCGGTATCCACCTTCTCTGCAGCCATGACACTGTCCCTGATCAACAGTGCCACTCCACCACCTCTTTTGCCTCCCTCCCTGTCCTTCCTGAAGGATCTGAATCCTGGGACCTGTAGTACCCAGTCCTGTCCCTGAGACATCCAAGTCTCTGTAATGGCCACCACATCACAATCCCAAGCAGCAATCCACGCCCTAAGTTCATCCACCTTATTTACTCCACTCCTGGCATTAAAATAGACACAGCTCAGTCCCTCAGACTGGACATTTCCCTTCTCCCCCACTCGTCTAACCTGCCTCTCATCCTGCCTAGAGTCCTTCCCTACCTGGGAGCTAACTTCCTTGCTCCCAATCTCCACATCACTATTCCCTCCTCCTAACCTTTCTAGTTTAAAGTCCCCCCAGTAGCCCTAGCCAGTCTTCCCGCCAAGATATTAGTCCCCCTAATTTGTTCCTCCTTGCAGTTGTTGCTTTAAATGCACTGCCATTTTAAACTCATTACCTTTTCAAATGCACTACCACTTTAAGACTGTCATTTTTGTTTACGGCTGTCAGCAGCCATCAGTTTTCTCTCCATGTTTTCCTGTGCTTTTGAAGTTTTGGCATGAACCTGAATGCTATTTTTTAAACACTTTTAAAACATCACCTCTCCACGGATGGAGAGATCCTCCAATGATCTCTGCAGTCCTTTCTTCCCACGGGCCCTTTGGAGAATGTGCTTTCCCTCTCATTTTTGATGTGCCAATTTCTTGTCGATTTCACTGGATAATTCAGCATGGTCCATTCGAGACCTATGTTTTCTAAACTTTTCAACTTCTTCTCTTCAAACAGGCCGAGGACTTTCTTGCCTTTCAAAAACTTCAGAATTTCATTGTCTGCAGCCTGACAGTTCAGGGGCCACTACCACAGAACCCCTGCAGACTCTGCTCCGATCAGGAGTGGATCAACTTCAGCCTCTTCATTTATTGCACCTTTGAAGAACACACTGCAGCTCCCTGGGGCATTTCATTCCCTTTACTTAAAACACCACTTTCTGTGTTCTCTTTTCTTTAACAAAAAAACTCTGCAGCAATGCTTTGATATTCTTCAACTTGAATTCCCCTTTTCCTTAAACTCAAAATCACAGCTCTGGCTTCTGAAGATTATTTTATCTTATCCTTTTATAGATATCTAAACTTTTGACTCCACCAACTAACTCAGGTTTCTGTGTCTGTCCCTCAGGATCTGGCAGTATCTCAACATCTTAACTGGGTCGATTCGCCCAAAGAGGGACAGTTGGGTGAGTATTTATTTTCTTTTCAGTCTTTGATTCAAACAAGAGACTCACAGGTGTCAAATCAGAGGCAGTGTCATCAGAATCCTGTCCTCATTGCCAGATGCAATGAAGCACATTCACAGACTTCTACAAAAAGTATTTATTATTAAGAAAAGCTGTACAGATGCCAGCAGTTGTCATAGCTGCCCGAGTCCCCACATGCCTTCAGTCCAGGGGAGGACTCCACCTCCCTACATTGATTATACACTCTCAGTCCCAATTGGTCCCCAAAACCAGGTGTCTCACTATATAGAATCTGGTGAACTGGTGCAATGACAATAATCTCTCCCTCAATGTCAGTAAAACAAAGGAGCTAGTTATTGACTTCATGAAGTGTACTGCAGGACATGCCTTTGTTTACATGAACGGGGATGATGAGCAAATGGTTGAGAGCTTCAAATTTTCAGATGTCCAAATCAGCAATAACCTATCCTGGTTCCTTCATGCGGATGGTCTAGCTAAGAAAGTGCATTAATGCCTCTACTTTCTCAGGAGGCTCAGGAAATTTGGTTTGTCCACTATGACTCTCACCAACTTTTACAGTTGCACCATAGAAAGCATCCTTTCTGGATATATCATAGCTTGCTATGGCCCCTGCTTTGACCAAAACCATAAAAAACTACAAAGGATTTTGAATGTAGCAAACCCACCTCCCATCCATTGACTCCTCTATTCTTCCCACTGCCTCGGAAAAACAACCAGCATAATCAAGGACCCCATGCACCCGGACATACTCTCTTCCACTTCCTTGGCGTGGTGCCACAATGGTTAGCACTGCTGCTTCACAGCACCAGAGACCTGGATTCAATTCTGGCCTTGGGCAACTACTGCATAGACCTTGCACTTTCTCCCTGTTTCTGCATCAGTTTCCTTCAGGTGCTCTGGTTTCTTCCTGCATTCTCATGATGTGCAGGTTAGATTGATTGGCCATGCTAAATTGCACCTTAACGTCAGGGGATTTGTAGGATAAATACATGGGGTTATGGACAAATGGCCTGGATGGGATTATGCTCCATGTAGACTTGATGTGCTAAATGTTCTCCTTCTGCATGTAGAGGTTTTATTATTCCCTGATTCTTCTGCTGAGGAAAAGTTACAAAAGTCTGAGATCACATAACTCAAGACTTATTTCCTCTCTGTTGACAGCAGACTTTTGAAATTACCTACCATGTATGAAGTTGATCTTTCTCTACCCCTACTTGCGACTGTTAAATGATATTCTGCACCCTCTCTTTTCCTTCTTCCCTATGTACTTTATGAATGGCATGCTTTGTCTGTAGAGCATGCAAGAAACAATACTTTTCATTGTATCCTTATATGTGACAATAATAAATCAGATAAAAATATTGCTCTTGAAAGTGCAATCACTGCAAATCAGCACACCTCCATAACCCTTGACACCCATAATCAAAAATCTATTTAACTCAGTCTTAAAAGCTAAAGTTTATTTATTAGTCACAAGTAAGGCTTACATTAACACTGCAGTGAAGTTACTGTGAAATTCCCCTAGTTGCCACAGTCCGACATCTGCTTGGGTCAGCGCACCTAACCAGCATGTCTTTCAGAATGTGGGAGGAAACCCACGCAGACATGGAAGAATGTGTAGACTCCACAATACGCTAACCCAAGTCGGGAATTGAACTTGGGTCCCTGGTGTTACGAGGCAGCAGTGCTAACCACTGTGCTGCTGTCATAGATATATTCAATGACCTAGCTTCCACTGATGTTTTTCGAAGATATTTTAAAAATTACCAAGTTTCTGAGGGAAGGAATTTCTCCTCATCCGTCTTTAATGGGAGAAACCCTTTTTTAAAAGTGTGCCTCCAAGTTCAGATTTCCCCCAGTGTTGAAATGTTGGAATCAATCATGAGCCAGCATTCATTGTCGGTAAGAAGCGCGGCAACGGCTTAATATCCAGTGAAACCCGGAAGTCGCAAATCTCGCTGGCAAAATTATAACTTCTGACTTGCATCGCCCCCTCGCCGCCAATGTAATCAGGTCAATAGCCAAGACAGGCATGAACTTAATTTACATGCAGTACACTACATTTACATTGAATTAGAGAACCCCCACCGGATATTGACCCCTGTCATATTTTCAACCCACATTGAAATTTACAACAGGTTGGGGCTATGTTAAATGGGCAGTGCCAACCTGTGCCGGGGGAAGTGCCCCCAGTGGGAGGCTTACAGAAGGAAAGTGTGAGGATACCGGCGATGGCAGTGAGAGTGGGGAGAAGGGGTCCGATGTCCGGGAAGAGGGGATGCTGGTGTCGACACTGAACACTCAAGGTGGGGGGCTGGGTGAAAATGTGATAGGGGAGAACTCTGAACATTTGGGAGTGGAGGTTGAATGCCAGTTCAAGGTTAGGGGCGGGGGGGAGGAGGGGGGTGGTGAATGTCGTTTGTTCTGATCATGGGATAGGGAGTTCAGTAGGTTGGGGAGTTCTCCCTAGACCTCCTTGAGGGGGAGTGGGGGAAGTTACTTTATGCTTTGGTTAGAGTGCCCTTTAACCATGGTGCCCCGATTTCAGTGCAGGTGGGTTTTGCTGGCATGTTGAGGTCCTGCCCACCTCTTACATGACAACTTGAACCTGGCTGTGTGGTAAGATCTGGAGAGAAAATGGGCTTGTTTTTCTGGCAAGAAACACACTACTTTTCTCACTAGAACAATCCATTTTTTGATAAGATCTCTCCCATTCTTTCAGCACCTATCCGAAAAATGCTCCTCGAATCTTATAAGTCTCAAGAAGAGTGCTTTCCATTCTCCTAAACTCCAATGACCATCAGTCCAATCTGCTTAACCATTCCTCATAAAACAGTCTGTTTGGCCTTGTGAATCTTCTCTGAACTGCTCCTAATACAAGTATATCTTAATATATTTGCAACTTCTGGGTTTCACCAGTTATTGAGCCCTCACCGCTATTCTCACAGATGATGAGCTCAGGATCACAGTCGACTCCAGTATTTCAGCACTGGGGGAGATCTCGAACTTGGACAACCCTTTTAAAAAAAGGGTTCTCTATTAGTTAAGGAATGCATTAGGTGTGTTTTTACAAACGCATAGCGGCACTTCCCTATTTATAGAGTGGCATAGAGACACAATGGTTAGTACTGCTGCCTCACAGCACCAGGGACCTGGGTTCAATTTTGCCCTTGGGTGACTGTCTGTCCATGTGGAGTTTGCACGCTTTCCCCATATCTGTATGAGTTTCCTCCGAGTGCCTCAGCTTTCTCCTACACCCCAAAAATGCAGAGGTTAAGCGGATTGACCTTCATGTTCAAAGATCTGTAGGTTAGGGGGATTAGTGGGGTTAATATTTGGAGTTACAAGAATAGGGCCTGAGTATGATGCTCCATCAGAGATTCAGTGCAGATTTGATGGGCTGAATGGTCTTTTTCTTCACTGTACATATTCTATGATTCTATGTACTCCACCTCCCTTTCAATGAAGGCTAATATCGCAATTACTTTCCTAACTACTTGTTGTACCTGCATGTTAACCTTTTATGAGTCAAATACCTCTGTATCACCTCTGTGCCACAGTATTCCACAGCCTGCTTCAATTTAAAATAAAATTCTGATTGTCCACTTTGCTAGAAAGAATGGAAAATCTCACATTTCCACATTATGCTCGAACAATGTTGTACTAGTTTAACTGATTGATATTTCTTTAGCTACAATATATTTGCTTCCAACATCCAAGTCATTAATGTAGTTGGAGCCCTGACATTGATCCCTGTAGGACTCCACTAATAACAGTTTGCAAACCTGAAAATCACTCATTTATCCTGACTCTAATCCTCCATCCACGCTAATATATTATCCCTAGCACTATGAGTTCTTAATGTTTACCAATCTATTTTGTATGGGTAACATTGTTCGAAATAGTAAATACTTCAGTGGCCACATTTTCCCCTAAATTACCCTGACCTTTGTACCCTTCATTATTCAAGTTATTGAATGTAGAAATGCCAAACCCCGTAGTGACTTCTCAGTGGCACAGTGGGTAGGTGTATTGGCTACTCTAAATTCTCCCTCAGTGTACCTGAACAGGCACTGGAGTGTGGCAACTGGGGGATTTTCACAGTAACTTCATTGCAGTGTTAATGTAAGCCTACTTGTGACACTAATAATTCAACTTAAACTGAATCTTTCTGAAGAACATATTTAGCCAGTAGTTTGCTATCAGTGTGCTGACTGTGTCTATCTTTACATATATGTTTGGATTGTGTGTGACATTGTATGATTGATAGCTCCTTACCCTATCAGAAAATCCATCCTAATGGATCCATTTTCAATTTCTCATCCAGTTTGATTGGCTGATTGCTGGCCCATTTAAACAAAAACATGTCAGATTGCCATTTCTTTCATTGCTGCCTAGCCCTTGAAGATGAGAACATAGCCCAAACTTCAGGCTGCAGTTTCATGATTAGAAAAATTCAAATGCCCGAGCACAAAATCAGCTTCCATTAATCAATACTCGGTGCCGTCTGCAAACAAGCTGTTAGGCGTAAAAACAACATGAAATGCTCATTATGACATGATGGCAGCAAGTCTCAAAGAAACAAAAGTAATCTCTGATGTCTTCTGCCAGATTAGTAGTGTAAATCCAGTTAGAAGATGTTACATAGATTTGGAAGAGGGAAAGAATTTACAATCAGATATAGGGCAACCTTTGGTTTACTATATGCATATGCAACGTGTTGCATAGAGCAGGTAGCTTCGTTTCAGGGAATTGTAAAAGCCAGCACTTCAATGAATCTGCTGAAAAAAATCAGATGAAGCACACTTTTCTTCTACATCTATAGTGATACTGCTGAGATTGTTGGTGTGTTGAACACACAGCGTGAACCAATTAAGATATAGTAACAATTTGTCTTCTGCGCTATTATTAAGAAGACTTTTTTTTAGCAGTCTTAATCAGTGGTGCCAGATTTAAATTCCAACTGTCACAACAAGTATTTCGAAAAGCCAAAATGACTGAATGCTTCTGTCTAGTATGACACAGAATGTATAAAAGTGGGACACTATTCCCCATAGATCTGTAGACAACTGCTACATTTCTTAGCCTGATAGGATACTTATTATTGTTATAGATCTAAATTTTACAAGCAGATGCTGAGTAACATGAAGATGGAATTGAAAGAAATTTGGAGTTATGTGTATCAGAGAATGATTTCCTATCTGCCAGTGAGAGTGATCAGAACATCTACCTTTTCTGTCATGGATATTTCTCAGCTCTGAGCTGGTGTGATCATCGCTATCATTCTGATGGAATACCACCACCTGCAAGTTCCCCTCTAAGCCACACACCGGCTGAAACTATTTAGCTCTTCCAACATTGTCACAGAGTAAAAATCCTGGAATTCCCATCCTAACACCGGTGTGGGTGTACACTTCATGGGTTGCACTGCATCAGGAAGATTGCTCACCACCTTTTGAACAGAAATTTCACATCCTGTGAAAGAAACAAAACTAACAAACCTACTTAATTATGGGTCAGTGGTAGCACTCTTCCCTCTGAGCCTGAAAGTTGGAGGAACTGGAGCACAAAATCTAGGCTGATACTTCACTACCATTCTTAGGCTGTATTGGTAGATGGGGGGCAGGGATGGGGAGGTGGAAAAATCCTTCTCATGAGCCATTAAACCAATGCTTTTTTTTTCTCTCTGAGGTGAATATGAAAGATCCCATTACATTATTTCAAAGAGACATTTTCCTTTAGGCCAACATTTATCCCTCAACCTTTATCTGATCTAGTGATTGCATTTGACATAAGGTAGTATTTGCCTGAGAATGGCATCGAGGAGCCGTAGCAAAACTGGAGCTAGTGGGATTTGGGGGAAAATAGTCCACTGGTTAGTGTAATATCTAGCACAAAGGAAGATGATTGTGGTTATTGGAGATCAAACATCTCATCTCCAGGACAATATGGCAGGAGCTTCTTAGGGTAGTGTTCTCGATCCAGCCATCTTTAGCTGCTTCATCAGTGACCTTCCCTCCATCATAGTGCTGGAGTGGGAATATTCATTGATTATTGCATAATGTTCAGCACCGTTCACAATTCCTCCGATACTGAAGCAATTCATAAAACAGAGGACATAGAACTTCAGCACAGTTCAGACCCTTTGGTTCTTAATGTTGTGCTGAGCTTTGTCTGAAACCAAGATCAAGCTATCCTACTCCCTATCCTTCTGATATATTGTATGTAACTGTCTAATAACTGCTTGAAAATTCCTAAAGTGTCCCACTCCACTATCACAGCAAGCAGTCCATTCCACACCCCAACTACTCTCTGAATAAAGAACCTACCTCGGACATCCCTTCTATATCTTGCACTATGAGTTTTATAGTTATGCCTCCCAAGTAACAGCTACATCCATCCAAGGAAATAGTCTCTCCATCTATCCCCCTCATCATCTTATAAACCACTATTAAGTTTCCTTTCATACTCCAGTATCTAAAGAGAAAAGCACTAGCACCCTCAATGCTTCTTCATAAAACTACCTTCCAAACCAGGCAGCATCCTGGTAAATGTCCTTTTCTTACAGTGAGGTGACCAGAACTGCAAACAATATTCCAAATGTAGTCTCACTAAGATCTTATACAGTTTCAGCATAACCCCATGGCTTTTAAACACAAACCCCTGTTAATAAACACCAACACACGATAGACCTTTTTCATGGCTCTATCCACTTGAGTGGCAATCTTCAGAGATCTCTGGATATGAACCCTAAGATCTCTCTGTTCTTCCACATTCCTCAGAACCCTGCTGTTGACTCTGTAATCTGCATTCAAATTTGTCCAACCAAAATGAATCACCTCACACTGATCAGGGTTAAATTCCATCTGCCACTTTTCGGCCCTGCTCTGCATCCTAAAAATGTCTCTTTGCAGCCTACAACAGCCCTCCACCTCAACCATTAGTCCACCAATCTTGGTGTCATCAGTAAATTTACTGACCCACTCTTCAGCCCCCTTCTCCAAGTTATTGATAAAAATCAAAAATAGCAGAGGACCCAGCACTGATCCCTGTGGTATACCACTGGTAACTAATTTCCAGTCTGAAAATTTTCCATCCGTTGCCATCCACTGTCTTCTAGGAGACAGCCAGTTACTTATCAAATTGGCCAAATTTCTCTCTAATCCACACCTCCTTACTTTCCTCAAATTTATGTCCAATTCATGCAAGACATAAGCAATAGGCACACTTGGGTTCATAAGTGGCAAATTACATTCATGCTATTTAAGTGCCAGGCAATGACCATCTCCAGCAAGAGGGAATTGACTATTGCTCCATGATAGTCAATGGCATTGCCATTGCTGGATTTTGCACTATCAACATCCTGGGGGTTATAATTGACCAGAAACTGAACTGCACTCGCCATGTAAATACTATGGTTACCAAAGCAGGTCGAAGATAAGTTACTTATCTTGTGATAAGTAACTCAAATCCTGACTCCCCAAAGTCTACAAGGCACAAATCAGAAATGAAATGGAATACTTTCCACTTGCCTGGATGTGTGCAGCTTAGGAATACTCAAGAACGTTCACTCCTTCCAGGACAATGCATCCCTCTTGATTGGCAGTCCATTCACAAACATTTACTCCTTCCTGCATTTCTACCACCTGGAAGCTCCCCTTCAATCCAATCACCATCCTAACTTGGGAAAAAAGGTCTTCCTTCACCGTCACTGGGTCAAAATCCTGGAACCCTCTCTTCCAAAAAGCACTGTAGATGTACCTACACCACGCGAGCTGTAAAAGTTCAAGAGACAGTTCCCAAGGGCAATTAGGGATGGGCAATACATGCTGGTCTAACCAGCCACACCCCTTCCTGCTGTAAACTGAGTTTATAACAATATAGTTTTTATTCTCCAATAAAACAATAAAATTGTTAATGGAGAAAGCTTTCATGCCAGATTTCAATTGCAGACCATTCTTCTAAACAAATGGTAAAATCCATATCACATTGTTGAATAAAAAAAACACAATGATTATATCTTGTGACCATAAAAAGTGTTGGGACATCCGGCCATCATGAAAGGTGCTACATAAATTCACTTGTTTCTTTCTATCATACCACTTATAAGGAGAATCTGGGCCAATTTCTGTGTCCTGTCTGAGCTTTCTATAATGAGGATTTCTGGAGGGTAAACATACCTTCAGAAACTGAGAAAATTTTCCTTTCATCTGCCACAATTTCATCATTCTATGAGAAAAATGGTTTGCAATTGAAATCTGACACTAAAGCTTTTCCCAGTGGATGAAAATGGCAAAGGATAAAATGTGTGGTGTGTTTATACTCGTGTTTGTATGTTTAATGTCATTTTCTCATTTACAGACCTCCAATATTCCAGTCTTGAAGCTGAGACCATTAGGGGCCTAATCTTTTAACCTGAATACATGAGCAACACAATGAAATATTCAGATCCAAAGCAAATGCAAACTTGGGACTTTAAAAGCATTCAATTGATGCATTTCACAAAAGTTCGATCATAACGTAGACCACAAAGGACTGCTGAATAATTGTAGCCATCAGACATTTTGGTCGTGCTGTCAAAAGCGATGATGGCAGAAATGAGATTAAAACAAATAAGCTGGGGAAGGAGCAGATCACGGGCATAATTCTCCAGCTGCACACGTCCCAAGATGAGAAATCCCCATTCAAGGTCAACGGATCTTTAAATGGTCCACCAAATTTTCTGTCTCTCCTGCTACAATTCCTGTGGTGAGCAAGATGTGAAATTTCCACCTACAGGGCTGCCGGTGTCACCTAAGATGTCTTCACATTGAATCCATACCCTTCCTAGCAAAATTTCAGAGATGGCTGATGTGCAAAAGTATGGAACATGCAGTAGAATTGGCATTGTCCTAATGTAATTTGCAAGCATACCCAACATTCTATTGTTTTATGAGAGAATAAAAATTACATTATTACAAATTCAGTTTGTGGCAATGATGGATTTTGAACTTACTGGAAGGAGATAACAATACCAAAGATGTGAGACTTGGTCTGTAAGAGAAGCCCTGGGATGCTCACAGATAATTGTAGTTTTCTCAATTTAACTGGCTTATTTTCTGTCACCTTGCAGTTAACTGTATTTCTGGTTTCAAAACCAAAACTTATTTTTCTTGTTGCAAGTATTGTAGACATGAAAAGGAAATGAGCTTCAATACATCTCTGAATAGTATAATAAATCTAATGGAAGATACTTCCTTTGAAACAAATTCTTTCATAACACAGTGTCTTCCACATGCACATTTTTTTTTTGTTGATTTTTTTTTCTAAGGTTGTGGGTCTTGTTGGCCAAGTTGCATTAATCGCTCGTCCCTAGTTGCTCTTGGGGCATTTAGAGTCAAGCACATCATATGGAACTGCTGTTACATGTAGACTGAATCAGGTAAGGGTGGCAAGTTCATTTCCCTGAAGGACATGAGTGATGCTTATGACAATGCATCAGCTTTTGTGGTTATTTTATTTTATACCAGCCTTCAAATACCAACTCTTATTGAATTGTTGCATTCTTTGTTCCCATTCATTGTTACAGGAGTTGAATATAAAACTTTGAAATGCCCATTCTGAACCATAACCATAAGGCTACCTTAGCCATTCCTCCTGCCCCAACCCAGATGTAGGCATAGGTTAAATAAATTGGAAATATCCTTATTTCAATTTTAAATCAGCCACTTTTAGGTTTTACTGAATCAAGAATGATGCATCACAGAAGGAAGCCATTGAGCCCATTCAGGCTGTTGCCTCTTGGTCCCACATCCCCTACTCATTCTCATAGTCTCACAATGTTTTCCTTTAAAAAAAATACACAAACTTACTTTTCCAAAGCTATTAAATCTACTTCTATGATCCTTTAATTGCAAAATCTGGCAACTTGTCATGTTTCCTTGTCATCCCTTTGGCTGCTTTGCCAATTATCTTATATCTGTGTCCTCTGGTTACCAATCCTTCTGCCAGAGAAATCAGTTCCTCCCTATTTAATTTGTCAAAGTCCGTCAGCATTTTGAATACCTCTATTAAATCGTCCTTTTTTTCTCTTTGTTCCCTGAAGAAGCAAGCCAGCTTTTCCAATCTGCATTTAACTGAAGTTCCTAATCCTTGGTATCGTTCCAATAATTCTCCACTGGGCACTGTCTAAGGCTTTGGCATCCTTCTAAGTATATGCAGATGGTATAGGGGTAAATCACTATTGTTGTGATTATGGTGTCTGCCTCTTTATGACAGTACAGCAGCTTGATCAAAAGAAACTGAGAGAGAATGATCACCCCAGAGGGTAGAGTCTTTCAGGCAGAATACATCTTGAAACCATGTAGAAAATATGTAAAACTGGAGCAGGGGGCTAGGCTGCTCAAAGGCAGCTTAGGCTGCAAACCCCTGTTACAAGTTTTTCTTTATCAATAAATACCTTTTGTTCCTAACAAAGTTTGAAGTCCCCTGACAATGCCAGAAGTCACATTGTATAACAACTAATACTAAAAACAAAACCCTACTGAAACCGAGTTCTGATGAAGGGTCACATCCAAATATTTCATCTCCAGATATTTTTTGGCAGAAGACTAGGCACTGATGTTTGAACAAGACAAATGCTCATGTGATGTCCCTACGTCCACAAAGGTGAAATCAATATAGTAATAAGAAATGATCTTGGTTCAGATAATCAAAACGTAGAATCCACTTAGTTGTTGAAAAGGAATAGTAAGAGAAAAAAAATCACAGTTAGAGGTGGCTTATAGGCTCTCCAATCTGCCACCTGGCTCAATGAAATCTTCCCTGGAAATCGAATTCCATGACATTGTAAAAACTTGGAGCAAAGCTTAGCAGGAAATTCCCTCCAAGAAACATATTGGCTGGATTTTCATAGAGTCAGGATCACTCAGGAGGTGTTTAAAAATGGTGACATGTCTTTATTCAGGGATTCCAACCCTCATTCATGGGCTACCTGATTGTTGGTCTTTAAAAGGTGCTGTCTCATTCCTTTCAAAAATCACATTACTCATGCCCAACTTGGCCGGCTCCATTGCAGATATAGGTATGTCACACTCTGCAACTTAAATGCAGTCAGGCCAGGTTTTTAAAGAGGTGTAGTTCATGACCATTCAGAGAAGTTATGAACCAGTGCATTCTTGAGACCTATTAAATGTTATGTTCAAAAGTTCTCTGTCATGCGCCCAAAGCCAAGTTCTGCCCTTAAACCCATCAAGGTGTTTCAATACTCTAATGGATGTCTGGGCTCTCAGCCAAGACCAATCCAGACTGGGTGAAAAAGCTGTTCCTCAGGGAAAACAGTATTAGATTGACAGTGCGGAGCTTTCTGATCTCTGTTGTCCATTTCATAATGTATGTTTACACATGAAAGATGGTTTCATGAATTTGTGGGGGTTTTTTATTGATCTGTTAAAGGGTCTGGTTGATTGACACTTTTATTAGCTTGTAATGACATTACTTTATCTTTTAACATAGGAGAAATTTATGAATGAATAATTTTTTCAAGTGTTTTCTTTATATTTCCATTATACACTATTTTTTGATTTTGGACAGTATATAGTGAGTCGATGGTCATGGAAGTATCTATCAGCTTGGCAGAAAATGCATGGGGGCAATTTATGGCTGGATGAATAAGCAGAGTTTGGAAAGGGGGTATGAGCAGAAATAGGGGGTGCGTGGGATAGCAAAGCTTGGCTTGCATGGCCATGAGACACTATGGGGTGTGGAAGGAGTTGGGGGTGGAGGGGAGCAGGAGTAGCATGAATGGTGCATGGCAAGTGTTTGGAGTGTGAAGGAGTTGTGGGCCTTTGTTTTTCCATTCTAACTGAGATAAAGTCCCAGGGCATGGAGATAGGTCTTTTAAATAATTTGTCTCTGCATCAGCAGCTCCTGTAGCTGCCTACAATGTTATTCTGGGTGGGCTGGGCTAAACACAGCCTGAAACCACATCTGGCAATGTAGATCCTGCCTTTGTAGGCACTTTCTCCTGAGGAAGCTAAGCCAAGCTAGGAATTTTCCCTGCTTGCATGACCTCCTTTGAGAATGAAAATTCAACATAAAGCTCCCCAGTGCATGTGGGCAATCCTCAACAGAACACGAAAGGAACCTGACTGATGTGTCCATCTGATGTACAAGTGGCAGTTCAAAATCTCATCTGGCTGCAGCTTGTGGAAACAATGACCAAATCATGGGGCATGTAATATTTCAGTCCAACTCACATTTGAGAGTCACATCCTAGTGTTACACTTGCTTGCAGCAGAACGTTGGAGTAGTTAGGAAATTTGACATTAAAACTGTGATGACAACTTCCACACTGAAAAACATATAAAAGAAACAGTGATAGGCCCCCTGACATTAACTATACTGTAGGACAGTGTTTAAATCAAGAAGTAATGGGAGATGTAAGAAAGATACAGCAGTAATCATTGGCAATCTTAATGTTTATATTGATTAGATGAGTCAAATTGGCAAAGGCAGCTTGCAGAGTGTGTTCATAGAGTATATTTGGGACAGTACATCTTGGAACCAACTACAGAACAAATTATTTTAGATCTGGTAATTTGCATCATGGATAGAAATCATAGAAACCCTACAATGCAGAGGAAGACCATTCTATACTGACAACAATCTCATTCAGACCCTAGCCCATATCCCTTGCTAATCTCTCTGACACTGAGGGCCAATTAGCATGGCTAATCAATCTAACCTGTACATCTGTGTACAGGTTTGGAGTGTAGGAGGAAACCAGAGCACCCAGAGGAAACCAGACAGATATGGGGACAATGTACACACTCCAGTAACCCAGGACTGGAATTGAACACAGGTCTCTGGTGTTGCAAGGCAATAGAGCTAACTACTATGTTACTATAATGAGACAGGATTATTAAATGGCATCATAGTAAAGTATCTTTGGGAGAGAGTGATTATAACATGATGGAATGTCATGATTGGTTTGAGGATCAGAAACTTGGGCCTGAATCTATTTTCTTCAACTGAAATAACAACAATTACAAAGATGTGAAGGCAGAGTAAGCAACAGTGAACTGAGAAAATAGATTCAAGACAAAAATGTAGAAAAGTAGTGGCAAACATTCAATGAAATATTTCATAATTCTCAATAAAAATACACTCCATTGATTAAAAAAACTGTAAAAAAAATGTAATATCTATGGCTAACTTAGGAAGTTAAGGATGACATCAAATTGAAAGAAAAGATGTTCAATACTGCAAAAATTAATATTATGCCAGAAGATGGAAAAATTTAAAAACCGGTAAAGGATGTCAAAAACAAATAAAGGATTGTTTTTTTAATTCATAAATGGGACAGGGTCGTCGCTGGCTAGTCATTGTTTATTGCCCATTTCTTTGTTCAGAGGGTAGTGGAGAGTCAACCACATTGCTGTGTCTCTGGTGTCACATATAGGCCAGACCAGGTAAAGATGGTAGATTTCTTTCCTGAGAGAACATTAGTAAATCAGGTGAGTTTTTCCAACAATCAACAATAGTTTCATAGTCAGCAGTTGAATTGTAATTACAGATTTTTTTTATTGAATTCAAATTCCATCTACCATGGTGGGATTCATATCTGGATCCCCAGGACATTAGTTGAGTTTCTGCATTAAAACTGTAACAATAATACCATTAGACCATTGCCTTCTCAACTGGTGTATGAAGAAATATCACAAACAGTGAAAGCTTCTACAATTATATAAAAGGAGAAAAAGTAGTGACAGTGAGTATTTGTCCTTTGGACAGAAATATTTGGGAACTAATAATAGAAAACAGAAAATGGCAGAGAACTTGAACAAGTATTTTGTCTCTATTATCACAATAGAATTCACATAAAACATGCGAAGAATGGGAGAAAAGTACAGAGGAACTTAAAAAAAAATAAGGATCAAGACAGTAAAAAGGCTGACAAAGGCAGGACATGATGGCCTGTATGCAGTGCCTTAAAATAAGTAGCTGCAGATATAGTGGATGGATTGTTTGCCAAAACTCCTTAGATTCTGAAAATATCCCTATGGATTGGAAAGTCACAAATATAAAAAACATCATTATTCAGGAAAGAAGAGAGACGGAAAACAAGAAACCATACAGCAGCTAATCTATTGTCTGTTATTGGGAAAATGCAAGAATCTGTGCAGACAGTATTGGCAGAACATTTAGAAAATCATAATAGAATCAGGCAGAGTCAACTTCCCTTTATGAAAGGGAAGTCATTGTTGGCAAATCGATTTGAGTTATTTGAGGACATAATATATGCTGGATAAAGAGGAACAGGTAAATACAGTGAATTTTGATTTCCAAAAAAAGGCATTGAATAAGGTGCCACATGTAAAGTTATTGCAGAAGCTAAAAGCTCATGGTGTTGTGGTGATATATTCACATGGATAATGCATTGGCTAACTAACAGGAAACAGAGCATCAGGATAAATTTTCAGATTGGCAAACTGTCACTAGTACAGTGCCACAGGGATCAGTGCTGGACTTTAACTATGTACAATTTATATTAATGACTTGGATGAAAGGACCAACGAAAGAAGCCAAATGTGCAGATGATACAAATGTATGTAGGAAAACATGTTGTGAGAAGGATATAAATAATCTGCAAAAGAATATTGATAGGTTAAGTGAATGGGCAATAAGTTGGCAGACAGAATATAGCATGGGAAACTGTGTGTCTGTCCACCATAGCAGAAGAATAGGGAAGCAGAATATTATTTAATTGGAGAAAGGCTGGATGACCTGAAAAATGAATCACAATAGATTAGCATACACATATAACATAATTAGGAAGACAAATGCAATGTTGTCCTTCATTGCAAGGGTAATGAAGTATAGAAGTAATGAAACCTTACTACAACTGTACAGTGCATTGCTGAGATCGCTCTTGGAGTATTGAATACGGTTTTGGCCTCCTTCTTTCCTTAAGGAAGCACATGCTTGCATTTGAAGCAAATTTCAATAGATTAGTATCTGAGATGAAGGGACTGTTTTATGAGGAGTGGTTGAGCAGGTCAGGCCTTTACTTATTGGTGTTTAGATAAATGAGAGATGATCTGATTAAAATATGTACGATTCTGAGGGGAATTGATAAGGCAGATGCTGCAAGCATCTTTTCTCTCATGGTAGAATCTCGAACTAGACGCACAACTTAAAAATAAGGGGCCCCCCTTTTAAAGTGAAATGAAGAGAACTCTTAGAGGTTTGCTAGTCTTTGGAAATCTGTCTGTCAGCAAGCAGCAAAGGCTGTATCATTGAATTCATCCAATGCTGAGTGAGACAGGTTTTTGATTGACAAGGGATTTACACATTATGACAGATGAGCAAGAAAGTGGAGTAAAGGCCAAAATTAGATCAGTCGTGATGTTATTGAAAGGCACAGTCTCAATGGGCCAATTGGCCTCCTTTTGATCCTTTTTTTATGTTCGTATGCATGTATGAAAAGAGGGGTTAATTTATTTAAAATAAATGGATAGAGAAGAATAAAGATATTTAACAAAGAACAAAGAACAAAACAGCATGGGAAACAGGCTCTTTGGTCCAATGAGCCCTCGCTGCCACCTCGATGTTCCCACTTCTACCCATGATCCCTGTCATCCCTGTCAATGTTTGTAGATCTATACATTAGAACGAAATTTGAGACAATTTAGGGGGAATTTGTTCTGCCAATCAGCCTAAGAGCACATCTTTGGGATGTGGGAGGAAACCGGAGCACCCGGAGAAAACCCACGCAAGCATGGGGAGAATGTGTAAACTCCCACAGACACAGGCCCAAATCCATGTATCTGCACAGCACAGCGATAGTCACTGAGCTGTCGTGTTGCCCATCAACTGGTCCAAGTCAAGCGTACACTAACGACGTGAAGCACTAGGATACTCTCGAAAAAGCCAAGAGCAGCCCTCTCACGACCCATCGCGTGTATGCCCCTTGTTAGACAAGGTGGACCAAAATACCTGTAGGATAAAACAAATACAAATATTTGTATGAAAGCATTTATATTTTATTCAGTAGTCATTTATGGCTGATGTTAATCTTTTGGCTTGATCAGAAAGGCTTATTATCTTGTACAGGATATAAAATTCACTGCATACGGCAATCATTTAAAAAAAATAAATTGCACTCTTTGCTACAATGAGGATGAGGGGTGACTTCTGATTCGCAGGTGTGTTTGACTGACCCGAATTGACTGCAATTTGCAAACTATTATAGTGATTGATTAGTACTATACTGCATCTTTCTTGTGTAAATGTTGACAACTTCACTTTCTGCTGTATAGTGACAATGTAACCTGTGACACAAGCAGGAGTCAAGTTCATTTCCAGTCCAAATGCATTCTGTATTTTAATTTTAAACCAAGGCAATTCTCTATGTGGCAGGAAAAAAAGAACAGCATTCCCAATTCAAATAAAAAACCTCCAGATCTAATTTTAAAGAAAATAAAAGTACGGCAACATTTGAACATGCTCCAGATAATTCCCTGGAGACAAAAAAATTATCAATTTCCTTGTTCTGGATAATTCAATCACAGACACAAACAAAGCAAATGCATTTGTAATTACAGCTGCCAGAAGCCATCAGCAGATTGGGAAACATTTCTGCTTCAGGTACAACTGACTACAGAATAAAGTAACGTCTGGTTCAATGCCTTTCAAGGCCCACCATATATCTAATTTGATTGGCTGGTATATGCAACCTCTAATCTCAGTGAAAAATGTTAAAAAATGCTATTTTTTCTGGTAAAATGCTGGGTACATTACTTATTAGAAAAGATATGTCTGAAGCATGATTCAAAAAAAATTGGGACTTTAATGTCTCCTCATTAATTTAATGAATAGATGAAATTAGGAAGAAATTATCAGTAAATTTATGTTTTTTTAATTCCAGGTACAAATAATATATTTTATAATTATAGTATGAAATCTATGTATGTTTTAATTATTTGGTGGCTTGTACTTCTTCACAAGATATGAGGTCATCTGTTACATTATATGTAACGTCCTTTTTCCAATCCATCTCCTCAATATTTTCCTACCAAATTATTGAACCATTTTTTTAAAAGTTTTTTTCCCAACACCATATGAAGTATTTGTCTCCCATAACTTGTGATAAGAACGAGGTCTTTGACTTCCATGAAAGTATTACAATTCATTGTATCAAGATAATGACCTTAACAAAAATGAGAGATAATGAAGCCTTCCACGTGGGTATATCTAAAATTTGCAATTTAAAGTTAAAGTTTATTTATTGGTGTCACAAGTAAGCTTACATTAACGCTGCAATGAAGTTATGGTGAAATTTTCCAGCATTTTCCCCATCAAAACCTTCATGATATGGTGTTGTGCTTAACACACGATCACGCCTTGACCAGACTTCCTTCTCCTCAGGCAGTTTTTCCTCCTTTGAGCACCTCACCTTATTCCAATCTTCATACATCTCATTCAAAATCATTGCCAGGTAAAATAAAAGTTTTATCGTCAAGATTTCTTCATAACCTTCCTCTCTCAGCTGCAGCACTGAATGATTTCTCATCCTTGGTGATTTCAACCTACATCTCAACTCATCATGCTTTCCTTTGTGTTCCTTGAACTCTAATCCTCCTTACATCTCTCCTTCCTTGGAAAAATCACCAACCCATATTCATGGGCACTTCCATGAGCTTGCCGTCTTAAGTGATATCGATGTTTCCCTAACTTCAGTCACAAATAGAGTCATCATAGATTGCATTGCCCACTACACACATCCTCCATTGCATTTTAAAATGGCATCCCATCTCAGATTCTGGGTGTTGCTGGACTGTTTAGTTCCCACTCCTCCAACTGGCTGTGTGATTCCACACTTGAAATCGCAGAGCATCATTTAATCAGGTGAGCAATGGCAGCTGTGAAGCCAGCGAGTTTCACACTTGGCATTCTGACCCAACACTGGGCAATTCTGAAAAAGTTCCAGCCCATATCTTTGGGGAGCTGGCCAAGTCCTTCAGTCGGGTACAGTGGAGGTTTCTAACTACGTATTGGTTGCCTAGATAACCATAATTTCAGCTCATTTCACCAGGTCTAACCACACTGTTTTCTCTACATTCATCGTTTTGCTCTCTTCCTATTTAATTTCACATTTTGAAGAAGATCCTGACCATAATCAATGAATTCAGATGGATTAATACTCTGCTGATACAAGTCTAAGCAACAACTATTTCTGAAAGCTCTGAATCTGGGAAACTATAGGGTGAGCTTACCAGAATTTGGAGTGTTGGTTCCAGTGAGAAAAGTGACTGAATCGTGCCAACAACTCCAGTGTAATTTCTGACCGAACACGGAGCTTCCTTGACAAAGGTTTTTATGGCCATGAGAATCACAACACACTCTTGGCGGCCTCCCTCTGGTTTACACACCAAGACGACACATAATTGCAGCAATCACAGGGTCTCCAACACTTGCTCCGCAGTGACTGCAGGGGCTGGTAGCCCAGGAAGCCCACACTGCATTTCTCGAGGGGGCCCTCAGCCCACTTTGTCATGGAATGGAAGAGGAATGGGATGCACCCTAACCCCGTTCCAGGAGAAGACCTCCCACCAAGATCATCGACACATAGGATGCAGTGACAGCCCTGATGAGTGCAAGCTTGCTGCAGAAGATGATGGGGCAGCAGTGCCGTAAGAAGATAAATGATCTTTTGTGCTCATTCAGGGTAAGTCAGGCTCATTCAGCCTTTCTCTGGAATCCCTCGCAACACCCCTCCCACTTTCACCTTACTAAGCCGCTTCAATCTTTGCCAACACCACTAAGGAGGCTCTCCTCCTTCCTCCCTCAATCAGCATGTCCCCCCAACTCTCTGCCAAGGTCCTCACTCCAGCTCCCACTTGAGATCCACACCTGCCACATCCCATCATCAACTTAAATGTCCATACTGCCCAAATACACTGTCCCTATCTGTATCATGGCAGAACAAAATAAACCACAACAAGTGTGAGCAAATCACACCCAGCCAGAGTAAGGCTGGAGCTCAGAACCTTCATGCAATTTGAGGAGAGAGCCCTGGAGCTGGCAGGGGAGAAGAAAGAATGCACCAATACAAGATTGCTACAAGTGAAGTGGGGAGAGAGCACAAATGTGATCATTCTCAAAACACGCTGTCATTCTCAAAGTCACAGTTAAATAATCAATGCCCCTTCCTTTATCCACTGTAAAGCATTAATGTCATCTCCCTTCTCTTGCAAGCAAAGCAGCAGAGCAGGCTGAACCATCCTCATGTCTACCTGAACCCACCAGATTTGAGCAGTTCCAAGGGAGACTTCTCAGAACTCAGTGTTGAAGATGTGTTGCAGCTGTTATCCATACTTAGCACTGGCGCAGATACTGACATCTGGGTGGGATCACTGTCATTCCTATGGATAGAAAGAGGGTTCAAGATCTTGCAATATGTTGAAGAGTCAATATTAAATGGGCATTTGTATAATAGTAGTGTTTTTGTAATATCAGTGGGCTCCTACAACTAGCTTCAATAAAATTTCACTTCACTGGTGTAAAGTCGCATGAAGTGGGTTTCTTTCCATACCCAAAATTTCACAATATTGCCCTGATACTAGGAAAGCAGTGATGTACTGGTGTTATCACTGGACTAGTAATCCAGAGGTCCAGTGTAACACTCTGTTCAAATCCCCTCACAGCTGATAGGAAAATCTGAATTCAATAAAATCTGCTATTAAAAGTCTAATGGTGACCGTGAAACCATCGTCAGCTGTTGTAAAAATTGGTTCACTAATGTCATTTCAGGAAAGAAAGCTGCAGTCCTTTCCTGCGCTGACCTACATATGACTTTTAGATCCACATCAATGTATTTGACTCTTAAATGTCCCCTGACATTGTTATGTATTGAAAGTGGCTGCATCTCTGTTAGCATAACATAATGTGACCTATAGTGAGATAAGAGGAGGTATTTGTGACTCTTCCATCGTAGACTTAGAACGAGCAACACTTCCTTAATAAAACTGCACGATGTTTTACTAAAACCCACAATTGTGGTACATCATTATTTTTCTCTTTGTGGTAATTCTGAGTTTATATATAACAGAAATGGCTGAGCAAGCCTCTCAGCACAAGGCCAACCAGCAATGCCTATGTCCCATGAATGAATGAAATAAGCTAGACACAAAGTGCACCACCACCAACTCCAAAGTACCAACAGATCCTTCCACAAGGATTGCACTATCAAACTTCACAAATAAAGCTTGTATTAAATCTGGACATTAAAAAGTGCGGCCATTTCTTTGGTATGATAGGATTACATTCACAACAAAAATTAACAGAATTTTTGTGCAACTCTAAGCTGGTCAAATTTACTGGACCGTGGCACAGCGGTGAGCATTACTGCCTCATAGCATCAGGTATCCTGGTTTGAGTCCCAGCTTGGATCACTGTCTGTACAAAGTCTGCATTTTCTCCACATGTTTGCGTGGGTTTCCTCTGGATACTCTGGTTTCCTTCCACAGTCTGAACATCGTACTAGTTTGGTACATTGGCCATGCTAAATTCACCCTCAGTGTATCCAAACAGGTGCCAGAGTGTGGCGACTAGGGCATCTTCGCAGTAACTTCATTGCAATATTAGTGTAAGCCTACTTGTGACACTAATAAATAAACTTTAAACTTTAAAAATACAATTGTGTTTGCTTGTCATTCTCTTAAAGTAAACTCAACTGAACTGTCTGAAAAATTAAATTGAATTATCAGGAGTTAGTACAGTTCAGTGCACATGCAAAAAGAAACAGATTGGCTGGTTTAATTGAAAATGCCATGCACAGGGGTTGCTTTATTTTCTGATTTATATGCAGCATGTTAACGTTGAAACTGTGCCATGGATATAATTGCTCATGCCAGTGCAAACTATTATTTGTTTTCAGGGTAAGTGCAGTCAGCCAATCAGTAGCAGGACCCTAGTGAGGGGAAAATCACTCTAAGTACAAACAGTGGTTAAATAAAAATTAAGGCAATGAAAAGCATTTTACTGTTTCAAACGAAATTCAAAAAATGTTGGAATGACACAGTTGATCCGTCAATATTAATGGGGAGGAAGGGTAGATACTTGGAGGGAAGGCCCTTTTTCACAAACTTAGTAGGATTATAAAACTCAGGGGATAGATCATGTAAAGTCAAGGATCAGTGATGAATTTTAATTCATTAATTAAAAGTTAAATGAAAAGAAAGTTAATTTCTTTAGTTTTTCTTAAAGCACTCAAAATACACAATTGCCTTCAGTGTGACTGTATGTGTTACTTGTAACACGATTAAACAGCCAGTTAGCCCTTATAACAATGCTGTCTTTTGATTCAATGGCTGACCAATTTGTCATTTACCTAGTGCAAACAGTGCAGACCAAGAAACAAATCAGTTGTGCATTACAGAATGCTGAATTTTATTGGAAGACAAATGCAGGCAAACAAGGTTGAAGTGGCTTCGAGTGAGAGATGTGGAACTGAGCATCGTTCTGCATGCATGCAAATCCAAAACGTCTCAGTCAGCGATCAGCACTTCTTTTGCCAAGATATTTCAGATTCTACTGTACTATGCAACAGGCCATTAGAAAAACGTACTTCAGTCTTAGCTACTTTTAATATAAAGATGAATTTAACCCTCTCCACTAGAGAGTGGAGCTGGTTAATATTATTGCAGGCCAGTATCCCAATCAGCCAGCATTTTAATGTTAAATTTGAAGAGCCTGGCATCCACAACTCATCACAATTACTACTATGAGACCCGAGAACAATTTTAGCATAGTCCTTCGGCTCTCCATTCTGGAACACCTTAGCTGCATGCTCTTCTTTTGGTGCTGATTACTTCTGAGTAAGTGGCAGATGATCAACAGGTCATGTAATCTGACGCAACCAGCATGAGCTGTCCATTCACGTTGCACAAGTTGGAAGATGAGGCTCAACAGAGATAGAAAGATCACTGAAATCCAGAATCACAGAGACGTGGGAATTTTTCACATTTTTTTTGTATGGGATAATATTCTAAACATTAATGGCCACTCATTAATGGACATCATAACAGCACGTTCATTAATTCATGTCCAGAAAAACAAAAAAAAACAAGTAGGAATTGCAACCATTCTCTTAATTTGTTATGCAAAGAAACAAATGTAATAATGGATGTTTCAAATCTAGATTGCATGTGAAGTAAAATAATCTGTGACGTTACGCAAGCTTAGCCTGAAAACTGGCAACTAACATACTTGCTGTACAAGTGTCAGACACTGACCATCTCCAACAAGAAGATGTCTAATCACTTTCCCTTGATGTTCAATTGCATTTCAGTTGCTGAGTAACTAGCCAAGTCATCTGGCTGACCAGGAATCACCATCTGTCGTTGAGCTGTTGGAAAGATTTGCATGTTATATATTCAGCCTGTTTGGCCACATTGCAAATGCATTTTGCTTGACCATTAAGTCCTGTAATGAGGCTTCAACCTTAAAGCAGGGACACTACCACTGCACCACAAGATCCACCCCTGCAATACCCTTGTTAATTTGGATACCCGTTTATCTTAGAAACTGTTTTCCCTCGTTTGAATGAGTCTTTCTTCTGCACTACGTATCTTTCCACTTTGTAACAAGCCACATACAAATTTATACGGGCAATGATTGACCAGGTCTCTGTGGGGGAACGCTCAGTAACTCTATGGGGGAATGCTCAGTAACTCCCTGCAGTGATCAGGAAGTTGCAATGTGTGGAATTGTAAAATCCTCACAGCTTTATATCACAGCATGTTGGCATACCAACACATTACACAACTGAGTGGCCACGGGAGTAAAGCCTCAGCAGTAATGTGCAAGACTAAAAAGATTTCATCAGTCTACCCAGTGATACTGGCACCTTATCACCACTGAGCTCCAAGATTTTATAATCTGTGGTGAAATTGTCATCCCTGCTGTCGCTGCCATTGTACTTTAAAACCCACTCACTTCATTGTATAATACACCAGATAGGAATATAATTAAATATAAAAATTGTATGCTGTTGACATTTAAACTTCAGGTTAGATATTCAAATGTGTTCCAAACCGACCCAATGTCAAGTGGCATCATGAGGAAAATTGTATGACAATAATGAATTTCTGAAAATCCCACATTTACACAATGCATATTAATCTTAATTAACAACACCACTATAGACATTACATACTTGTGCATCCTTTTGTTCTGTATCAATGTTTTATCAGGATAAAATACTGACGTGTCTTTGCTTGACTGGTACAACATGAATCGATGTCAGAATCTATGTGAATGATTCTAACTGGAAGCCTGTTATTGAAGTATATTGCAGTATTTCTTTTAATGGCTGCTGAAATGCTTACTGATATCTGATGTTAAAAATCCACTTACTTTAAAAAAAAGCTACTTGAAAATTCACGCACTGTTTGTGAAAGGACAACAAGCTTTTGATAATGCTCATGGATATAAAAGCTTGATCGACAGAGCCTGACATTTTGAGCTTGCTTTTGTTGTATCTTCCGTAGACTGAGAAAGATATAGATGGGATTTATAGAAAGTCTTTAGATGTACTGGATCAATCTTTATTGAATGTCTTTAACTGCATTGTGCTCGATCATTATTTTTGCTGTCAACACAATATATACATACACAGATATACAACAGCACTCTAGCAGTCAAAATGAGCAAATTAGCTTGAGAACAGTGGTTGATCCCTTTGAATACTGATGGAAATGTTGCCCTCCTGACTGCTTACATCTATCATTTGTGGACTTATTGTTCAAAATGGTCCTGAATCTTCATTTGCCTATTTTAAATCAATACTTCACTGTCCTTATTTCAGGCAGGTGCATTGGGTGCCTAACAAGTGACATGACCCAAAATTCTGTTGAGCCAACTTCCAGGGAGTAACAGTGAGTCCACAATCCAATTTTGGAAGAAGTCCGAGTGCCTTTATCATCATCATTAAGTGAATAGTCACCAGTTGAAAACTGGCTGCAGCACCATATCTTCTACAGTGAAACGTGTGCATTACATCACTGTGACAATAGCAATGTAAATTGTTTCTGACTTTTCTTTCTGCCCATAAATAAATGTTTATTGTTGTACATTTGGACAAAGAGGAGCCTTTCAAAGCTTTTCAATCAGGTTGGATCAGTGCTGTAAAATGTTGCATTCAATGCACAATGTAACATCATGGCAGTAACCTATATCCCTACATGATCCTACAAAACTATTTTGAAGAAGAATCACAGAATCGTAGAATCCCTACAATGCAGAAGGAGGCCATTCGGCTCATCGAGTCTGCACTGATCACAATCCCACCCAGGCCCTAGCTCCGTAACCCCATGCATTTACCCTGGCTTGTCCTCCTGACACTAAGGGGCAATTTAGCATTGCCAATCAACCTAACCCGCACATCTTCGGACTGTGGGAGGAAACCAGAGCACCCGGAGGAAACACATGCAGATGCGGGGAGAACGTGCAAACTCCACACAGACAGTGACCCAAGCCAGGAGTCAAACCCGGGTCCCTGGCGCTATGAGGCAGCAGTGTAGTGCTAACCACTGTTAGAGCAAGGAGTTTTCCCATGTGCCTGGGCCAATATTTGATCCTTTGACCAAACATCATTAAAATATTGGCAGAATTCTCCAATGTCACAGCCCCGCCACCACTGTCAGCATGAATGGAGAATCTGGCACTCAGCCAAACCTCCATTCACTGCAGTGTGACTACAGAAACCTAGCTTTGGGCAAGGTCTGAGAATTCCAGCCATTCGTTGGCCATTTATCTCATTATTCTTTCATTATTCTTTCTGGATTCTTAACGTCTTCAAATCAGTGCTGCATTTCCAGTGGCTGAATAATAACTAAATTTTAAATCTACTTGATTGGCTATAAAGCATTTTGAGATGTCCCGAGCTGGTGAAAAGTGCTATAGAAAGACAATTTCTTTCTTTCTTAGAATCAAATAATCATAGAATGGTTACAGACCAGATGGAGGCCGTTTGATCCATTGGTCGCACTCACCCCAAAACTGAAAAATCCCATCCGAAGTCAACAGAATTATGCACGGTCTGCCTCCTGCCCTCTATGATTTCTTTGGTGGATGGGATGGGAAAACTCCCCCATTGTGTTGATGATGGCTCTTTGCAATAGCTACTTAGCTCACATCACTACCCTGCCTTTTTCTCAAAGACTCGAAAATGTTTTCTGCTCTGATAGTTACAACTAAAGTTCCCTCTACAACAACCTTGGGCAATGCATTCCAGAACCTAGCCACTCAACATGTTGCCCAATCAGGGCTTTGGAGTTATTCAAACACATCAAATAAAAGATAAATGATGAGAATTGTATATGGTGTGAGGTGGAAGAGATTTGTATGACATTGGAATTAGTCAAAGTGATTTTTTTTTGCTTTACTGTGCTGACTAGAGCCACAACAACAACACCTTACATTTATATATAACCTTAATATAATAAATAGCATAGGTGCTTTACAGAGGCATTATTAAAGATATACTGAGTCACAAAGAGATAAGTTTTAAGGAATGTCTTAAAAAAGAAAAGTAGAGCAGAAAGATGAAGTGGCCTAGGGAGGGGATTCCAAAACTTAATGCCGAGGCAGCTGAAGACATGGCCACCATAGATATTGAGGCCCTCATCCTGGAGGAATTTCAAAATAAGTATAAGAAATTCAAAATCAAGTAATTGCTTAACTGGAACCCAGTGCTGGTCAATGGGTACAGAGGTGATGAGTGAACAGGATTTGGTGGGACTTAGGAGACAGACAACATAGTTTTGGAACTTCAGGTTTATGGAGAGTTGCATGTAAGAGGCCAGCCTGATGTGCATTGGGATAGTCATGCCTGGATGTAACAGAGACATGGATAAGGCTTTCAGCAATCAATGATCTGAATCCAGAATATAGTGGGCAATATTTTGGAGGCGGAAGTAGGCAGAGTCAGTGATGGATATGTGTTTTTCAGCTAATCTCAGAGTATAACACCAAGGTTATGATCAGTCTAATTTAGCTTGTAACTGTTACAAGAAAAGGGATGGAATCACTGGTTAGAGAGCAAATTTTGTAGTGGAGGTTGAAGACAATGGTTTCAGTAAGCCCAATATGTAATTGGAGGAATTCCTGCTCATTTCTGATGGAAAGACAGTGGAGGAGTCAAGAGAGGAGGTGATGAGGTTGAGCTGGCTGTTATCAGTGTGCACTTGGAAATGGAAGTGTTTTAGGAGCGTGTTGTCGATGGAAAGTAGCAGGGTCCAAGGATAGATCCTTGATGACACCAGAAGCAAACGATGGAGGAGTGGGAAAAGAAGGCATTAATGGCAATTCTGAAAAGTTGCAGTGCGCTTACAATTAACATGAAATAAAGAACAATGTGTATGAGACAAGTTTTCCATTTCATTGTGCCTGGGAAAGCATCAGGCAGATTGGGGCAGAAACTGATTGCTTTAGGTGTTTTCCCCATTACTTCACCTTGGAGTTTCCAGACCTTTGTCAATTCTGTGTACTTGAACCTGCTCCTCCATTGAGCACAGGGCCAGTGTCAGGATGCAAATGAAGTGGTAAAGATGTTATTATTAATCAGAAAACTTAAACATTGTCAATGGGGGCGATCCTACATTGCACTCTGCTGGTCAATGGGCAGGATAAGCTGCTAAGATTGTGAGAGAGCCAAAAAATAAGATTCATGACGAATTTCTCGCCTTTTGTGATCTTATCAGCACTGGATATCTGGTGCAATCAACCTCACACCCATTTCTGGTGTGAGGCTGAATAGCTTATTTAAAGAATATTCAGATGCTTTTTTACATTGATTTAAAAAGCCCAAGATAGAATCTTCCAGGGTCACATGCCTGTGTGATTTTGTCAGAGGAGGTTTTCTCTGGCAAGGATCACTGTGGGTCCCAGCAGTGTCAAGGAGGTGCAAACAAAGAGCAGGCCTACCTTAGTAGGGCCAGACCGGGGTGGTTGCTAGTGGTATGTGGGATGTACCATGCACTCTACTTTGGGGTCGTTGGGCAAGGAGGCCAGTGCCACTCTGAATTGGGATTGGTGGGAGAAGGGAAGGGGCTTCATCTAAGGTCAGTGGGTGGGAGGGGTGGGGGGCAGGTAGGGGGACAATCAGGCCCAGCAATCACAGATGGATTAGGCAGTGGATCTCAGTGACAGGGGGGCATTGATCTGGGCAGGTTGGGGGCCACAATAGGCCGCAGGCCCCCAACAGTAGCTGTGTGCATGGGGGTATTTGTTTAGGCTATAGGCAAAGCGAGAGCAGCAGAGGCTGAGTGACAGGTCTCTGCTGCTAGAGTCCCGCATATGCGCTGTGGTGCCCTCTGCTGCACTCAGCCAGCAGTAGGTCAATTAATCCATGACCCCCTCCCTCCCTCTATAGGCGAAAAATAATTTCAGCTGCTTTTTCATGCACTGAGTACATAAGATAGCATATTTCAACTCGTCCTAAAAACAGATCTGAAACTCTTCCATTTTCATGACTGTGCTAGGCTTAAATTTCTTTGATATGATCTCCCATATTGACTGAACTTCCACTGCCTTCTAAATTTCAAAAAATCCACAACACTCTATGTAAAGAAATTTCTCTTCATCTCTGTTCTAAATTGCATCTCTCTTATTTTGAAATTGTGCCCCTCTGATTCTAGACTTCTAACCAGGGAAACATCTCACCTGCATCAACCTTGTCTATTCCTTTAAATGTTTGGTAGGTTTTAATAAGATTAACTCTCATTCTTTGAAACTCTGGGGAATACAGGCACAGTTTGCACAATCTGTCTTCACAAGATAGTCCCACCATCTTCAGAACAAGTTTAGTGAAACTTTGTTGCACTCCCTCTGTGGCAATAATATCCTTTGAGGTAAGTGGATCAAAACTGCACAGAGTGCTCCAGGTGTGGTCTAACCAAACATCTATACACTTGAAGCAAGACCTCACTACTTTTGGACTCGAATCCTCTTGTGATAAAGGCTAACATTTAATTAGCCTTCCTAATAGGTTGCTGCACCTACAAAGACACCCAGGTCTCCTTATACATCTACATTTTCCAATTATATTCTGCACCTCTATCCTGCTACCAAAGTGGATTACCGCATGTTTTTCCATATTATTTTATGTCTGCCACGTTTTTCCCACTCATGCCAAATCCTCCTATAGCAGCTTTACATTTTCCTCATGCCACATCATTGTTTGACTTGTACTTGGACCCGCCGTTAAATAAAGAACTTGCTGCAATCTCAAAAAGTTCTTTGAGATTTCTGGGAACAAAAAAGCATTAAGGTATCTTGATGTTAATCTAAAAACAGGAGCAACCCATTCAGTCCCTGAAACTTCAATTTGTCTAACCGGTTCTGCACCAAATGCCCTGACTTTTCCATCACTACTGCAGACTCTAAACCCTCTTTCCACTCTCCCCGACCCCCATTCCTACAACTCAACTTGAATTGGGTTTCAGACTACCTGATCTCTCCAGATTCATGCTGCTGGTCCGGAGCGTAGCAAGTATTTGCTTCTCTTAAAAGTTCAGTCTTGGGATATAGTTATTGCTGGCAGGGTCAGTGTTAATTATCCATTTTTAGCAGCCTTTGAGAAGTGGTTCTGAATCTTCTTCTTGAACAGTTGCTCTGACAACTGTTGGACACAAAGATTTTGACCCAGCACCAATGAAGGAACAGCGATATGCATTTAAGTCTAGATCTGATTCACTTGGAGGGGAATTTAAAGGTGTTCCCATACATCTGTTGCCCTAGTTCCTTATCAATGGCGTAATCCTACTGTGTGCCCACCTATATCTATATGGTGCTATGGCAGCTATGACCTTCTTTGATGTTTTAAATGAAATTTGAATGCAGTGCACCTCCCATACACTTCACTCATCTAGTGCCCAGCTGGAGCTTGGAGAGCAATGCAAAATAAGTGTACTTTATGAAGGGAAATCAATGATTCTAAGCACGATGGGATACACCACTTAACAGCAATTTGCTCTGTGGAGGTGGTCATTTGCTTTATGCTACAGATCAACCATGTCATTCTAAAAAATGAAAGGCTACTGCCCTCTCAGCTCCCACAGATTAGGTGTGTTACATATTATAAATGTATTCAAGCAAATGGGTGTCCATATCCAAAGAAGCTGAGTCTCTTTATAATTTATGTCAAAAATGTAGAAGGATTTTTCATGTGATTATAAAACACACATCTGTCACATTACTTCATAATTTATGGAGTAGGTTTTATTTCATTTAGTACATGATGCACATTATATTAAAAGCTATCAGCTGTGACTTTTGCATTAAGGATAAAGAGGCAGAGCTCAGTTTGGATATCCACCCATTAAAACTGAGTTTGGTACAGTCACTGTCATTCATACCGCACTGCCTTCACCTTATAGATCGACATATCGGGTAATCAATTATCAGATTAAATTATCTCACCCTGCACTTTTGAACTATTCCTTTCCCTTTACTTTGCGTATATGTTGTGCAACAGCATCATGGGTTTTCGAGCAAAGTATATGATGTCTACTCATAGTTGATACATATTAACTATACCTCATGTTCAAAGTTAATGAAAGAATAAGTTTGAATAATAAAAACTGTTATGTCTTCCATTTCCCACTTTTGAAAAAAGCTGTAGTTTCATTGAATGTATTTCTTACAGCTCTCCATGTGACTGGGGACTGATACATTGTTGCTCGGCACCTGATCCCAATATAACAGTAAACCCTAGATATATATCCACATAATAAATAGTTCCTAGCTCTTCACAAATAATATAGCAATGTGACATCTCTCTTTCTTAAAATGTATATGGGCGAGTTTTTCCTGGAAATATCAGCCATTGCTCAGTGGGGCACCAAAGATAAACTCAGAACATCAAGAAGGATGTTAGCTTCACTGTTTGGATTGAAAGGCTGCTTGGAAGGGTCTGGTCTGCCCATCTTGGGTGAATTTTCTGGCTGCGCTCGCCCCAAGGCCAGAACTTCTCTTCCGAGGTCAAGAGACCTTTGAATTGTCCTCCCCCACCTGCTATGATTCCCATAGCGAATGGCATGGGAAAATTCCACTCCTAATTTCGGAGGTGATTATGCAATGCGGTCAACACAGTGAAGGTTTCAGCTACTGTAGAGACCTTGGGGCAAGACTATTGTCCTACACTACTGAAGGATAAGCATTCCAGGGCGCGAGACACTTGATGGGATCCACGAGTGTCAACACCAGAGGACTTTGAGATGGGGCTTTGAGCTCACTCCAGTTACCCGTCTATCCCAAGAAGAGGCCAGGAATTCTCAGATACCCTTCGGAAGGAGGAGTAGCCTGTGCACAGTTTGGACCATCCAGGTGACTCTGGGACAGTCCAGCCCATCCAAGTCCCCTTTGTGACCTCTTCAGCTCCAGCTCTACCTGCCAAGGAGGGTGGCATTGCCACACTGCAGTACGCTGAAAGCAGGCCATTGCCCTCCAGGTCACAGCTCTACTGAAAAGGCTTGTAGAGGTCAATATAGACAGTATAGCGTAGCAGAGAGCAGACTGTCTTCACTTTTGCTGTGAAAATTGAAAATGCACAGCATCATCCTATCTGCCTCAGCCTCCAGTGATACTGAAACTCAAGGACACAACTCACAAAGGATGCCGTAAAGGTCAAGAGAGGTGAAATTTTCCCTGCTGCATCACCATGGTATGACCCTCGTCATTGAGACCGAGCGAGCTTCTACCAACCAGACAGGGGTCAGACATTCACAGAAACTCATGCACTGTCTCCAGTGCAAATCAACTTCATCCTTCTGCAATGTAGGGACTATGGGCAACTGTTGTGTCCCCATGATAGGAGCCTCACCCACAGACAGTATGTGCTGCTCTCAGTCAGACAGAAGGGCAATGTTCACAGAGGCTATGTGAGGGAATGGGCTGTCGTCCCTGGATGTCCTCATCACCTCCATGAATCTAGCAGAAACAAGCATATCCTGAGCTTGTCCGCCTACTGTGGACATTGCCATTGCCCCATGGCCAATATCCTCTCCTTCGATGACGTCCTCAACCTAGTCCCCTGCAATGTTGACTTATTGAAGGAAATGTGTCACTCCTCCACCTCCTCCTCAGGTATTTCCTGTTAATGGATAGACCTTGCCACTAAGGAGCCAATTCTGTAGCCATGGTGGACCTGAAACATGTCAGGGATCTTAGAGCAACTCAGAATGTAGGAGTTGTGCATGCTCCCAGGGAACCGAGCACACACTTGGAGGAGGACCAACGGAATATTCAATAGCAGGATTTTCCAGTCACGCCTCTCCTGAGACTGGAAATTTCCTTCTGAGGTCAGCCAATTTTTAAACAATCCATCCAATTGACCATCCCATCCTCCACAAGTTCTGCAACAGTGGGGCAAGAAAATTTACACTAATGAGTGGAAGCTCTTGCGATTCATGAAATTCACTGCTTGATGTCAATCTGAGTGCCAAGTTGGTGCAGTCAATGGCACCCTGCAGCTCTGAAAAGCCAGAGATTTGTGCCAAGCCCATTTCTTGTGCATCTTGGATTGCCAAAACCCAGACAAAATGGATGAAGGTCATGAGGATTGTCTGTGACGCTTGTCTGTGACGCTTTGCAAAATCCAACAGAGGTCAACTGTGGACCTTGTAATAAGCCATTGGTGTAATAATTGAGCATCACCGTTAACTTTCCGCCAAACTGGCAGTGAATGTCCTCCAAGATCCTATGGCAACAAATTCTGTAGAAGGTGGCAGATGTGACCAACAAGTTTCATGTCGTCCTCGATGTCACCAATTTTCAGGCATCAGCAGATATGTTAGGTACCATATGTAGACCCTGGGTCTAGTGAGATGCCTCCAAGCGACAACCTTCTCTATAATACCCTTAAGTATTCCCTCCTCTGGTCTCCACAGACTAGGCCCTGGTACCTTGAATTCTTCCCTCTGGTATGCTGGACTCTTCCCCCGTCTCCCCTGACTAGACTCCAGTATCCTTCCAGTATTACCCCACACTTTAATGTCACTCCAGTTGCCCTCAAGTCAAAGGCAGATCATCCCTAGTCATAACCAGCACTCCCAAGTCAAAGGCTCATTGTCACAAGAAAAGGGCTGCTCCACAAGCTCCATGCTCATCTCTAAACTAACTTTGAAATGGTATTCTCCAGGCATATGCCTTTTGAAGTCAGTTGTGATTTGTGTCATCCTGACATCATACTGCCATGGATGGGTATTTGATGGGCATGATTCTGATGTATGGGTCCAATAATAAAGTGCAAGTGTATTCAAATGAGGTTCTCAACATTGAACACTGGGTAAGTCCACTGACCAGGGGAAGGAACAACCATGGCAAGAAAATATACTGACTAAAAATGGTTACCATTTTTAGTGTGGTATAGAACATAGAACATAGAACAATACAGCACAAACAGGCCCTTTCGCCCACGAGTTGCGCCGATCACATTTACCAATCCACAGATTCTATCTATAACCCCCTATCCTATTCTTTTCCATATACTCATCCAGAAGTCTCTTAAAAGACGCCAGTGAGTTTGCCTCAACAACCTCCGATGGCAGTCAGTTCCATTCACTCACCACCCTCTGAGTGAAAAACCTACCCCTGACATCACCTTTGTATTTGCTTTCCTGCACCTTAAATCTGTGTCCTCTCGTATTGACCATTTCCGCTCGGGGAAATAGTCTCTGAGAGTCCACCCTATCTATTCCTCTCAACATTTTATAAACCTCTATCAGGTCGCCTCTCAACCTACGTCTCTCCAGTGAGAAGAGTCCCAGCTCCCTCAACCTATCTTCATAAGGCCTGCCTCCCAATCCAGGCAGCATCCTTGTAAATCTCCTCTGAACCCTCTCAATAGCCTCTACATCCTTCCTATAATGAGGTGACCAGAAATGCGCACAATACTCCAACTGGGGTCTGACAAGAGTCTCATAGAGCTGCATCATTACCTCCTGACTCCTAAATTCTATTCCTCGATTAATGAAGGCCAGTACACCGTACGCCTTCTTGACCACTTCCTCCACCTGTGAGCCGATTTAAGAGTCCTATGGACCCAGAGCCCGAGATGCTTCTGCTCTACAACACAACTAAGACTTCTACCCTTTATATTGTACTCCTTCATCCCATTATTCCTGCCAAAATGGACCACTGCACATTTATCTGCATTGAAGTCCATCTGCCACTTCTCCGCCCAGTCTTGCATCCTGTCTATGTCCCGCTGCAACTTTTGGCATCCCTCCAGACCATCCACAACACCACCCATCTTTGTATCGTCGGCGAACTTAATTGTATTGTAAGTTGATCTGGAAAGTTCCTCGATGGATTGCACTACAGATCTGCCATTATATGTTGTGTAGAATTTCATACCTGAGGATGTTAAGGTCCAATTCAAACATGGACTTGTGAAAGAAAAACATTAACATGCAAAGTACTGAACGAATGGTAATTCTATCAAGAGAATGGAAGCTTCTAACTAACCAACCAACACAACTAACACTCAAAAGCCCGTGTGGAGGGCAAAATAACCCAATCTTCTATTGGTTTTTATCTTCTTGAAATGTGTCAGAAGTTTCTGAGATGAAAGGTCAAACATGTGATTATTTGTTCTACAACAAGATTACATGTTCTACAACTACTTCTTCAAAACCTAATAATCAAATTCCCTTCTTGGAATATACAGACAGGAAATTTAAGAATTGGTTTTGACAAGCTAAAAACGAAGCAAAACGATTGAAGCTACAGAAGGAAACCACTGAAGGAACCTCACTCTTGAAGCTAAGATTGTCTCTGACAAAGGGCAGTTACCTGAAATTGAATTCAACTCCAGGATTTGAAAGGTAACCAGATAACTTGAAATGGCCATAATGTTCAACAATCTTACACCTCAAAAACAAGCAAAGGGCTTAATTGGAGACTCGTTCGACTGTTTTTGGAACTAACTTCTCTTACTTTTGAAACTTGTGTATTTGTGCTGTTACATCTTTTATTATTTTTTCTTGCACCAATAAATTTACTCTTTCTTTGACTCAGAATAACTTGCTTGATTGGTCCCTTATGAAAAAAATCAACACATTTGGGTTAAAAAAGGCATCAATGGAGAAATAAATTAAAAATAAAATCTTTGTTGCGACTAACTGAGAAGGTTAAATAAAGGGGAGATAATTCACCCCTCTTCACCTGATTGTAACAACATTAAAATTGATCTTTCCATTTCAGGGCTTTTTTTGAGATGGCAGAGATTTTGACTTGGGAAAATTGGTGATACTGGAGCAGAATGACAAGGGCCCAGTTGTTAATTTGTTCTCTCAGTTAACCATGGTGATCAGATTGCTGCAATCTTCACAGAAGCCTAATCTTGAGTGGACCAAATATCAACTTGAAACAAGTGATCAAACTTTTTCCTGTGCAAACCTAGGCCCAAGGAATGCAGTAAATTAGGATCTAAACTCAAATGTTAAGAACAGATAGGTGAAGCATATGATGTCTATCTGTACCTGCAGTCCAATCAGGAAATACCAAAAGAAAAAAGTAAAATAGTTTTTGAGTGCAGGCAAAATAGACAGCAATGCCCCACCTCCCAATTCCTCAATAATACTGTGGTCTGCTGTTAGCTCATCCTCCTCTGATACCACATCACTTCACCTCCCTTCTCCTCTGCGACTTATCTGCTGGTGTCCCAACTGCTTGTCATTCCTGAAGCTGAGGAATAAATCCACATCAGACCTCCCATTGAATTAGCTGCAGAACTCCTGTTTCAGAGCCAGCATACCATGTGTCCAAGTCCCACTCCAGGGAGTTAAGCACAGAATGGATGCTAACACTTCAATGCAGTACTGAAAGAGTGCTGCACAGTCTGAGATGCCATTTTCCTGAGGTGACATTAAACTAATATCCTATCTGCCCTCTCAATACATGTAAAGGGTTCCATGGCGCTGTTAGGTGTAGTGGACCAAGTTGAATAGTTTTAGCAAATCACATAGAAACATAGACACTAGAAGCAGGAGCAGGCCAATTGGCTCTTCGAGCCTGCTCTGCTCATTCACATTAATCACGGCTGATCATCAAAATCAATATCCTTTGCCCCCCTTCTTCCCATATTCTTTGATCCCTTTAATCCCAAGCGCTATATCTAAGTTTGTCTTGAAATCAGACAATGTTTTGGCCTCAACTACTTTTTGTAGTAGTGAATTCCATAGATTCACCATTAAACTTGTACACCAGGGAATGCACAGGGATATGGTTTATATGGAATTCCAGGAGGCATGCAGTAAGGTGTCAGGTGGATAACAATCATTAGATGTCATAGAGTTAAAGGAACATTATTGACCCAATTGGCCTTGGAAAGCAGAGAGTAAGCAGAAGAGTCTTCACTCAAATTGGCAAAAAATGGTAAGCAATATCCCACATGATCTTTGCTGGGGCCTCGACCATTCATAATTATTAATGACACAGATAACACAATTGAGAGCCATATATCCATTTTTGCCAATGAAATAAAAATTGGCGTATGTAGTAGAAGTGGTGGACCTCTAAAATTAGAAAGAAATATCAATACTGCAAGCCAGTAGCAGAAAGATTTCAAAGCAGATAAGTGTAATGTCACCTATTTTGGATCAAAAAAGGAATTTTTAGTGGTTAAAATCTCGGAAGACTGATAGTCCAAAGCAATTTATGCATTAATAACTAAAATGCACTAAGACTTAGTAATCAGCTACAAAAATAATCAAGAAGCTCTCTGGAATGTTTTAAGGAATATTATATAGGGAAAGACATTTTGCCTCTACTATAAACAGTGCTGCTTAGAGCAAATCTGGAACACTGGATTTCTTAGGAAAGGATACATTAGCCTTGCAAGGAACACGTCACAGATTCACCAGAATTTTGACAGGCCTCAAAGAGTTAAATTAGAAACTGAGATCACATAAACTAAGCTTGTGTTTACTGGAATGTAGAAAGTTAAGAGATGATTTGATTGCGGCTTTTAGGATTTTGATAGGATTTGAAATGCTGGATGGATTTTTCTCCATCAGTGGAGTTTAAGACAAGGGTATAACCCTATAATAAGAGTCAGGTCATTCAGAGAAAAGTTGGGAAACATTTTCTCACACAAAGGGTAGCAGATATTTGTAACTCTGTCCACAAAAAAACAATAGATTCCAGTCTAATTAATAATTTTAAGGTTAAATTCGATTGATTTTTGCCAGCTATATTCGTTATGAGACATGGAGCTTAGCCGGGTGTAATGTATTAGGATTCAGATCAGCCTTGACCTCATTAGAAAGTGGAACAAGCTCAAGGGGATGAATGGCCTACTCCTGTTCCTATAATTCTAGTTGTCCTGGCCAATATTCATCCCTCAATCAACATTATTGAAACAGATTATTTTGTCATTATTTCTCTTTGTGAGAACTTGTTGTCAAAAGTAAAAGGCTGCTTTTCTTATTTTATATCTGTGGTTAAAATTCATAAATTCTTCATTGGCCATGAAATGCTTTTGGATGTGCTGAGATGGTGCAAGGTGCTGAATATCATACAATTTCTTTCTTTCAAATAAATTTGGGGCCTCAGAATTGAAGCTGTCTCTTTGTTGCCAGAATGGTCACGCACTCTATCAGTCAATTGCCCAAAATCAATATTCATCCCAATGAATGGTGTCATGGATTTCAGTATAACAACTTACATAGAAGATAAAAGCACAGTCACTATGTGACCGTCCAAACGCTTATACTTCTAGTTGCTTACTTGAATAGAATTTGAGTATTGTTGAAAAAAGGAGAGACATTTGCACTGATCATGATAGATACAAGAATCTCAAATAAAACAATTTATCCTACATGGGTAGAAAGTGCTGATTATTGGCAAGTGGACTCTGACTAGTTGAGGCATTGCCGTGGAGAACGTTCCAGGAACAGCTAACTGCCAAGTTTTTGTTTACATTTAAACCAGGCAGATCAACAAGGTTCTTCAAGGTATTAATCTGGGAATCGCTGCCTCCAAAATCTTTTGGTTAGCTGAAAAAGCAACAAAGGTTGAATATGTCCTTTCTGTTTACAGAGGACAGGGTTCTGTTTCTAAATATATATGTTGCTTCTAGCACATGTAAAGGAGTTACACTGTGAACTGACTGATAATCTTAAATTGGTTGTCAGTATAACTATTAGCACAATCAGGATTGTTTAACAAGTGTTGACTAATTGCAGATTCACAACTCACATTGAACAATAAACATAGGCTAGTTGGGTATGGTTAGTACTTTGCCTGTTTTAAATGTTTTAGCCTAATGGGAGTGCTGCTTAATATGATATATTAGTCATTGGGACATTCATACCTGGCATCACATTGGCATTGAAATTCATCTACCAAAATACTATATTACTCATTTGTATGGAAGGCAGAATGTCTTTTTGCCTTAAAGGTAGCATTCTGTTAGTGTGAATACCACTTATGTTGTTGCTGTATCGGAGCAGTATGAAACAAATCACTTCACCTGTTGCTCTAAGTTTTGACCCGCCTTACCATTCCAAAGTAAGCTGAGGTGGGCCTTCTCCATGGTAACACATCCACCAATCTGAGGCCACTCACCAACAAATCAGCACTCTCTTCTCATGCTGTATAAATTGTTGTTCATTTAAATTTAATATTCTGGGGATCCCTACAATGCAGAAGAGACCATGTGGCTCATTGAGTCTGCATTAAATCTCTGACGCAATTCTTTTTACCCAGTCCCTCTGTCCTGCCCGATCCCTGTAACCCCACACATTCATTATGGTTAATGCATCAAACTAGTTACAGCTACTAAGGGGCAAATTAGCATGGCTAATCTACCCAACCTGCACATCATTGGACTGTGGGAGGAAACTGGAGCACCCAGAGGAAGCCCACAAAGGCACAAAAAGAATTTGTAAACTCGACGCAGTCACCCAAGGCCAGAATTAAGCCGGGTTCTGAGAGCAGCAGCAGTGCTAACCACCAATGCCATTGTGTTATGTGAATCTGTCCTGATGAGTGTAGGATGAAAAATTTCAACAGCATGCCTCTGTTGTCATCAATGCTTACAGTCCTCTGCAATCAGCCCTCTGACCTTTATAGAAATTAGATCTGTGCTTTTATGAAAAATATGCCCATATGAAGTGAGATGTGATTACTATGTTTTATTTCTCTCTGACCTACTCCCCTCTTATACAGATAGTGGGGGTACATACTAAGAGGCACGTCCAATGAAAGACAGACATCAAGTTCTCAGTTCACATGTTTAATTATGTCGTTGTCCATTATGCATGGTCACAACAGATGTGTGCCCCTTCAAAAATAAACTATTTCCAATTTCACTATCAATGCAAATTCAACACTGAGAAGCAATACCCAAATCTTTGTAAATATACACACTTGGCATGACTACAATTGTTTCTTTCTTCTTTACATCTACAAATCAAATTCAGTAGCAGGTTTACAAAGAGCTCCATGATCTCCTTCCAGGTTTTGGTGTCAAGTCAGGTTTTGGGCTGTTTGGCTGTGGTTCAGGACTCACAGAAGATCCTGTTTCTTTTCTTTTGGACATCTGCTGTAATTGCTCTTTTTCGATTCACTTTAATGTCTCTGCAGTTCATAATCTCATTACGTTTATTAACAGCCTGTGTTTTGAGTGCACGGCTCCTGGTTAATTATCTTTTCATAATTAGCTTTCATGTTGTTTAAATCTTCCTCCTTCCCTTGGTTCAATTCCAGATGCAATCCTTTGTTTAGCTCTTCACTCGGATCTACAAAATCTCCTCATAATGGACAGATTGACACGGCCATGGTTGCAAAGGAGTTTTTTGGTGGCTTACATGAGCAGATGGTACATTTACTTACCATTAATTCTAGATCATTGTCCAGACCAAGCCATAAATAAAACATTTTGCAATGGATTTCACATTTCAACTCATTATGCTGATTGTGGAACATTATCAGTTCATTGTTTGTACACGGGTCCAACCAATAAACATTTGCTTATTAATCCTTTTCATCACCAAAGCCCTGTTTTTCATCAAGCTGGGCCAACTCAAGAGCCTTTTAAAAATAGACAGGCAAGAATCAATCCTGAGATTCCCACCAAATTCCTGTTTCTGGCAACATTTTCTTTCACAGGATAAGAAAGAGGGCAGCCCTCCCACGTACTGCACACATGCCATTTCATCGCGGCATGTGTAGTTTTACCTCTTGCAGTTTTGTGAAGTCAGGCTTCAGTCAGGAAATCTTAGCTGGTATGAGGAAGCATGGAGGGGGCACGGAGGGAGAATAGTGATATGGTGGAGCATCAAATCAAATCAGAAGGAGGGGCATGAGCATAATGTGCATCATAGGGATGTCATTGAGGGAACATTTGGC
Source organism: Sphyrna mokarran (assembly GCA_024679065.1). Taxonomy (NCBI): domain Eukaryota; kingdom Metazoa; phylum Chordata; class Chondrichthyes; order Carcharhiniformes; family Carcharhinidae; genus Sphyrna; species Sphyrna mokarran. The sequence continues at coordinate 40,819,023 of JAGIQG010000010.1, read as the reverse complement.
TGGATTGGGGGTTGAGTAATGTGGTTTGATGGCCTGATGTTCATCTTTAAGAAGTAGGCTATGTCCCGCTAAATAAAGACAGGCGTTGCGGCCTGCTGGCTTCTGGTTCTCCCTCTTTTAAAGTTGTCATGTCAACTAGGTCAGGATATTTCCCAACTCGACTTTCCTGCTTCCTCCACAAAAATATGAACCTGACTCTTTCTAACTTCCAGCTGCAACTGGTTCAGTTATAGCTTTGAATCTTCATAGCTACTGTATAAAAGGATCTAATTTTGCTTGGCTCTCTTCATAACTACAAGCTCTTATCTCACATTACACACAATATTCTATTGAACCGAGATCTAAGATCTTGTACAAGCTGTTACAGGATCTATGCTTTTATAAGCTGAGATATAAACTAAAATAAGGCCAGCAAATGATGCTAATTGCTTTGTAAGTCATTTGTTCAGCCTTAGCTTGCATATTGTGTCCAATTCCAACTAGCACACTTCAAAAAGAATGTGGAGGCTTTGAGAATGTCCAGTGCTGATTTACTAGAATTAGGCCAGCAATGAGGAATTTCAATCATGTGACGAGACTATAGAAGTTGGAACTGCTGTCCTTGAAGCAGAGAGATTTCAAACATGGGTTCAAAAGTATGCGGAACTTCATCGGACAGAATTGTCCCCTCCTGCTTGCAATGGGAATCATGTGACCTGTGGGCGAGAATCAAAAAAATCAGTTACCTAATGTTTGCAAATTAGTTTGTAATCTTATTCTCCTGATTTTCATGGTGGGTTAATGGCAGGCTGACTTGGGTCAGTTATGCCAGAAATCCATCTTGCATCTCATCAATTCTTATTACCAGGCTAACGTTACAGAATCTTATTTCCCCATCAAATCTTCCACCCTGTCAGAGGGAATTTTATACCATTCTATTTCATGAATTAACATGTGCGGCATGCACTCAGTATGGAGCACTTCCAGGATTCAGCAGGCATTTGACACTGTCCTCCCCATTCATAATGAATAGAGTCCAGGAATTGACAGCTCAGGAGATGGTACACATAGGAAGGGATATGGAAGGCAAGAAGTGGAGGTGAAAGGCACAAGGGGATGTGGAAGGCTGCAAGGGAGTGGAGTGCCCGGGAATATGGGGTTAGTCAGAATGTTTTTTACAGCAGCATCTGTAGAGTTGATAGTGGAGTGGTGGGAGTACAATTGAGGGCACTGATGATATGTCGTGGAAAGGTAGATGCGGTAAGTTTGGAGGGTAAGGGTGCATGTTCAGCATTCACATCACAGGAAAGTTATTAAGGGGAACAAGAAAGTTGGCATTGATAATGAGGATAGCATGACCATGGCCATCCCATTAACAGTGCCAACTTTCTTGTTCTTGGTTTCTTGGTGTGGGCTCTGAGAGGATGGAAGAAGTAGAGATTTATCCTAATAAGATTGAGGATGATGGGAGGACACAGACTGGGTGGACCAATGTTGATGAGGAGGAAGCTGGTGAGTGACGAGGGAGGATAAAAGATGATGGAATGGGTTTGATAGGAAACATGGGCCATCTCTGCAGCAAGGCAATGCTCAGTGTCTAAATGAACAACATCAAGGTGGTGGGAGAGGCTTTTTTGGTTGAGTAGAACTCAAGGTCAACACAACTGGCCAACTAAAGGAACACCTTAATATCCGTGTGGAAGCTGCATGATGAGTGCGGTTATTTAAAATTCTAAATGTATGCCGCAGCCCACACAAGTGAGATCCCAGCAAGGTATTCAGCTGCTGTTCATTCTGAAACATTTGCCATCAGTGAAAGTCAGAATCCAGGATGTAGGGAGAAAGGGAGATGGATGCCCACAGAGGACATTCTGGTGAATGATGCCCTCCACAGCCTGAAGTTTCTGGGCTCATAAACAGAACGTATTTGGAGCATTATGATATTCTGGGTGGATGAACCTGAGATTTCTAGTTGACACTTCTCATCTCTTTGAATGTTTATGATCCTGTCTCTGACTCCTCAAGTTGAAGGATCACCTGGAGGATGTTGAGGATTCCCATCCCCTCTCACCTGGTTACTGCTGGAACACACCCATGGCTGCAGCTATGGTATTCAGCTCTGAATTCGAAACCAGCAGGCATTGCTGGGCCTGGATCTCCTGTGTTCTTTCCAATGGAGATTTTGATGCTTTCACATTCCCAGGCCAAGAATGTAGAGAACTCATTAATGGTCTCCTCGATCTCTCATGTCACTCTGTTGAGAGGCCTTGACACCTTTATCCAATGGTCCACTTTGCACTGTCAGCATGTATCCCAGGGCTATTTGCAGAGGTTCGTCATTTGACTCACGTTTTGCAGGGGCCTTGTTTTCAGCAGTTTCTGAATGACAGGAGGCTGAACTTTCACTCACTGTCTCTGCCTGCCATGGATGTGTGTCTATGAGGTGAGCACCAGTGTGTGACCCCCAAGCCTCCTCTACAACTATGGCTCCCTGATGTGTGTGTGTATCTCTGCAAGTGAATGCTGCGATGTTTCAACAACTATGAAATCATCTTCTTTCTCCTCTGAGGGGGTCTGGTGGCTGGGTCTCTCTGTGAAGGACACTGGCCTCCACTTCTTACTGGAATAGAGAAAAGAGAGAATGATTGCTAGAAGATGGCTCAAACATTAATTCATGTTTATATTCTGAATTTTGCTGTATGCTGAATATTTCTTCACAGGGTTATTGGGAATGGTCGATTGCACTCTGGGGGTCAAATAGCCTGTATCCACCCCTGCCAGCTCTACAATCTGTTGCTCACATTGTGTGAGGTTTCTCAAATCTGTCCATTCCATTTCCCTCTCCTCTTCCTGTTTCAGGCTATCTTCTCCTGCAAAAAAACAGATGCATTTTGGATGAGAGTATAGACCAGAGGCTGTTAATTCACTATCTGACTCGCCAAAGGTTGCCCACTATCTACAAAACAAAAATGTGAAGTGGGACAGAATACTCCTCACTCTCCTGGATGAGCATAACTCCAACAATGCTCAAGAAGCTCAATACTATCCAGGACCAAGCAGCTCATTTATTCGGCACTCCATCCACACCGTCAACATTCATTCCCTCCACTGCTGATGCACAGTAGTAGCGGCATGTGCCATCTACAAGATGCACCGTGGCAACTCACCAACTTCTTTGACAGTACCTTCCAAACCTACTCTACCACCTAGCAGGATGAGGGCAGCTGGCACATGGAAGCAGCACCAACTGAAAGTTCTCCTCCAAGCCATATCTCATCCTGACTTGGAACTGCATCAATGTCCCTCCACAACTATTAGGTCATAATCTTGTAAACCTGTCCTCAGCAGCACTGTGGATGTACCACATGGATTGCGGAAATTCAAGGAGACAATTTCCCCAGCATTTTTTAAGAGCAATTAGGTATAGGCAAGACAAATGCACAGATTGACAATGCACGAGTCCCATGGAGGAATAGAAAAAACACAGTGTCAATGTTCCATCTGCAGACCGACTGTACGTGATGTCCCTGTGGATTCTAAAGCTTAGAGTTATGAGAGAGTGAGTTTGCAGTGTGTAGAAATTTGATTTATCCTAGGATTGCAGAGCTGCTCTCCTTTAGACTCCATGGGTGTTGACCACCTGACAACATCCTTATAGGCCACTGTATTCAGAGGCGAGGACCTCCTGCTCCCATCAACTAGGAAGAGGACTTTCAACCTTTCCTAGACCACATGGAGGAAACTTTCTAGGGAAGCATCGCTGAACTGTGGGGCCAGACATTTCTGCCTTTTCATAGACATTCCTTTCCTGAATCTGAGGATCTTGGCTCAATGATTGAATGGCTGTCCAGGTATCTTTTGTGTATGGCACCCACCCAGACACGATGGCAGGGTGGGTGATTCCTTGTCCACTCCACAATGCAATACAATATAATCCTCATGGTTGCACAAACAATCAACTGAACAAAGCAAGATTCAACGTGTTCATCCACACACTCTCCAGTGGAAGTCACACCGACTTCCTGCTCCCATCTCCCAGAGCAGAAAATTCCACCCATAGTCTCAATGAGGACAGCTGTGTCATTTTCAAAAGAGAATCATATATATATCCTTAAGAACATGTGGAAGAGTTATGGGAATGGGACTAAGTGATTCCTGCAAAGAGCTGGCACAAATGCAATAGGCCAAATGGCCTCTTTTTAGCTATGAGCTTTTGTGATACTTTGCTGTCCAACATGACTTCAGTTCTCTTGGATTTAATGTCGCCTGATATACAACCAAAGATTCAGTAAGACTATTTGATGGCTTTATCGACTTGTGCTGCCAAATTTAATGACCTATCCATCAATAAAGTAGGTCCTATGAGTCCTCTGCAGCTTTAAAATTCTACCAATAAGAAGGTATTTCCTCCCTTTTTTGTTTTAAAATGATGAGTTCATTTTTTTCTACATTAAACTGCATTTGTTTCCTCCTGTAAATGTTGCAATCCTTTCTCTATTTTCCTATAATTTCATCATCAGAATCACTTTCCACGTCATCAATTTCGTGACTTCAATATATTTCCGAACTATTCTCTCAGTCTCTCAATCCAATTGATTTATGTATATATTGGCTTAAACTATCCTTAACTCACTCCTGTAATTGCTGTTCAACATCTTTGTGCACAGAGAAGCTCATCTTTAACTCAACCCTTTGATTCTCACCTTTTAATTGTCTTTCTATGAATGCAGCCAATCCACATTACATTCACATGCTTATTCTTCCCCATGACTTACATCTGTACAATTTAATCTATCGACTGTCTTAAATCTATTTGATAGTTTCACACCTTTGATTTTGGTCCAGTGAAATTATGTTATGTCAGTCACTTTCCGAATATCACATTAAAATGAGTAAAACAAAAATTTTGAGAAGAAAGATCTCTTTTCAGATGCTGGATTTGAATGTAAAGAAAGGAACTCAGGGCTCTTCTACAGGAGCGATTTGAGATATTAATCTGCTAAAACTAAAATGCAATATATTCTTTCTAGTTTTAGTAACAACGTAGCAACTGAGAAAACAGCAATAACAAATGAAACAACTCTGTCTTCCCATCTCAGTCTATTTATGGGATAATTAAAACTAGGTCTCATTACATCCTACTGTCAATACTGATGGAGCAGCACAATTGCACTGTGGTTAGTATGGCTGCCTCACAGCGCCAGGACCAAGGCTGAATTGCAACCTCGGGCCATTGCCTCTGTGGAGTTCGCACATTCTCCCTGTGTTTTTGCATGGGTTTCTCATGGGTGTTCTGGTTTCTTCCCACAGTCCAAAAATGTGTATGTTAGGTGAATTGGCCATGCTAAATTCTCCCTCAGTGTATTCAAACAAGTGCCAATATGAGGTGACTGGGGATTTTCACTGTCACTTCATTGTAGTGTTAATGTAAGTCTATTTGTGATGAATAAATAAATAACCTTTTATAAACTTTAATTTGCACAACTCTAATGTTATCCTCCATTTTCTTTCCATTAACTGATGGATTGCCATGAATATTCACAGTAATGTGATTGATCTCCAATACTTTGTCAACTCAATCCAGAGGGGCCCTGTTTGCATCACATTTCAACAATAATAACTTGCATTTTATATCATCTTTAACATAGAAAATATCCCAAGAGACTAACTTTATATTCCATCCTCCACTTTAAAATAGTTTTTTTTATTCATTTGTGGGACATGGGCATCACTGGCTTGTCAGTGTTTATTGCCTATCCCTAATTGCTCTTGAGAAGGTCAGTGTTGAGCTGCCTTCTTGAATCGCTGTAATCCAGGAGCTATGGATTAATCCACAACACCATTACGGAGGGAATTCCAGAATTTTAATCCAATGGCTGCAAAGAAATGGCAATATATTGCCAAGTCAAGATGGTGAGTAGCTTGGCAGGGAACTTGCAGGTGGTGGTGTTCCCATTTATCTACTGCCCTTGTATTCCAAGATAGAAGTGATTGTGGATTTGGAAGGTGCTGTCTAAGGATTTTTGGTGAATTGCTGCAGTGCATCTTTGAGATAGTACATATTGTTGCTACTGAGCATCTGTGGTGGAGGGACTGAATGTTTCTAGATGTGGTGTCAATCAAGCTGGTCGCTTTGTCCTAGATGATGTCAAGTTTCTTGACTGTTGTTGGAGCTGCACCCATCCAGGCAAATATTCCATCACACTCTTGACTTGTGCCTTGTAGATTTTGGATAGGCTTTGGTAGTCAGGATGTGAGTTACTTGCCACAGTATTCCTAGCCTCTGACCTGCTCTTGTAGCCATTGTTTTTATGCGGTGAGTCCAGTTGAGTTTCTGGTCAATGTTAACCCCAAGGATGTTGACGGTAGGGGATTCAGTGATAGTTACACCATTGAATGTTAAGTGGCAGTGGTTGGAGTGTCTCTTATTGGTGCCTGGCATTTGTGTGGCACAAATGCTATTTGCCACTTGTCAGCCCAAGCCTGGATATTGCCCAGGTCTTATTGCATTTGAATAGTTATTGGTTCAATATCTGAGGAGTTGCAAATGGTGCTGAGCATTGTGCAAATCATCAGTGAACATTTTCACTTCTATCCTTATGATGGAGGGAAAGTCATTGATGAAGCAGCTGAAAATTGTTGGGCTTCTACCCTGAGGGACTCTTACAAAGATGTTGTGGAGCTGAGATGACTGACCCTCCATAGCCACAACCGTCTTTCCATGTATGAGGTATGACTTCAGCCACAGAGAATTCGCCCCCTGATACCAATTGATTCCAATTTTGCTGGGGCTCCTTGGTGCCACATTCAGTTGAATGCAGCCTTGGTGTTAATGGCTGTCATTCTCACCTCACTTCTGGAATTCAGCTCTGTAGTCCATGTTTGAACCAAGGCTGTAACGAGACCAGGAGCTGAGTGACCCTGGCAAAAACCCAAATTGGGTGTCATCAAGCAGATTATTACTGAGGAGGTGCTGCTGATGATGACCTCTTTCCATCATTTTACTGATGACTGGTTGCATGGTAATTGGCCACGTTGGATTTGCTCTTCCTTTTGTGTACAGGACATGGCTGGGCAATTTCTAACATTATTAGGTAGATGCCAGTATTGTAATTGTACTGAAGAGCTTGGCAAGTTCTGGAACATTTAACATGTGGGGGCATTTGGCGGCAGTGGGGAGGAGCAACTCTCCCAGTCTTGCTCTGCTTTAGCAGTACAATTGGGCTGGGAAACATTCTTGGAGGCTGTTTAGTGAGTTCCCTGCTGAGCGGCACAGCCTCCCTGCGTCTCCAGCTCCAAGACTTCTGGAGTAATCAGCTCTGCACCATGAATCAACATGGAGCTGATTTAAATATTTAAATTTCAATTTCCATCCCATTAGTGAGTCTGGAGATTTCATTCCCAGGCTGTTAGCATCCTGCCAGGAATGGTTCACTCCAGTGGATTTACAACTGTTCCCTAACAATGAGGACTAGGTGGCCCTACCCCACTGGGGGGAGCAAAGGCTACTGAGAACCACCTCCTGTCTCCCAGAAGGTGGGGATGAGAGAGGGGTGCCCCCACCCCCATGTAGTGCCAGCCTGGCCTCCTGCAATTTCCAAGGGGGAAAGCGGAAAGGCTCAGCAGGCATCAGACAGTGCCAAGAGGGTGTGGTCAGAGAGGGCAGGGCCTATCGGAGCAATCAATGGGTGTGGGGGGGTCCACTGCCAATCTGCCAGAAGATCATTGGGAAGAGGGAGGGAAGTGGTGATTGGGGCTCGCCATCCTTGTGGGGGAGGCGTTTTGTGGTTTCCGGGAAGGTTAGGAACTGCCGGCGGGAAGGGATGCGGGGAAATCGGGGCTGAACCAAAGATGTTCAGAAGGCCAGTGATCAGCAGCTGGGGGAGGTCAGCAAGGGAAGTGACTCAGGGTGGCAAGGCTGGATAATGGTCAGGGGACGAGCAATGGAGGGGAGTGGGGGGCATTGCACATGTGCTGATCTTGGCGCTGACAGCTTGGCACATGTGCAGTGACCCCCTTAGTGTTATGTTGTCAACTTCTCCTGTGGAAATAAGCCTACCCACTGATTTTCAGAATGAATCATGCTGGGGCACTCTGCAGTGCTCAGGGGGTGGGAGATTTATTCTGAAAATCACATTTGAAAAATCAGCTAGAGTTGCTTCTGTTTTCTTGTGCATTTGGCACATAGAATTTTTTGGGGAGAATTTCCCCCATACTGTTCATTTCAGTCTGCGAATTTGTTTGTGTTGTTCGCAATGCCCTTACTTCCATTGTGCTGGTTTTGTTTTAATCAGTTCGATCTCCTTGCTCTTCAGTACCTTCCGATGCTGTAATGCCAGCTGTGAGCTGGTGTGTGCAACACCTTTCTGTTAAAAATGAAATCAGCATTATGCTGTTGTCAATAATTTATACCTTTTTTTTGTCCTCCTTTTCATGTGAAGATTATTTCGCCTCCAGTCCTGACCCAGCTGCATGCCAAGTTTCTGTCACTGTTTTGAAGACCTGATTGTTGCAGGCACTGGCCTAGAAATTGGATTGTACCTCAATCAGATCACAATCTGGATGTGATGCATGTTGCACGAGGCAAAAGAAGCTGGTGACAGGACCACAGGGAGCTTGTCGCCTCTACTATGGAGATAAAGTGAGAGGCTAATTTGCAGTGAGTCTCAAACCTTCAAATTCAGGTACATGTTTCAGGCAATGTTGCCTGTTTCACTCTGTGAATTGGTGTGTATTGTCCGCAATACACTTATTTCCATTGTCCTGGCTTTTGTCACGTTCAGATTAATGTACTTGCTCTCCAGTACCTTCTGATGTTCTAACATCACCTCTGAGCTGGTGCGCATGGTGCCTTCCTGTCAAATTGAAAACAGAATTGAGAGACTAACCCATTAATTGCTTAGGAGTGGGCAGGATCACTGCATTAGGATTTATTGCAAATGTTTACTCCAATATTTGAAATGTGAGCTGAAGTTAATGGCTGCTCCACACAAAATTACCCCACCTTAACAAACAGCTAGTGATACTATTATTGGCACTTTATCTTGTGGTTTTAGTTGTTTGAATCCACAATGTATCTTTGTGAACATTGGAGAATTGCAGTGTTTCTTTAGGAAAATTTTTGAAATGTGCAGCTCAGTCACTGTAGCTTATAGCCGAGATTAACACTAGTGAACACAATTAAAAAAGAAATAAAATCCATTTACTCAAACAATTTATTCACTGATTTTAGAGACCTTATTATCATTGGACTGAAATATGATGAGTGCTTGTTAGTCCGAACTAATGGAAATTTAATTACTTCTTACATCTTTCATTATGATGATGAAGAAAATTGAAGAAAAGGATTTCAGAATTTGTCAGAAATTACCTGTTGGCGGTGTTTCTGATAGAAATGATTGTGAAATTAAGAGATGTTTAATTCTTATATAGCAAATTGTTTTTATATGGAATACCTGAAATGTCTAATAGGGTGCTGGAAGCAGATTCAATAATGGTCAAAATTCTCCCGTCTCAGCCAAACCTCTGTTCACAGCAGCTGGACTGCGAAATCCCAGCTAGGGGTGAAGAGAGCGAATTCGGCCCGATCACATTCAGGAAGAAATTGCACACGTATTTGAGAAGTAAGAATTAATAGTTATGGGAAAAAAGCAGAAAAGTGGGATTAATCGGATGGTGCTTTCAAATATCCCAAACAGGTGTGATGGGCCAAATGGTCTCCTTCTGTGCTATACAATTCTACAAGGGTAGTTATGACCCCACATAAAAAAAATAGGTTCGGACTGGATGGGAAGTTAAAATTAAGAAGAAAATTCAAACTCAACCCCAACTAGCCTTGAAATTTACACAACAGGTTTTAACAGGCAATTTGATGGGAGTGGCAAATCAACTCCTAGGAGATGGGTCTCTCATTTAAATGTTTTAAGGAAGCTGCGCACCTCAAACCTTTTTCTATATTCAAGCGTAAATGCTAGCTACCAGATTTCCTGAAATTTGGGAAACTTAGCAACTAAAGGCCTAGAGGAGCAAGTGTGCTCTTCTCTGGTCCATCTAGGAAATCTATTTATCTCCCAAGAAATTGAAATCCCATTGTCCCTGGCCCATTGGTTGCTCTCCCAATATCCTACTGTACCTTAGAATAGATTTATGGAATCCCTATAGTGTAGAAGCAGGCCATTCGGCCCATCGAGTTTCTGCTAGTTCTCTGGTAGAGCATCCCATCCAGACCCTATCTATGTAGTTACCCCACTAATCCCCCTAACTTACACATCTTGGGGCACTAAGGGACAATTTGGCATAGTCAATCAACCTAACCTGCTTATCTTTCTACTGCACATCACCACAACACACTTTCTCAAAGAGCCCTTGACAATCTTCTATTCCCTGTGTTGATCCTATCAGGCCTCTTTTACACTCCCATGCTCGCTACTAAAACTTAAAATTTTAGGTACATTTTCATTAGTTCACCCTTTAATCTTCTCAGTACTAAGAAAATAATGCCAACATCTCCAATCTTTTCACATTATTGATGTGCCAATCTGGTAAACCTTTAAGGACTCCGTATCTTTCCTCAAGTACTGTGCCCAGAATTGGAGAGAATATTCTCACTGAGTTCTAGCCTATAATTTAGAAATATTCCCTATGCCTTTTTATTGATCTGCCTGATCATCTTCAAGGATTTGTGAATCTTTTTGCCATGTTGTTCTTCTCAAAGTGCATCATTTCACACTTAACCCCATTAAATTGCATCTCCCATGTGTTCATATCACCAGCAGACTTACTCCCACCTGATACTATCCCCCCATTTACTGCCTTCTATCATGTTTGTCTTTGGTAGTTGGTGCAAAACAGTGTTCAGGTTCACCTTTCTGGGTTATAGGTGGCAGCTCTGTGCAAACATCACACTAGATACAAATGTCAATGAAAGATATCCCTGACTCTTGACACATTTAGGTGACATTATCACAGGCAGCTGTTGGAACTAATCACAGGTTCAAGTGATAAATACCCAAAATGGTCACATTTCTCATCACAGATGCAGTGTATTCTCAGGACCTACTATTTTTACTTCTGCTACATCAGTGTTGAGGATAAATAAGAGATTTTTTGCAGCCACCCACCTCAATTCACCACAGAAGCCCAGCAATGAAAGGTCAGTTGGGATAAGAGTATAAAGTAAGTTAGTATAACACTGCATTATTATACTAGTGCAGGTCACTGGTATAGTAGTGCGGTATTATACTAACACACTACTATACTAGTGTGTTAGTATAATAGTGCGTTAGTATATACGTACTATTATACTAATAGTGGCAGCAGGTCACAGTTGTAGAGATCAGGAGTCTTGAGTTGGCAACGGCCAAGTCTTTTCTTGGGACCATCAGGTGCACTTCTGCTTCCTGGAGTCCATATAAGTCATTTAAAGCTCATGTACAGAACAGATAATGACCATTTTTGGTCTAAGATGGTATTCAATTTTCTGTTTACATTTTAAGACCTAGATATTTGTATTAAAAGGGCCCTATCATGATAATCATGTAAGAATTTTGGAAAGCCAGTGACAGAACCCCTTCAACTGGTGCGTCAACTAGTGTTAATAGGATAGTAAATTTATCAATCTGTTGTGAGGCGTTTGCAGCCATTGACTCCACTGATACAATAAGTGTCATTATGACTATGTAGTTAAGAGTATGTTTTTTTGTAATGATTTCATAGAATCATAGAATCCCTACAATGCAGAAGGAGGCCATTCAATCCATTGAGTCTGCACCAATCATAATTCCAGGCTCTATTCCCACAACCCCACATATTTATTTTGCTAATTTCCTGACACTAAAGGTCAATTTAGCATGGCCAATCCAATTAATCTGCATATCTTGGATTGTGGAAGGAAATTGAAGGCCTTGGAAGAAACCCACACAGACATGCGGAGAATGTGCAAACTCCGTACAGAATTGAACCTGGGTCCCTGATGCTGTGAGGCAACAGTGCTAACCACTGTGCCACCAAATTGAAATTTGACCATCTGTTGTAGTAGGATTTGAACTTATATCCTTAGAGCATTAGTTTGGGTCTGTGGATTATCCAATCAAGTGACATTACCACATCCCCACCACCTCCCTAAAGTTCTAGTAAGACTTAGAAAGGCAGTATTCACCAGGAGAACCCCTCACTTTGGAAACAATACTCCAATTCAGTTAACAAAATAAGGCATGTTCTGATTACAGTAAAGTTTTACAACACCAATTTTAAATCCAACCAATTTATTTGATAGTAAATCCGCGAGCTTTCGACTTTACAGCCTTCGTCAGGCAAATGCAGTGTTCTGATCTGCAGAGGCACTCATATCCACACAGACAGTTACAGATTGCTGATTAGAATGCGAATCCTTACATCTAACCTGCTATTCAAGTGTTAAAGTGGCTAACAATGCCTCCACACACATTGTTATACTAATTTTTAGTATATTATTTCTTAGATAATAACAATGCCTCCACACACGTTGTTATACTAATTTTTAGTATATTATTTCTTAGATAATAACAATGCCTCCACACACGTTGTCAGCCACTTTAACACTTGAATAGCAGGTTAGATGTAAGGATTCGCATTCTAATCAGCAATCTGTAACTGTCTGTGTGGATATGAGTGCCTCTGCAGATCAGGACACTGTATTTGCCTGACGAAGGCTGTAAAGTCGAAAGCTCGCGGATTTACTATCAAATAAATTGGTTGGATTTAAAATTGGTGTTGTAAAACTTTACTGAGTTTACCCCAGTCCAACGCTGGCATCTCTACATCATGTTCTGATTACACCCAGTGAAGTATAACTCCAGTCATTGCAAGTCTTGAACAATCCTTCAATTAGGATTAATTAGCAGTAAATAATCAACTACTATCATAATGTGCAAATACAAAATTTTCAGAGAGAAATCACATTATCTTAGCTTTCTGGCTTTTTTAACCTTAAATGTAGGTAAGTTAGCAGTAATTAACTTGCTGCAATTTTATTGAACAAAACTGCCATCTTTTGCAAAGTACAAATACATACTGGCCCTTTCTCAACTTGGCAACCAGATAAAGGTAATAGTTAGACATTTGTGATTTAAACTATCAAAGGGTGTATTTCGTACATGTTCAGGATTAAAATTTGATGATTGGACAATTTCAATATGTAACAAGAAATGAAAATAACTTTGGGAATCTATAAAATTATTGACTTGATAGTCATCATTATTATTAACTCATATGATTGGCCAGATTAATAAGTGCAGGGATTCTGACAAATATAGTCATTACATTAACACTAACTTTGAAAAAAAAAGCATGCAACATAGTTACCCATTTATTAGGTTTATAGGCGGTTTAAAATGAAACTTTTGTCAAGGGATGCAAACAGGCACCAGGTGGGTGTTGTGCTATTAACAAATGCCTGCATATAAGATTTAACATGCAAGTTTTGAATTAATATTCAATTATTATGGTTTGAACATGGCTGCAGACATTGAAATCAACAACTGGAGTTCAGCGTTTAAAGAGCTGATGAAACACAGTTTTCCTGGAGCTGTAAACGTTGCTATATTCACCCACTTCCACAAAGGTGTGGCCTGCAATGGCTAAGAGTCAAAGGGTGCCTCAAAATGCAAACAAGGGGACAACCAGAATTTTTGATGCGATGATGGTGATCCTGGTGGAGGACTTAAGAGAGGAGTAGAGATGTCCTTTATCAGCAGAATGGATGAAAGCCACAGAGGCAGTTGTTGCAACATGTTTGATTTGAGATTTTTTTAAAACTGTTTGATGGGATGTCGATGTCGTTAGCAGAATCGGTATTTGTTGTCCATATCTGATTTCCCTTGAACCAAGTGGCTTGCTAGGATACAAAAATGGTCAATTAAGAGTTCACCACATTGCAAAGTGACAGGAGCCCGGAGCCCAGAACTCTCTTTCAGTGCTATAAGAAATGCAATGACTTGATATAAATGCTCAAGGAAAGATCCTGCCTCAGAAACACTTCTTAATATTTGCACGTCACCAGCATCATAATCTCAAGATATTTCATCCACCATCTAACTAAACACTGGCATTCACAAACATCATATTTTTCCATCCTCCTCAGGCCCTATTTACACATTAAGCACAACTATATGCAGCATCACGTACAAAAACACACTCAAAAACACGTGTTTACAACATTTCTCTTTTCGCAAAAAAATTACATAAAGGGTGGCAACAAAATATGGTGATGATGAGGAAGTATGACTCCATTATATATTTCCCTGAGGAGACAGCGCTGGCTGTGATCAGCAAACTCCATGGCCAGAAGCAGAGGGTATCTGGCTGCAAGATACATGACCACAGCAGCATTCTTTGCAGGTGCATAACCATTCCTGATTCACGATCATCTTAACCTATCAACATAAAGCTCCACAAGGCCTCATCATCACGCTCCTTTCTTAGATAATGCTGCACCATATACTTTCCCAATAACACTCTTTGCAGATTGGCTGCTGTGTTTGCTACATTAGAACAATGAGTAAACTTTAAAAGTATTTAGTTGACTGTAAAATACTTCAGGATACCCTTTGGCCATGAAAAATGCTATACATCGCAAGTTTTCCTTTCTTCTATCCAAACAATCATGCATCATGATCTGATCATACCATAGTCAGCACTCATATCCTAGTATCCTTGCTCATGTGGTTTGGCTAAGACACCAGGTTTTAACAGTAAACACAAGGCTATTAGCTTACTGAAGACAGTAGTTTGAGTACATTATTCACAGAATGAAGCTTGCAGTTCATTATGTCTAAGGCTTTCTTTTGTGTGCTTTTCATTTATACTTTGTTTTGAAACCATGTGCAGAAATACTGACAGAAATACTTAGCTTTTCAATAACTTATTCTCCTTAATCTTTTGCTGTCATTTGTCAGGTTTCAACAGGTTACAAAAAAAATCCCTAACGCTTTTGCCTCTTAATTTATATGTTTGACTGTTGATAACAATTATTAACTGATATGCATGCTTCATTGTTTATTCATAATTAGTTTTTTTTGCTCTCTTGAGTGTACATAATCGTCAGCAGGGTCAAACATATGTTGATCAAGAAACGTGGACAGAGACACCGGGGTAATTATTTTTACAATATATTATTGATAGCTGTAGTACATTGGAAATTCTGATATGCTTAGGATTAAAAGAAGTAATTAAGTAGGTGTTAGGGCAAAGCCTATTGCTTGTGTGCTTTAATTGGAGTATATTTTTTGCTCATCAAACACAATGACATTGCTGAAGAATAAAAACATTTCCACATGTCACATATTTCCACTCTGTCTCCATAAAGAATAAGAATACTAAAATTTCAGAAGAAGAAGCCCTATGGTATTCATTTAAAATGTTCCATTTCTTACACCAACTGACATGGAAATCCTTGTGGTCTCTGGGACTGGCATTAATTCTATTATAGACTTTGAATTCACGCTCATGAAATTGATGATAATTTGAACTTATTTTATTTTAGACTCTTAATATGGTACAAAGTTGGGACCCCAGATGCACTAGTCTCACTACTGAAAGATATTTGATCAATAGAATATACTGGTAAGTGAGATATTTCTGTCAGCTTCATCTTGTCTCAATGTCCTCAGGAAATGTAGTTGTTGCAGTGATTTAGTACCTTCCTGCACTCTTTGTCACATCATTTTAACCCAAACTGAGAACCATTCCTAAACACTTAAGGAATTTAACTTCTTCTTGGATCATCATAACAGAAGTTGCAAAAGTCAAACAGTGTTTCTTTGTGTTTAATGTTAAATTGCATATATCATCGGTATAGATGTTATCAATCTAGTACCTATTTGGCCTTCCACCGTTCATACTAATGAATCCCAGGATAACACTATCACCAACATGCTTAATGACATGGTGTTGTGGCTGGAAAGCAGAGTAATCATTCACTTGTGCAATTAATAAAGCACAAGAGAAAGGTGCCCTGCACTGGTTCACTGATGTGCTGTGCCGCAAGGTTTAGGTTTCCACGTGGGGTTTGCTTAATTATGGCTGGATTGCAGAGGGAGATACTCTGATATGAACTCAGGTGAGGCACCTCTTTAAGTGAGGCAGAGGGAAATAAAAAGCAGAGGATGAATCATTCAGAGCTGTTGTAGTCAGCTTGAATCCAGAACAATGTTCACATTAACATAAGAGCAGGTTACCTAAACATCTCAGTCAGGAAAATGTGCAACAGAAAGAGTCAAATTTTTGCCTTCAGATTGTGGAACATGAATTGGTTAATTCTGTGACTCGCAAACTGCAGTCATGAATTGTATCCGTCCTCATCTGCCATTTTCATGAATTTTACCAGGAGGCAGATCCTGAGTGCAGTTTGCAGTGACTTTGATATCATGGCTGTGATTCTCTCATCACGAGCCGTAATATTTCTGGTAGCCTTGTACCAGGATTTGTGTATACGCTGGGAAAGCATGCACATCTCCCAGAGCCGGCAAACAGTCACCAGTTAGACTCTGCAGGAAATCAAAGGGAAGGCAAGTAAGTAATTTGAATTTTTTTTTATTATTGGGAACATTCAAATCTCAATTGAATCTCCCATTCTATCATTCCCATGGGGTTCAGAATAGCTCCCCAGTTTCGAGGAACTAGTGGGAGACCCTGCCCATTGAAGGCGGGTAACTGCGGTTTCCCAGGGCGTCAGGCAATGGGTGGGTAATGCTGCCTGAGCATGGGCACCCTGGCAGTGCCAGCATGCGCCCTCTGGCACTGCCAAAAGAACAAAGTGACCATGTCCAGGATACATATTGGCACTGTACACCAGGTATCAGGCAGTGCCAAGGAGGCAGGGCCTGTTGTGGGCAGAACCTAGAGGCAATTGGTGGGGGTGTGAGGTCCCACTGTCACTCTCTAGACAGGATTAGTCTGGGATGGAGAAAGGGCAGTGATTAGGGTGGGCTGGAAGGGAGTGTTGGTCTGCGAGGGAGCGGGGTGTGACTCCATGGGGAGGGTCAGTGGGGAGGGGTTCTGCCAGGATGAGGGTATTGGAGAATCACCAATGCTGCGGGGGGGTAGTGGCAGGTTGGACATTGGACTGCTCTGGGATGAGGGAGTCAGGGCTAGCTTGGGAATTGCTGTGGAGGACAGCGATCAAACTGGCCTGCAAACAGAGAGTGTGACAAATCGGTGCCACTGTGTATGTGCAGAGTTCCTGAATTGTCAAACCCCAGTGCAAATAGATCCTGCCACCCTGGTTGTTTAATGAGATTCATGACTGAGTCCTCTGCAATGCACAGTATGTGGAGATTCCACCAATTCAACAATTTTGGGAGAATCATGATCCATATTCGGAATCAGTACACTACTGAGATGGAGGTGGGGTCCTCCTGTCTGCTGCTCAGAAAAGGACACCAAACAACACAGCACCCATTGATCAGCCGAGATGTAGCCCTGACACACAGCCAGAGGTAACTTGTTACTTTTGGAATATAAGTACACGTAAGGTGGTGTGAAGGCACAATGGTTTGCACTGCTACCGTGAGCACTAAGGATCCCGGTTCAATTCGGCCTTAGGTGGAGTTTGCATATTCTCTTTCCATGTGTAGGTTACTTCCATGTGCTCTAGTTTGGAAATTAGAACATAGAACATAGAACATAGAACAATACAGCACAGAACAGGCCCTTCGGCCCTCGATGTTGTGCCGACCAAAATAAAAAGCAATGCCCCTCCTAACTAAACCCTTCCCTTCTCATCCATATACTTATCCACTAACCTCTTAAACGCCACCAAACTTGGCGCATCTACAACAGCTGCAGGCAGGGCATTCCACTCCCTAATCACTCTTTGAGTAAAGAACCTACCTCTGATATCCGTCCTATAACTCATACCCCTTAATTTAAAGTTGTGTCCTCTCGTGCTAGCTTTTTCCATCCTATGAAAAAGGCTATCACTGTCCACCCTATCCAAACCTCTAATTATCTTATATGTTTCAATAAGATCCCCCTTAGCCGCCTCCTTTCTAACGAAAACAACCTCAAATCCTTCAACCTCTCTTCATAGGACCTGCCCTCCATACCAGGCAACATCCTAGTAAACCTCCTCTGTCCCTCTCCAATGCCTCCACATCTTTCTTATAATGTGGCGACCAGAACTGCACACAATACTCCAAGTGCGGCCGCACTAGAGTTTTGTCCAGCTGCAACATGATGCTGCGGCTCCTAAATTCAATCCCCCTACCAATAACAGCTAAGACTCCATAAGCCTTCTTAACAACTTTATCCACTTGACTGCCTACTTTCAGGGATCTATTGACACATACACCAAGATCCTTCTGTTCCTCAATACTATTAAGAGCCCTACCATTAGCCCTATACTCTACACATTTAGTGTTCCTGCCAAAGTGCATTACCTCACACTTTTCCACATTAAACTCCATTTGCCACCTCTCGGCCCAGCTCTGCAACTTGTCCAAGTCACTCTGTAAACTAAAACCCCCCTCTTCACTATCTACCACACCACCAACTTTAGTATCATCTGCAAATTTAATGATCCATCCCTCAATACCCTCATCCAGATCATTTATAAAAATTACAAACAGCAGGGGCCCCAAAACAGACCCCTGAGGCACACCACTCGTCACCGAACTCCACGAAGAAAATCTCCCATCAACCACCCCCCTCTGTCTTCTATCTGCCAGCCAATTTCTAATCCAATTAGCTAAATCACCCTCTATTCCACACATCTGCATTTTCTGTAGAAGTCTTCCATGGGCCACCTTATCAAAAGCCTCACCTTATCAAAAAATTCTCCTTCTATTTCCACTTCGCTTGTTCATAATTCACTACAAGTCCACTAAATTAGACTTGCGATATAAAAGTCGCAGAGAAAAACCAAGGAAAGCTGCTGAATTTTACTCAACACCTCTTCCTAGTCAGGTGAAGTTGTGACGAACAGAGGACAAAGGTGGCGCCGCGACATGATGACCTCTTGCAGGCTGTGCCATTTGTATCCTCTATTTCAATCTTGCACTCTCATTCTATGCTTTTAAAACTCAATTCTAATTCTCTTACACACTAGTTTCGTGGCACGGTAGCACAGTGGTTAGCACTGCTGTTTTGACAGTTCCAAGGACCTGGGGTTTGATTCCTGGCTTGGGTCACTGTCTGTGTGGAGTTTGCACATTCTGCTCATGTCTGCATGGGTTTCCTCTAGGTGCTCCGGTTTCCTCCTGCAGTCTGAAGATGTGCAGGTTAGGTTGATTGGCCATGCTAAAATTGTTCCTTAGTGAACTAAGATATGTAGTTAGCGGGATTAGTAGGTAAATGTGTAGGGATATGGGGGTAGGACGTGGGTGGGATTATGGTCGGTGCAGACTCGATGGGCCAGATAGCCTCTTTCTGTACTGTAGAGATTCTATGATAGTCTATTCTATGAGCTCTGACTGTCACTCTACATTCTGCACCCCTCCTTTTTCTTCTCTATGATATGCCCTGTTTGGTGCACAAGAAACAATGCTTTTCAATGTATACTAATACATGTGACCATAATAAATTTAATCAAATCAAAAAGATTTATTTATTGAGTTTGCAAACCAGACAAGCCCCAGCAAAAGTGACAGAGGTTAGCAAAAGTGTTTTCCATCCCCATCTTATGCTGGGGAATCCAGCATCAGGGGGTGCTGATATACATTTCACACAGGAGGCATTTCTGATCCATGAAAAAAGTGTACAAAACAACATTGGTTTTGGGGGTGTGGAGGAAAATCTGATTTCCTTCAAAAAAAATCAATGTGTGGCCATTTACTCACTAAAATGTGTCTCTACTGAGACAAAAATTCAGCTAAGGACTTATCAATATAAAAGAGATAAAGAAAGTGAGTGTAACAGACTAAATAAACTGAGCACACATCTGATCAGAAAAGTCACTGGGGTGAATTAGACTTTGAGAGATGGTGTAGAAGAGATCAAATCAGCCAGATATTAAAAAGCTCTCTGCAGAGCTGAAAATGCAGAGAGTGTATTACAGAGTTTAGAATCGTTCACCTTGCACTGCCAACTGAATTGCAAATGACCCTCGCTGTTTCTATCATCTGTGGTTACCTGTAATTATGCATGCTGAAGTTATATGGTGAGAAACAAGCAGAACAAATCCTTGCTGCTTTCTTCTGATAGTCCTTTCTCCATTTCGTTCAGCAGCATCAACATGTTTAAAATGAATGGATTAATGTCTCTATTACAATAGCAGAGCACGGAATTTCAAACTAATGTGTTAAATGATTGGACACTATTAAACAACGGTCTCTCCTCAGCATCAGTGTATCAATTAACCTCTTCAAAAGGGAGCTGGCTAAGTATTTGACTGGGAACTAAATTCAAGCTGACAGGAGAGGGAAATGATCAAGTACAGTACTCCATTGAGCACAATGGGAGTTGGGGGAGGACTGTAAGACCAATTAATGTGGATGGGTAAATATGTTGATGTTTTGTTTAATTATGTTTGGTGATTGGGGAATATTTACGCAGATGCTACTGTCAGATATTTCAATAATTTGGGTATAGAGTCATGGAGTCATTGAGGTTTACAGCATGGAAACAAGACTTTCAGCCCAACTTGTCCATGCTGTCCTTCTTTTTAAAACCCTAAGCTAATACCATTGCCTGTGTTTGGCTCATATCCCTCTATACCCATCATACCAGGTAACTTTCTAAATGCTTTTTAAAAGCCAACATTGTACCCAACTCTACTACTACCTGTGGCAGTTTGTTTCAGACACTCATCACCCTCTGTGTGGAAAAAATTGCCCCTCGGGATACTTTTGTATCTCTCCCCTGTCATGTTAAACCCATGCCCTTTAGTTTTAGACTCCCGTGCTTTGAGAAAATGTATTGACTATATTGTTGATCTGTGCCTCTCATTATTTTATAGATCTTTATAAATCACCCCTCAGCCTCCTACACTCCAGGGGAAAAATGTCCCAGTCTATCCAGCCTCTATTTATAACCCAAACCATCAAGTCCCTGTAGAATCCTAGTAAATCTTTTCTGCACTCTTTCTAGATTAATAATATCTTTCTATAATAGGCTGACCAAAATTACACTGTATTCCAAATATTGTCAATGTATAACTTCAACAAGATATTGCAATTTCTGTAGTCAATGTTCTGACTGATGAAACCAAACATGCCGAATGCCTTTTTCACCATTCTGTCTATCTGTGACTCCATGTTCAAGGAGCTATGAATGTGTACTCCTAGGTCTCTTCATTCTGTTTCTCTCCCCAACGCCCTACATTAACTGCATAAGTCCTGCCCTGATTCAATCTACCAACATGTATAGTCTGTGACAAGGATAGGTTTGATATGTCAGATAGATGTTTATTAATGTATGCTTTCTTAACCAATATTACCTATAATTGGAAAGGAAAAACTAGGACTTCTTTTTTTCTGACAAAATCAGATGTCACGGGTTACGGATCAAAGGCGGATACATAGAGCTAAGCCACAGTTCAGCAATGACGTGATTGAATGATCTATCCCCATTCCTATGTATAATGGTTTGAAGCAGAAATTCAACGTGAACATGCACACAGCAGCCTGGATGTTTCATTATGTGTCAGCAAATACCACTTCAGACACAAAGATACTCTCTGTTGCTCTTGCTGAACAATAATGCCCATTTTTAAATGATTTTCTTTAATATATTGAAATGTCAGGCATTCAAGACACTTCATAACAAAAAGTAATAGACTCCAGGTTGTTTGTAGTAAGTTGGCACAGGATCAAGTTGCCATAGTGTCAGGGCTTATCTGTGTGCTAAAAACTTGCTAATCAATGTAGAGTAAACTTATTCTGAACTTTGTCGCACTGCACACACAGTTTGGGAATAGGCAAAGAACCCCCATATCTAGACTACTAGCTTTTAGAGATGGGTATTAAATTTAAGACATTAATAATTTCATGCTGGGAGTGTGATTTTTTCATTCCATCATATCAAAATTAGCAGATAGTTTTAAATTTATTTATTCATGTCACAAGTAGACTTACATTAAGATTGCAATGAAGTTACTGTGAAAATTCCTAAGTCACCACACTCCAGCACTGGTTCGGGTACGCTGAGGGAGAACTTAGCATGGCCAATGCATCTAACCAGCAGTTTTTCGGACTGTGGGAGGAAACTGGAGTACCTAGCGGAAACCCTTACAGATACAGGGATAACTGGCAGATTCTGCACAGTCACCCAAAGCTGGAATTGAACCTAGGTCTATGGTGCTGTGAGACATCAGTGCAAATCACTGTGCCACTCTATGAATGCCACTCTTGCTGTTTTTTAAACCAGGGACCAAACTAATTAGTCATCAGCTAGAATCTGCTGATTCTCCCAAAAGAAGTAACAAGATTCCTGAAGAATGCCATGACATTTTCCTTAAGCTCTTCTTTGCTTGGACCGTTTTATCAGCACAAAGGTCTTTGTTCTAATTTGCTCTTGTAAAGATTCTGAGCTTTCTTAATCCAAGTATCAGTTTACTTGGATGCTGCAGCCTGATAGTTCTCCTTAATCAGGGCTAAATCTGGTTTGTTTTCCCATGACATGGCTTTCCACAAGAATTTTCACTGGAGTGTCAATGCCCATTCAGTACCTTCAATATAAATATAGACTAATTAAATTTTGGGCATGATCTTTCCATCCCACTGTGCTGGTCAATTAGCATGAAAAGGCCAGAAAACATTTGTGCTCGGTATCAAACAGTTTGATATTTTCCCAGGTACCTTTACCTGGCGCGACCTGCTTCACGCCCAGAATAGATATGAAGCCTATTAGCATAAATGCTAATGGATTTCAGTATGATTAGCGAGTTTGGCACTGCCGTTTTCCCCCTCTTGGGTGTTTCCCACTTCTCCAGCGTAACGTCACCCAGCGCAAATCGCAGATGGTCTGCAGAATTCAAGTGTAGCATGTTGCGTATTTTCCCTCTGGCTGCTGACCGATCCCTGAGAGGCTTCACATGAGATCGTGCTCTGGTTGTCCCGCAATTGTTTGCTGGACAGGATCTGTGGCTTTTCGCGGACATTGCATCCAGGACCGGACTAACAGTAACGAGCAGCAGTTCTGTCAGCGGTTGGCCCAATCGGGGGAGCTCTGCAGATATTAACATGGCTTCTCACACTGCATGGACTCAGCAATGCTGCCCTCGATGGGAGCCCACCTCATGCTAGTCATGAGGGTGTCCCTCCCCAATCTAACTGAACTACTATTCCTGGAAGCCGCTGCACCAGATGTCCAAGTGGGTGCACCCATGTCTATGTTCCAAGAGATCCCAATGGGAGCCCCGCACAGCCACCCATATACTCTATACCCACTGTATCAGCAATACACACGACAATGAGGATTGTGATGGGATGTCAATCCCAAATTCAAGGGGATACTGAAAACTGGGAGGGAGTAAGGGACCTGAAATGGATAACCTTACAGTTTTATTTCTCTCTCTCCCTCTTTCTCTCTTTGCCATCTTACAATCCACATCCCCACCCTTACCATTATCCCCTCCACCATTCCCCCAAACAGGAGGCAGACCCAACAGGAAGCCCACACTGCAGGCTTTGCCATAATCGCCAGCATGCCCCTATGTGCAGGGGGTTGTAGATGGCACTCATGTTGCCCTTGCATACTCAGGGACTGTGCTTTATCAACAGGAAAGGAAGGACAAGTATCTGGGCAGAATGTCCCTTACTTAAGGTATGTCATCTCAATTAAGGTTTTGCAGATGTTCACCTCCATTTTGCACTCCAACCTGGCTGTCAGTCACCATTCTTATCTTGTCCTCTCCTGCCAGTTCCAGTATGCACCCCTCATGAGTGTGGGGACACAGCTCTGGGCCTCCAGCAACGGGCTTCTCCCGCTCACAATGATTATGGGCCATGTTCAGAAGGGAATATTGAAAACCTGATGGCTGGAAGGGCCAGGGTGGCGTATGTCCAAACTGTGTCTCGGGTAAGCAAGGGTTGTGATGGGATATGGGTGTATCAAAGGGATTGGCTGTACTTACCAACAGGCCTGGTGCTGGGAGGCTGCAGGATATCAGTATTGATATGGACATTCAAGGAGCAGCAGGACTGATGTCAGGACAGATGAACATCTTTCGTGCCCAAAGGAGGACATTCAGCTTCTTTCGGTCCTTCATGCCAGCGCATGGGCACTGATAGCCGCTGCCACAGCTCCCCAGGCAGAATTGCCAGCCTGATTCCAAGGTCATCATCCATCGGGGGAGAGGGGAAGGATATGGCCAACTGTCCTCCACGGCATCTAGCAGATAGTCCAGCACGCCTCCCTCCCCCTCCATCCCCCTTCCTCCCCCTCCATGAAGCATGGTGTGGCTTTTTGTGGTGCCAACTTCCTGTTGTGTCTGTCTGAGTTATTGTTAGTGCATAAATGTAGCACTGCCTTGTTAACAGCATATAGCAATGGCCACATTGGGTGAGAATTGCCGAATGGGTCTTTCCTTGCACTCAGTATAAAAACATGTGGTCCATGACTCACTGAAAAAGCCACTGCAAATAACTCTCATTTTCTTTAGGGACAGAATTTTCTCAAAAATCATTCTGAGTGTCAAACAGTTGGGGAAATGTTATGTTTTGTCATCAGCTTTTACAGCAAAACAAGTAATGGGAATTTACAGCACTCTGTATATTACAAACACTGTAATACGAATCTCGGCAGTAAGCAGGGGCAGGGGGGAGGGGTGGTTTGGGGAAGATGCAAAGAAGGGAGGGAGTGGGTAAGAGAGGAAGGAGGGGAGGGGAAGGGGAGGGAGGCAGGGGAGGGGGGAGTGGAAGGGGTGAAGGGGGATAGGAGTGAGAGAAGGAGGAAGGGAGGGGGCAAAGGGGTGGGGGAAAGGATAGGGAAGGGGAAGGGGTAGGGTGAGGGAGAAGAAGGGAGGGGGAAGGGGGTGTGTGTGAAATCGTAGTTCACTTGAGAAGCCAGCTGCTGAGCTCTAGGGGCTCGGTTGCACAGCGCACCAAACGTTGGCACTGCCAATGTGCCACCCTGCCCCCGATCATTTGGGAGCTTCAATGACTTCCAGTCTCACCTGTGAGGCAATTACACCTGTTGGTGGCGACCACCTCTGATCTTCGTCAATGAGAACCTCGACCAACAAGTAGACTAAGGTAAGAGAGCGGATGATTGTGTCTGGGGCTTGTTAATAACATGTAAAACATGTTATTGGTATTTCAATCAGTCTGTATTTTGAGGCTTATTTCGCTGACAAAGTAGGGCTGGAAATCTCCCAAGAGTTGAGAAACTGGGTATAAACCCCTCTTCTTGCCCTGCCTGCCTGGCTCGTCAAGCCAATCGAGCGATATGCTGAGCCGGTGAGATCACAATCTGAGGATTTGTTTGGAAAGATTGCACCCACTATCCTCCTCTGAATTAAAAACATCAGCTGAGTATTTAAGACCTTTCATGTTTTAATGCTCAGAGCTGAAAATTCGTCCCCTGACCTTCTTGTCTTGTCAATACTCAAAACAGTCATCAGAATGTATTCATCACATCTATGCACCTGAGAGATCGCAAGGCCTTTTACCATGCTGTTGTGTTATTTTTAATCTAACACACACCTCCATCCCACATTTTGGCACAGGGAGAGTGTTGGGAGAGGTGATTTGATATTGCTCGTAATAAACACTTCTCGACATGATCAGAACCATATCAATTATCCCCATCAGCAAGAAAATCATTGATATTAGTGGGGACTGGGTAGCACTCTGCACCATTATCTGCCAAATGAAATATGTATTCCCTCCCTTGACAGATTAAAAAGCACTCATCCAGAAAAAAGGCTTTCATGATAGAATCGTTGAATCTCTACAATGCAGAAGAAGGCCATTTGGCCTATTGAGTCTGCACTAAGCACAATTCCATCCTGGCCCTATTCCCATAACCTCACCTATTTATCCTGCTAATCCTCCTGACACTAGGGTCAGTTTAGCACAGCCAATCAACTTAATCAGCACATCTTTGGGCTGTGGGATAAAATTGGAGCACTCTGAGGAAACCCATGCAAACATGGGGAGAATGTGCAAACTCCACCCAGAGAGCTGCGAGGCAGCAGTGCTAATTGCTGTGCCACCTTTCATACAGTGGGTGGAATCTTATAAGATTGGAATGATTACCAGGAGGTAAATCTGTCAATCAGGTCAACATGTTCCCAATTCCTGGAATTAACTGCCCATTTAGAACTAGTTTGTGGACTTCACCAGGATCTCAGTGTTGGTGGACAAGTCCCAAAGCCCAGTAGCTTCCCATATTTCACTTGCCACCTTATCAGCAAGCCCCCTTTATTTATTTATCCCCCTTTATATAACTGTTGTGCCACAGGATTGCTCCTGATGCCACTGTCAATCCTGTGCAGGGGTAACTCCTCCTCAGTCATGACCTCACAGCTGTGGCCACAAAGAATTTGAATTATTTCATTCATCTTCCAAGAGAACCTCATTTTGAGGTGCTGTCGGATTTTCCTCACCTAGGACAAAGAACAACTAAAATTACAGCACAGGAACAGGGCCTTTGGCCTTCCAAGCCTGCACTGACCATACTGCCTGACATAACTAAAACCCCCTACCCTTCTAGGAACTATATCCCTTCATTCCCATTCTATTCATATATTTGTCAAGATGACCCTTAAAACTCACTATCGTATCTACTTTCCTACCTCCCTCAAGCAGCGAGTTCCAGCCACTCACCACCCTCTATGTAAGAAACCTGTCTCGTACGTTTCCTTTAAACCTTGTCCCTCACATCTTAGATCTATACCCCTAGTAGTTGATTCTTCCATCTTGGGAAAAAGCTTCTGACTATCCATTCTGCCCCTCATAATCTTGTAGAAATCTATCAGGTCACCCCTCAACCTCCGTCATTTCAGTGAAAAGAAACCGAGTTGCTCAACCTCTCCTCATAGCCAATGCCCTCCATGTCACGCAACATCCTTGTAAATCTTTTCTGTATCCTCTCCAAAAGCCTTTATATCTTTCTGGTAGTGTGCTGACCAGAATTGAACACTATATTCCAAATGTGGCCTCACTAAGGTTCTATAAAGCTGCAACATGATTTGCAATTTCTAAACTCCCTTGCTGATGAAGCAAGCATGCTGTATGCCTCCTTGACCATACTCTCCACCTGCATTGCCACTTTCAGTGACCTGTATATCTGTACACCTAGATCCCTCTGCCTATCAATACTCTTATGCGTTCTGCCATTTACTGCATATTTCTTATCTTTATCAGACCTTCCAAAAAGTACTACCTCACATTTATCTGGATTAAACTCCATCTACCATCCCTCTGCCCAAGTCTCCAACTGATCTATATCCTGCTGTATCCTCTGATGTTCCTCATGCTATCTGCAAATCCACCAACCTTTGCATCGTCTGCAAAGTCACTAATGAATCCAGTTACATTTTCCTCCAAATCTTATATATATATATATATATACATATACATATTACAAACAGCAAAGGTCCCAGCACTGATCCCTGAGGAACGCCATGTGTCACAGCTCTCCATTCAGATACGTACCCTTCCACTGCTACCCTCTGTATTCTGTGACTCAGCCAGTTTTGTATCACCTTGCCAGCTCATCGCTGATTTCATGCAATGTCACATTCTGCACCAGTGTGCCATGAAGGACCTTTCAAAGGCTTTACTGAAGTCCACGTAGACAACATCGACTGCCCTATCTCATCAATCATCTTCGTCACTTCCTTGAAAAACGCGATCAAATTAGTGAGACACACCCTGACGGAGTTGCCCGTAGGACATTGCAGTGAGGCCTCCCATTGGGTCAACTGGATGCATGTTCTGCCCGTCATCCTTAATTCTATGGCATGCCGGGAAGTAGCCTTTTAATTGGCTGCCTCTGCTAAGATTGCAGAGGTGGACAGCCAAGCAGCCTAAGGGTTTTCTGAGGGTAGGACAAAATGGTAAGATCCTTGTGAATGTAAGATTCTTTCTATTCACGACACCCTTCCCACAAAAATAAATGGCAACTTTCCTTGAAATTCGCACTCTTTGGTTTAGAATTTTCTCAATCCAGATGTAGCTCTGCAACTTGTCCAGTTAGGTTTAAATAACATGCATTGCCAAAACTGAACATTAACCTGATTGTTTATTTGTGTGAAAGGCTTTGATTAATTTCTAGCTGGAACATGAGGATAAATATGATATTACAAACAGGAAATACTCTGTTCATAATTCCTTAGTCTCCCTAACATTTCTTTTCTTGACCTTGTATTAGAATTGTCTGAGAATACCTGTGAAGCATTTTGGGATATAAAGTGAAAGATGCTACATAGATCAGTTTATTTGTTCTATTTTCTGTGATAAGTGTTAACTTGTTTATTTTAAATTATTTTGTAAAGATGCTGAAAGAAAAGATATTTTCAACCGTAACAGGGAGAGAAACATTTCTGACATAATGGAATTTAATGGTCCACAGCTTCCTCCTCCCATCGACAAGTAATGTTAAGTTAGAATCATGACTGCAGTGTTACTTTAAAGGTGTTGAAGGAGAAAAGGAGAGAATCATCAAGAAAAGCTTCCAAAAATCAATACATGGATAAATACAGTCAGAGTCTTCTAATTGCCTGCACTCACCGATTTCTCAAATTATTATTTTCTCTCTCCCCTGAGGAGACAACAATCCATGTCAATAGAAATTACAGAAGGAATATCTGGCAGATTGGGGCTAATGTGGAGTTAGAGGATTCTGTATTTTTGATAATATTTGGAATTTAAATTATTTTCAATATGTGGTTTAGATATTAAAATATAAAGGCCTATAATAAACATTCTGCATGTGTTTGGAGTTACAATCCCCAGAAAGACCAATAACTTTGAACAGATATTTCAGTTCAGTGACCAGCTGAACAGGTCACATGAAACGATTCCAAGAGTTAAGACTTTTATGGTAATAAAAAAACTAAAAGCAATATGGTCTAAACACTATTTAGTAGATAACATCTACTCTAAATGATAGTAAGGATCCCTTATTTAATTTCAATGAACAACTGGAAAGCACTCTCCCCCTCTACTTTTATAGTTTACTCTTACCCTTAAGTAACCACTCTATTCTCTGGGAACAAATCCAAAGCTAATCTCAGTCCCTAATAGCTTGCTTTTCTTTTCCCTTTTTCAGCTGGATAACTTTTAATATCCAAACTGACATTCTCTTACTAAATCCAGGCAAATCTTCCAGCATCATTTAAATCGTCACAAATTCTTCAATCTAGATATAAGTTCCCACATGCATTCTGTGTGATGAACAATAGGGACTGGCTGTTTCGATCCTTTTATTCTCTCCCAGATTCTTGCAGACTAACTTAACTGTAAGGTCAAGGATATCTTAAGAAAAATATGATAACCCGATACAATAACGGCTTCCTAAGAATCAGTCTAGCCCTGCCTTCCAAATATATATTTATTGTCTTCATTCTCTTCTCTTCACTCTGAAAGATGTCAGCTTGATCTGGACTATAGTTTCATCACATATTCATCCATTACTTTCTTGCCTCAGTGTCCATTCTTCATGCAATCATTGCACCTTTCAGCACAGAAGGAAACTATTTGGTCCGATGTAGCTAAGGAAGCTGAAATAGTGTTAAGAGGCAGCGAATATGGGTAGATGATTTGTTGAATCATTCTCTGTATGTGATTATCATTTATGTCCACCCCCTAGTTATCAGCTACAACAGAATGATTTTACAAGCACTTGACACTATATTAGAATTGCACGTAGGCTAATCTGAATAAGGATGTCAAGTTTCCTCCTTTATAGAACTTTAGTAAAATAGTTGAGTTTCTTAGAACAATCCAACAACCACATGCTTATTATTAATGGCAGAAGCTTTTTTATTTCCAGATATAAACTGAATTTCAATTTTCAAACTGTCATGCTGGGATTCATAATTATGAGTTTAGCCAATTGGATTACTAGTCCAGTAATGTAACTAATAATAGAGCACAACTGCCCACAACAATTACAGGAAAACAGTTGCACAACGTGATCATTGGTAATGTTATTTTGATCACAAGAATATTAATTATCCAATCTTGGATTTGTAAATAACGAAACTGAGTTCAAGATAGATTAGAGGGCAAACTATCACAAATAAGATTTGGTAATGGTGGGTGGTATAGATTCTATTGCAATCCATGAAAAGAACAGAGTCATAACCAACAGAGGGCACTGCTACCAGATACTCAGTAAATGCCTAAATTAACATCAGCAAGGAATATTATTGACTGCTTTTTTGATGGTCTCATTCTACAGGATATGTGTGGGCGATGATAATTTTCAAAGGGATAGGAATGAATAAATGTACGACCCATTTATATCTGAGTTGCTGTGGAACAGAAGATCGAGTGGGCTCATTTGCTATTGCTCTTGACTACTGAATGAAGAGCAATTTCATTCTCTGTAACTCTCTGCACCATATTGTGTCAAAATGAAGAAGCCAACAAGATCATAAAATAGACCTCTGTACAAAATCTTCTAAAAAGCAATTCAACCATCCATTGTATCTGATACAGAGGGGGGAATTTTCCCATTCTGCCCACCATGGGAATTATAGTGTGTGGGACACAAAGCATGCAAGGTCTGTTGATCTTGGGTGGGATTTTCCAATCTTGGGCTGAGTGCGGCTGAAAAGTCCCACCCACAGTTTCAGTTCTTCTTCTGACCCTGATTTGGGTCTCAACCCCCATATTCAGTCCATTGTCCCAGTTTCCTCTGTCTACCTCCATATATAATATGTCCTCTCTCTAAGTCCATGTATAACATGTCCTCTCTCTACCTTTGTACATAACATGTCCTCTCTCTACCTCCATATATAACATGTTCTCTCTCTACGTCCATGCATAACATGTCGTCTCCCTACCTCCATACATAACATATCTTCTCTCTACTTCCATATAACATGTCTCTGTCATTACCTCATCCCATTAAAGTCCCATCCAGATCTTTGTTCAGTACATTCTTATCTTGCTTTCTGATCTTACCTGACATAAACTCCAATCCTAAATGGATTGGAATTTGGCAGGCTGCATCTGGCATACTGTGTTCAGTTCTGCATTACGTATTCACCAGAATAGTTTCAGAACATGGTGGGTTAAATGACAAGAACAGGATTTATAAGCTAGGCTTGTGTGTCTTTGAATATCATAGATTGAGGAGTCATCTGATTGAGCTGCTTAAATGTTAAAAGGATTTGGGTGAAAGGTTTTGTACTGAGAATATGCAATTAATTTATAACTCTGAGGCTAGAGATGTATCCAGCGCAGTTGAATATTGATCATATTGCATTTGGGAAATATCACTTATTATTTATGTTGCAAGTAATGAAATGACGAAGCACACAGGTTTACAGTCACAATCAGATTTGAAATCATAGAAACAGAGAAACTCCTCCTTCTGGTGGGAGAATCAAGAATGGGTGACTACAATAATTTAATAGTTAGAACTTGGGCATCAAAGAGTTAACTTTGTGAGGAAAGGACATCAAAAGGATGTGTGGCATGGTGGTTAGCACTACTGCCTCACAATGCCAGTGGGACTTTGATTCTCAGCTTGGGTCACTGCTCTGCAGAGTCTGCATGTTCTCTCCATGTCTGTGTGGGTTTCCTCCGGGTGCTGTGATTTCCTCCCACTGTCTGAAATATATGCTGGTTCAGTGTGTTGGCCATGCTAAATTCACCCTCAGTTTACTCAAACAGGTACTGGAGCATGGCAACTAGGTGATTTTCACAGTAATTCACTGCAAATATAAGCCTAATAAATAAATTTCAAATTTATAGAGTCAAGATACAGATTAGTCACTAACTGGCTAAGCTGTCTTGAGCAGCTGAACGGCCTTCTCCTATTATATAATTCGTACGAGTCTTTTTTTCTCGCAATCCTGCATAAAACATGTTCAGCGAATCAATTTCAATATCCTCATCCTTAAAAACAAATCTTGCCCCACCTGTCTCCATTATCCAGTTCAAATACCCAGACTCTCCAGATGCAGACTAGAACATGATGTTTATTCCTGCACCTTTATTCCACCGTTAACAGTCAAGTGCTGCGTCATCACAATATTCAAATCTGAAATCCCTTTGTCAATGTCTCTGCCATGCTCCATTCTTTTTTGAAGTTAAGGGCTGCACATCTTTTGTTATCTCCCTTGAAATGTCCCAAATTCTATTTGAATCTGTTCTCTGCTCTGGGATGTTTTATTGCCTTCATGGCTCTATATAAGTGGTTGTTTCCTGCTGATTTTTGGAATATTGGTGAAGTCCTGCTCCTTTAGGCTCATGGCAAAACAAAAGGATAAGTATAAGTCACTCACTTCCTAACTTCCTAAGCCTCTTGTGACCTCAGCGCCTCTTCTTTACTGGTTGCCCTGGGGAAGTCGCAATGGCTTCTGGTTAAGATTGCGGTCAGTCCCAGATGACATTGTCAGAGAGCATCTGAGGTCTCTTTTGAAGAAGGGCTGTGGCTTTTGGTTAGGTGTCCCATTCACCTGCTACCATGAATGGGTAAAGATTGGAAGAAATGGGATCAGTGGGGGCAAGTAGTTGCAGGGCCATTTTAATTGTTCAGCGTTTTGACTTCTGCTGGATAGGCAGGGTTAAAATTCAGTCCCTGTTTGCTTGTTAGTTAGCTAATGCACAAGTAACTGCAAACCGACCAAGTCTATTATGTTAGACAGCACATTTATTAAAATACATATCAACATTTCCACAATGCCTGCCATTTGGAAAGGGAGCATATTCCCAGAGGACAGCTTCACTGGTGAATTACTAAAAAACTAACCACAAGAGCTTGACTCAAAAATAAAATATCCACAAACCAGTTGTGTTTGCATTATATTTCTTCAAACAGACTCAGAAATGAGGGAGTAACAAATTCCTTGCCATCTGGATGTTACAGCCACTCTGCAATCACCTGAATTAGGCAATGTACTACTACAGTCTTGCAGCCTGAATAATTCGACAACCTTCTATCTGACAAGGTCAAGCTAATACTTAAAGCCATCAGAGCTGAAATGCTGTGAACATTAAATCTAATGTGCAGCAGATTTCCTGCAGAAATTCAGGGCCATGGTATTCGGTTCATTTTGACCATCATACCCCAGGTAGCAGACTCTGGATGTTTATTTATTATGAATAGACAACAATCTTTAATGGAGAGCAAGACTCCCTGCATTCGTCTTGGTATTTTTAACAACACTGGAAGTCATTTCACCTGCCTTGGAGCTTACTCACCTTGATTTGAAGCTCAGTGCTGTCAGCCTTCCCTGTGAGAATAGAACAGTTTATGCACCTACAACATAAGGAACGAGAGGAGCAGCCACGCTGACACGTGATGATGGGGCCCAGCACAGTGGTGCAAAAGGCAAGGCTGAAGCATTTGTGACCATCTTCAGCCAGTAGTGCTGAGTGGATGGTCCATCTCAGTCACCTCCAGAGATCCCCACCAACATAGACTTCAACTGCTCCATTTCATGCAATAACAAGAATGGTTGAAGACCATTTTTTTTGGGTATGTTTTGGAGTTTTACTCCTCCAGGTTAATTGTTTAACTGTCAACAACCATTTGCAACTGGGTGTGGCAGGACTGAAGAGCTTTGAGTGATCTGTTGGTTGCGAGATCACCCGTTTGTATGCTGCTTGACACGCCTGTGGTTCTGTGTTGTATCTTTACCAATCTGCCACTTCATCTTCAGGTATATTTAGTGCTGCTCCAGGTATGCTCACCTATACACTTGGGTAGAAGAAAGGTCCCGGCCTAAGAGCTAGCTCTTCTTCCACCCTTGTGATGCTAATGGGTCCCTGGGTTACTGTATCAGATGGTGGAGCAGCTGGAGTGTGCTCCAGAAGTCTTGGCATCATCCGACCCTGCACCCTTGAAGGCCCAGGATTCCTGGAAGTATTTGTCCCATGGTGTGTGAACCCTTGCGATGGCCTTTTGATTATGGACCAAGCTTTCAAGGCCTGCAGCAAGTGTCCTGTAAGATTGGACCAAGCTGTCTAGCCACTCAGCATTGGCCTGTTGTGACTGGTTCATGCCCTCAGCCATGACATGCTGTGACTCAGCCATTGCCTGCCATGGCTCAGCCATTGCCTGCTGTGACCATGCCATGCCTTGGACCTTGCCATCCATGGTGACCATTTCCTGACCAGGTTTTCCAATGCAGATGTTATCCTTGCAGTGTTGGCACCATCTCTTGCAGCTGAAGGCTGTGGGACTCCTCTTAACAGCCTGGCAGTTTCTCCAGTGTTGCCGACAGCCCCTTCTATATTCTCTGGCTCTGTTGCTGCGTCTGTAGCAGCTCGGAGAGAACTAATCACAGCAGCTTGATTCCTTGCCTCTGGCACACCACCACATGCCTGAGACCTCAGACATTTCCACCTCCACTTGATATACATCAAGCACTGCACTGTGTGCATCTGAGAGTGACCCAGAAGCCTCACTGCTAGCTTGTCCCATGGTGATGATAGTATCTGCAAGGGCAGCAAGGGCATCTACAGTGCCAGAAGAGCCAAGTGCATTGGGATCATTCCCTGCAACAAAGAGGCAAGGTTGAGTACAAGAGAGGGATAAGTGTCTGAGCAGCATGTCACTTTCTTGAGAAATGTCATCTGAATGAAGAATTGGCAGATGTCTCATAGAATCCTTGCAGTGCAGAAGGAGGCCATTCAGCCCATTGGGTCAGCACCAACTCTCTGATGGAGCACCTACAGGTTCTATCTCCGTAACCCCACATTTTACTCCTAATCAACACATCTTGAGACAGTAAGGGGCAATTTAGCACACTCAATCCATCTAACTTACACATCTTTGGACTGTGGGAAGAAACCAGAGCATCTGGAGGAAACCCAAGCAGACATAGGGAGAACATGCAAACTCTACACA
Organism: Sphyrna mokarran; assembly: GCA_024679065.1. NCBI lineage: Eukaryota > Metazoa > Chordata > Chondrichthyes > Carcharhiniformes > Carcharhinidae > Sphyrna > Sphyrna mokarran. The sequence goes on along the minus strand of JAGIQG010000010.1, from coordinate 40,784,091 downwards.
ATCATCCGATGCTGGAGTTAAAACGGCAGCATGCTGCTCACTTCCTGGTTGCATGGCAACCTGACTATCATTCAATGCTCTGTCCTTGTCTTCCCTGCCAGATCTAAGGTCTCAAAGGGGGTGAGGATTCACACGTGAGGTACACCTACTCTCCTTTCTCCCACTCCTGGCAGCTGTGGATCATCTTCTCCTGTGAGGACAAAAGTGGGGATTGAAAGCTTGATGGCTGGAAAGGCACGGGGTATTGTGACACGGGTGTCAGGGATTGGATTGGTAGGATGGGGTCTGTCAGGACTGTGCCTTGGCAGGCAGTTGGTGTGATGGGGGGGTACCAGATGGATGGAAGCAGGCACTAGGGTAACAGTTGCTCAAAGGCTGTCAGAAGGTGAATGGACATTGCAGGCGTGACAGACAGGATTGATGACAGGACAAAGTAGCACTCACCCTTGCTGCCCAAACAAAGTCATTCATTTTTATCTGGCACTGGTGGCCAGTTGCATGTGACTATATGGGCACTGATTACCACTGACACTGCCTCCCAGGCTGTATTGCTGGCCAGATCCCAGCCTCGTTGGATACCTGGAGGAAAGAATGTGTCTCATCTCTCATCTATTACATCCAGCAGTAAGCCCAGCTCTCCCTCTGGGAACTTTGCAACAGCTCTTCAAGGTGCCATCTTCCTGGCATGACTGCCTGTGCATCTATCCTTAGCACTCTCCCTTGCTAAAGCCATATAGCTGAGGCACTTTGAGTGAGTCATGCTCCCAGAGGGTCCATTCTGGCAAGAGTCGCATTGAGGCTTTTGTTGCATTAAGCACCATTATGATCTTTTGGTTTGCCGGAAAAAAAAAAGCACTATTTTCTCCCGTTTTCTCACTCATTTGGCACTTACTGGTTTACTGGCTGCCCATGCCACGCTCCCCCTGCAACAAGGTCAGAGAACTGTAGTGAGATGGGAAGATCCTGCCGGCATAAACGGCTGTAACATTCCGGCCTTAGAATATTTTTTATAAGATCGCGCCCCAGGTTTCAGACATGTTTTATAAAATCATTCAGTCTCGTATGTCGTATGTCAATACTCAATATCTGAGAGAGCATTCCAATTCATCTAACTCCCCTACCTTTCCTCATATATTACAGAAACAATCAATTGTATTGCTTTTTGAAGTCTTTTACAATACATGTTAAATAAAATGAAATATATTTTGCTATAGCCACATGCTTTCTCTTAACACTGCCACACATTCTGTCAATTTTATTTTGTTAAAAAATTGTGTAATACTTCATTAGAATTTCCTACATTCAAAAAATTAAGTTTATTTAAATCCACAATATGCACTATAATCAGCTCTTGCTGTTGGCTCCGTGATCACTGTCTGCTGTCAAAAAAAAATTGCACTTGTATCCTTGGCAACAGTTTTTGCCTTTCAGCTAATGTGGGTATATGGACAGGTTGTGAGGTTTTCTTAGGAATGATTTTGCTACACAGATCAAGGAAGGCTACACAATGCCAATAATAATATAAGTTTAGATTTTTTACATGTCATTTGTGTGCTCGTCTAAATCCCCAATTTGATTTTGAGATCAGCAAATACCACACTTCTGCATAAAGATCTGTGTACTTTGGTATGTCAATAAGCCCATTGGAAGAGGGCAGGCAAACAAATAAAAATGGTAACAGATGGGTACATAATATTTGGCCTGTAACATAAATATGGTACAATTAACATAGACTTGTTAACTAGGATATACATTTTTTCCAATTTAAATAGAACTTCCAGTCATAGAAAGAGGAGGTGGCCATTCACCTCCTTAAGCCTAGTCTGCTATGCAATTAAATCTTGGCTGATCGAATCCTGCATTTATCTGCCCTCGCTCTGTGTTCCTTCATACTTTATGGTCTCACTCTTGAAAACTCAAATTATCCCCAGTCTTTTGGGAGAGAATTTGATATTTCAATATATTTCACCATGAAAAAGAGGTTCCAAATTTCCCTTTTTAAATGGCCTGCTTTAATTTTAAGATGATGGTGTGATATTCTCCAGCCTCCCAGCTATGTGTTTCCCACCAGCAGGAGGTGGTGCATTGTTTGCCAGCAGCAGGATTGTCCAGTCCTGCCACTGTCAATTGAATTCCCATTGATGTCGCCCCCATGCTGGTGGGAAATCTGTGGATGGGGCTGGGTGGGGGAGGGAGAGGGGGCGGTTCTGCCAGCAGGACCACAGAATCCCAATAGTCGGAGTATCAGGGCCTTTATTTCCTTGGTCTTGATTTCCCCATTTGAGTTTCTCCACATCTACCCTTCTGGATTCTTCTAACACCTTAAACACTATTCAATCTTTCATACACAATACAAAGTATGTAGTATCTTCAATATAGTGAATCGTTCCAAGACACTTCACAGAAGCATCAGAAAATGAATTATTACGCCGAGTCAAGCAGGGAAATATTAGGTCAGATGACCAAAAGCTTGGTCAAAGAGGAAGATTATAAAAAGTATTTAAAAGGAAGAAAGCAAAGCAAAGATTCCCAGAGGTATAGAGAGGCAATCTCAGAGCTTGGATTCAAAGCAACTGAAAGCATGGAAACCAATGATGAAGTAGTTATGATTGGGAATTCAAAAGCCTCAATTAGAGGAGTACAGATACCTGGAATGGGTTGAAGGTGATTACAGGCACAGTGCAGGATTAGGCCATGGAGTGATTTGAAAAAAAAGGATGAGAATTTTGAAATCAAGATGTTACTTGATCGGGAGCTGATCAAGGCCAGTGAGCAGAGGAGTGAGAAAGATATGAGATTTGTTATGAGTTAAGAGGGCAGAATGTGCAACACATGCCAGGAATAAATTGGTAGAGTTGAGTCGAGAGGGAACAAAGGCATAGCTGAGGGCCCCAGCAGCAGGTGAGTTGAGATAGTAGCAAAGCCAAACAATATAATGGGACGTGGATATAGGTAACCTTAGAGATTGCATAAATATGTGGCTGATAATTCATCTTGGCATCGGATGTGACACCAAGGTTGCAAACAGACTGTTTAATCTTATTCTATTCCCGGGGAGAGGGCTAGAGTCAATAGTTAGGGAACAGAGTTTGGAGCAGGGCCCAAAAACTATGGCTTCAGTATTTAAACTTAATTAAATTTCTCTTCATTTAGTTTTGGATGTAAGCTAAGCAATCTGATAACTTAGCAGCAATGGAGGAGTTGAGAGAGATGGTAGTGAGACAGAGCTAAATGTCATCAATGTATACATGAAAATTAGCATTGCACCTTTGGACTATATTATCAATGGGCAGCTTGTAGATCAGAAATAGGAGGGACATGGATTGATCAAGGAGAATACATAGAAACACAGAAACATAAAACAGTACAGCACAGTACAGGCCCTTCGGCCCTCAGTGTTGTGCTGAACTATGTCCGAACCCAAGATCAAGCTATCCCACTCCCTATCATTTTGGTATATACCAATGGTAATGGTATAGGAACAGGAAGAGAAGTCATTGGAAGTGATCCTCTGGCAATAATTAGATAGTTAAGTTTGTGTGAGAGGTCCCACCAATTGGAATACAGTGGAGAGGCACTGCAGAGATGTGCCCAACCACATCCAAACCTGCAGACTGGTCAAGAAGAACTAGAAGAGGAAGTCCACTTTTTCAGTCACATAGGATATCATCTGTGATTTTAATAAGAGCCATTTCAATGCAGTTGAAGTGCAGAAACCTAATTCAGATATAGAGTTCTAAGAAAGATGGGAACAGATTTGGGATCATATGTAAGGACTTTGGAGAGAGAAAGGGAGCTGGAAATGCGACTGTAGTTTGCAACCACAAAGGAATCAAGGTTTTCTTTGAAGAGACAGGTGAATGCAAAGAGAGAGAAAAAACAACACGTAAGTTGTTAAACTGATGTGTGCCATGTCCTTTCAGCTCTGTGTGCCTTGGACTCAAATGAGCAGAGATCAGGACTATACTAGGGAACAGCCAGGGCATGACGGAGTAATGGTTGTACTGGGCCTAAGACATCAAAAGTGAAGGTGAGGGTATGGTTGTGTAAATCAGTAGTCACAGTAATGCCCACAGGTGAGATAGTTGGAATTTTGAAAATGCAGTTGCAAGTGAATTAGAAGCCAACTTTTTCAAGGGACAGGTGCAGAGTATGCAGGGTTAAGGAAGAGAAAGGGGATACAAGTAATGTTTATGCAACCTAATCACATAATTTAATTTCTTAAGCCTCATGATTATTCTGTTGAATCTCCAAGGCCAATATAATCTTCCCAAAGTGCAGTGTCTGGATTGAATGTAATATTCCAAGTGGGGTCTGAATATACCTCTACACTGTTGAAAAATAACTTTCTTCCCATTATAATTTGCCCTTGATGAGATTAAAGCCATCATTTCATTAAATACTCTGAGCTTTAAGAAAAACAATTCTTTCTGATTTACTATCATTCGCACTGTCAATCCATATGGCCTAAGTATTTTTTACTGCTTTGTGTTTTTACTATATATGACTTACTCTTAATAATACACATCTATAATAAACAGATAATTTAAGTTTCAATCCTTATTTTGATTTAAATGTTCTTAATTTAAATCCGATGTCATGTATATGCGCACATAAACTTGCTGCAGATTTAAAATCTTTTGGTGAAAAGCCACAAGCTTGAAATATTAATCTGATTCTATCTCCACAGATGCTGTCATGCATGTTGAGTATTTCCAATATTTTCTCTTTTTATTTCAGAGTTCCAGAATCTGCAGTATTTTGCTCTGAAACATTGCCCTCTGAAGTCTGGTTTAAATGTAGTGATTACTTGCATGACCTGGTATAACTTAGACACACCTCTGTATCCATTTATAAAATAGCTAATTAATTTGTCGTTAAGTAATTGAATTGGCAATGCCATAAAAACATGGATGATACCCCTCCTATGGGCTCATCATTACAAAAAGTGGAAACATGAAGTAGTTCTAAATAAAATGGTGAGCTGATTTACTATATCCATTAAGAAGAACTTTTATTGCATCTTCTCCACACTTAAGCTAATTACAGGTCAACTCATACCTCATGGTGACTGTGTAACACACATTTTCCTCACCATATCCAGCAAGCTCTCTTGGTGGTAACATGATCATGAATCTTTTGAATGGTTTTTGAAATGGCCTTTTTTTGAGGATGCCAAACATGCATTTAATCACCATCTGCTCTGTTTGATTGCCTCACTGTGTTGTTGCTTGGCAGAAAACCTTAAGCCTTGGCTCAGAAGGTACGAGATTTAGTCCATATAATAATATTCATCTGCAAAAACTTGGCACAATACAAACAACTCTGCATTCCAAACAAATACTGGGTAGATGAGGAGGATGCAAATCCATATATGTCCGCATTTATATTTACTAATCATCTCCAAGTTCACAAGAGGATTATTAGAGAACAAAAAAGGCACACCAGGAATTGACTAATTTCATCAGCCCATTCTTGCTGCCACTTTCAGCATTAGCTTTCACCTGACCAATCACAGAGTGACATCTCACCATGTTTCCTGTAAACTGTTGGCCTTATGGGAAATTCAGATTCCAAATTCATCTTTAAATTGCTCGGGTAACTGTTTGGCAAATTGGAAGAAACAGAAACATTGGAGTCAGACCATTCAGAAAACAAAACTGTTGTGAGTTTATCTTCTTTATTTCTTCAGTCTCTAATGGCAAACTATGGCAAAGCTTTCAGCCATGTTGCCAAGGTTGCTGTTTCCATGTACAAAGGAGCTTTGTTTATTTGTTGTGCAACTGAATAAGCAGTTTTATTAACATCACTGCTGGAAACCAATTAGTGTTTCATAATTGACAAACTCAATGGATTCCTTGGTGCTATTAATATCATATGTGGTGATTTAATTATGCATTAATAATAGCATTATGAGGTGGTCACACTAATTGTATTGACACCTTCTGTATCTTCAGCAATGTAAACGGTTATCTAAAAATCAGTTTCACAACCTTATGGTCCGTAGATTTAAATAGTGATGGCAGACCAACATTTTTTAAACTTTCTGCTAATAATGATTATTTATTCTTGGGATGTGGGCCTTGCTGGTAAGGCCATAATTTAATGACCATTCTGAGTTGCCCTAGTTTGATACAACGGAGTTTCTTTTCAGTTAAGAGTCAGCTACATTGTTGTGAGACTGGAATCACATATACAGCCAGGCCAGGTAAGAATGATTGGTTTCATTCCCGAAAGACATTAGTGAACCAGTTTTTACACAATCTGACAGATTCAAGGTCATCTTAGAACTTTCAATGAGTGAGCGGTCAATATATTGCACAGGCTCACAAGGGAAATGGCAGAAGCAGTTAGAATTGGTTCATTCTGCAAATTAGTTCAATTTCTTTCTGAAAGTAACATTTTGGGATACAATAATGTCTAATCATATGACTACTGGGATGAGAGAAGGCAAACTAAATGGAAATTTGTCTTCAATCATCCAGCAATTCTGATATTCACTCATACAAACTTCTTATTATTAGATTTTTTAAAGTTAATTCCATCCCTTAAACTGTCAAGGTGAGGTTTGCACTCTTAATTTCTGGCTTATTATTTCAGAACCTGTTTAATCACTACACTTACTGTGGTTACAGATGGTAGAGGCATAAATAGAGTTGGAACTACAGATGAAATTTAACACTGTGGCAGAGGAAATATTGGGGTAGATCCCACTTCTGTTTTGACAGGTTGGCCTGCAAGAAATTAAGAGTTTGTGGTGGGTCACTAATTAGTTAGGTTGGGCTTTCCTTTCCCATCTGATGAGGAAGTCTCTCCTCCAAGAGCTGCCAGTCAATCAACTGGCTGGCAACATTTTGATCCTAACAGCATGACCAAGGACAATGGTCAGTGTTGAAATTGCATGCAATCCCCAGGAGAGATCATTGCTTGGGCCTGACACTGAGGTAGAAAAGGTAAGCTGCTGGCAAGATCAACTGGGCAGCCCTGGCAAGGGATGTGAGGAAGTTGAGGACCTGGGTTAAGAAGCCAAAGGTGTTTGGGAAGGGGCGAGAAAACCTGGGGGAGACCTTAGACATTGGGAGTGGGTCTTCTGATGGAATCCCCTGTTTGCCATTAGCCTGCACAATGAAAGCTGCCAAGTTTCTCAATTGGTGCTAGGAAAATTGCAGCAGGAATCAGAACGGGTCTGTAATTGGCCATTAATTGGCCATTTATAGGCCTCAATTGGTTCAAGGGGTGAGCATGCTGCACAATAAGTCTCATTGTGGAATGGGTAGCTCAGCATCAGTGCCATTTCACACTCCCTGTTCGCCTCTATTTCTCCAGAGGAATGTAAAACTCAGTCAGGTTTTGCGAATGGCATGGAAGCAAACAATGGTTAGCATCAAGGACACAGGTTCAATTCCCAGCTTGGGTCACTGTCTGTGTGGAATTTGCACCTTCTGTCTGTATCTGTGTGGTTGTCCAATTTCCTCCCCCAGTCTGAAAGGTATGCTGATTAGGTGCATTGACCCAAACAGGATTGTGGCGACAAAGAGAATTTCACAGTAACTTTATTGCAGTTAATGTAAAGCTTACTTGTAACTAATAAATAAACTTTACTAAACTTTAAATAAAACCAGTTGAATATGTGTCATATGAAGAAAAATAAAGCATGAATCTGAAATAAACAATTAAAATATTGGAATATATAAACCGGAGATTGGATGACTGGACAGTGGGGCAGGATTTTCCAGCCATGCTTGCCCCAAGACCGAGAGATCCTGCCTGAGGTCAATGAACGTTTGCATTGTCCTTGTCCCGCATGCTGCAGTTCTTGTGACAAGTGGGATGAGAAAATTCTACCCCAAATGTCTGGATGAAGTTAGGGCCAAAAGCACAGTATTCAATCCCCATTTTGGCTGAGGTAAATTCAGAACCTGCCTGCATGCCCCATGTTTGGTAATAATCATTCCACAGCCACAATTCTCCCGAACAAAAATGAAATGCTATCACCAGCGGGAAAACTGGAATGTTTCCTGCTGGTGCTGGCACTGCCTGTCAGGTGGAATTTAACCACCTTTACAATATAAATAGATGCAAAATATAAAACCTGGCAGCTAGCCTTACTTCACTGAGTGGAGTGGTGCCAGTCTCTTCCATAGCTGAAAGCTAACTCCAGTGCAGACACACTATTCTAGCATGAGGTATTGAAGAAGACTCACCATGGAAAAAGAATAGTCAGTCAAAGTTTTCAGAAAAAAAAGAATAATTCTATTTATAAACACTGCAATTAAGAACAAGTATGTTTATAAGCATTGTGTTTGAAAAAAGGAAGTGAAAGATTCTACCTACTGTGAAATAGCCTGGACCTGTCAATCAAAACAAGCCTGTTTAAACACTATGGTTAGCAAAGAGGGAGTATTTGAGATTTATTCAACCAGTAAGGGAAACAGTAACAAACTAAGCTTCAATCTGCTCTTCAATAGCCTGGAGCTGTCAATCAAGAGGTTTTTATTGGTGAATGAAATTGAATATAAACAATGGTCTTATGCTTTCTACAAAGGCTCATATACTAGTAAAAATGCAGTTCTAAAAGAATGGGGATAAGTGGGTTGATGTGGTGAGAAGAAGAAGCACTTGAAGCTTACTGGATAGTAAGGATAATGACCTGCTTGGTCTGCTTTGGAGCTGTCAATCAGAGCTGTTCAAAGTGGTCAGACTGTACCTGTGGTTCATCCATGCTACAAAAAGGAATCTCTTTATTGAAACTGACATTTCCTGTTAGTCAGAGAACTTGAAAGGGCTTTGCTGATACTTGGGGCTTCAGAGAGAGAGAGAGAGCAAAGGAATGGAATCTTGATAGTTTCCAGTTATGTAAGGAGAATGGTAAAGTGACAGGGCCATTTCAATTGTTTGAAAATACAAAGACAAGAATGAAGATTTTTAACAGAAATTTGCCCAAGATCACTATACTAATAGTGCCCTTAATATTTTCCATGGCTAGAAAAAGTAGTCTAGCCATGAGACACCCAGCCCCGAGGGAGAGCCCTGAGACCAACTCCTTACCCAAGCCCAAGCTCAGCCAACCTTGAGCAAACTCAATAAGAACTTATAAACATTCAGGACAAGTTAATGTTTAAGTCAGTTCTTTGTCAGAAACAAATAACACTTTTTATCAAGAGAGTATTTATATTCTCATCTAAAAGTATTAATAGGAGAAAAATATGAACCTATTAGCTTCAAGTCTTTGTTATAATCCATTGACTGATAACTTGGGGCTAAAGTCTGCTCAACCTTTGCAATAACTCATGTTGAATTTAGCAAAACAAGACTTTGTTTGAAAGCTAAATAAGAATATTAAAACAATGGGATCAAGGAACAAAAATAAATGCAAAGAAGTGATAATTGAATGGCTTCCTGAGGCGAAGCAGTGGAATTCACATTTTCCCTGATTGTTAATAAATTCCCCAAAGGCCGTGTGAATTATCTGCAATTCAAAGCAAGTAGTATTTTCGAGAAGTGTAATTTGAAATTGGAAGATGATGGCATCTAACAAATTAAGACAGGAAGAGAATGAGTTCACGGCTGGTGAGAAACACTGACGTCAAACACTGGGTAAAACATGTTCTATCGTGAAAAATCGACACAAAGGCTAGAATTTGACTGGAATTGTGGATTCTGCCATTGGGACAGAATGCAGCTCCTCAGCCTGTGGGGATAAAAGGTGCATTCAATCAGAGGATGGCAGCTCTACAGCCTTGACAGTGCCAGCTATTGAGGTGTTTGCTGTTGATGCTGCAGGGCAAAATAGAAGATGCTCCTATATTGGGATAGCCTAGAAGGGGCAGTGACATTCTCTAATGTACCAGGACTAGTCAGGCAGACCATGGCAATTAAAAGGATATCATCTCCAGCAGTAGCGGTGGAGTTGCGGGGGACGTCCATTGCCATCAGGAAGCCCCTTTGAGGGACATGGAGTCTCTGGGAAGAAAAGTGTCCTGACTGGAAGCTGTTGGGAGGCTGCCTCGGTGTACCTGGCAGTATCCCTATGTGGTAGCAGTAGTTTTAATGTTGCTAAAATGTTAATGAGAATATAAAAAGGCCCATTAATAGGTCAGTCAATTCAATTCAGGATACAAAATATCGAATGGAAATTTTACAAAAAATGACTAAGCCTACTTTTCCCATCTGTGGGAATGCTGGAGGGACTCAGGAAGTCACACATCTCAATGGCTAGATTGCAAGTTTTTGATCTTCCAAGCTTCACACCAGAGAGATTTCATCAAATTTACATCCAGAATGGGCATGAATCTGATTTATATGGATTTAAATACAATTAACCATCCCCCTAACCAGATATTGAGGGCTCCTTGCCCAACCTCCCTCGATGTTCAAACTACGCTTAGGTGATGTCATGTCAGCATGGTTTACGACAGGTTGACCCAGAGGTGAACCTGCTATGAGGTTCTTCCAGGGTGGAGATGCTGGCATTGGACTGGGTTAAAAACAGAAATTCTCACAACACCAGCTTAAAGTCCAACAGGTTTATTTGTAGTGAACATCCCAAGCTTTCAGAACACACTGTTCTTTTGCCAGGTGGGTAGGAGTTCCAAACACAAACAGGCAACAAAGACAGAAACTCAATTTACGCGCATAATGGTTGGAATGTGAGTCTTTATATCTAATCAATTCTTAAAGGTACAGGTAATGCGAGTGGAGACAGCTTTAGGAACAAGTTAAAAGGATGTGTATTGTTCCCAGACCGAAAAGTTAATGAGATTTTGCAAGTCTAGGCAAGTTGTGGGGGTTACAGACAGTGTGACATGAACCCAAGATCCCAGTTGAGGCCGTCAACTGAGGCAGTGTGGGACTTGGCTATCAGTCTCTGCTCAGCGACTTTGCGCTGTCATGTGTTGTGAAGGCCACCTTGGAGAATGCTTACTCGAAGATCAGAAGCCAAATGCCCGTAACTGCTGAAGTTTCACCAACAGGAAGAGAACAGTCCTGCCTGGTGATTGTTGAGCGATGTTCATTCATCCGTTGTCATAGCGTTTGCATGGTCTCCCCAATCTACCAAGCCTCAGGATATTCTTTCCTGCAGCGTATTAGGTAGACAATGTTGGCTGAGTTGCAAGACTATGTACTATGTACTTGGTGGATGGTGTTCTCACTTGAGATGATGACAACAATGTCGATGATCCGGCATGTCTTTCAGAGATTGCTGTGGTTTTGTGGTCATTATTCTCCTGAAGGTTGGGTTGGGTAGTTTGCTGTGGACAATGGTCCATTTGAAGTTATGCGGTTATTTGAAGGCAAGAAGTGGGGGTGTGGGGATGGCCTTGGCGAAATGTTCGTCTTTATCAATGACACGTTGAAGATTCCGGAGAAGATGTCGTAGCTTCTCCGCTCTGGGGAAGTACTGGACAACGATCTGTACTCTCTCCACCATGTCCTGTGTTTGTCTTTGAGGAGGTCTGTGAGGTTTTTGGCTATGGAGCGTTGGAATAGTAAATCAATGAGTCGAATGTCATACTCTGTTCTTATGAGGGCATCTTTCAGCGTCAGGAGGTGTCTGTTGCGATCTTCCTCTTCTGAGCAGATCCTGTGTATACAGACGGTTTATCCATAGGGGATGACTTCTTTAACGTGTTTAGGGTGGAAGCTGAAGAAGTGAAGCATCGTGAGGTTATCCGTGGGCTTGTGGTACAGTAAAGTGGTGAGGTGACCATCCTTAATGGAGATGTGTATGTCCAAGAATGTAACGGATTCCGGAGAGTAGCCCATGGTGAGTCTGTTGGCGGGATGAAACTTTTTGATGTCATCATATAGTTGTTTCAGTGATTGTTTCACCATGAATCCAGAGGAAGAAAACGTTATTGAAGTATCTAGTATATAGCATTGGTTGAAGGTCCTGTGTGATGAAGAGGTCTTGTTTGAATCTGTGCATGAAGAGTACAATACAATACACATCCTTTTAACCTGTGTTTAATGCTCTTGTGACTCACATTGTTTGTACCTTTAAGAATTGATTAGCTGTAAAGACTCACATTTCAGACATTATGCATAAATTGAGTTTGTGTCTTTGTGCCCTATTTGTGATCAAAACTCCCACCCACCTGACAAAGGAACAGTGTATTCTGAAAGCTGGCGGCGTTTTCTATATATAAATCTGTTGGACTTTAAGCTGGTGTTGTGAGACTTCTTTTGGGGCATAAAGGTGAGTATAGTCCCTGGGGAAGAGGGACTTGGCCTGGCAACAGCCCTGGCATCACCCATTGGCACAGGTTGGCACTTCCAGGAGGAAAAAGGGTGTGGTATTGGATTCGATTGAAGGCTCTGATTGGAGTAGTGCAGGAGGGAGGTTTGTGGGGAGACATTGAGACTTCCATGGTAGGCTGAGGAGGAAATTTTTTGCTGTTCTGATAAGGGCATCCTTTGAAGATGGTGCCCTGATCTCAGTGCTGCTGCGTTGTGCCAACGTGTTGAGGCTCTGTTCCCTCTACATAATGCCGTGAAACCTGCCCTCTTGTTTTATTTTGGTAAAATGTCACAAAGTCTTAAGAGCAAACTGACTGGTTTTCTTTAAGAGAAATGCACCAGGAATAACACTACCATTTCTTGGTAAAGTTGTGTCATTTTGGGTGAGAAAACTGGTTTTGATTCCCACCAATATGTCTGGTGTAAATCAGGAGTGGAATTTTTCCAATAAGGATGAGAGAAAGAGGGTGATCCGTGTTGGTGTCTCAGGCATGCTCCACATCACAATCTTTCAACACTGGAGAATGAAAATATGTCCATCCGAATTACAGCATCAGATATGTGACTCGCAGCAGTGCATCATTAAGGAGGGGGAGCTGCATTTAGACACTTCTACTGCAGCCAGTCAGTCAACCCAGGAAGATGACACCATGCACAGTAACCTCCATGCTTCATCAGGGGAGAGCTGAGACGGCTGCCGGATCCCATGGAAGAGAAATGGGCCACCTTGTTCCCCATGGAATGATCAAACACTTGGGGTTGGGCTGGCAATGCAGCCTGGGAAGTGGTGGCAGCGGCAGTCTGTGCCACACACCGACACGGAGGACTAACGCCCAATACCACAAGAAAATGAATGATCTTATTTGGGCAGCAAGAGTGAGTGTCCATCACATCCCACCATCAGTCCCTACTGTCATGTCTGAAATGTCCACATCGAACCACTTGCTGACACCTCGCAGTCCAGCACTGACCCCCTAGCACCTTCCTCCAACCCTTCTGGCATCCCTCTGTCACTCCTTGCCAAAGCATAGGCCCGATATACACCATCCAATTGACCCCGACACCAACATCTTGATGCCCACGGAGAATTTCCCAGCCATCAGGCTTTCAATCCCCGCTTTTGGCTCCAAGGAGAAGATGGATCATAACAGGAGGAAACAAGAGAAGACAGTGATGAAGTTCCAGAACTGAGTCTCCTGACTTCCCAGGTGCCACGGAGCTCTTAGGGAGGCTGAGGAGAAAACTGTGACCGCCAGACAGGTTAGCACATGCCACGGAAGTGAGGAGATATAAAACCTTCATTCACATGACCTTTCCCAAGTAAATTGCAACTGCTCAGATACCTGTACCTTCCTTGCACTAAACTGTGTGTCTTCTTTTGCAGGAGATGAACCCCATGAGGCTGGGTCTTCAGGAGTTGGCGCATGTCCCTGCTGTGACCCGTTGCAACCCCCATCAACTCCTCTGAGGAAAGCTCTGAGGGAGGCACTGAACAGTCGACACAGATATCGCCTACATGACCCACCAGCACAGGTACAGTCACTTTGGTTAGCAGTGAGGCTTCTGGGTCACTTTCTGCTGTGCACAATGATGCACAAAGATGTATATCAGGTGGAGGTGGGAACGTCAAGGGCCCGGGCAGGTAGAAGCACCCCCCCCCACCGATGCCAAGCCACTAGTATCAGTTCTCAGAACAGCTGCTGGAGGTGCAGAGGTAGAACTGCAGATTGCAGGTAGGTCTGTCAGCAAAGGTTCTTGCAATTGCAAGCCTGCCTGGAGGAGATCACCAACATTCAAGTTTAGGAGATAATACCAGCATTTTGTGGCACCCAGGAGAATACTGCAAGGGTGGAGGTACATTGGAAAGCCTGGGGCAAGATATGGTAGCCACGGATGGCAGAGCCCAAGTCTCTGAGGACCATAACAGAGGGCCTTGGGAGCACACTAGAGACACAGAGAGTTATGGCTGCAGGATTTGAGGGCAGGAAGGTTCACACGCCATGGTACAGATGTGGCATAACGGCACAATGGTTAGCATTTGCTGAGGACTCAGGGACCTGTTTTCAATTCTCAGCTTGGGTCATTATGTATGCGGAGTTTGCATATTCTCCTCGTGTCTGTGTGGGTTTCCTCCAGATGCTCTGGTTTCCTCCCACAATCCAAAAATGTGCAGGTTAGGTTGATTGGCCATGGCAAATTGCTTCTTAGTGCTTGAGGACCTTTAAGGTAAATATGTGGGAATATGGGAATAGGGGTGGGTAGGATTGTGATTGGTGCAGACTCCATGGGCTGAATGGTCTTTTTCTGCACTGTAGTTACTTTATGATTCTATGATTCTAGATGAAGATGCAGAGCCGGGTGAAGCAGAGACATCTGAAGCTCAATCCAGTTCCCGTTTCATCTCAGGAGGTGTCCCAGAAACCCACAGACATCGTGAGGAAAGAGAAAGGGCTGGGAGCCATGCTGGGTTCTTCCACGCAGGAGGACAGAGTGGTACACTGAACAGGATGGCACAGCTATATCCGCTCATGTGATGAGTAGCCATTATAATATAAAATCTCTATAGTGCAGAAGGAGGCCATCTGACCCATCAAGTCTGCACTGACTCTCTAACAATGTATCATACCCAGGTCCTTCCTTCATCCTAAACCTATAACTCTATACATTTACCATGGCTAATCCAGCTAACCTAAACATCTTTGGCCTGTGGGAGGAAGCCGGAGCATACAGAAGAAACCCACACAGGCACTTTATAGGGAGTACTGCGGAATTCATGCTGTGTGAGGAGCCATGTTTACACTTACAGAGCTCCTATGATTTGAGCAACAATTATCAAGCCTGGTTCTTGTGACTGTTAGTAGTATCTGTGATGGAATGTCAGCCTAGAGCCCATTTAACAGACACACAATAAGAAGTCTCACAACATCAGGTTAAATTCCAACAGGTTTATTTGGTAGTAAACGCTGCTGGCTTTCGGGGTTTGCCGCAAACCCTGAACGCTAATTATGTTTACTACCAAATAAACCTTTTGGACTTTAACCTGGTATCGTGAGACTTCTTACTGTGTTTACCCTAGTCTAATGCTGTCATCT
The DNA here is from genome assembly GCA_024679065.1 of Sphyrna mokarran. Taxonomy (NCBI): domain Eukaryota; kingdom Metazoa; phylum Chordata; class Chondrichthyes; order Carcharhiniformes; family Carcharhinidae; genus Sphyrna; species Sphyrna mokarran. The sequence goes on along the minus strand of JAGIQG010000010.1, from coordinate 40,768,759 downwards.
CCACAGCAAACACATGTCAGGGCAACTAAGTGGCATGAATGGCGTTGAGACTTGACCTCATATATAACCCGTCAGGCTGTCCAGCAGGGGAAATCAGCACAACATGAGCCCAATGTAAGCAGCGATCCCGATCTGAGGATCCCCACACCAGGATTATCCTCCTAAATCCCTGCACACCATGCAACCTTCCCATCCTGCACCCTGACAGTGACGGACACCTCCCCTTGCACCTCAGGGGTTAGTATTCTCTGCTATTCACCTCCTTGCTCCCCTTTGCTACTGCTGTGTCTGAGTCACTCTTTCATGGAATAGTAGTGATTCGCTGCGGAATGACATCTCGCCAGAAAGGTGGGAAGCTTGGCTAGGCTCACTAATAATACTAAAATCCAGTCACATTTGTGCTAATTATCTAAGCACCCATTTTGGGTGCAAATTGGTTCGCACCATTAAAAAGAGGCTGAGAAGATCACAAACCATTTGTTGCTGGGAGGAAATTGAATTTTTAGCTTTGCACGCTATTTTCCTGCTCAGCACTTTGATAGCTGGGCATAGTGAATTGGTAAAATCATGTCCTGCATATTTAAAATAAGTATTTAAATTACATATGCTAGTCTGGGTGCAATGCCTAGGAGGATTAGAACCATAGAACACTACAGCACAGAAACAGGCCTTTTGGCCTTTCTTGGCCGTGCCAAGCCACTTTTCTGCCTAGTCCCACTGATCTGCACCTGGACCATATCCCTCTAGACCCCTCTCACCCATGTATCTATCCAAGTTTTTCTTAAATGTTAAAAGTGAGCCCATATTTACCACTTCTGGCAGTTCATTCCACACACCCACCACTCTCTGTGTGAAGAACTCCCATCCTAATATTCCTTTAAACTTTTCCCCCTTCACCCTTAACCCATGTCATCAAGTTTTTTTTCTTCCCTAGAAAGAGTGGAAAAAACCTGCTTGCATTCACTCTATCTGTACTCATCATAATTTTATATACGTCTATCAAATCTCCCCTCATTCTTCTACGCTCCAGGGAGTAAAGTCCTAACCTATTCAATCTTTCAAGTGTTCCCTAACAGATACCCAATAATGAACACTGCTCGACAACCGCCAGGCAAGACAGTTTTCTTCCTGTTGGAGAACACTTCAGCGGTCACGGGCATTCGGCCTCTGATATTTAGGTAAGCGTTCTCCAAGGCAGCCTTCATGACACACGACAACGCAGAGTCACTGAGCAGAGACTGATAGCCAAGTTCCATACATGAGGACAGCCTCAACCGGGATCTTGGGTTTAGGTCACACTATCTGTAAACCCCACAACTTGCCTGATTTTGCAAAATCTCACTTACTGTCTTTCTGGAGACAGTACACATCTCTTTAACTTATGCTCACATTATCCATACCTTCAAGACTTGATTAGCTGTTAGGACTCGCAATACAATCATTGTTCTGTAAATTAAGTGTGTGCGTTTGTATGCCTTGTTTGTGAACAGAATCTCACTTATCTGACAAAGGAGCAATGTTCTGAAAACTAGTGGCTTTTGCTACCAAATAAACCAGTTGGACTTTAACCTGGTGTTGTGAAACTTCTTACTGGGGGGATTGCAACAAGGTTTTGCACCAGTGCTACATATGCTAAACCTCTCACCCATGATTCTCTGATGCTGCTCCATTCCACTGCAACTTCCACCAGCGCAACATAGCTGGAAACTCACAGCACTATAGTCCTGGAATTTCCAGTTGGTCGCATCAGTTTTTACTCTGAAATTTACTGAAAATAAACCAAATGTGTGGAAACAGATCACAGAATTTTAAGTGTGATATACAATCATCACAACTGAGATTTTTGCCATCTTTTGTGCTCACTTACAAACATCACAGCAGAAGCCATCCTGCTTGCAGAACTAGAATTTTATGGAATTGAGTTGCACTACTGTAATCCCTTTCAAAAGTAAAACCATCCTGTACACAGGGTAGCATTCTGCTCTACTGAATCTGTTCATTTGCACTGACATTGGTGGAATCACTTGTATAAAATGGATGTACGTAGCTGGGTGACTTAAAAACTCCTTTGCAGACTTTAAAAAGACAGTGCAGCCTAATCTTTGCAACAGGCTGAGGATCAGTGCTTGACTCTTTCAATTCACTCTCCAATAACTTTGCTGCATATATTAACAATATTTTAATTGCACTTAGACAGAATTACGATTTTCGAGGTACCATCTGGAGCCATAGAAGAAACAGGCCTGGTATCGAGCCAGGGGAGGAGAAGGCAGAATGCCATTTATTCAAACCCACTAGGTCTCTCTGAGACTGAAATACAGATCCCTAGGGAGGGATTTTCTGTCAGTGGCGGAGGTGGCTCACTGTTTGTTGGTGGCAGGATCTTCTGGTCCAGCCAATGTCTATGATCTTTGTGTTGTTTACCAGTCATATCACCAGGAAACCCACTGTTACACCGGGGGGGGGGGGGGGGGGGGGGGGGGGGGGGGGGGGGGGGGGGGGGTTTGTGATGGTCATTACTGATGGGATCTTAAGGACCCCTTTTTGGAAACTATTTAGTCACTTCAAACTATTTGTTGTACTACATGGGGGAAGGAGGCCAGGGAACTGACTACCAACGTCATTGTGCGTTCCTGCAAACAAAAATTCTGTTGAAAAGCACTCAACAATCTCAGTGGAGCTGAGAAGGTAACATACTGAACCACTCCCATGCTGTTTTGTTCTTTGATCTTTGTTCTTTGTTCGCTCTTCCTCATGATGTAGAGATGCCAGCGTTGAATTGGAGTAAACACACAGTAAGAAGTCTGACAACACTAGGTTTAAATCCAACCAATTTATTTGATAGTAAATTCACAAGCTTTCGACCCTCTGGTCTTCATCAGGTGAACCTTCGTCATCTCGTTCACCTGATGAAGACCAGAGGGTCGAAAGCTGTGCTACAAAATTAAGCACAGCCTTGTTGCAGCAGAGCCCAGAGCTGATCTACTATCACCCTGAGATGAAGCACAGTCCTTTTAGACAGTAGTGCTTGTGTGTTTGGAAGGTGCTGCCTAAGAAACCTTGGTGAATTCCTGTAGTGCATCTTGTAGATGGTACACGCAACTGCCACTGTTCATTGGTGGTGGAGGGATTGGATGGCCCCGATCCTCCCATCACACTGCATTGGTCTTTTAGCACAGTGGGCCAGGAGAACTCTGTGGCAGCCAATTCGTAGAGTTTTTGTGAGTATTCATGCCGCACTTGTGTCTCTCAGCGCCGGATTTCTGGTGGTGTCTACTCCACGCTGAAAATCAAGGAGGTGATGCACAGACCATTTAAATGGTCATTTTAATGTTATTTGAATATCAATAATGAGCCTGGGATTGAAGTCTCCAGGTCAGCTAATGTCTCTCACCCTGCCAGTGTTTCACTCCAGTGGAGATTACACTAGCTTCAGCCTTCACCCAAATTCAACACTTACAATTTGGGAAAATTCTGCCCAATGATTGTGGAAGGGGTAACAATCAAGCAGGCTGCTTTGTTCACATTGCTGTCAAGCTTCTTGTTGGAGTTGCATTCATCCAGGCAAGTGGAATAATTTCCACTACACTCCTGATTTGTGCCTTGTAAATGGTGGACAATTTATGGGCAATCAGAAGGAAGTTACTTGCCCCAAGATTTCTAGCTTTTGACCTGCTGGAGTAGCCACCAGATTTATTTGGCTACTCCAATTCAGTTTCTCGATCAATAGTAATCCCCAGGATGTTAATAGTGGGGAATTCAGGAATAATAATGCCATTGAATGTCAAAGGGTGATGGTCAGGTTCTCTCTTTTTGGAGATGGTCATTGTCTGGTGCTTGTGAGTCATGAATGTCCCTACAACCTTGAAGGTCCCTCATCCTACATCATGGCAGTGGCTGACTTGTCCTTTTGCACCCTGGACATTTGTGCTGACCAGTACTCACCTTCTCACTTGCCATTGCAATCTATGGCACCTCAACCATACTTCACGAGGCCAGTAGTGATTTGCGCCTATGCAACTTCGCATTGAAAAGCTGGGGACATTCCCGGAGCAGGGATTGTGGGGTAAGAAAGGGAGGGAACTGCATGCGAAATGAGACTGAAATCAAGTCAATCTCATGTTGAGCAGCCTTTCATCCTTTTTGGGTGCGATCAGGTTTAGGCGTACAGAAAAGGACCGGGAAGATTGGAAACCATTTGGCGCCAGGCACAAAACCCATCTTAAGGCTCCCAGAAAATGTTCCGAAATTAGCGTGATCTGCGCCAGGCACAACAAGGCCAAAAAAAATCACGGCCATGATTGTAGTAAGTGCAGTAACTCCTGTACATATTAATACACAGTGAGAAATATTGTTTCTTGCACATTATACAGGCAAAGTATACCGTTCATACAGAAGTAAACAAGAGAGTGCAGAATGTAATGTTACATCATTGCTAGATATAGAGAAAGATCAACTTATTGCAAGGTGGATCCATTCAAAAGGCTGATGGCAGAAGCTGCTCTTGAGTCGGTTCTATGTGACCTCAGGCTGTGAGAAAGCCCTCATTGAAGAAGGAATGCAGTATGATTTCTGGGTGTATCCATCCGGATTTCTGGTGCAAACTAGCCTCCAGGAATGTCATGCAGTTCAGAAAGAATAAAAGACCTCCTAACTTCCATGTGATTTGACATTATCAATATAATACATAAAGACCTGTAGCTGCACGGTCAATGCACTAAAATAGGGAGGAAATCTATCTTCTATTGATTCTATAACCCTTTCTCCAATTCAAGTTCCTACCCAGTGAACCTCTAAATCCGAAACAGAGCCTGTGAAAACACATTAATATTAATAACAGAATCAGACGAGAGGCCGTTATCAAGAACAGATGGCCAACCAACGAGTTTGCTTGTAACTACGATGTATTTGAAAAAAGAAGTCAAGTACATCAGTGAATAATTTTATTCAGATTTAGCAGAACATGTAAGCTTAAGGTTTGATTTTAAGTCTGCTTGCCCAGTTGGAACAGATGGCTAAAAGACAGACGGTTGCTTTCCAAATGTATTCGTTCATTGCCTTTTTAACCATGTTTTTTCTAGTGGTGAGCAATGTGGCTGCCAGAGGCAGGTAAGCCTCATTGATATTCAAAACTCAGGGTCCAATAATGCAGGGTACACTCCAGTCCCCGCACATCAGAATTGCACTCCAAGTTGAAATCAGAAAATGTCATTTTGACAGATTACCATCAGAAGAAGAGAAAAAAAAATGATGTGCTGTTGGAAACTTTTGAAGAGTTTAAAATATCAGTTCTGAATATATCCACTTCGAACTTTACCATTACATTTATCCACTAACTAAGACCTTTGAATCTGCAAAGCAGCGGTATAATGGTAGCTTTGGGAGATATGTACAGCATTGCATCAGCATTCATTTGGATCAGACAGCTCAGTCCTCCCATTCAATGAAAATTGAAATAAAATGTCCTTCCTGATCTCACAGAAATGCAAGAAGCATGTTATTTGTAAAATTTCAAATCTAATATAAGTTCTCATTGTGATCCCTGATTTAAATGAAGTTGGGAGTATTCATCTAAAGGTAAGATTGCTCTTATATTTTCTAGTTTTTGAGGGCTTATAAAAATATATATGCCTCCACTGGTCTAAACATGACCAGGTAGCACATTGTGATCAAATGAAGCCTTTCAATCTTAAATCCAAGTGTGAGTTCAGAATAAGCTGATGGGTATCTGCCATGAGTATCAAGATCCTCAATGGAACAATCATTGACAGCAATCTGAAACTAGCCCCTGAAATCTATATGATTCTGCGGCCGAAATTTTACCTGTATGCCCGCCAAGTAGAATGACATTCTTTGTTGGCCTCAGGTTGGATTTTACAAGCCATGCCTGATCGAGATCATAAAATATCGGCCTGTAACTCAGTGGTTCATTTATGCCATTTCTCTCTTAATTAATGTTGCCATGTAAGTGAAATTAGGCATTTCCTGTTGAGATTTGAGAATGCTCCACCATTCAATATAGCTGGGCTGCCTCAATTCCACTTTCCTGCCCACTCCTCAAATCCCTTGATATTCTGAGACATTAAAAACCTAGCACCTGACCTTGAAAATACTCAATGATATGGCATCAATAATGCTCTAGAGAACACAATTTCAAAGATTCTCAACGTTTTGAATGAAGAAATTGCTCCTCATCTCAGCTGTAAATAAGTAAATCCTTATTCTGAGACTGCACCTTAGTGTTCATAATTCCCCTGTGTGATGTTAGTACACCTTTAAGAAAGTAATGTCTGCAGCTTTGGTATTTCTCAGTTCATCGCCTTAGCTGATGTCATTGTGGCTCTGGCTTGTCTGTAGATATCCTTTTACTGCTGTTCAACAGCTGAAATGGAGTCTATTTACTTTAACTCTGGGTTGTTTTTTGATGTTGCATTGTTAGGATGATAGTCATGTGTTTTTGGATAGTTTTCTTTTCCTTTCTAGTGAGTTTAAGATTTCATTTTCTGTTTGGCTGCATTTAGAGTTTAGTTTTAGAAGGGTCACCAAGCCGAACACTCTCTTTCTCTTTCAGTTTTGGAAATTCTGCTGGTCGTCTGAAAGCGAGGTCTTGCTTTTCTGAAAGGGGGAATCAGCTTTGGTGACTTGCCTAGCGTCCTAGGTGTTTTGGGAAGCTGTTCTGATTTCAAAATGTTCTGAGTCTATCCAGAGAACTGCAGACATCATTCAAAGAACTCAACTCCAGTATTACATAAGCATTAGTCTATGCTGTGTTGAAGGGTTTTGTCTATGGTAAGAGTTTTGTTTGACTGCGACAACTACTATATTCATTAAGAAATATACATTCTCTTGTTTGCTTTGTGTTGTTTGTAATTGAAAGAAGTTATTGCTAATACTCTTACTACACATGGTAATAATATTTTTAAATATACTTTGTTGGATTAAAGATCTCTCTTGGGTCATTTGAATCATGCCTGAAATGAAACATATCATGCTTACCTTAACCAATTTCAAAATATAAAGCTTATGACTCAAGCGGGCTCCATAAAATACTTTGGGAGTTTTTGCTCTGAACCATAACACCTAAAAGGGGAAACAACCTCTCAGAACTTATTCCATAAAGCACCTTGAACATCTTGCATGTGTCAATGGCAGCTTTTTTTATTCCAGAGATTCTGGACACAATTTACCCAGACTCTTATCACAGGATAATTCTTTCAAGATTTAATGGATGTTTGCTGTACTGCATATTTTTCTTTAGATACTGAGACCAAAAGTGTGCACAACATTGCTGATGTGATCTCACCAAACCCCTGTACAATTTTGCAATGCTTCCTTGTTCTTTTTACCCCACTCCCTTTATGATAAAGGCCAAAGTTTGCCTTCCTAAATTGTTTGTTGCAACCTGCTACATACCTTTTTGTTCCTCTTGTACCTATCTCTCTGAAAACCACATTTAGAATTTTCACTTCTTTTAAAAGAATGTTTTACTTTCCATTCCCTTTGCACAAAATGAACAACTTTATGTTTTCCCACATCTGAACCGTGAGGTTCAGCAGCTCTCAAATTTTACACCAGATGCATGGAGGTGAGAACTGTGAGATGGAGGTGGAGTGAGTTTTTGAAAATAGGTAACATTGTTATGAAAGCCAAGCTTACCTTGGCATTGAGAGCAGAGGACCGTGTTGGAAACCAGCAGGGAGAGAGGTAAGTCACTTAAATTTGTTTTTCATTAACTTAAAATGTCATTATCAGGTCCAGCATGGAATTTTGTGGGCTCGATAGGATCTTTCATCCTGCCAGGAGTATTTTATTCTGGTGGGGTTTAGAGTGGTTCCCCACTTGTGGGAGACTAGCAGGAGACTCCACCAGAATGAAGGGAGGACAATTGGGACCCCCTCCACCCCCGCAGAGTGTTGGGCAGTGGGGATAGTACTCCCAGGTGCGGGTACCCTGGCAGTGCCCAAGGAGCAAGGTCCTGCCATTGGCCAGTGGATATTACTGGATATCAGGCAGTGCCAAGGGGGTGGTCTTAGGGGGCAGAACCTATTTGTGGGCAGGGCTAAAGAGACAATTGGTGGAGTGGGGAGGGGGGGTCCTGATCCTGCTGCCACTCTGAATTAGGATTAGTTGGGGCTGGAGGGAAGCCACAAATTGAGGCGAGACTTGGAGGCTTGGTCTGCTGGGGGATCTGCCTCTTGTGGGGGGCCTGCCTTCTGCGATGGGTCACGGGGGTGGGGGGGGAGAGTCTGCCAGGGCTGGGAGATTGCCACTGCTGGGGAGGAGGCAAGCTGGAGATCAGGATCCTCCGGGATGGAGATTCGAATATAGCCCGGGTATGTTTCTGGATGCTGCGATCAAGCTGTAGGGGAGGCAGTGCTGCTAGGGTCCTGGGCAATTGAGCTGGCCAGCAAACTGCAATCTTACAGATCAGACCACTGCATATGCCCAGAGTTCTAGAATTGTCAGACTCTGGTTTGAACAGGACTGGCCCCCTGAGCTTTTAATAAGATTCCCAATTGTGATCCCAGGCTGTGCATTACAGAGTGTAGAGATTTGAGTCTGAAGCTACACTTAAACAACAGTTGTGAGTTACACAAGTTTTCTCGCCAATCCAACATTTTTGGGAGAATCAGCCCCTCCTCCCCCTCCCACGTAGTCTCTAAACAAGATAAGAGCTCTGGGGAGAAGATTTTAAATGAAAGGGCAACTGAATGTTGGTGATGTCATGTTATTGGCTGTTGGGGAGTAGGTACCCCTACTGATCAGTGGTGATCTGCTTAGTTCGGCTGAAAATCTGAAGTTGCACTTGTAACTTGGTACTTGGCTGTAAATTTGTGAAAATAGAGGCAGGGAATTTCAGAAGATGGGATTAAAACTCTGTGAGATGGGCTGTAGTTGATGCTACTTGAGTTGGAGTGACATTTGGAGAATGATTCCTAGATTGGATTCTTGGAAGTGAAGACTTGAATCCCTCTTGAGAACAACAGAGTTTCAGTGAGATTGGTTGACTCATAGTGATATTGACATCTGGGTGCATTGTTGAGAAATCCACAGGCTTTATCTTGGTCACATCTGCAGTTTGATGCGCTTAACTGTTAAATTACAGGTAAATAATTCATACTTGCCCTGAATGCTACTGTACAAGATAAATATTGGGCAGGATTTTCCCAAAATTGCAGAGAGCTGGAGCAGGGGAGAAAAGCTTGCTGAATCTCATTAGTTTCACATCTGCATTTTCTAGCCAGATCAAACAGCAATTTCAAGTGTTGGTGAGGATCACTCAGCAGCCAGCTGGGGTGTGGGTGGGGGACGAAACTCAGTGGCAAAGCTGTGATTCAGAGATCGGAAAGGGTGCGCCACTCACAAAGTTTACTGAAAGCACCTCCCCCTCGCTCCCCGTCCAGGACATCAGGACTCTCCCCCCCACCTCTGAACATTGGGAAACACCTGCAGACAATTGGAACCCCTGCAGACTTGAGGATCACCCCCAACTCTTACTTATTGAGGGACAAGTTCCACCAGCAATGAAAGGTTAGAGTAACACCCAGCACCTCACAAGCATCAAGGTGACCTGACACAACCCCTCCCACCAACCCCCACAACCTTTCCTCTGAAATTAGGCAACTCCTCCTGATCATCATCTCCTACTGCCAACACAAGCACAAGACTCATTGTCTTCCATCGACCTTTCCCAAACACAACGAAACCCCTCCTTCACCCTCATAATGTGGCAACACAGAGGTCCTCCTGCAGCAATATCCCTCATCATCCAAGGGCTGTACTCAACTCCACACCTCTAGCATGTTCATTGTAGCTGGTTTTTGATTTTGAAAACTGCTAGTGATTTCGACTGGTATGATATCATGATGGTAGGGAGGAATGTCTAATACCCCCAGAAGCAATGGTGTTAAGTTGCTTAATAATATTAAAACCCACTTAAAATTATGGAAGTCAGCTACAAGCCGTTTTTGAGCACGAACCTGATTATGTTGTGGTGGTTGAGTGGCTGGAATTTGGGAGTGGGGAGGAGTGTGGTGAGTTAAGTACAAGGGGAGGGGGACAAGGCAGATCCCATGCTGCGATCTTGCCACTGCAAATCTAATTATGGACCTCTCGCAAGCATTAGTAGCCATAATGGGATTTGTGCCAGCACAGAACAGGTCCTGCGAATCATACCCATTGTAAATTGTTTCAACTTTCAAACTTTATCTATTTAAACAAAAGACTAAAGGACCAGAAACAGAGCTTAGCAACAACTTGGAGGTCTGGACTAGGCTTATAAAATTAATTGTGGACTCATCCTGAATTTTGAATCGACAAACAAATACAAGTTATTATACTTGCTGAACTTGAAGTTGATAACATTTCCATGCTGAGTTTTATAAAATTGATAGAAAAGCTGGATGGCTTTGTCAATTTATCCCTGAGTGATTAGTAATAATTAACCAAGACTAGCTTGGTCACATTGGCAGAAACATTGAAGTTAATGTTAAAAGCAGGTTTTAAAAAATAGACATTATTGAGTTAATAGCACAACATTGAAATTGGAAAAGGAAAAAGTTGAACTGATTGGAATTCAGTTGCAAATGAAACAGCTTAAAAAGAAGAATAAATGAAAAGGTGTATATTGGAAAAAGAGAGCAAAAGAAATGGAAATGTGAAATTTCAACATGAACTCCAGAGGGAGGAAGAAATTAAACAGTGTGAATTGGCTAAATACCAGCATGGTAACACAGCGGTTAGCACTGCTGTTTCACAGCTCCAGGGACCTGGTTTTGATTCTCAGCTTGAAATCTATCTGTGTGGAGTTTGCATATTCTCCTCATGTCTGTGTGGGTTTCCTCTGAGTGCTCCGGTTTCCTCCCACAACTTTTGAGCACGAACCTGATTATGTTGTGGTGGGTGGGTGGCTGGAGTACTTTTTAAGCTGTTTCATTTGCAACTGAATTCCAATCAGTTCAACTTTTTCCTTTTCCAATTCCAATGTTGTGCTATTAACTCAATAATGTCTAATTTTTTAAACCTGCTTTTAACACTAACTTCAATATTTCTGCCAATGTGACCAAGCTAGTCTTGGTTAATTATTACTAATCACTCAGGGATAAATTGACAAAGCCATCCAGCTTTTCAATCAATTTTATAAGTTGTGATTGGCCATGCTAAAATTGCCTCTTTGTATCCTGAGACGCGTAGGTTAGAGGGATTAGCAGGTAATTGTGTAGGGATATGGAAATAAGGCCTGGGTGGGATTGTGGTCGATGCAGACTTGATGGACCACATGGTCTCTTTCTGCACGATAGGGTTTCTACGATTTCTATGAAAAGCTTCGGTTAATAGTTTAAGAGAAGCTGTTCCAGTCAATAAAAATAATAGGGAGGAGGAAAAAAATTATGTTTTAAAAAACTAGTATGTTGTTATTTCAAATTGTTCAAAGCTGAATGGTAACCCGATGGCAGTAATAAGGAGACCTAAGAAGTCTTCAGAAAAAAAAACTGTATCTGAAAAGGAAATGGATGCTAAAACAATGTCAATGGTACAAGTGAAAAGTGTTCTCTCAGAACCTACCTGAGAAATGCAGCTCAGTTTAGGCTAAGTCAATTTTTCTTGAATACTCCAAAGGGAGAAAGATTGTTGAAGGTTCAAGAGGTTTTTATTTTCTCAAAAGGAGGATGATTCCTTTACTCCTCCAACAGAAGAAGTAAACAAATTAGTATCTTGAGGGACAGTCAGATCAGTGGTAGTGGCGATGATCCAATTTGTGTTTCAGGTGGTTTGATAAAGGGAAAAGTACTAGTAAGCGATCTTTGTGGAGCATATTAAAAAGTTTCATCATGTAAAGAATCAAAGTGGTTTAATAAACCGGATTATTACAATGGAATTTATTCCTAGTTGAGCTACAGAAGGGCTAGATATTATACTGGCTAATGATCTGCCAGGTTTAAATTTTTACCATCTCCAAGAATTTGGATTGAACTAGCTGAGGTGAGGGAAACAGGGATTGTGCAGAAGGAACATCCTGCACTGACCTCTGATTAACAGTCGCTGACAACACCCGGTTTAAGTCCAACCAGTTTACTTGATAGTAATCCAACAAGCTTTCGGAAATGGTGTTCTAACACTGGCAACTCTACATCATAACAGTAGCTGAGCCCAGAATTTGTAAGGTTCGATAGGATGAAGTGAAACACCCACCAACTCAGGACCAAGAAAACTTAGTATCAGAGGTGCGAGAATGTCAGTAGCAGTGTGAGCAAGTAGGCTGTTTAACAAAAAACTGATCAGTGTAGAGAGTCAGCTCTCATGTACTAAGATGAGTTTGCTAATGAGAAACAAAAATTGATGAGAACAATTGAGTTTTGGTCATAGGGAGTAGAACAGTTGAATAAGGACCTGAAACAACAAAAAGATACATTTGTAGAAGCAAATTCATCAAAGATAAATCTTCACTTAAAACTTGATGAACCTCAAGTATCACAATCTCTATTAATTATCACGGAGAATGTCTTGCACTAGAAAATGAAGTGCTGATGAATCAGATCGTTTGGCTGAATACAGAATTAGTAACCAAAACTGAAGAACTGTTGAAACTTCATTATGAAAAGTGTAATAACATGCTTGAATTTCAATGCAATCTGGAGTGCCGGAATTTTACTACCACATCTGGCCCAGAATCAGGGTGGATGAGGCTCACGGAACAGCATTTCCCTTTGGCCTTCTTATAAGCCTCGGGTGGGTGAAGTGGTAAAATTCCGGCAGGTATGTCCGACATAGAGGAGCAAATCCAGAAGGTGAGAGAAAATAAGGAAATTCGAAGCAACAAATAGAAGATCTAACAAGTGAATTGAACAAGTGTAAGGAACACTCAGTAACTATGGAAGAGAGATTCTGAAATGAACTGAAATTACCTGAATAGTTATATCAAAGTTTGATGACTTTGAAACAAATGCAACTGATCTGACCAGCGCAATTCCTGCGCTAAATGAAAAGGTGAATATGCTTGTCAAAGAATTGGAAAATAAGACAGCAAAAAATATATGGGTGCTAAAAGTATACCACTGTGAATGCTGGAATCTCAAACAGGAACTAAAAGCCCTGGAAAATGTGAGCAGGTCTGGCAGCATCTGTGAAGAAAGAATAGAGCTAGAAGTGGAAATGAGGATTTTATTTTTTGAAATATCATTGGGAAGAATATGAATGTGTGCAGAAGGCTGCAGAACATTTCTTAGATAAACCAAAAAAAAACTTGAGCAAAAAGGAGAGAACCCCCTCAGTGCCACATTTCTTCACTTGGTGTTGATGAAAACAAGGAAAAGAGGAAATGTGTTAAGGTTAAAGTGGGTGAAGAAGATAATCTTGATGCTGGTTGACAATTTGACATACACAGTTTCCATAGAAGACTTAAGTATCCATTGAAGGCCATTAACATGAAGGAAGATTAAGAAAAATAAACATGTTTTACTCTTTCAAAGTTGAACAACCTATACAAAAGTCAATTGTAGCACATATCATGGCTAACAAGCATCCATATGATAGAACAAGAAGACTGACTAAGTATTGGTTTATCTTCACACAGCAAGATAGACAACCCTAATAAAAGCTAGAGTCAAACTGGTCAAAAAGTTTCTGAAGAAAATTGGAATGTATTTTCACAAGTTTTGATTGACCATTAGAACATTATATCCAAAAACCACATCTTTGTTTGATTTTAAAGAAAAGAGGGCATGGGAGAAAAAACAGATCCTGAAGCCTAAATTCTGCAAATTCTTATTACATCTACTGGCTTTTGTGCTGAATAAATCTTGTAACTTTAAAATTTGATAGGTATAATTGTAAAGTAAAATGAAAAAAAATTACCTGAATAGTTATAAAAAGGTATTTGTGAGAGGTTTACTCTAATTACTTCTTGTGAGGAAATTGTAAAGCAACCTTCACTGTAGTGAAGCTTTCTTTCTTCAAAGAAAGGGTATAAGATATTGTGAAAATCAAGCTTACCTTGGCATTGAGAGTGGAGATCAGGAAGTTCAACTTCTGATGGGACTCAGAGTTTTTGAGCTACACAGACTGGGATTGGGCTACAAATAAGTAAATCCATATTCTTTAACACTTTGAGTTCAGTGTACTTGTGTTTGAAGAAAGACTCATGTAAAAACTGGGTCAGGTGACTAGGAATAAAGCACTGTGGAAAACCAATGTCCCAGGCATGATACAGGGAGAGGGGGCTGGGAGAATTCCTGAAAGGGAGAAGAGACTGGGAAATGCCCCATAAAAGAATCCTAGAGAGGAAAGAGGAAGGGAAAGGTTCCAGATCTGTTTTTAAAAAGAGGAGAGCAGGGAAACAGTCTCCAAACAAGAAAAGAGCTACAGGGAGCAGACATTAAAAAAATAAGGCAGCCAGTGGTTGGTGACTCTGTGCTGCAGACATAGGTAGCAGTATAGGGCAGTTATGTTCTGCTCAGAGTGATGAAAGAATCTTGGGAGATGAGATTAAAACCATGCATCATGGGATGTTCTTGATGCTATCCGAGTTCAGTAATTGATGAGCACTCAGGAGAAAACCTGAAGATCCAAGAACCCAGTTGAAGTTTGGTGATTTCATGCTGCAGGCCATTGGGGCTAGGGTGCCCTTTTGGAGCAGTTGTATCTTCTCAGCATGGCTGAAGAGCTGAAGTTGTGATTCTGAGTGCACACTTGGGAATCCTGGGGAATAGAATCTTGGGAGAGGAGATTGAAACCCTGTGAGATGGGCTGATGTTGATGTCTTGTGAGCGGAACTGACTTTTGAGAAGAATTCCCAGTTAGGTCCTTGAAGGCAAAGAGGCTGTTTGACTCAGTGTTGGTGGCATCTGGTGTTAGGAATGGGTTAACCGACCTTCCAATTAAGTTTTAATTTGATGACAATTATTCAATGGGTATCATTGTATATAAAGGGTCACAGGTGGCACTATTTTGTTAGTGGAGAAGTGCTTGCATTCTAATCAGTGTTCTGTAAACTGTGCGTGCCTTTATATGCCCTGTTTCTGATCAGAACTTTCCACTCACCTGACGAAGGCACAGTATTCTGAAAGCTTGTGGGTTTACTATCAAATAAATTTGAAGTTGGATCAAAGAAATAAAAGCATTTTTGGAGGCAGAAATCTCTGAATGAATTTGCAAGGCTTTAAAGGTACAATGTATAGCCATCAAATACCATTTTTCAACAAAGAGATGTAGTATGCTACAAGGGACACAATTTTAATGAATGGAAAAGTCCATTCATAGATGGCAAAGATGGCAAAACAATTGCTTTGCAACATGGTAATCAGACTGTTAGGGTATATTTATCAAGGAAAATAGGTACAGGTTACAAACTTGCAAATTTAGAAAGAGTAGACGAACACAAATGCCATTTGATACTCATGTTACAGAACTATGAACAGCAGTTAACTGAAATAGATAAGGTACCTGTAGAGGAACACAATACTTCTGATGAACTAGAACAGGTCATTTTTTTCTGAAAGAATAGCTGCCAACAGTTGGTGCAAAGTTGACATTTGCCTGAAGGGTCCAGTCAATAGAAAGATGCAACTGCAATTAGTGGAGTAAGGAAGGCCAATGGAATGTATCGAATACAGGGGCATATGTCAAGACCATGGATTGGAACATGGAGTTCAAAAATGGAGGGCACAGAAACATAGCATCAGTTCAGGTAGCAACTCAGAGAGTAAACGTGATCAAAGGAAGAGATTGAGAACTATTGAAAGAACATCCCGTAGCAGGAGAGAAAGGTCAAGCAGTGATAGTACAGATCGTGATATCAGCCAGGATAGGGACATAGTTTGACAAGATTTCAGAATATGGTTAAGATTACAAATGCTATGAGGAGAAGGAGCAGACATGTTTGTGAGATTTTAGTGGCTTTCAATAAATCAGATTAAAAAGTTATAAAAGATGTCAAACAATTAGAATTGCATAGTTGAAGTGAATTTGGGGTATACAGAGGTACCAGATAGGGGACGAAGAGCTCTATCTCACGGATGGATTTGTACAGAAAAGGTGCATCCTGCTGGCACTTATAAGGCAAAGCGCTCACACTCTAATTAGTGTTCTGTAAACTATGTGTGCCTTTATATGCCCTGTTTCTGATCAGAACTGACGAAGGAACAGTGTTCCAAAAGCTTGTGGGTTTACCATCAAATAAACTTGTTAGCCATCAACCTGGTATTGTGGGAAGAGATGAAACAGGTAAAATTAAAGGATCATAGAACATAGAACATAGAACATTACAGCACAGAACAGGCCCTTCGGCCTTCGATGTTGCGCCGACCAATATAAAAAGCAATGCCCCTCCAAACTAAACCATTCCCTTCTCTTCCATCTACTTATCAACTAACCTCTTAAACGCCACCAAACTTGGCGCATCTACAACTGCTGCAGGCAGGGCATTCCACTCCCGAACCACCCTTTGGGTAAAGAACCTACCTCTGATATCCGTCCTATAACTATCACCCCTTAATTTAAAGCTGTGTCCCCTCGTGATAGCTTTTTCCATCCTAGGAAAAAGGCTATCACTGTCCACCCTATCTAAACCTCTAATCATCTTATATGTTTCGATCAGGTCCCCTCTTAGCCTCCTCCTTTCTTACGAAAACAACCTCAAATCCCTCAGCCTCTCTTCATAAGACCTGCCCTCCATACCAGGCAACATCCTGGTAAACCTCCTCTGTACCCTCTCCAATGCCTCCACATCTTTCTTATAATGCGGGGACCAGAACTGCACACAATACTCCAAGTGCGGCCGCACTAGAGTTTTGTACAGTTGCAACATGACGTTGCGGCTCCGCAATTCAATCCCTCTACCAATAAAAGCCAAGACTCCATATGCCTTCCTAACAACCTTCTCGACCTGACTGCCTACTTTAAGGGATCTATGCACATACACACCAAGATCCCTCTGTTCATCAAGACTACTAAGAATCCTACCATTAGCCCTATACTCTACACATTTATTATTCCTGCCATCGTGCATTACCTCACACTTTTCCACATTAAACTCCATTTGCCACCTCTCGGCCCAGCTCTGCAACTTGTCCAAGTCTCTCTGCAAACTATAACACCCCTCTTCACTATCTACCACTCCACCGACTTTAGTGTCATCTGCAAATTTACTAATCCATCCTTCAATACCCTCATCCAGATCATTTATAAAAATTGCAAACAGCAGGGGCTCCAAAACAGACCCCTGAGGTACACCACTTGTCACCGAACTCCACGATGAATATCTCCCATCAACCACCACCCTCTGTCTTCTATCTGCTAGCCAATTCCTAACCAATTAGCTAAATCACCCTCTATCCCATACATCTGCATTTTCTGCAGAAGTCTTCCATGGGCCACCTTATCAACCGCCTTACTAAAGTCCATATATACCACATCAACCGCCTTACCCCCATCCACCTCTTTAGTCACTTTTTCAAAAAACTCAATGAGGTTAGTAAGGCACGACCTACCCTTCACAAAAACCATGCTGACTATCCCCAATCAATTCATTTCTCTCTAAATAACTATAAATCCTATCCCTAATAATTCTCTCCAATACCTTGCCCACAACAGAAGTAAGACTCACTGGCCTATAATTACCTGGAAGGTCTCTCTTCCCCTTCTTAAACAATGGGACCACATTCGCTATCCTCCAGTCCTCCGGAACCACACCCGTAACCAACGACGACCTGAAGATCAGAGCAAGAGGCTCTGCAATCTCCTCTCTTGCCTCCCAGAGAATCCTAGGGTAAATCCCGTCCGGCCCAGGGGACTTATCCAACTTCAAACCCTCGAGAATATCTAGCACATCCTCCCTATCTACTTCGATAACTTCCAGTTTGCTACCCTGTACCTCAGTGTTCTCCATAACTACATTTACATCACCCTGCGTGAATACCGAAGAGAAATATTTATTCAGTACATCTCCAATCTCTTCAGGCTCCACGCACAACTTCCCACTGCTGTCTATGACTGGCCCTAATCTTGCCCTAACCAATCTTCTATTCTGAACATATCTAAAGAAAGCTTTAGGATTCTCCTTGATCCTATCAGCCAAAGTCTTCTCGTGTCCTCTTTTAGCTCTCCTCAACTCACTCTTTAGCTCCCTCCTGGCTAATCTATAGCTATCCATTGCACTAACCGAGCCTTCAAGCCTCTTCCTGACATAAGCCTCCTTTTTCCTTTTAACCAGCAAATCAACTTTTTCGTACACCAAGGTTCTCTTACTCGACCATTTCCTCCTTGCCTGACAGGGACATACTTATCAAGGACCCGCAGCAGCTGCTCCTTGAATAAGATCCACATTCCAGATGTTCCCAGTCCCTGTAGCTTCCTAGTCCAATCTATGCACCCTAATTCTCTCCTGATGGCCTCATAATTACCCTTCCCCCAGCCACAACTACTGCCCCCAGCTTCATGCCTATCCCTATCCATCACTAAGGTGAACGTAACCGAATTGTGGTCACAATTCAGAAGGGGGATGAAGTAGGGAGGAAGAAAAATGAAGAAAGACGATAAAGAATTATAAGGTAGAGAATGGTAAAAACATTCTACAAAATAGGATGAAAACAAAGGAGTTGAGGTAGGGTAGAGTAAATCATCTGAAGTTGTTGAATTCGATGCTGAGACCGGAAGGCTATAAAGTGCCTAGCTGGAAAATGAGATGCTGTTCCTCCAGGTTGCATTGAGCTTCACTGGAACACTGCAGCAGGTCAAGACAGACATGTGGGAATGGGAGCAGGATTATGTTAAAATGGCAAGCAACCAAAAGGTCAGGGTCCTGACTGCGCACAGACTGAAGATGCTCAGCAAAGTGATCACCCAGTCTACACTCGGTCTTCATGATATAGAGGAGACCATATTGGGAGCAGCAAATGCAACGCTCCAAATTGAAAGAGGTGCAAGTGAAACATTGCTTAACATGGAATTAATGTTTTGGACCTTGGATGATGAGTATAGAAGAGATAAAGAGACAGGTGTTACACCTCTGCGATTGCATGAGAAGGTGCCATGAGTGATGGGAGACTGTCTCTGTGGATTTTGACTTGGTTACATCTGCATTTATTATGTAGTATGATGTGTTCAACCTGTTAATTCATGTACCTCATACTTACCCTGAGTGTTAGAATACAAGATAGTGTGAATGGTTTTATCTTTCTGACTTTGTATAATAGTTTATTTTATTAAAAACCTGTGACAGCTTGTAACTTCATTCACTAGTACTTCAAAAAATGTTATTGATCCCTCACCAGACCTCACTAACAAATTGGGACTCAGGTCTAGAATCATAAGAGCATTGTAGAATGATTGCATCTTTGTTCAGTTAAGTCATAAGTGTGAATAGAAGATTTAGATTAAAAATGCTTTTCTCCAATTTTTGCCTGCCATTATTATTCATGTTATAGGAATTACTAGTTTTGTTACAAGGTGAGCAGAGAGATGCTAGTTGCTTGCATGTACCTTTTCTGGACAATTTCACAGCTATTTTGTTATCCATCATAAAATATAAATACCAACAGTCTCATTTACAAAATGGGAGACTCTTTTTCTCATTAAAGTAGTGAGTGGGTGGGGATGTGCGATTAGATAGATTTAAATCCAACTTGTGACCTTCCTGATACATACATACAGTCATAGAGTATAAGAGGTTTACAGCATGGAAACAAGCTGTTCGGCCCAATTTGTCCATGCCTTTTTTTTAAACCCCTAAGCTAATCCCAATTGCTCACATTTGGCCCATATCCTTCTAATCTCATCATATCCATGCAATTATCGAAATGATTTTTAAAAGACAAAATTTTACCATCTCCATTACTGCTACTGACAGCTTATTCCAGGCTCTCTCCACCCTCTACGTGAAAAAAATTTCCCCTCTGGACACCTTTGTATCTCTCCCCTCTCACTTTATACTTATGCCCTCTAGTTTTAGACTCCCCTGCCTTTGGGAAAAGATATTGACTATCTAGCTGATCATTATTTTATAGACCTCTCATTATTTTATAGACGTCTATATGATCATTCCTCAGCCTCCTACACTCCAAGGAAAAAAAATCCCAGTCTATCCAGCCTTTTCTTATAATTCAATCCATCTAGTTTCAGTAGCATCCTAGTAAATCTTTTCTGCACTCTTTTTAGTTTAATATCCTTTTTATAATAGTGACCAGAACTGCACACAGCATGCCAAGTGTAGTCTTATCAAGGTCTTGTATAACTCTGTATTCACGGTTCTGACTGATGAAACCAAATGCCTTCTTCACCACTTTCAAGTGGCGACTCCACTTTCAAGGAGCTATGAACATGTACCCCTAGATCTCTTTATTCTATAACTTCCGCCCCCCTCACCCCCCAAGTGCCCTATCATTAACTGAATAAGTCCTTCCTGATTCAATCTGCTAAAATGCATCACCTTGCATTTGTCTAAATTGAACTCTGCCATTCGTCAACCCACTGGCCCAATTGATCAAGATCCCGTTGCAATTGAGGATAACATTTTTCACTGTTCACTATGTCACCAATCTTAGTGTCATCTGCAAACTTCCTAACTATGCCTCCTATGTTCTCATCCAAATCATCAATATAAATGACAAATAACAATGGATCCTTCACCATTAATTCAATTGCAAGATTCAGGCTGATGTATTGGGGGGGATGATCCCTTTAGATATGTTGCTTGAG
Organism: Sphyrna mokarran; assembly: GCA_024679065.1. Lineage (NCBI taxonomy): Eukaryota > Metazoa > Chordata > Chondrichthyes > Carcharhiniformes > Carcharhinidae > Sphyrna > Sphyrna mokarran. The sequence continues at coordinate 40,748,068 of JAGIQG010000010.1, read as the reverse complement.
AGATGGATCAGTCCCACTCCCAGCATGGGTCTGCTTTTGAGTGTAACAGACTCTTCTGCTGGCTAATTAAATACTGCTTGCTGGTAACGGAGACAGGATCGCAATGTGGAATTGATCCCGCCCTTCATTTCTACCTCCAGTTCATGCTGTGAGTTACAATATCTGCTTTGAGCCCAGCTGCTTAAACTAATTTCCATTTGTTTACATTGATTTATGCTGATAAGCTTGGCAGAAAATTTAGGTGCAAAATTAATATGGGCATGACTTTGCATGTAACTTCCCAATGATGGCCCTGCCAAAAGTTTCATACTGGCGCAGTTGGTATTCTATTCTGTTGTACTGTAATTCTCAGATATGTTCAACCGGTTTGCTTACTCTAAGTTTTTACCCCAGTGTCCTTCTTTGCAAGAAGGACAAAGGACAACCACAAGCAAATTTCAACAAGTTTATTAATAATAACACTATTAACCCTTAAATTACCCACATAAAACAAGAGAAGAGCCCAGATTCAAGTATACCACCTGCAAAGATAATTTGGTTAAATTGCAGGCCTGATTCTGACTCCCTCTGGTCTGTCGTCACAAAGATGAATCTCAGTGGCAGCTTCTTCCTTCCTTCCTTCTCTAGTCAGTCTTCTGGATGGTCAAGGTCGCCTCCTTCATTGAGTCTTCGCTCCTGGTGTGTCTGAAACGTGCCCCTTTATCCCCCTGCCTGCTTGTCTTTCCAGAAACTTCTCTGGCATCTGGCCAATGAAGTCCCAGAAGGTGGTTCCAATATCCAGTGGATTTCTTGATATCTGCCTGATAGGACATCAGGGTCTGCCCCCAGGTGTCCATCTCCATGCTGTGCTTACATGTAACCTGTTATCAGATAAGCCAACTGCAAGAACTCTCAGTGACAGAAAGTCTGGCCCGATCCGGGCTTCTAACAATAGGCTGGTGCATTTCAAAGGGGTGCAATGATCTCCTGCTAAGTATCAGTAGGGTGCAACAACCTTCGATAGGTGATTGATGGGTTAGGCCCAGACATATTTGTGTATTTATACAATTGGCCTACCCAATGTTTGACTGTTTGATTTTAATATGTCCAATTCCTTAATTTAGGATATCCAATTTTATCAGTCTTAAAACTAGGCCCTGTTTGTATTACCATAATTCCTACTTTTAAAGGAACACTTATAGGCAAATAACAGAAGCCCTTCATGGCACCTGGTCTAGGAATTTCCTCAGTGACTTATTCAAGGAATTTTCACTCAACAAAGTTACAGATGGGGCAAGGTCAGTAGAGAGGAAATTTCCAGTATTTTTAACTACTTCCCTCTTTATGAACTCAGAATTCACTAAGGAACAAAATAATAGGCTAAATGATATGGTTCCACTGCAGGTTTTGATAAGTATATGTAGTTCATCCAACTCTCGTAAATCAAAGCCTATTAATGTCTGACAGGATGTGCTAAGATAAATATGATTCATGAGCATAACTGTTGAATATTACACAAAGAATGGAAGTGGATTTGGGGATGGATACTAAGCAGACCCATAGATTTAAGGTCCCCGTACTTCAATGGGGAACTGAACAGTGTTTTAGTAGGTGAATTTCCACATTTGGAATAGTGTATATGTGAACAGGGAACTAAGGTAGATTGGGGACTGAACATAAGCAATAAGAATAAGAGTAGGCCTTTGGTACTTCAGTCCAGTTCAATCATTCAATAAGATCATGACCTAACTTCTAACTCACCATTACCCTCCCATGTCAGCCCATTTCCCTTCATCTCTGCATATCCAAAAACATATTGACCTCCATCAGTAACTAAATATTCACAGTTCTCTATGGTAGAGAATTCAAAAGAGTCATCCTGCATGAAGAAATTTCTCCTCATCACTTTTCAACATAGGAAGTTGACTTCTGCAGTTCAGACTGCTTCAACTATGGCTTACAAAGGTGAATTGGCTAAGCATCTTGAAGGGAAAAAATAATTTAAAAGCAAATTACAGTGAATATTGGAATCTGAAACAGAAAATGCTGGAAAATCTCATCAGACCTGACAGCGTTTGCAGAGAGGGAACAGAGCTAATGTTTCGAGTCTGGATGACTGCATCAGAAATAATTGTTGGCATGTAGGGAGAGAACTGGGGGAATGGAACTAGGATTTTTTTCTCTCTCCAGAGCTGACTAAATGACTTTCTTTGTGTTGCAACCATTCTATATTTCTGAGTTCCTAAGCCCTTAGATCGCATCTCATTCTTCTAAATTTAAAGCTTTGCCTACTCAATTTCACATCAAAGGATAATGACATTATCCTAGGGGATGAGTCTGGTAATTCTTTATTGCACTTTGTCCAGAACAAGTATATTCTTCCTTGGGTAAAAAGATCAAAACTGTTCTGTTTATTAAGCAGTCCTTGCAGTTGATGTCTTGGTGGTATGGCAAAGGAAAGTTATCATCATAGATATGGAGGGAAGCTTTCATCCTGTGGGAATGAAAACAAATCCAGGAAGTTACTGGAAGGGATGGCCTGGAACAAATACATTTGTCCCAAAACTTTGGCTTTCCATGCATGTATTTCACATTGCAAATAGTTAACCTTAATGCAGATTTTCACAATACACTTCATATTGATATAGTTTATTTAAGTTTATTTATTTACTAGCCATAAATAAGTTTACATTAGCTCTGCAATGAAGTTACTGTAGAAATGCCCTAGTCGTCACACCCTAGTGCCTGTTCGGATCTATGGAGGGAGTTGAGTTTTTATGTGTGCAGATTACCAACAACCTGTCCATGCCAACACTATAGTTACGAAAGCCCATCAACACCTCCACTTTCTCAGAAGACTAAGGAAATTTGGCTTGTCAGCTTTGACTCTCACCAACGTTTACAGATGCACCATATTGTATCACAGCTTGTAATAGCACCTGCTCTGCCCAAGATCACAAGGAAATACAAAAAGTCATGAATATAGCCAATCCATCATGCAAACCAGCCTCCCATCCATTGACTCTGTCTGCACTTCCCACAGCCAGTATAATTAAAGGCCCCACACACCCTGGACGTTCTCTGTTCAGTCACCTTCCTTTGGGAAAAAGATACAAAAGTCTGAGGTCATATATCAACCGACTCAAGAATAGCTTCTTCCCTGCAGCTGTCAGACTTTTGAATGGATTTACCTTGCATTATGTTGATCTTTCTCTGCACCCTAGCTATGACTGTAACACTACATTCTACACTTGTTTCCTTCTCTATGAATGGTATGTTTCGTCTGTGTAGCGCACAAGAAACAATACTTTTCATTCTATGTTAATACATGGGACAATAATAAATCAAATCAGTGCATCTAACCAACATGCCTTTCAGACTTTGGGAGGAAACCAGAACACCAAAGGAAATCTGAGCAACCAGGGGAGAACATGTAGATTCCGCACAGACAGAAATCCAAGCTGGGAATCGAACCCAGGTCCCTGATGCTGTAAGGCAGTAGTTTTAACCATTGTGCCACCCGTATATTTGATATCTGATACATATTGGATCAGGCAATAAACTGAGGTTTACGCTGACTATTTAGGAAATAGAAAAGACACTAACAGTTCTTGCACAAGAGCAGGCAATTCTCCTGGTATTTTGATTAACATTAATTCTCTCAGCCAGCGCCTGAACAACTACAGTTTATTTGTTCATTGACCTTACTGCTAATTGTGGAAACTTGCTAAGTATAAATTGGCAGGAACAGTATAAATAAAATTGACACCTCAAAGGTATATCATTGGCTGGGATATGATTTTGCAGCATGTCAAAGACATGAAAGGAGCTGTATAGTCTCTTCACAGCAGGCCTGCTAATAGTTGAATGAACCAGTTAGCTGAATGCAACATGCTCACTATCTCAGGTTAAGCTTGGGAGACAATGAGCTGACTTTTCCTGGTCCATTGGAGGTAGTCTGGATGGCAGGAGGGCTGACGATATAGTTGAGGGAAGCATCGGAGAGAAGCCATATATCGTCCCACTGTCATGCCATAATTAATTCCTAATTAATTAGTGATCCTAATTAAGGGTCACTAACTACCTGTACAAGCATTGTGTTTCCATCAGGAGGTTGCACACCCAAGCGGGAGACCATTGGGTAAAAGCAAAGAGCTTCTCAGTGGAATGGGGTGGAGGACCTACTTTAATGGGTGCAGCTTAGCACGGTGCTGCTGAGGCACTATAGCCTTCATCCACTCATTCTAATCTTTGAAGACAGCCCACAACTGAAACATTTTCTCTCTGGTGAGGCAACTCCAGCAATGGCCACCAATGATGGTGACACTGCTAAGGCTGCTGAGTTCCTGGTCCTCTGATTGGGCTGGCAGACTTTAGGCATAGGCTACCATCCTTAAGTGAACAGTGATTTCAGTAGTGGTCTCTTGATTGGCTGATGTTAGCAACTTCCACCCAGAGTTCTGCTGCCTGTCGAGGTGTGGTCACCTCAAACTTTCTGCCCTGGTGGCAGACTTGCAAGTGGGTGGAAAAATGCAGTCCAACATCTCTGCATACATTACCACTTCAGGGGCCTTCAATCATGAACGCCATAACAAATGTGAGAAACAAGCAACATGAGGTGAAGCACCCAGCTTGAAGCTCACAACATCGTTCTGAGGCACCAACACACGTACTCCAGGACCACTTATGTTAGATTTGTAGGTGGAAATATTGAGTAGATTATAAAGCATGAACAAGGAGAAGGAATTGGAGCTGGAAATAGGAGCAAACTGGGAGCTGACTGAAACAACTAGTCAATCTTACTCTCAAATGCCAAATCCTGTGACTAATGGCACCCTTCAAGTGCATATAAAATAATCTTTCTCCTTGATCATTGTCCATTCATGGCCATGCAAAATACTTTACCAAAGAGGGAAAAAAAAGAACTTGCATTTATATAACATCTTTCAGAACCTCAAGATGTTCAAAAGTCCTTTCAGCTAATGAAGTGCTTTGAAATAAAATAGGAAAAGAAGCAGCCAATTTACAATCAGAATTAAGTAAAATGATCAGATGATCTGTTTTAGTAATGTTTGCTAAAGAATAAATGTTAGTCTGGACATCAAGGCAAATTCCCCCTGTTCTCTCCAACAGACACACACACACACACACACCACCACACCACCACACCACCACACATTAGTATTGTGGGATCATTACCTGAGAGGCAGGGCCAGTTTAATAGCTCATCTGAAAGGGAAATGCAACCAGCTAGTGCAGCATTCCATCAGTATTGCAATGAAGTGTCGACTTACATTATATACCCAGCCTCTGAAGTGGAGGTTGACTTCAGCTCCACATACCACAATCCATTCCATTCATTTCCTGCTGCAGTAATGCACCCAATTACAAATTACTTCTCTGCACAAAGTAGAAGTGCAGTTAAAATAATTTATTACCCTAACGGTACTTAGTGTGCTTTAAATTAGTGTATTTTTTTCCCTGGTGCTTCCCCTTTTGTTACAGTGTATGGTGAATGTGTCCTACTATCTAACATAGTGCTTCTTCTTGGCAGTTACTAATGGTACCTCTGATGCTGTTGCTACTGTCTCAGTGATTACTCTTCCTGGCTCAGCATGGATCATTGTGTAGGACAGTGGATAGGATAGATGTTAAATCACCCTGAGATATTGTTTCCTCATCTATGTCTGCGCCTGTCATTCCTCTGTTCTTAGGTACTCTCTTAGCATATTCCAGAATTCCATTTGGAGCAGGTTACAGGGCTGCAATAAAACCTTATCTTGCTGAGCTGTTTCCCAGAACAAAAACATGCTCAGTTATACCTTAGGGTTTTTGAAACATAAATTCCAACGTTCCCAACAGAACCCACATTGCGGTTTGAACATCTATTAAGGGGTCCTACTGCAGAGGGGTATTGAGACTGTATATATTCCCAGTGAAAGGCAGTTTCACAAAGTGAGCAAACATACTGCACAGGTGCCAGCATAATAATAAAAGTTTTAACTATAATTCAGTGATAGCACTGTTACCTCTGAGTTAGAGATTGCGAGGTCAACTCCAACTGGACAACAGAACACTACAGTTGCTGTAAATACGAAATTTTTAAAAATGCTATAAATATTCAGCAGGATAGCGAGAGAAACAAAGTTAATTTTCGGGTCTGATATAAGATTATTAACATAAAATAAGAAATCCGTTTCTCTCTTCACTAATGCTGCTGAGTTTGCTGAGTATTCCCAAGAATAGTAGAAAATCAAGTGGCAAAACAAAAGCAGGAACTTAAAACTTTCCCTACTGCTGGAGAAGACATACTGGAAAAACGAATAAAGGCTAACATTTATTAGCCTTTAATAAATGCAGACCATTTATTAAAGACGGATGGCCTGCATCATGAGTTCTTAAAAGAAGTGTTGCAGAGATAACATGTATTGTTTGTAATCTACTAAAATTCCTTAAATTGGGAAATGTCCCAATGAATTGGAAGTCACAAATGTAACACCCTGTTCAACAAAGGAGAGTCACTGACAGAATGTGTTTGCTTTCTTAGTGGCTATAATATTGTGTTTTGTATTGGTTTTGTATTGGCTTTTATTGGTAGGGGGATTGAATTTCGGAGCCGCAACGTCATGTTGCAACTGTACAAAACTCTGGTGCGGCCGCACTTGGATTATTGTGTACAGTTCTGGTCCCCACATTATAAGAAAGATGTGGAGGCATTGGAGAGGGTGCAGAGGAGGTTTACCAGGATGTTGCCTGGTATGGAGGGCAGGTCTTATGAGGAGAGGCTGAGGGAATTGAGGTTGTTTTCGTTAGAAAGGAGGAGGCTAAGAGGGGACCTGATCGAAACATATAAGATGATTAGAGGTTTAGATAGGGTGGACAGTGATAGCCTTTTTCTAGGATGGAGAAAGCTAGCACGAGGGGACATAGCTTTAAATTAAGGGGTGGTAGTTATAGGACAGATGTCAGAGGTAGGTTCTTTACCCAGAGGGTGGTAAAGGTATGGAATGCCCTGCCTGCTGCAGTTGTAGATGCGCCAAGTTTGGTGGCGTCTAAGAGGTTAGTAGATAAGTTTATGGATGAAAAGGGAATGGTTTAGGTTAGAGGGTCATTGCTTTTTCTTAATTGGTCGGCGCAACATCGAAGGCCGAAGGGCCTGTTCTGCGCTGTAATGTTCTATGTTCTATGTTCTATGTATACAAAGTGAAGGTTTTGGTGTCGGGGTGAAGTATTAACATGACTAACTAACAGGAAACAGACAGCCTATTTTACCATTTTGAATCTAAGTGCTGGGCAGACTTGAAATGGGAGTACTTCAAATCTGACTTTTAGATCCATTCTCAGGGTTCCCATATGCACTCTGCCTGAAAAAATATCAGCAATTCTGAATTGCACTGTAGAAGCCTGTGGGCAGGACTTAATGTATCCGAAACCCTGCAGCTGCAATTGGTGCCTCCGACTGCGCAAGCACAGGAAAAAAATGATAGAATGTGGCTCCCTTATCACATCGCTCCCGGATGGGATAATGCTTCCCCTGGGCCCTGGGTGGATGCTGTGGTAAAAGTGGGAGTGGTGGTAAAGTTGGGCGTACAGTGTATTAAGTCAGTTTAAATGCATGCAAATGCATTCAAATTGGGCACGGTCTCGATTGCAGTCATTTTTGGGCCTTGGTTACGGGGGAGCCAGAGCGAAGGTGGGCATGGATCACACTACTCACCTCACGCCCAGTCGGTAAAATCAAGCCTAGAGAGTCAGGATAAATTAATAATTTTCAGTATGGAAAATTGTAACTAATAGAGCACCAACTGCTGTCTTCAACTATTTGCAATCTATTGTAAAAACTTGGATGAAAGAATTGACTGTACTGGTAGCCAAATTTATGGATGATACGATGATAGGTAGGAATAAAAGTTAGGAGGAGGATAAGATGGTACAAATGCTGTATTTGGAAATTGGGACTGCTACAATCCTCATCTCTGTAATCTGATGCCGTGACATCAGATCGTGAACCTGATTTTAATATGCACACTTCCTATTCTATGAAAATTGGTATTCTGTTCACCATTAAAGAAAAAGATATGTAAAGAGCAATTGTCCTTGCTAACAAAACAGTAATCTGCTGCCTCAGCCACAATGTGGTGGGTGCACAAATTGGTGGAAAATATGTTTTGCAATACAAAATACAGTGATGGTGGGTACAAAGATTACAAGTGAGGCTATGATTGATTTTACCAATACGTGGCTGGCAGACTTGTGATTTATTTTTCTCTAAATTAGTGCAGAAAACATTTCTGCATACCTCAGTATTAAATGACTGGTTCTTTATCTTATAGATCTGTCCCTCTGTTTGAGAGTGTCCCACTAGCAAAAATATTGGGAATTCCCCCCCAAGATTGGGAATATTCTTGCTGCATCTACCCTGTCTAGTCCTGTTAGAGTTTTATAAATTTCTATGAGATCCCCACCCCTTCATTCGTCTGAACTTCAGTGAAAATAATCCCAGCCTGGTCAATTTCTCCTCATACATCAGTCCTGCCATTCCTGCAATCAGCCTTGGGATGCACTCCTTGCTCCAATTTGCTTTTTCTTGAGGGAAGGAGAACAGCAAGGAAATGTTGCAGGCAAGAACATACTTGCAGCATTTGTGCTGAATATCGCTGAACTGAACAAGAATAGTCTATTCTGTTGGGGACTCTTCCTCCTGAGAGGAGAAGAAAGAACAGGACAGCAGCTGGCCAAGGATAAGTGTGCCCAATGGTCCAACACGCAAAATTACCTGATGCTGATGAGGGGCCTGAGAGGGGAGATCATAACGACTGCCAGGTAGGCAGAAGAGAAAGGCAGGCATTACCCTGAAAATCATGTCTGCGTGATCAGGATGTTGGAATGATAGTGCCTCTGAAGGCAGTGCAAGGGGACAGTAGCAATATGTTGGCTACTAATATAGTTTCCAGTTATGAAGGTGAGATCTGATGCTCTGGCATCTAAGGTAAAAGTGGCCCTGAATTTTTTCACTACAGGCTCTTCCATGCCACAGCTGGAGACTTGTGTAGTTTAACAGAGCCAGTTGCCAATCACTGCATCAAGGTAGTGACTGATATTCCATTCAAGCATTTACATGAATTTATTTAAATCAATTGACGACAATACCAGGTAAGATGAAAGAGCCAGAGATTACTGCCGATTTATCAAAGGTACGGGGCATAATGTACTACACACATAAAGCACCTACTGGACAGCCAGGGGCATTCATAAAGAGGAAGGATTACCATTCCCTTAAAATGCAATTAGTAATGCAGACAATGCAGCATGCGGGCTGTGCAGTCAGAATGACTACATATTGATTAAACAAAACGAGCTAATTAAATAGTCTGGATCTGTGTTCCTTGGAGTTTAGAAGAGTGAGGGATGACCTTATTCAAACATATAAGACCCTAAGAAGTTTTGACATTGTAGATGGTGAGATATTTTTGCTAGTGGGACACTCTCAAACAGAGGGACAGATCTATAAGATAAAGAACCAGTCATTTAATACTGAGGTGTGCAGAAATGTTTTCTCACAGAAGGTGGTGAATTTCTGTGAGATTCTCTACCACAAACTGAAGGTTGGGGATCATTAGAAACTTAGAATCATAGAAGCTAGGAATAAGAAGAGGTCATTTAGCCCTTTCAGCCTGCTCCGCCATTCATTACTATCATGGCAGATTGTCCAACTCAATAGCCTAATCCTGCTCTTCCCCCCAACCTTTGATCTCATTCATCCCAAGTGCTATACCCAGCCGCCTTTTGAATAGATTCAATGTTTTGGCATCAACTACTTCCTATGGTAATGAATTCCACAGGCTCACCACTCTTTGGGTAAAGAAATGTCTTCTCAGCTCCATTCTAGATAGTCTAACCTGAATTCTCAGACTGCACTCTGGATCCCCCCAAGATTGGGAATATTCTTGCTGCATCTACCCTGTCTAGTCCTGTTAGAGTTTTATAAATTTCTATGAGATCCCCACCCCTTCATTCATCTGAACTTCAGTGAAAATAATCCCAGCCTGGTCAATCTCTCCTCATACATCAGTCCTGCCATTCCTGCAATCAGCCTTGGGATGCACTCCTTGCTCCTGTACTCAAAACCTCTTGGAATTAAATGTTTGAAGTGGTGGTGGGTAAATATTTGATAGATTGAGGAATTGAGGGTTGTATGAAAATAGCTCAGAAAAGGAGCTGAGGCTGGCATAGATCAGCCATGATTGTATTGAGTGGCTGGGCAGGCTTGGAGGGCCAGGTAGCCTACTCCTGCTTCTGTTTCTTGTATTATATACCGAGGGACTCCCAGGTACCAGGGTTGTTTAATGGGCTACAAGCTTTGGATGGCTGGATTTTGGGGGATTGAGAATACCCTTATAAGAGATGGCTCATGATGCCAGTACAAACAATACAATGGCATAGTGATTAGCACTTGTGCCTCACAGTACCAGAGTCCAGGGTTCAATTCCAGTTTCAGGTCAGTGTATATTCTTCCTGTGTCTGCATGGGTTCTCTAGTTTCCTCCCACATTCCAAAGATATATGGGGTTAGTTTGATTGACCATGCTGAAGTGACCCTGGTATCAGAGGAATTAACAGTGTAAATATATGGGGTTATGGGAATGGGTCTTAGTTGAGATTGAGTCTGCACCAGCCACTATGTGCTTAATGGCCTCCTTCTGCACTGCAGAGATTCTATGATTAAAACCCATGCATAGAGACTGAGAGCATATACAATGTAAGCCATTCATCCACAAGTGCTCTCATTGGCAGACCATCAAAATGGATTTCCATTTTCTGGATCGATTAGATGGCACTCTGTAAAATACTACTGTGAGACTGTCATTAATGGCTATGTATTCACAACCTGACCCTGCAGGGAACGGTGCCTTAAATGGATGAGGATCTCCTGGGAACAACCCCATTTTCCCATGATGAGAGGAGGCTGAGCCGGATGTGCATGTGTGGTTTGCAGGTGGGTCTAAATGTCAGCGATACACGAGATGGATTCATTAAGGAAATATTCCATTGGCAATATGTCTGCAACACAAAAACCACTTATTCGCCCTTGCTGCCTTTTTGTCTTGGATCTCCCTTAAGAAAACAGGGTCCGTAACTGCTCGGTTGAGTCAAGAAATAATGTCACATAGGGGAATCCGCATGGATACCAATTCCCTTAACAGTCCATCCCATTCAAAATTATCGTATCACAGCAGATCAGGCATCAGTGCAGCCAGGACATTATGTATGAAGGCAACTCATTTCATAATATCATTGAATAATGTTAATCAAATGAGAAAAAGCAATCTGAACCCACATGGATCTGATGTGATTTCTCAACTCTTTTCTGGATGCTCTGGCATGATGATCCTAGTAGCTATTAACTTTTACGCTCTTTTTCCAATGATGACTTTAGCAGGAGTTCTTTGGTCACCTGAAGCTGTGAAAGCCCTGATATGGTGAAAGTGTCCTGCACAGTGACAGGTGAGTCTATCTTTGCCAAAGCATCTGGAGAAATCTGCATCAATGGCAGCGGGGGAAAAGTCATTAGAAGTACCCTGAGAGATGCCCGGGACTGCTGCCTGGTTTGGACCTTTCCCCTCTTTAGTGGGTGCAATTGGAAATTAAGAGTCTTCCATTTGAGATATAGATGAGGAATTTTTTCCATCAGAGGATTGGTGTTTGGAATTCCCTTCCCTGTTGTGCAGTGGAGACTGTGTCATTGAATTTATTCAAGACTGAATTAGACAGATTTTTGATAGGTGAGGGAGGTAAGGGTGATAGGGACAGACAAGAAAGTGGAGTTAAGGTCACAATCAGTTCAGCCATGATCTTAATGAATGACAGAACAGGTTAGAGGGCTGAATGGCCTACCCCTGTTCTATTTCTTATGTTCTTATAAGTTGTTCTTGATGTCATGCTGAATGTTTATCCTTCAAGCTGTACCTAAAACAGATTATATGAGAATTCTGTTTGTGGGACATTGCAGTTTGCAAATTGGCTGCCAAATTTTCAAACTTGGAACAGTGACTACTATTCAGAAGTACTTAATTAGCTGTTAAGTGTTTTGGGGCCTGCAATCGTGGTTTGCCTAAGCTAGGGTAGAGTAAAGGATCAGGGTAGCCAATGAGGTTAAACTGAAGCTTTACCTGATGCAATTTTTCAAAGCTATCTTGGCCTTTTGGCTGAGATGCAACTCAGATTAAGCCCCAGGAGCGAGTGTAATGTCTCATCCTGTCAGCCTGGATCGTGTTTGATCAAGCTCAAGGTGGGATGCAATGTCTTGTCAGCTTGGATTTGGTTTGTCCCTTATATGGGGACCATGATTGGATTTAATTTGATTTTTTTTGCTTAGCATTAAAGTGCAGGAAGGTATGAATAAAATAAAAAGAAGACACTATATAAATAGATTATTTATTTATTTTACAACCTCTTCTTCGTAACATTGAGAAAAGAAATCATGTGGCTTCGGGGCACTATTGATGAGCCCGGACACTCACGGAAACAAAAGTCAATCCCAAATGACACAGCTTTTACTTGGTGGATTAACTGTGATAAGTTCATGCACCCCAGCAAACGAGGTATCAGCAACCCTGATGGATGCATCAGTTCAATGCAAACTGGCGGACATGGCAGGTGTCTCCTGAAGGAGCTAGAAAGAAGTCAGCTGTGCAGAAATTCAAAGCTGTGGTGATTTTTAATTCAGAGCCAGCCAAGTACAAGCGACAGTTTGCATGTCAGATTGAAGGAGATGACAGTGTTCTGAGACTGGATGGGAGTGCGGCATGGTGGTGAGGGCAGCAGGGATTAACTTTGACCTGGAATAAGTACAAAAAATTGCTGGAATACTGAACCAGCTAAAGCCATTGTAGCCCAAAAGGTAAACTGCATTTCTCTCTTGATTTTTGAAGCCCACTGTATTTCCTGTTTTGATTTCTGATTTCCAGCCTCTGCAGTATGTTGTTTCTTGTCATTTTAACCTGACTTGCTCAGTGTGGAGATTAGTTTGAATGCCAGTTTTATACTTTAATTAAAATCAGTGAAGAGTGAATGCTGACAGGACAGATAACCTCACACTATCAGTTTCCCATCCTGCAGGGTTGGTTTAAGGTAACCCTTTGGCAATATGTAGGCAGTAGAATTAAATATAGGCTCCACTTTCTCTTTGTGGAGAATGGTATCTTAGTGTAGATTTTATTTTTAAAATATGTTCTCGGTTCGGTTGATCATGAGGCCAGCCTTTGTTGTTCAATTATAATTGCAATAACGATGAGCCTTCTCCGAGAACAGTTGCAAATTTGTCCCATCTTTTGATACAACTGGCTTGATTGGCCAGTTCAAAAGGGAATTCTGATTCAGGTGTGGGACTGGAGTCAGTCTGTATCCTTTACCAAAAGGCATTAGTGAAGCAGTCATTCTTTTATCTTTACAGGAGTTCAATACTTCTGTAGTAACCTTGGTTGATATACACTTTTTATTTCAACCAAATTCAAATTCTCAAACTATCACAACATTTATATAGCCAGGAAAGTAGCCCTTTTTTTTCCAACTATAACAGTCTTTATGTTCTGCACAAACTACCTCCCACTCTTTCGACTCCATCCAACCTCTCATCATCTCCTGCTGTTCCTTTCCCTTTCTGAAGCAATCTAGCTTCATCTTAAATGCACCAATACTGTGGTGGGGTTGAAGCTCTCATTTTCTGAAGTGCTCATCCAGACCTCCAGCTCATTATCTTATCTGCAATGCTACTGTCTGTTGCAGATGGTGGAAGAACCGCCTCTGTATATTATTGCTCGACCCCAGTGTGTTTTCAAGCTACCAGTTGCTTGATGTGATGCAGAGCATGGCTTGCCGTTACCCACTCAGGAGAATGCAAAGCAGCCCACACCATCCCAGTTGTCAAATCTAATTGTGGAGTTTTGGAACTTCCACATTCAACTCCAAAGCATATGTAATGTAGTGCAGCTAGATCAATTTACACATTGTCATTTGTATAGAGCTCTGACAATGGATAAAACAAATTATCTGCAGCTTCAAATCGCCGCAGGTATTAAACGCACTGTGGTCTTTCACGTGGCTATCTCAACAATCAAGAGAAACACTATGTCCTGAGGAAGTGTTCAAGAAACCATTTCACAGCAGAGATTTAATAGCGGTGTTCAAATTATGAAGAGTTTTGATAGTTCGGAGTAAATAAGAAAAAATTGTTTCCATGGCAGAAAATGCTGTAAAATCTTCAGTAGGTCTGACAGCATCTACGGGGAGAGAATAGAGTCAAAGTTTTGAATCCAGTTGACCCTCTGTCAAAGCCGGTTGTCAGACTGAGATTTTCCAGCATTTTCTGTTTTTGTTTCAGATCCCAGCATCCACAGTATTTTGTTTTTGTTTCCAATGGCTGTTGGACCTTCAAACACAAAAGGGACAGTTTTCAGATAAATAAGTGATTCGGAAGGCAGATGGAATACATCATTTATTGCAAGGGGAATGTAATATAAAAATAGAGATGTTTTGCTTCATTTACAAGAGCGTTGGTGACACTCAAGATGTGAATTTACCGCCTTACTGCATTCGACAAATAACGTATCAAATTGGGAAAATAACGTGCGACACTAAAAATCTGATTCACTGCTATACCCCCCCCCCACCCAATGATGCGAAGCGTTTTGCACTCAAAGAACGCAAAACTTTTTAGCATGAGATTGATTGGATTCCAATATGATTTGTGAGTTCGAGGCATGTATGCTTCTCCCTTACTAGATGCTTTCCACCTCTCCGGCAAGATGTCAGTGCGACTCAGGCACAGCAGTAGCGAAGATGAACAAGGAAGTGAGTGCCATTGAGTGCCAACATCAGAGGTGCAGGAGTGGAGGGTGTCAGCTGCTGCCACATGGCAGGATGGGGTAGGGGCCTTGCATGGAGTTGAGGAAGGCTCATGCAGGTCTGGGAGGCCCTCATGTTGGGATTCACCCTCGCTTGAGGCTCATGTTGCATGCATTTCATGGCCTGCTGAGTGACCCCTAAAGGCTTGCTTATGGCATCAAGTTGCAGACCCACTAATGTTCCACTGTTTATCCAACCATTTGTCTGCTGGACAGGCTCAGAGGCTGACTGCTGATATCCCATTGCAGGGCCCACTAACAGTAACAAGCAGAAGACCTGGCACCTGTTGCCCCAACCAAAGAAGCATAGTAGGAGTTAACACAGCTCCTCGCACTGCATAAACTCTGCAGTGCTCCCTACAATGGTCAATCATCACATGAAAGTCCCAAAGTTGCTTCTCCACCATCTGTCTGAACTTCACCCCCTTCCTGGAAACCAGTACACTAGGCATTCAGGTGAGTGCCTTCAGGCCTACGCTTCAAGGATTCGTATTAGGTAACTCCTCACAGCCACCCTTATGCTGTGTGTGCCCACCAGGTGAGGCCATTGCAATGATCAGCAGCACATTGAAGTGGCACATGTCAGGTTACCAGCATCCAGACAGATAGCGACACTGGTTTCTGGGCTGCAGTGAGGTGCCAGGAATGGGTTACCTCATAGACTGTCTTTGTCTCCCTCTTCCGCACACCACATCCTCCACACTCCCCATCCCTCCAATCATTCCAGAGCAACATATATTTGGCACTAGCTCCAACACTGGGGGCACCTGCTCCCTATAGCAGTGAAGGTCAATGTAACCATCAATTTCTAAGCCACAAGGTCATTCCAGGTCTCCACTGGAGAGTGTCCCTAAGGAGGAGGATGAGGCTAAGGAGGAGCTGTAGGATGGAGCAGTGGAAAGGTTTCAAAAGGGCAGAATGGCAACGGACGCAGTAATCATCACAAGATTATCCAGAGGCGTGGTATCCAGTAGCTCCTTAGATGTTGTGCCAGGCTGTCTGTCATTGTGCGTCTGCAGGGCTCTCACTGACTGCTCAGGGGGTCAGTGGGAACTGTAGCAAAGGAGCTCAGGTCACTGAATTTCCCCATCAGCTATGGAGGCCGGTGACTTCTGCGTTTTTAGTTGGGTGCTTGTTATACCATAACAGGCAGATCTGGCACAGGGGATGGGGAATCACAGATCCAATGGGCTGAAGGGCCTTTCTCATGCAGAATGACTCTCTAAGTCTCAATACATCTGACTGGGGCACAGGAATTCCTGTGTAGGGTGGGGTGTGGGGGGGATGGTGGCGGAGGTGGTTTGCTGGGGGAAGATCACAGACAGATTCGTCACAGCTGTGGGGTGCAATCATGAAATTTTAAACTGCTAATTGCCAAAATTTTAACCGGTGATTGCCTTCACCCATGTCCCCTTGGTGACCCACAGTATCTTAGCCTTCCATGGCTATATCTAAATACCCCTCCAGGATAGATATCAGAGGCGGAGGTGGTCAGCTGTGTTTCACGCTCTGCATCATAAGATTTCTATGATGCACATGAAGGCACTCTCATTGCTCTGAGCGTCAAAAGATTATGATGCAAAGTGCATCTGAGGGATCGGCATGATTCACCCCATTTTTCTTATTTTGCTTAGACATTCAGAAAGTTTTGGGGAAAATTCTGCCCCAAATCTGGAGTGCAGAGCACAGTTTGATCTCCTTATTTGAGAAAGGGTTATAAATATATCAGCAGCAGTTCAGAGAAGGCTCATGTGAATGACACCTGCGATGGGAGTTATCTCATGAGGAAAATTGGATAGGCTTGGCATGTATCCATTGGGAGTTTTGAAGATGGAGAGATGATCTTATTGAAATATATAAGATACTGAGCTGAGTGGATTGGACAAAGTGATGCTGAAAGGATATTTCTCCTTGTGGGAGAGACAACAACTAGGGGACATACTTTAAGCATAAGGGGTCAGCCATTTAAATGGAAATAAGAGGAAATTCTTTTCTGTTAAGGGGTTGTGAATCTTCAGGATTCTCTCTTCCTTGAAGAATAGTAGAAGCATGGTCTGTGAATATATTTAAGGCAGAGATAAATAGAGTCTCAACTAACAGGGGAGTCAAAGATTGCCGGGGTTGATGGAACATTGAGTTGCAGCCACAATCAGATTAGTCACAATCTTTTTTGAATAGTGAATCAGGCTTGAAGGCTGAGTGGCCTAATCCTATTCCCAATTCATACATTTGTACGTTTGCATAACTGTCAAAAGGATCAGTGGGGTGGTGAAGATAATTTTCTTTTTAACCTAGTGCATTTATTGTGATCAAGAATGCATTGCCTGAAAGGGTGGTGGAAGCAAATTCAATGGGGACTTTCAAGAGGAGATTGAATATATATTTGAATAAAGAGAATATTTTGCAGAGCTGTGGAGTAAGAGCAAGGAGTGGAATTAATTGGATAGCTTTTTCAAAGAGCAAGAAAAGGCACAATGGACCGAGTGGCCTCCTTCTGGGCTATGTGATTCTGTTTTATAAGAGTGGCCATTGTGAATAAGTGAACGATAAGGGTATAAAATGATAGAACATATAACATCCTTTGTGCATGGGTGGTTGTTTGTCATATCGTGTTAATAAGGTAGTCTATATTTAGTATAAAACGTACAAATGTTTTGTTCAGCTACTGAAATGCTTTTTGTGCCTGGTTAACAACACATGAATTGTTGGGGCAGAATTTTAAAGCTAGCAGTTCTAATGTTAATACTTTGTGCCCAGCTGGCTGCACAAATCTACAAATAATAATTCTTCTACAAGACCAAAGGTGCTCAAGATGCATGCAGCTAATAAAATGTATCATTCTGCAGGACTGCAGTGATTAATTCAGAGACTAAGAACCAGCCATGAATTTATGCAACGTGATCACAGTGATAGCAGTTCGAAAGGATATTAGCAGGAAATAACTCATGGTTGTTTAGCAGCACTTTGAATAGTGTAATTGTAGATAGGGACATTAGAAACAGGAATAGACCATTCTCAACTTGCTCCACTACACAAACATATCACGGTTGACCTGCATCTAAACTGCATTTATTTTTGCTCCATTTCCCTTTTTTACCCATATCTAACAACATTCTAACAATTTCTAGGAGAGGCAGTACTGTAGTGCTATTGTCACTGGACAAATAATTCAAAGACCCAAGGCTTTAACAAAGTACCACATGGTCGGTTGTCGCATAAGGTGAAGTCTCACAGGTTTTGGGGTGAGGTAGCCAAATGGATACAAAACTGACTTAATGACAGAAGACAGAGGGTGATTGTAGAGGGTCGTTTTTTAAACTCAAGGCTGGTGACAGCAGTGTGCCTCAGAGATTGATCCACTGTTATTTGTCATTTATATTAATGATTGGATGAGAATATAGGAAGCATGGTTTGCAAATGACATCAAGATTGGTGGCATATTGGACAGTGAAGAAGGTTATATCCGATTGCAACAGGATCTTAATCAATTGGGCTAGTGGGCTGACAAATGGCAAATGGAATTTAATTTAGACAAATGCAAGGTAATGTATTTTGGTAGATCAAACCAGGGCAGGACTTACTCAGTTAATTGTATGATGTTGGGAAGAGTAACAGAACAAAAAGATCTAGGGGTACACATTCATAGCTCCTTGAAAATGGAGTCATCGGTGGACTGAGTGGTGAAGACGGCATTCAGCATGCTTGGTTTCATTGGTCAGAACACTGAATACAGGAGTTGGGATGTCTTGTTGAAATTGTACAAAACATTGTCAAGGAACACATGGAATACTGTATACAGTTCTGATCACCCTATTAAAAAAGGATATTATTAAACTAGAAAGAGTGTAGGAATTAGTTACTAGGATGCTACCGGACTTGATGGTTTGAATATAAGGAGAGGCTAGATAGACTAGGGCTTTTCCCTGGAGTGTGGAGGACCTTGGGTGATCTTATAGAAGTCCACAAGATAATGAGAGACATAGATTAGCTAGATAGTCAACATCTCTTCCAAAAGATAGGGATGTCTAAAACTAAAATGCATAGGCTTAAAGTGAGAGGGAAAAGATACAAAAGGATGCAGAGCAGCATTTTTCATACATAGAGTGGCAAGTGTCTGAAACAAGCTGCCACAGATAATGCTAGAAGCGGGTACAATTTTGTTCTTTAAAAAGCATTTGGTATATGAGTGAGATGAGTATAGACGGATATGGGCCAAATGCAGGCAATTGGAACCAGCTTAGGTGTTAAAAAAAGGGGCAGCATAGACAAGTTGAACTGAAGTATGTTTCCATTTTGTAAATCTCTATGATGCTCTGAAGACCTGGATTCAAATCCCATCATGGCAAATGGTGAAATTGAATTCAATAAAAATCTAGAATGAAAAGTCTAACAATGACCGTGAAACCATTGTCAACTTTTGTAAAAACCTATCAGGTTTACTAATGTGCTTTAGGGAAGGAAATGTGTTAACGTTACTGATTTAGATGTGACTCCAGATCCAAAACAATGTGATTGATTCTCAAATGCCCTCAGGGGTGGGCAACAAATGCTGGTCCAGCCAATGACGTCCATATCTCATGAATGAATAAACAAAAATTTAGTCTCCTGGGAAAAAGAATTTCAGATTTCTATTACCCTTTGTGTGATAAAGTGATTCCTGATTTATTCCAAACACTAATTTTAAGATTCTGTTATTGTAACCCACAACAAAATAAATAGTTTTTTTTTTCTATCTGCCCTCTCAAATGCTTTTAAAGGTATAAACATGATCAGATCATCCCTCAGTATTCAATAATTCAAGGAAATAAAAACTATAGAGGGAATGTCTTGATCAATCAGAGTCAACTTATCTCATTAGAATTTAAACAAAAACTTAGCAGTTAACTGCTCCCTGGTGCAATGTCCTAACAAATCAGAGTCCACATGCCAGCCAATCTGCACTATCTTTTCATGCTGTTATTCCATTTACAATCAATAATCCTGCATACCTATCCTGGTGACTACAAACAAAATCACAGTATGACTCTTTTTGTTCAGCAATGCTCAAGATCTATACTACTGAATGACTGAATAAAAACAGATTTATTTGTTGAGTTATTATTATCACATGTATTAACATACAGTGAAAAGTATTGGTCCTTCACACTAAATAGACAAAGCATACCATTCATAGAGAAGGAAACGAGAGAGTATAGAATGTAGTGTCATAGCTAGGGTATAGAGAAAGATCAACTTAACACAAGATAAGTCCATTCAAATGCCTGACAACAGCAGGGAAGAAGTTATTCTTGGGTTGGTATGTGGCCTCATACTTTTGAACATAGAACACTATAGCACAAACAGGCCGTTCGGCCCACAAGTTCCTCCAATCATTTCCATATCTACCAGGCCTATCTATAACTCTCAATCCCATTAAATCCCATGTACTCATCCAGAAGTCTCTTAAAAGACCTCGGCGAATTTGCCTCTACCGCCACCAACGTTTGCCACTTACCACTCTGTAACATCTCCTCTGTACTTGCTCCCCAGCACTTTAAATCTGTGTCCTCTCATAGCGGCCATTTCAACTCTGGGAAATAGCTTCCGAGAATCCATCCTATCTATACCTCTGACTATCTAATAAACCTCTATCAGATTGCATCTCAACCTTCTCTCCAGGGAGAAAAGACCATGCTCCTTCAATCTATCCTCATAAGAAATGCCACCCAATCCAGGCAACATCCTTGTAAATCTCTCTGCACCTCTCAATAGCTTCCACATTCTTCTTGTAGTGAGGTGATCAAAACTGTGCACAATACTCCAAGTGGGGTCTGACAAGAGTCTTAAAGGTCTTTTGTACCATTTTCCAGACAGAAGAAAATGGAGGAGAGAATGTCCGGGATTCATAGGATCCTTAATTATGCTGGCTGCTTTGCCGAGGCAGCGGGAAGTGTAAACAGCATCAATGGATGGGAGGCTAGTTTGCATGATGGATTGGGCTACATGATCTTTTGTCGTTCCTTGTCGTGATGGGCAGAGCAGGAGCCATACCAAGCTGTGATATGAACAGAAAGAATGTTTTCTTTGGTGCATCTGTAAAAGCTGGTGAGAGTCACAGACATTGATTTCTCTGTCGTTAACATATCTAGTTGAAAAATCAATATTTTGTGCAGTTTATATTGCTTTTAAGAAGCCCCAAGCCAAAGGAAATCAACAGACTAAACAATCAGTGAACTTCTGTTGCATTGAGTAATTGAAACACATAACTCAGGCCAAGTATTGTTCGTCTTGTATATTAAGGATTAATTGTCAGTGCATTTTAGAAAATTAAAACCAAAACTTCAGGCATGTGTCATTTTAATTTTCTTTGTCTTAATCCATTAGTGTTAATAACTCAATTGGCAAATCAAAACTCGGCTAATATTGTTCCTCTTGTACTTGTTAATTTCATAAATGGCAACACAAGTGCCAATTGTAAAATGTACCAAACTTAATTAAAATGGTGTAACAGTGATTGTAATCTAGAGGATCTATTAGATAATGTGATCAAAATACACTATGCCGTTCTTAGTTCTGACACCATGAACTTCTTCGTTTTGACTGACAAGTTTATCTAATGTTATCTCTGATCGATTTAACGGAATAGGACTGCAGGTCTTTCTTTTGCTTGACTCCAACTGGCAGTCCTGATTTGGCTCAGCTTTTAACACTCCCAGAAAATGTAACCTGACCTATCTCCCATTTGCAATCTCACTCAATCTGAATCACACAGACACTTCACACACACAAAAGAATTTGCAGCAGGTGAGGAGTGTGGAGGGAATGAATAATCGCAAAAGCTGAAATTATAAGATTTAGTTCCCTTCAAATCTATGAAGTTAGAGAAAAAAGTACATGCTAAAATGAATTTATGGCTGACTTGTCAGCTGAAGGATCGTGTGAGTATATGAGTTGCCACATTTGTGAGTTGGATTGGATCAGAGCCCACTGCCAATAAATTGCTTGGTGCTCCTCCAGGATGCTGCCTAGATTAAAGAGTATGAGCTATAAGGAGAGGCTGGGCAAACTAGGGTTATTTTCTCTGAGTGCCAGAGGCTGAAGAAAAAAATAGAAGTCTATAAAATAATGAAAAACATAAATAGAGTTAACAAAATCTTTTTTCCCAAAGTTGAAATGTCTCATACAAGGAGGCATGCACATAAGGTGAGAAGGGGGAAAGTTCAAAAGAAATGTGAAGAGCAAGTTCTTGCATAGAGGATGGTAGGTATCTGGAATGCATTACCGGGGTGGTGGTGCAGGCAGATATGATAGGGGTATTTAAGGAGCTTTTGGATAAGCATATGAATATACAAGGAATAGAGAGATATGGACTAAGGGCAGGCAGAAGGGATTTGTTTAATTTGGCATTGGATTGCAATGTTCACACAATCTTGTGGGCCAAAGGGCCTGTTTGTATGCTACACTCTTCAATGTTCTACTGGTCCAGCGTGGGGTTCCAGCTCCAGTCAGTACGAGTCAGCATTTTCAGCAGAGGACAAGGTATAGGTCAGTTAAAGCCAAATTGAGATTATTACTGGGTTTCAGGATGATGTTGATCAGGGATGCCCATTTTTTATCAAGTTGATAAAAAGTATGCTTCTCCAAACTGCAGCATAGCTTTTCCACTTAAGCATAGTGGACAGTTAGGAGGTCTCCTATGGAACCATTGCCTCATTTTATTTATTAGTGCCACAAGTAGGCTTACATTAACACTGCAATGAAGTTACTGTGAAATTCCCCAAGATGCCACACTCGAGGATCTGTTCAGATACACTGAGGGGGAATTTAGCATGGTGGATGCACCTAATCAGCACGTTTTTTGGATTGTGGGAAGAACCTGGAGGAAACTCACGCAGACACAGGGAGAATGTGCAGACTCCACACAGACAGTGACCCAAGTCAGGAATCGATCCTGGGTCCCTGGTGCTGTGAAGCAGCAGTGCTAACCACTGTGTCACCGTGCGCCTGGTATGAGTGATATTACAAGCATTAATTCTTGTGGGAGGTCTTAGAAAACAAACAGTTGCTAAATCTCTCCACTGCAATGCCAACACTGTGCTAGCTCCTTAACATTCATCTCCATCTGAGCCCCTGATCTTTCCTTCCATAAAACAAAGTTAATAATTATCAATGATGTTTGCAAAACGAAGGTGCTTTCTGTAGTTTGTTATGCTTTGTTAGGTTGCAACGTTCATTGATAGTGTAAGAGCGGGCGGTGATCAATGATCGAACAGGGTCAGTGGCAATTTCTAGTGTGGGTGAAATTGGCACAATTTCAGGAATTTAATATATCAAAAATAGAATGGATTGTGATGATTCTAATTTTATTCTGCCTCCATCCAGATTGAAATAATGATAATTCTTATTTTTTTTGCTAGTTCTGTCAGAATTAGGACTGCAATAATTCTAGTTTCATCCTGGTTCTATTGGAGTTGTGATTGTGATGATTCTGTACTGGTCCAGATCTACAGGAATTGGGACTGTGCTGACTCTGCTTCCATCATGCACAGCTAAAGCACTAGACTGTTCTGATCTCCAATGGGAATTGCTGTTGTATTTATGTCAAAAGACTCAGATTTCCAAATCAAAAGTCTGAAACTGATCAATGCCTTGGAAACAAGACATTTTATTTATCATACTAATTTACATAGAACACTACAGCACAAACAGGTCCTTTGGCCCTCGAGTTGCGCCGATCACATCTATACCTACCAAGCCAGAACTATCTATAACCCCCTACCCCATTAGTTCCCATATACTCATCCAGAAGTCCTTTAAAAGACCTCAGCAAGTTCACCTCAACCACCACCAACGGCAGCCAATTCCATTCATTCACCACCCTCTGAATGAAAAACTTACCCCAACATCCTCTCTGTATTTGCTTCCCTGCACCTTAAATCTGCGTCCTCTCGTAGCGACCATTTCAGCCTGGGGAAATAGCCTCTGAGAATCCACCCTATCTATTCCTCTCAAGATTTTATAAACCTCTATCAGGTCGCCTCTCAACCTACGTCTCTCCAGGGAGAAGAGTCCCAGCTCCCTCAACCTATCTTCATAAGGCATGCCTCTCAATCCAGGTAACATCCTTGTAAATCTCCTCTGCACTCTTTCAATAGCTTCCACATCCTATTTGTGAGATGGATAGCGATTTTTTTAGGATAGCGAATGTGGTCCCATTGTTTAAGAAGGGGAAGAGAGACCTTCCTGGGAATTATAGGCCAGTGAGTCTTACTTCTGTTGTGGGCAAGGTATTGGAGAGAATTATTAGGGATAGGATTTATAGTTATTTAGAGAGAAATGAATTGATTGGGGAGAGTCAGCATGGTTTCGTGAAGGGTAGGTCATGCCTTACTAACCTCATTGAGTTTTTTGAGAAAGTGACCAGAGAGGTGGATGGGGGTAAGGCTGTTGATGTAGTATATATGGACTTTAGTAAGGCGTTTGATAAGGTGGCCCATGGAAGACTTCTACAGAAAATGCAGATGTGTGGAATAGAGGGTGATTTAGCTAATTGGATTAGGAATTGGCTGGCAGATAGAAGACAGAGGGTGGGGGTTGATGGGAGATATTCATCGTGGAGTTCGGTGACGAGTGGTGTGCCTCAGGGGTCTGTTTGGGGCCCCTGCTGTTTGTAATTTTTATAAATGATCTGGATGAGGGTATTGAGGGATGGATCAGTAAATTTGCAGATGATACTAAAGTTGGTGGTGTGGTAGATAGTGAAGAGGGGTGTTTAGTTTACAGAGTGACTTGGACAAGTTGCAGAGCTGGGCCGAGAGGTGGCAAATGGAGTTTAATCTGGAAAAGTGTGAGGTAATGCACTTTGGCAGGAACAATAAATGTGTAGAGTATAGGGCTAATGGTCGGGCTCTTAATAGTGTTGAGGAACAGAAGGATCTTGGTGTATGTGTCAATAGATCCCTGAAAGTAGGCAGTCAAGTGGATAAAGTTGTTAAGAAGGCTTATGGAGTCTTAGCTTTTATTGGTAGGGGGATTGAATTTAGGAGCCGCTGCATCATGTTGCAGCTGTACAAAACTCTAGTGCGGCCGCACTTGGAGTATTGTGTGCAGTTCTGGTCGCCACATTATAAGAAAGATGTGGAGGCATTGGAGAGGGTACAGAGGAGGTTTACTAGGATGTTGCCTGGTATGGAGGGCAGGTCTATGAAGAGAGGTTGAAGGATTTGAGGTTGTTTTCGTTAGAAAGGAGGCGGCTAAGAGGGGATCTTATTGAAGCACATAAGATGATTAGAGGTTTAGATAGGGTGGACAGTGATAGCCTTTTTCCTAGGATGGAGACAGCTAGCACGAGGGGACACAGCTTTAAATTAAGGGGTATGAGTTATAGGACGGATATCAGAGGTAGGTTCTTTACTCAAAGAGTGATTAGGAGTGGAATGCCCTGCCTGCAGCTGTTGTAGATGCGCCAAGTTTGGTGGCGTTTAAGAGGTTAGTTGATAAGTATATGGAAGAGAAGGGAATGGTTTAGTTAGGAGGGGCATTGCTTTTTATTTTGGTCGGCACAATATCGAAGGCCGAAGGGCCTGTTCTGTGCTGTATTGTTCTATGTTCTATGTTCTATGTGAGCATCACTGACTGGACCAGCAATATTTGGCCATCCTTGAATGTCTTTGAACTGGTTGGCTTGCGATGCCATTTCAGAGGGTCAGCCATATTGCTGTAGATCTGGAGGCACGTGTTAGAGCAGTTTTCTTTCCCTAAAGCACATCAGTGAAACAGATTGTTATTTTAAAAAAAAACAATCAATAACAATTTCATGGTCATTATTTGACTTTTATTGAATTCAAATTTCACCATCTATCGTCAGTGGGATTTCAGCATTACCCTGGGTCTCTGAATTAATAGTCCGGTGACAATATCACTGTACCACAACCTCCGAATCTTAAATTGGAGCCTGCTCCATCACCCATGTAATGAAGCAGGAAGGCTACCAATTCCAAATTGAAGCTATTGCCACTCTGTTAATGCAAAGTTAAAGCTCTAAAATTTGACTTGAAGATGCACAGGTTGGAAAGGACAAAGGTGCACATTTTTTTCCCCATAGATTTAATAGAACTTTTGCTAGTTGCCTTGTGGACTCCAATATTCATAATTTTCTTTGTATTTTCAACAACAGATTTAATACAGCAAGTATAACAAAGTACAATGATAACAATAAAAATTTTTAAAACGTTAAATGGAAAATATGTGCAGCAGAATTGAACAAAAATATAAAATCTCACTGGTTGATGCATTGAGCTGATTTAGGTGAAGTGAAGCAAATGTTCAGTGATAAAGAAAGGTGGTTGTCAAAGTACAATAGAAAAACAAATAAAATATAGCCAAAGTAAATTGGAATAAGTATTCTATGCTGTAAAATCAAAGAATAAATCTCCAAATAGGAGGTAAAAAATTGAGACAGTATGTTAAAGGGAAATGACAGCTGATAAATAAATGTTGTATTGGCCTCTAAAATCATTGATCATCCATAAGTGAAAGTTTTGCAAAGTCCAACCAATCCAGTCTTTGTGATTTATGCAAAGAGAATTGTGAAGAATGGATGGAGGAGGATCACTTGACATACAGGGCCCGATTTTACCATTACATTGTGCCTGTTTTGGGAAAGTCAGGCTTGAGGTGAATTGTGCAATCCATGCCCATCTTTACATCACTTCCCCCTTTATCAAGGTCCAAAAATGAACGCATTTAAATTAAATGATGGGCTGTATGGCCAACTTTACCCGCACTTCCCTCTTTACCACTGCATTCACCAATCCCAAACTGACAAGAAACACATGCTCCACAAGATTCAGGCACTCCATCAGTGAGAATTAGTGAGGAGGTGTGTGTATAGTGTCCAATGGTACTCTGCTGCTCACAAGTGTCTTCTAGCTGTGGTCGTTTTCCTTTTCGGGTCAGTAATGGCTCTGGTGTCTCTCTCGCTCTCTATCTCTCTCCTTTACCAGAGGAGAAGAGAGCAGAGACTCTGGGACAGTTCCATGCACGGGTGTCATTTGAACAGATGTCTAACGTGTCCACCAATATCCTCACCTCTGAAAGGAAACGGTGCAACAATTGTGCAACTATTGCAGGACCTGGAAACTGGAGGTGGGTTTGGGGGTAGGGATGGCAGGTCAGGGAGTTGTGGGGAGGGGTGCGTGGAACACCCATTCTCAGCTATCAAATTGAAGGCTATTTTAAACATCTATGCAACAGTCAGCCATGCACTCCTGTCTTAAGCAGGTCACAGAAGCTCTGTACGCCCGGGCTGGGCAGTACATCAAATTTAACCTGGACCAGGCCCATCAGGCAGCTCGGGCTGTAGGGTTCACAGCCATTGCGTGGATGTCGCCGACTGTAAACACATCATCCTCAAGGCACCCCTACAGAATCCACAGAGATTAATCAACAGAAAGGAGTTCCACTCCGTGAATGTTCAACTGGTACATGACCATAACGTGTACATTATACTTGCCTGTGCAAAGCACTGTGCACGACAGCTTCATTGTCAGGAGATTGGACATCCCAGAGGCATTTGAGAGGAGTCCAGACTGCGGGGGTGGCTCATGGGTGATGTGGATTTCTTCGAACATGGCTGATGACCTCAGTGCGGAGGCCTGTGTCTGAGGCAGAGACCCACTAAAATGAGACCCACCGAGCCATTTGCGCGAAAGTGGAGAGATACATTGAGCTTCTCAAAATGCAATTTTGATGTCTGAACTGCTGTGGCAGGGCCCTCCAATACAAACCAGTGATCTCTTCCTGCATTGTGGTCCTGCGCTGTGCCTTGCACAATCTGGCTCTATACAGAGGTGATATATTGGAGGCCGACCAGACAGCCATCACTGGGGAGGATGATCAGGAGGAAGAGCATGCTGAGGAATGCCACCCAGGCACTGGAGGGCTAGCAGCACAAGGGAGGCCCTGATCACCAGGTAGTTCACTCGCTTGGGTTTGTGTCTGTGGGTTCCATTGCCTCCCCCCTCAAAAATACAAAATTCCTTCTATATCTTGCAACGTTGTCACACCAGAGTGGTGGACCTGCGTACTTTGTGTTGCAAGTTTTCTGACAGGCAGGAGGCTGATGATGACTCACTGAGTACCATTATGGTGATGCCCTGTTGCAAACTAGTGTAACTAGTACCCGAGCACTGTATGCACACTGGCACCTCAGCCCACATCTCTGTCATGGGTAAGGGATCTGAAATATCCACAGAGAGCCCTGGAGTGGGTGGAGTGGGGAATGGGAGGAATTACTTATGGGGGTTTGGGGAACCAATGGCTTTCTTTTCTCAGTGACACAGCATTAATAGGCCTCTCCAATTAACATCAACATGAAACATCCCTCAGGTAATTATCAATGGAAAAGGATTCTTGTTTAAGACAAATTAGTCACAGGTGGGCGGTGAACAAATGTTTAATTGCAATAAAAATATTTAAAGAAGGTGTTCAAGTATAAAATCTTGTGAACACAAAGTGTTCAGGAGCTTAAATATCTTTCTAACTAGTGCAGCCCTTCACAGTGCAACTACAACTTAACATGGCCTACCACTATGTCCCAGTGACTCCCCAGAATGTACACAGGAGTTGGAGGT
Organism: Sphyrna mokarran; assembly: GCA_024679065.1. Classification (NCBI taxonomy): domain Eukaryota; kingdom Metazoa; phylum Chordata; class Chondrichthyes; order Carcharhiniformes; family Carcharhinidae; genus Sphyrna; species Sphyrna mokarran. The sequence goes on along the minus strand of JAGIQG010000010.1, from coordinate 40,719,574 downwards.
GGCTACCTCCCTACCTAACTCCATTACCTATCATGTTGCCTCTTCTGGAGGCTCTGAACCTTGAGGGCCCTGGCCTGTTTCCACATGTCTGGGGTGTTTCCATGCCATCCTCTTTATCCCACTGCCCCGGTGTCAGGAAGAGGGACTCAGAAGGTATACCCACAGCTACAGCCTTCTGGCTGGAAGGCTCCAGCATAGGCTTGAACCCTTCCTTCTCCCTTGGGGCCCCTGGGACAGCAGTGTTTCTGCTGTGAGCTCCAGAAGCTCTGGCATCACCTGGCACTGCCAGTCCTGGAGGACAACCTGCATCCTACTTGTTGTTATTGAGCCCTTTGCGATGGCCACTTAAGTTGGGGGCCACCTCTATAAGGCCACAGCAAGTGCTCTCTTGAGACTGGGCCATGATCTGCAATTCCTCAGCCTTAACCCTCTGCAACTGGGCCACCTACTCTATAGCTGCTGCCATAGCCCACTCTATCACAGCACTGTCTCACTGGGTCTCCTGCAAGCTCTCAAGTCTCTCAGCCATGAGCTGCAGAACCTCGAGAATCCTGTTAAGTCCCTCAGCTGTGGCCTGCTGTGACTCAGCCGTTGCTTGGAACCTACCATTCATGGTGGGGATCCCTGGGGGGGGGGGGGGGGGGGGGGGGGGAGGGGAAGGGGGGGAGGGGAGGGAGGGGGGGGAGGGGAAGGGGAGGAGGGGGGGGGATTGGGGGAGGGGGGGGGCGAGGGGGGGGAGGGGGAGGGAGGGGGGGGGGGGGGGGGGGGAGGGGGGGGGGGGGGGGGGGGGGGGGGGGAGGGGGGGGGGGAGGGGGGGGGAGGGAGGGGAGGGGGGGGGGGGGGGGGAGGGGGGGGGGGGGGGGGGGAAGGAGGAGGGGGGGGAGGGGGGGGGGGGGGGAGGAGGGGGGGGGAGGGGGGAGGGGGGGAGGGGGGAGGGGGGGGGGGGGAGAGGGGGAGGAGGGGGGGGGGAGGGAGGGGGAGGGGGGGGGGGGAGGGGGAGAGGGGAGGAGAGGAGGGGGGGAAGGGAGGGGGAGGTGGAGAGGGGGGAGGAGGAGAGGGGAGGGAGGGGGAGGGGGGAAGGGGAGGAGAAGGGGGGAGGGGGGGAGGAGGGGAGGGGGGAGGGGGGGAGAAGGGGGGGAGAAGGGGGGGAGGGAGGGAGGGGGGGGAGGGAGGGAGAAGGGGGGGGAGAAGGGGGGGAGTTAAGGAGGGGGGAGAAGGGGAAGGAGCAGGGGGGGAGGGGGGTGGATCAGGGGGGGAGGGGGAAGGGGGGGAGGGTGGAGGGAGGGGGGAGGGGGAGGGAGCAGGGAGGGGGGGCAGGGGGAAGTGAGCAGGTGGGGAGGGGGGGAGGAGCGGGGGGGAGGGGGGGAGGGAGGGGGGGAGGGAGCGGGGGGGGGGAGGGGGGAGGGGGGAGGGAGGGGGAAGTGAGCAGGGGGGAGGGGGGAGGGGGAGGGAGCGGGGAGGGGAGGGAGGAAGTGGTGAGGGAGCGGGGGGGAAGGAGGAGGAGGAGGGAGAGGGAGGGGGGAGGAGAAGGGGGGAGGGGGAGGAGGAGGGGGGGGGGAGGAGGGGAGGAGGGGGAGGAGGAGGGGGGAAGGAGGGAGGGGGGAGGGGGGAGGGAGGAGGGGGGAGAAGGAGGAGGGGGGAGGGGGGAGAAGGGAGGGGGGAGGGGGGGGGGAGAAGGAGGGGGGGGAGGAGGGGGAGGGAGGGGGGAGGGGGGGGGGAGGGGGGAGAAGGAGAGAAGGGGGAGAAGAAGGAGGGGAGAAGGGGGGAGAAGGGGTGGGAGGTGTCTGTTGCCTGAGATCAATTGGGGGGAAGGGACTGGAATGTACTCCCACTCTGCCTAAGATCAATGAGGAGAAGAGGGCGAGGGCTGCAAAAGGTCTTGGGGGAGTGGGGAGTAAGGCAGTTCGTAATGTTGTGGGAGTGGGGCAATATCTGTGGGAGTTAGGGGAAGTATCTGGTTTAGGAGGGATGGTGAAGGAGAACGTTATTCTTTCATTTATTCACAGTTGGAGGCACCAATTGGATCTTCAGATTTCAGGTGTGTGAAGTCCCATCCACAGGCTTCTGTAGCGTGATTCAGAATTGCTGGTATTTTTTTTCAGGCACAGTGCATATGGTGGCTCCCGAAAATGGGTCTGAAACATTCCCAGTTTCAAGTCCGCCTAGTGCTTAGAATCAAATGGTAAAATAGAGCCCATAGTGTTGATTTATCTTCTCAAGGTGCAAAGTTAAATAAATCTGTTGTGAATGAGGGAGCAGTGCAACTTGTTAATACAAAAAGTAAGCACATTTAACATTCAAGCTTCAAAAGTACAACTTATGCATTCTGGTATATTTCGGCATTTTGCTGCTTTCATCGTGGCAGTGAACGTCCTGACAGAACTTGCAATTGGCTCAATGCTCTTCGATAATGGAATGGAAAATATAACCAATGCTATTCAGTAAAAAAAAATCAAGTTGCCAAAGTCCCTGCTGTCACTGCTCTGCCCTTTGATGGGGAGCTGACTTGTGGTGATTTTTAAGAATCATGACACCTCAGCAACGGACAAGGTTGAGAAGGCGGGACCTTTGTGAATAACCTCAGGTGGAATGAGAAATTGAACCTGCACTGATGGTTCTGTATCACAAATTAGCATCAACTAAAAGCTAACCAACTACCAAGAAGTACAATAGTTAGTGAGGACAATTCTACCTATTGCTCAAGCTTCATTTTAACCTTCACTTTCAGTAGAATGAATTTATTGGGGAGGACCATATTTTGGGTTAAAATATTGGCACATAGAGGCTTGGGGATGACATTTACAGCCCCACCACTAGCTTATTAGAAGGCAAACTAAAATAAAGAAGGTGGCCTACCTTGCTACCTTCCTGGCCATCCCTGATCAATCTTTGATAATACAAGAGTTGGGTAGGTCATCAGGCACCCCATCCTTATGTCTATTGGGATCATCAAGTGAACAATTAACTGCCACAAAAAGGCCTGTATCATGCTCCTACTAGAATAAGGGAAGGTAAATTGGATTGCACTGTGACATAGTGGTTAGCACTGCTGCCTCACAATACCAGGGACACGGATTTGATTCCTGGCTTGGGTCATTGTTGGTGCAGATTCTGCATGTTCTCCCCCTGTCTGTGTGTGTTTCCTCTGGATGCTCCGGTTTCCTCCCACAGTCTGAAAGACATGCTGGTTAGCTGCATTGGCCATGCTAAATTCTCCCTCAATGTACCCAAACAAGTGCTGAAGTATGGTGACGAGGGGATTTTCACAGCAACTTCATTGCAGTGTTGATATCACCTGACTTGTGACAACAATATTAAAACTTAGATTTCCCTTTGCTTTCTTTATTGACAAGCAATGCTTAAGTTACTATGAAACGCAGAGTTAGTCAGCTCTTTCAGGAGTAGAACCTTGAAGGGAAAACAATTTAATTTATACTGTTGATAAATATGAAACATGAAAATAAATCAGCATCTGAGGAAAGACCATTGGAGGTGGTCAATACTTGTCTGATAGCTGACAAAAAAGAGGTGGCAGCAAGTGAAATTGTTGGAATAGTTAAGAAGCAGAACGTAAAACATCGGGGGCAGATTTTTTCCACCCCTCCCGCCATGGGAATCGTAGCAGACGGGTGTGGACCATGCAAAAGTCCTCTGACCTTGGGCAGGGTTTTCTGATCTTGGTGCAAAGTAGTAAGGTAGTAATCAGGGATAGATGAAAAAAAAATAGAGATCTAAAGAAAATATAAAATAAGCAGAATCCAGGATAAAATGGATAAACTTTTTTCTTTGATACGTAAGACAAAACTGCCAGGCTATTAAGATAGAATCACAAAAACTAAAGGAAGAGAAACATCCTAGCACGGACCAATATGGAACAGTAATATAATGAAGTGTGAAAAAAATACATTTAATGCAAATAAAGGCAACTAATAAACATAAATATCATCTTCAGTCACTAATTCATTTATTTGTGTTGAAAAAAACATGTTTAAGGAAGCAATTTACACAACCAATTAATCAAATCAATTGTGATAATTAAAATAATTTATTTCCATCTCATAATGAAATAATGATATCACTCAGTTAATTGGAACGTGAATTTAATATGTAAGTTAACAATCTGCCCGTAAAATTAAACAGAACATGTTACTGTACTTAAATTCTCTCAGTGATAGAATATATTTATGTAGAAGTTGGGCTTTGGAAGTTTTCAAGAAATTGGGATAGCATAGTACCGACATGTAGTACTTGGTTGAAGTCATTAGGTTACATTTTAGCTGCATTTGAAGCAATTTTTAAAAGCAAAATCTCGGCCTTTTAACTAAGATGCAAATGAGATCAAGCCTTGGGGGAGGAACTATGCCTACTCCAATAAGCTTGGATCATGTAGATCAAACCCAAGACAGGAGGTGAGAGTCCCATCTTGTCAGCTTGAATCGGAAATGTCTCAACGTGTTGAGACTCTGAATTGGACTTGATTTGATTGAATTGGATTAAAAACAAAAAGAAATCAAAGGACAATCAACATTTGAACTCATACTCAATGTCATCAATTGAACTTGTAACTTCCTTTTTTTAATTTTTTCTTACATGTATTGCCCCAATGAAAAGAAGTCATCTCTCACATGAGGCCAGCTATTGTTTGTTTTTAAACTCACTACTGTAAATTGCAATTTCTTGTTTCAACACTTTCTCCATCATTTCAGTTCGATAAAGAGTCTACAGGCAGAATTTTCCAATTCCACCCAACATGGAAATCATAGCAGGTGGGACACAGGCCACGCGAAGGTCTATTGACCTCGGGCAGGATTTTCTGATCTTGGGGCAAGCGCAACTGGAAATCCGACCCTATGAGTTGAAATATTATGTATTGTAAACCAATGCAGTGCTGTTCAATTAGTCACTAGAGATATTCATGGATTTTGCCCTTCTTCTATCCTGGACTATAATTCAGCAATACCTATCTAATAAAACTCAACTAACGGGCTAAGTAACTCATCATGTTCAACTAATTCATCCTTTTATCTTGTTGACCATATTAATATATAATAGTAAAAGATTAAAAAAGAGTAAAAGATGCATTTTCCAGCAAGACTGCTGACAGAGATCAGTTTCAGACAAAACTGGCGACAAGAAATGTTTTCCAACAAAATAGTCAAAAAAAAAAGCAGCTCAGACGTAGAGCTGGCATCAAGGAATGGTTTCCAGAAGATCACATCGCCATTGAATGCATTCCAGTAAAACAGGCTGTGGGAGTCAGTTATGAGCAAAGGCTAGGAGTTGCTCTTACATTTTAAAATGAAAAGCAAGTATTCTGCACTGATCCTAATTCTTCTTTCTCTCAGTGTCAAGCCAGAAATAAACAGAAGTTTCTGAAGTGGGAAGACAATATAAGCCAGTGAATCGACTGTAAAATAAGTCAAAGTAAACTAGTAGATGCAACAAAAATTTTAAAAATTAAAAATTTAGTTTACTTACTGGAAAACCTGGGGAGCTTTTTCTGGACTGCAGGTCCTCACACATGGTGTGCTGCAGCATTGGGATCCTCATATTCTAAGAAAAAGAGAGAGACATTCTTTGAAAAAAAGAGAAAGTTAATATACCAGAAATAAAGTTACATGAATGAAACCGAGTAAGAATCAATGCTTAAATCCATTTCTTTTGGATGGGTTGATGGAATCAAAAAACACAAGATGAGAACAGACAGGAAGTAATCTGTTTAAATGCAAATCTGCCATTGATGTGCTCAGGTTGGTCACTCACTGCATGTAGCACAATGGTTAGCACTGCTACCTCACAGGTTTAGGGATCCGGGTTTGATTTCTGACTTAGGTCACTGTCTGTGTGGAGTTTGCACATTCTCCCTGTGTCTATATGTGTTTCTTCCAGGTGTTTCGGTTTCCTCCCACAGAGCAAAAATTTGTAGGTTAGATGCATTGGCCATCCTAAGTTGTCCCGTAATGTTCTGGGATGCATAGGTTAGAAGAATTAGTAGGGTAAATTTGTGTGGTTATGGGGATAGGGCCCAGGTGTGATTGCTGTTTTGCACTGTAGAGATGTTAAATGTTGGAGCTATGGCAGGAATGGCCACATAACAAAGGCATGTTAAACATAAAGACTTCTCAAACTCCAGTGATGCTAGAACGTATCAAGATCTATTAAAAATGGGTTCACAAAATGTCTGATGAAGATAAAAACTCCCAAGAAAGTACCAAACTAGAGAAGATCTAAGAACCTGGCATCTCATTCATGCCAGGCGATATGCAAAAGTTCTGGGCTTACCCAAAGTTAAACAAGAAAGAAGTAAAAATGAAAATATGTACAGAAGAGCTGTAACATTCGTCAGAAAATATATACAATTAGAAGCTCAACACCTACAACTAAAATCATCAAACGTAATCTTGCAAACTTATACTAAGGAGTATATCTGCTGAATGGATATATCACGGTTCAAATGGAAGCTAATGGTAAATCAGCAGAATAGCTTCTGCACGTAGTAACAGGGAATTATCCTGCACTCTTTGGAAGACAGTGATTAAACAAAATCAAGCTTGACTGGAACAGTTAGCCAATTTATGACACTGCAAAAACTTCTGGAGAAGGTGTTTGAGAATATTTTAGGGTTCATGACTGGAGTTGAAGCAGACTCAAGAACAAATCTGATAGGAGCTGTTTTGAAAAAAGTTTTTTCTCACATCATATTTGCCTCTTTTGTAAACCTGTGCCTTCTCACTCACAATTCTTTTAGGAGCAGAAACAATCTTTTCCTATCGATTATCCAGCCCTCTCAAGGTCTTGAACACCCTATCAAATCTCCTCTTATTCTTTTTCTCTCCAACAAGAACAATCTCCAAGAGCTGCTCAGAGTGGACCAGACAAACCCAAATCCATTCCTTGTTTACACCAAAAACCAAATTCAAGATCCAATTAAATCTAATTTATGGTCCACACAAGAGAGACAAACAAGATCCAAGCTGACAAGATGAGACATCACACCCCATCTTGATCACTCACTGATCCTGATGATGGCCATTGTCGTATTGATGCATTCCTAAATGCTCCACTCTTAGGCAGTGAGTACTTCAGTTATTGTTTTAACACATTCTACATCCTCATGCTCATCATCAGAAGCTACCAGAGATCTTTCATTACTTCAACAATCCCTCATATTTCATTTCATTTCATTTTCAGTTCTCTCCAAATAGAAGTCCTAACCTCTCCAAGCTATCCTCATAACTGAAGTTTCTAATCTCTGGAACCATTCCTGTAAACCTCTTCCGTAATCTTTCCAATGCGTTCGCATCCTCCTTATAGTGTGGTCTTTAGCTGAGGTCTACCTAGTGTTGAGTATTTATTCAGCATGGCCTCCAGGCTCTTGTACTCTGTGCCACTATTAATAAGTCCAGGAAACGCTAAGTTTTATTGGCTGCTCTCTTCATCTCCCCTGCTACCTTCAATGATCTATGCACATATACACCCACATCCCTCTGCTCCTGTCCCTTATTCAAATTGTACCCTTTAATTTTGTACTTCTGACCATGTTCTTCTTCCCAAAATGCATCACCTCCCATATCTCCATATTGAACTTCCTCTGCCACCTATCTGCCTGTTCCACCAACTTATCCATATTCTTTTAAAGTTAGAATCTAGAATCCCTATAGTGCAGAAGTAGCCATTCAGCTCATCAAGTCTGCACCAACTCTCCAAAAGAGCACCCCATCCAGCGCCTCCCCTCCATCCTATTACTTGCACATTTACCATGGGCAGCCCACCTAACCTGTACACTTTGGATACAAAGAGGAAATTGAGCATGACCAATAAGGGGCAATTTAGCATGGCCAATCAGCATAGTTTTGGACTGTGGGGGGAAGCTGGAGCACCTGAAGGAAACCCACACAAACCCGGGGAGAATGTGCGAACCTCGCACTGATCGAAAGTCACTGAAGGCTAGAATTGAATCCACGTTTCTGGTGCTGTGCTAACCTATGTTCTACTCTGTCCTCGTCATAGTTTACAATCTTTTCAAATTTCATGTCATCTGCAAACTTTGAAATTTTCCCCTGCACACGAACATCTAGATCATTAACATATACAAACCTTTCTGAAAACCAAAAAAATGTCCACTGATCATTACTCTGTTTCTATTATTCAGCCAATTTTACATCCGCATTGCTACTATCCCTTTTATTACATGAGATATAACTTCTCTCACAAGTCAGTTGTGTGGCACTGTATCACATGCCTTTTGAAAGTCTACAAACATCAACAACATCACCCTCATCGACCCTTTCTGTTACATTTTCAAAATTTTCAAGCAGTTATTTGAACATGATTTCTCACTCTGCTACATGATAATTACTGTCTCTGGATCATCTTTTCACCCACTCTTCTCTTTTTTAGTTTTCTGCTCCATTCTTAACGTTACAAAGCCAATGATCAGAATGGACTGGCAAATCCAAATCATTCATTGTTTACTCCAAAAATAAAATTCAAAATCCAATTGAATCCAATTCATGGTGCTGACAAGAGAGACTCATTAGCCCATCGTGTCTGCACCCACCACAATCCCACACAGACTCAGTCCCCATAACCCATGCATTTACCCTAGCTAGTTCCCTGACACTAAAGGGTAATTTAGCATGGGCAATCCACCTAACCTGCACATCTTTGAACTGTGGGAGGACTAGCTGAGGTATCCTACCCTATCTTGATCACGCCCTCTTCCAGACGATGGTTACTGGTGTATTGATGATACATTCCTAAATGCACTAAGTCATTGAGTACTTCAGCTACTTTTTTTCAAACGCTCCACAGACAGTGAGTACTTCAGCTATATTTTTTTTCAAACATTCCATATCCTCGTACCTTGGGATGGTACAGTGGTTAGCACTGCTGTCTCACAATGTCAAGAACCCGGGTTTGATTTCTGGCTTGGATCACTGTCTCTCTGTAGTTTGCAAATTCTCCCCATCTCTGCTTGGGTTTCCTCTGGGTGCTCTGGTTTCCTCCCACAGTTCAAAGATGTGTGAGTTAAGTAGATTGTCCATGCTAAATTGTCCATTAGTGTCAGGAGGACTAGCTAGGGTAAATGCATTGGGTTATAAGGATAGAATCTGGGTGGGATTGTGGTTGGTGCAGACTTGATGGGCCAAATGACCTCGTTCTACACTGTAGAGATTCTATGATTCTATCAGGAGCTACCAGAGGTCTTCAAATACTCCAATAATCACTTGCATTTCATTTCATTTTCAGTTAGAATAACCACCTATCATTAGCAATGTTGGTCTTGGAGATTCAGTGTAGAAAACACCCACTGATTCAAAGACCAGTGTTTCTCAAGGACAACCATCATATACATGTGGTGGCATATTCACTTATGATGCAAACTCAGGGCTATTTGATGAATCAGCAGCTTCACTTTTCTCCTCTATTATTTATATGTTCGGTATAGAAGCAGTGGTCAGCTCAAATAACATAAAAGAATGGGAGAATAAATTCAGGACAGAAGTGAACTATCCTATGGCATATAATTTATTTTATTCTTCACTTGTCATTATAGATCTGTCTCATTTTTCTTCTGAACCGTTGTTTACACAAGTCAATATTTGTGACCTGTTATCTTTATATTGATAAAGTTTCTCATTGTGGCACAAGATTTGCCTAATTGAAATGGATGATAATCAGATGGTCCCTAACCTTAATGCAAATACAACCCTGTGCTTTAAGAGGGCAATCTGTTCCACCTCCTTTGTCATCTAGCATGAGTGCATTTCTTTATAGGCAGTACACTCCTTCCGACTGCTCCAAATGAGAAACTTCTTCCCAAATAAGGCATTCCTATCCTAGACTAAGGACAGCTAAAGTTATAATTTTGGCTTCGCATAGACAGGGGATACAATCTTCACATTCAAATGCAATAGCAGTTTGATTTATTATTGTCACATGTACACGTATACAGCGAAAAATATTGTTTCTTGCATGTTATACAGACAAAGCACATCATAGATAGAGAAAGAGCAGAATGAAGTGTTACGCCATAGAACAAGAATGAAAGATAGAAAGTATGCTAGAAACAGCATGCAAGAAGTCACTACGCTTCGGCACCAACTTGACTTGAGCTGTTTACCCTTGGGTCTCATTTTCATTAAGGTGAGAGGGGGCCTATTGCTTACTGAATGAAGATTGGGCTATGGGTAGCATCACCAAAGCCCTTACCATCAGTAAAAGCTGGGTTGACTATGTTGGAGCCCAGGAAAATTGGAGATGGGATAGATCAGGAGAGGAAACCAAGGCTGGGAGGAATGGAGACAGAGAGTCACGAGCAGCAACAGTGTTTAGGAACAGTAATGGGAGCAACAGGTTTCAGGAGGAGGAATGATGGGGAAGAGACAAAAATGAATGCGGGACATACAAATCAGGTATTGTTCTACAATTCTGAGCTGGCAGAGCCTCCCTTAACAGATAGAGTTTCTCTCACTTTCCAGATTTCAACAAATGTCAGCCTGAAAAACTGGCTCACATTCACATTAGGTAAACAAATTAGTTGTGTTTGTTTGAGTGGGGATTGGCTCTTCCTTTACAGTAACTGCAGGTAATTATTGATAGAAATTGAGATATTTGTATCAGGTGATTCTGATCAAAGCAAGACTTACCTTAATCATATAGTAACCAATGAGTAAAGTGAGTGTTTATCCTTTATAGAGTGAGAATGGGAAGTTAATAGCAAGTAATAAAGAAATGGTGGATGAAATGAACAAATATTATGCTTCACTGTTCAGCGTAGAGAATACAAAATACATTCCAGTCAGAGCCACTTAAGGCTGATTGAAGGGAGCCAGCTGGATGGCCTCTGTGTGTCTGCAGGTGGGGAAGCAGTTTAGTTGGCTGGAAATGGCAGACGGTGGGAGGGAGGGATTCAGGGGTGGGGAAGGGGGCAATGCTCCAGGTAGGTTTAGAGGCCTTTGCCTGCCTAGATGCAGCAGCAGCTATAGGCTGTCCTAGGAGGTGGTGTCATGTATGCACACCATCGCACCCTAACCCATCTCCCCCTCCCAATAAAATAGAAGTGGTGGCCCAGTTAAAAAACAAATATTTTGTTTTCAACTTTATGAAGCAAGAGAAAAGGATGGCTTTATTTTCATGTGTACTTTCACTCACTCGACACAACCTCCTGCTGCTTTCAAACTGGAGGGCTTCCCTGTAATTGGAATGTTGCGACTTCCCTGAGGCACTGATTAACTAAAAGGGTAAAAAAAAATTAAAGGTGAGTGAATATTTCTGCCCAGTGAAGGCTGCTGACACCCCAGAAGGCCGCAGGAAAATCCAGCCCTTGGTAAGTAAAGCATTTTCTCTCTTACAGCAACAAGCCACATGCCTCCTTACTTAATAAATCCAGATTTTGTTCCATTAGCTTCAGCACTCTTCAGTGCTTTGTAACACACAAAAAAACACCACACATAACACACGTAAAACATGCATGGCATAGTAGCACAATTGTTAACACTGCTGCTTCACAGCACCAGGAATCTGGTTTCACTTCCAGTCTCGAGTGACTGTATGAAGATTACACGTTTTCCCTGTTTCTGCACAGGTTTTCTTCGGTTTCTTCCCATAGTTGAAAGATGTGAGGGTTGATTGAACATGCTAAAATTGACCCTTAGGGCCCAATTTTACCATTTTGATTTGAAGTGCTGAGTGGATTTGAACCTAGGAGTATTTCAAACCTGACCTTTAGACCTGTTCTCAGGCATCCTCATATGCACTCTGTCTGAGAAAATATTAGTAATTCCGAATCATGCTATAGAAGACTGTGGGTGGGGCTTAATAAACCCGAAACACTGCAGCTCCAATTGGCGCCTTCAACTGCGCATGCACAGTAAAAATTTGAAAGAAATTTCCCTGCACATAACTCCTGGGCCGGATAATGCCTCTCTCTGGTCCCTACAGACATTGCCCCATATCCACGATATCACTGACCCCTTTATCCCCCACACCCCCACAATCCAGACCATTCGCAAATCCTTGCCCCTCTTCCCCCCCCCCCTCCACCCCACCAACCGATTGCATGCAGAGTGAACTTCCCCTCGCCCCCATCAATCGCATGCAGAATGGCAGCAGACCACCCCACCACCCCCCACCCCCCACCCAAGAACCATCTGACCTTCTGACCTACCTTCCCTCTTCTCCCACCATCGATCTGAGTTAGAGAACCGCTGGAAACTTGAAACTTACCTCCTCAGAAGCTGGAGTGCCTGAATTGGACCTTTGTGGACCAGGTCTGTTTTGCTCCAAATCCAGATGGGTAAATATGGTTGTAAAGGGTAAGTGCCAGTAAGTTTAGATATGCAGCCATTAAGTCAATTTAAATGGATGCAAATGAATGTAAATTGATGCTGCGCCCCATTTTGGCTATTTTTAGCCATTGGTAAAGGGGCGACAGGTGGGGAGGCGAGTGTGGATCACACAACTCATCTCACCCCTGATTTTACCACGTTTCAGCACCCGAGAAAGGGTGCAACTTGATAGTAAACTCATGCACTTAGTGTCAGAGAGATTAGCAGGGTAAATATGAAGGGATGCAGGGATTGGGCTTGGATGGGATTGTTATCAGTGCAGTCTTGATAGACTGAATATCTCCCTTCTGCACTGTAGGCATTCTATAATTTCTATGATTTTGCATATCAAACTGCTTCTGAAGCTGCACTGACTTCAACTGTGTTGTACCCAACCATTTTATTTCAAGAGAATTCAAACCCTTAGAGTAAAATTCAATCATCCCACATTGTGATTAATCCCTGTCTGTTTTTTCCAATGCAGGCAGTACTCAGACTTTGTTTTGTGTGTTCTTTCCTATAATTGTGCAGCCAACACTCAGCATGTCATTGAGTGGCTACTTGCTGAGCTGGAGATACAAAATCCTGAAAGATAATCTGCATTCCTTAAATCCAGCTTGTACCTCTTTAAAGGGGAGGTGTGTGTTGTCATTGAAGCAGATAAATGAATTGATTTTGGAGGTGAGTTCGACATAAAAGAAGATACAGGAAATGGGGTGGATTCTACAGGACAGCTAGCTCCGATCGGAAAACGGAGGCTGGAGAATCGGGCACTGGCAAGAATGAGTTTTGTATTGGGTACCAAACCATTGTGATGCTACTTGCCTGCCCTGTGGCCCTGAATGGGTTCCCGTCCATAGTAGGCAGGATGCTAATGCATATTTAAAGTCACTACTTTAAATATAATTAAAAGGCTTGAAGCCCAGATTCAAATGGCTCCCATTATTCACCTGTCTCCCTAGCAGGATCTGCACCAGATGTCTGCATAAGCGAGGATCTGGCATGTTGGATCCTGAAGTTTGAGGAAGCACCACCAATCCCTCAGCAATGAGAAACATCCTCCCCCGCATACCACTCTGCAGCTACCAAAATGCAAAGGATGGGTCCCTCAAGGATCCTGGGTGTTTGATGGGCTTGGGTTGGGGGCAAGGGGTTGACTTCACCACTCTCTGCCAGGGTGCAATTGTTGTGGCTAGACTGCCCATTTTAGCCCTGGCAGCCCCCTCAGGATTACCCTTGGCATGAGATTTAACAGTAAGAAGTCTCACAACATCAGGTTAAAATCCAACAGGCTCCTTTATCAGGTGAATCAGCACTCCAAAAGCTTGTGCTGCTAAATAAACCTGTTGGATTTTAACCTGGTGTTGTGAGACTTCTTACTGTGCTTTTCCCAATCCAATGCCGGCATCTCCACACCATGGTTATTTCAGGCAGCCCTGTGACCAATTTCTGTTTTCCTGCCTGTCAGCTGCTCAAATTCTGAAATGGCCAGGTAACTTTAATCTCCATGCCCTCGGTCACCTGGTCGGATTGTAAATCATTGCAGTATTCCATTCCGCAGCAGAGATTTTCCTTTCTCCCTGTCAAAAGTTGCAATGAGATCAGATCCCTTTGAAGTCCTCTGACAGAGAGGGGATGTCATTTTCACCTGGGAGGGGTTCCAGTCTGCACACAGCATGTGCACTCAGCCCCTATGTATGAACACTGCTTTGATTTGAAATTTCAGAGGCTTTTTAATAAGCCAAAATTGTTGAAACACTCTCTATTGCACTTGAAGCCTTTAATCTGTAATAAATTCAACATGCAGTGCCTCGGAAAAGATTTAAATTGCTCTTTGAAGTGGTTGGCAGATGATGATGTCCAAGACTCTCCAAATGGAGTAGTGGACATCTTAGTGTTGAAAGTGGGTAACCGAGTAGACATTGTTTTCGGCCTGATGCAGCACCCAAAAATTGGTAAAAAAAAAACATTCTTTACATGTTGTGGCCTTTTGCTGGATGTGATCACCTGTATGCTCAAATAATCTTAATGTTGTCTATAATGTTATTAGGCCGGCAAAGTACTGTATATAACTAGAGGAACCAACTTATAACAGGTTATGAAGACAGAAATGATCCTCAAGATTCAGAACATTCAAATGAGTCAGGCAATCAAGATGGAATGCACTGTACTTCCAAAGCTGTATGTCCTTAAGAAAACAACTCCTAAAGACCTCCATTCGCACTGGAATCACATAAGACCTGTTAAATTCAGGCCTCAATATATGAGTGAAGGATGAAACTGAAATCAGATTTTTCTTTAATTCAGGTTTCTTTCCAATATTATAGAGTGAAAGCATGACTTCTCTTATTTTCCTCAACACCTAGTATGAACTAATCTTATGCACTTGCAATAATTCCCTAATCTTTCCCCAGTTGCTGACAGCTGCTCTCAGTTACAAGTTTAAAAGCATGCACTCCGTTGTTGCATGATCATTAACAGATAGATTCTTAGCTATCAAGGTTGTTATATCCTATTTCTTATATTGTTCATTCTCTCATCCCTTTATCAGAACTTTTCCACTATCCTTAAACTAGTTTACTTCCTGTTAATTGTGTTCATGCTTACGTTATTAAAACAAAACTCAGTATCAAGTATCCTATTGTTCATTCTGACAGTTTTGTCTATAATATGGCTAAACAGCAACAGTTTCAGCTCCATTTATTTCTGCTTATCTTTCACATGACTGCCTGATTTGTCCAAAGATGCCACTTCATTTTTCAGAAGATGCAGACATCCTGTTCCATTTAATTACCTCTCACAACACACAAGCTACTCAGTGAAATACTTCAAAAAGTTAGCTATTGCATGATAGTATATTTAATTCTTCTCAGTGTCACAAAAAGATACACATCAAAATAACACTATCATAATAATATTAGAATATTTTGAAAGACATTTAAATATTAACAGCCACAAAGGAAGATGGATATGGTTGTTGAAGGTCAATCAATTTCCTCAAATAAAGAGCTGGTAGCAAACGGATCTCATGAAGACGTTTTGAGGTATCACCTGTCAGTGTCATGAGTGGGACAGTCTGTTGAGAAGATCAGCACTGGGTTGGCTAATTCAGAAAAATAAGGCCGGGTTGTAGGTGAAATAAATAGTGAGCATAGGAGAGTAAAACAAAGAACAGTATAGCAGAGGATGAGACCCTTCACCCCACCAAGTCTGTGATGACATAGATACCTCCCTAATCTAATATTTTCTTGTCACTATGTGGTCCATATCCTCTATTTCCTGCCTATTCATATATCAATCCAGATGTGCCTTGAATGTCGTTATAGAACCTCTCCAGCAGCACGTTCCAGGCATTCACCACTCTGTGTGTGAAAAATCTTGCTCCTTATATCTCTTTTAAACTTTCCTCCTCTCACTCTCAATCTATGCCCCGAAGTAATTGACCCCTTAACCTGGGAAAAATCCTCTGGTACCTTGCCTATGATTAAAGAGGAGACAAAGATTTTGGCCAAGATCTCAGCAATTTCTCCCCTCTCTCAGTATTCTGGGATAGACCCTTATCTGGCCCTGAGGATTTGTCCATCTTAATGTTTTTCAAAACCTCCAACATCTCCTCCCTTTTTATCTCATCATGTCCTGGAATGTCAACATCCTCCTTTCCAAATTCACTATCCACTGCATCCTTCTTCTTTTTGAATACTGATACAAAGTACTCGTTAAGAATCTCACCCTCTTCATCTGGCTCCACACATAAATTCCTTGAGTGGATCTACCCTTTCCTTAGCTATCCTCTTCCTCCATATATACACATAAAGAGCTTGAGATTTTCCTTAATCCTGTCCATCAAGAACATTTCATAGCCCTCTTTTGCCCTCCTAAATGCCTGTTTAAGATTTTTCCTATTACCTATGTATTCTTCAAGATTTTTATCTGTTTTCAATTTTCTGAAATTTATGTATGTCCTCTTCTCTTTCACTAAGCTCACAATCTCTTTTGTCATCCACGGTTTCCAAATTTTACCATCTTTATCCTTCATTTTCACAGGGACAGCATGTTCTGAACTGACTTTAAAAGATTCAGATGTGAATTTATTCTCAAACAGCCGTCCTGAGTCTACATTCCCTAATACTGCCGTAGTTAGCCTTCCCCCAGTTTAGTACTTTTACTGTGGGACTACTTCTATACCTTTCTACAAGTATCTTGAAAGTTATAGAATTGTGTTCACTGTTCACACTGAGACATCAATCACCTGTCTAGGTTTGTTTTCCAGAACGAGATCTAAGATAGCCCCATCCAAGTTGGATTATCGACAAATTGCCTCAAGAAGCACTCTTGGGCTCACTGAACAAACTCTGCCTTCCTGGCGGCAAAGGAATCCCAGACTATGCTGGGGAAGTTAAAATTGCCCATCACAACATAGAACATAGAACATTACAGCGCAGAACAGGCCCTTCGGCCTTCGATGTTGCGCAGACCAATTAAGAAAAAGCAATGACCCTCTAACCTAAACCATTCCCTTTTCACCATAAACTTATCTACTAACCTCTTAAACGCCACCAAACTTGATGCATCTACAACTGCAGCAGGCAAGGCATTCCATACCCTTACCACCCTCTGGGTAAAGAACCTACCTCTGACATCCGTCCTATAACTACCACCTCTTAATTTAAAGCTATAACAACAACCATGTTTTTTTACATCTTCCCATGATCTGCTGACATATCAGTTCCTCCACTTTATGCTGGTTATTGGGAAGTCTGTAGTACAACACCAACAGTGCAATTGTACCAGTTTTGTTCCTGAGTTCAACCCATATGGCCTCACTGCATGGTCCCACCAAAGTATTTTCCCTCCGCATAGCTGTGATATACTCCCTAATCAGTGAAGCAACACCCCCATCTCTTTTATCACCGTCCCCACTTTGCCTGAAGCATCTAAATCCTGGAATGTGGAGCTGCCAGTCCTGATCTTCTTTCATCAAAGTCTCTGCAATTGCAACAGCACCATAATTCTGCATAGCAATCCAGACTTTAAGTTCATCTGCCTTACCTGTCATGCTCTTTGCATTAAAGCAAATATGCCTCAGACCATCTATCCTGTCATATTTTATAAACAGTGCGTGTTTTATTTCTCTTAGCCTCCTTGAAGCCATTCTCTGATTTCTCCACAGCCTCTATATTCTGTATTCTGGCCCTTTTTGATTTTTGGCTTTGGTTTCTCCGTCTTCCACTTTTCTCCTTACTGCTATTTGTTTCTGTCCCCATTTTACTTCCCTCTGGCTTCCCGGCATCAGTTATCATCCCACTGACACATTAGTTTAAACCCTCCCCAACAGCATAAGAAAACATTCCCTCAGGACATTGGTTCCAGTCCTGCCTAGGTGCAGACCGTCTGAGTGATACTGGTCTCACTTCCCCTGGAACGGGTTCCAATGTCTCAAGAATTTGAATCTTGTAGCACCCCTCAAACAACGTATTTATCTTAGCTTTCCTGGCATTCCAATTCTGATTAGCTTGTATCCTGAAATTACTCTCTTTGAGATCCTACTTTTTAGTTTAACTCCAAGCTCCTTAAATTCAGCTCATCCCGTTTTTTATCTATATTGTTGATGCCTATGTGCACCACGACATCTGCCTGTTCACCTCTCCAGAATGCCCTACAGGGTCTCTGAGACGTTCTTGACTCCTGCATCAGGAAGGTAACATACCATCCTGGTGTCTTGTTTGCATCCACAAAAACACCTGAGTATTCCCCTTATAATTGAATCCCGTATCACTATAGCTCTGCCACTCTTTCTCCTGCCTTCTCTTATGTAGCAGAGCCAGCCACAGGGCCATGAACTTGGCTGTAACCATCTTCCCCTGATGAGCCATCTTGCCCAAAAGTATCCAAAGTAATATATCTACTTGGAGGGAGGGGACACTTGCACTGCTTTCCTACTCTTTCTCTGTCTGGTAGTCATCCATTCCCTATATCCCTCAGTAATTTTTATCTGTGGTGTGACTAACTCGCTGAATGTGCAATCCACAACTCCTTGCAAGAGCTGCAGCTGGACACACTTCTTGCACATAACAAAGCCAGGGACACTGGAAGGAACCCTGAATTCCTACATTGCATAACAGGAGCATGACATGGGTCTGGAATCTCCTGCTATGGCTCAACCTTTAAGTTAACTTGTAACAACTACAATGCCAAGAGAAAAAATAAAAAAAACTACTTGACAATCACTTATCAGCTGGCAGTGATGTCATGGTTCGATTTCTTTCTATCTCTTACTTGCCGTCAAATCTCCCTCACAGATCTGCCTCTCTATTCCTCCCGAAGGTGAGCATTTCTTTTGCTTCAGCATCAAATTCCCATGCTGGTGCAAATTTCTGATACCCTCGCTCTGGCTGAATCTCACTCTGACTGCAATCTCCCTCCCACTGGCGCACGCAAGGTCACTGGTGCAAAGGACAAAAAATATGCATCATGAAAATCAGGCTGCAGAAGATTTTAATTATAATGGGCAGCTTCAGGAATTGCTGAACAATGCATTGATTAAAAGTAAAGATGCCATTATTCTGTGGTGGCTTACCATCCAACCTTTCTTCATAGGTGAAGCTTTTGAAAAAGCATGTAGAAACATACAACAGAAGAAGGAAAGTGAAAGGCATATTTTCAGAATGACCACTAAATCCTCCATCTTGAATTGGGCTGCAGTTGACCTACTATCTGAAATCAATGTTTAAGCAATGTACAGAGCTATGGTTCCTCGATTGAGGTGTGTCTGAACCAGACAGACAAACCATAACATTTTGCATAACAGTTTGGACTGACGGTCTACACAGGAAGAAAATGTCCCAATTAACAGAGAAAGAGCTAAAGGAGCCCTCAAAGATATGAACTACATTGGAAGACCAATTCAGAATAAGTTTAAATTTCCATATTCATGGATTAGTATCTGTGTCATTTTGACAACAGCCTTCAGAATCTATAGATAAATTTATCAGCAGATGCAGAGAAAAGAAAACATGCTATGATTTTCCAAATGCAGAACTAGCAGACAAAACTGTTGAGTCAGCACCTGGGCAGGACTGGAACCAATGTCCTTGGGGGAGTGTCTGCTAGTGCTGTTGGGGGGAGCCTAAATTAATGTGGCAGGGGGACTGGAACCGATGCAGGAATTCAGAGGGAAGTAAGGCAGGGGCAGAAAAAAAGGCAATAAGGGGAAAAGCAGAAGGCACAGAAACCAAAGACATCCATTTCCATGGAAGCATTCCAGAAAGATTTATCAGGCAAACACAAAACATAGAGCATCGAAGAGCTACACAAGGATGGATCAAAATCAGAAGCAATCCTCGCAATTTGACAAAGGTCCAGGGAACAACTCTAATTGTTGATGCAGTTACTGGAACACCCAAACATAGTGTTATGGACAGGAAAGAAACAGCCAAACTGCACTTATTTCCTCTCACCACCTGTCTATTGGCAGAAGGTGTTTTGAATTTGTTTTTAAAAATAAACGATATCCTGTTTTCCCAGTCTCTTGGTTTTTGTGATCCAATTAACTAATATTTCATAGCAAACTTGAGTTAGGATTAACTCAGAAGATTTCACATTCAGAACTCAGAGAGAGAGCATTCTGTATACGTACAGTAAGCAAAGCTGAAATTGGGGTGGCAATGGAAGCTGATTAAGAAGAGTTTACAATATAAGAAATCATATCAGTTAACATTCTTTCATATGGCTTCTAGACTCCAATGAGGAATTCTTTCACATAGCTATTCAAATTCAGCTGGCCAAAGAGTGAAATTGTAGAATTCATTTAAAGTTGGTGCTGAGACCACAAGATAATGTGGGAATACAGAGATTGAGTTGGTTCTGCAGCGAATGATACAAAATCTTCCTATGTGGAGATGTCGGCGTTGGACTGGGGTGAACACAGTAAGAAGTCTTACAACACCAGGTAAAAATCCAACAGGCTTATTTGGTAGCAAAACTAGGTTTCGGAGCGCTGGCTACCCCTTTGCCAAGTGACTCATCTGAGGCGGCACGGTAACACAGTGGTTAGCCCTGCTGCTCCACAGCTTCCGGGGCCTGCGTTCGATTCCTGACTCAGGTCACTCTCTGTGAAGATTACACATTCTCCTTTTGTCTGCATGGGTTTCCTCTGAGTATGCCAGTTTCCTCCCACATTCCAAAGATGTGCGTGTTAGGTTGATTGGCCATGTTAAGGTTGCCCCATAGTGTCCTAAGATGCTTAAGTTAGAGGGATTAGCGGGTAAAATATGTAGGGATATGGGGATAGGGCCTGGGTGTGATTGTGGTCGGTGTGGACTCGATGGGCTGAAGGTCCTCTTTCTGCACTGTAGGATTCTATGATTCTATGATTCTACGTGAGATCCTGGTGTTTGGGAAGCCATTATTTACGTGGATCCACTGATTCCCCCAGCAAGGGATACTTATCAAATGCAAATGGCAACCCTGTGGTATCCTTTGAAAGTAGATCTGAAGAATGATATTTGAGATCCCAGAAACTGAGACAAGAATTTTTTCATTGTTGAAACCTCTGGCATATATATTCCAGACAAAGAACCAACCCTGTGGTTATGTAAATTGTAACAGCCATCTTTTTTATTTAAGCAAGAAATCCATTTTATTAAATAGTAAGATGATAATGTTTTGAATATACAGTATAAGGGTTATTTTAATGCTGTAGGAACCCAACATTGTCAGGACACGTGGAAGCTGTAGACTTATGCAGTGTGGAAATGCCCAGCTTTTCATCAATTCTGAAAAACACAGGACAGGAAGAGCCATTGGCAGCGACTGATATAGTTACAAAGGACCAAACATACCATGCACAATAGGTGTATTAAACAATACAAATGGCCATATAGCATCCCATCAGGAATGTATACATGAGGTGATTGACAAACTAGCAAATGCTGATGAAGTGAAAAGTGGTGAACATATGTTTCACACCATCAATATTGTGGAAAATATAAATGCAGTCTGAAGTTTTGCCAAATTCAAAACATCTATTCTAAGAAAGTTGGTAACTATGATTGGCCAATATTGATACAGAGACAAGAACCAATTTGCTACATCTGTGAATTATAAAAGACACAGACACAGAAGGCCATGGCAAAATCTACTGCTGTTAAACGATAACTGATTTACAACAAGTCACTAATTCCATGTCTTGGATCCATATTTCTGGAGTGCCAATACAGTCAATATTCCTGGGTTTCACAGATGTTCTGCATTATCAAGGCTCACAGATTATAAGAAAGTTGATATGCCAAAATCTCACACTAGTAAAAATCCATGGAATAAATCAGACATAATAAGGTAGACCAACATCAGAAGCTAGTCTTATCACTTCAGTTCGTACCCTAACAGCAAAATGTCCAGAATGTTTCAACAAAATTAATATCTTCAAAAGAGCTGCAACATTGCACTTGTAGGAGAATGCAAGTCTGTCAATTGATTCACTAGGTAAGTGCAGTATCCACAAACAAGACACATTGAAAATTGGAACTAGATAAAATGGAGAAAGATGGAACCATTAGAAGAGTACTTAAATTGGCGTAGCTCAATCACAAGTGTCATAATGGAGGATGGATCATTGAGAGCACGCCATGCTTCACAACACTTAAATGTAGCTTTGAAATGTGTCCTTAAAAATTAGAAGAGTTAAGTCTGAGATTTGCATATGCAAAATTCATCTTGAATCTTGATGCCAAGCATGTTTACTGGTCAGTATATCTTTCCGAATAATCCCAAGAGATTACTCTTGTGACATGAAGCACCGAAAAGTCATTATCAGAAGCATCAATAGTGTAATCTTAGGGAATATCCCTGGATCTTCCGAAAAAAGGAAACTACCTCAGCAATAGAATCCTTAGAGAAAGGTCTGGGAGAATGCGTATTACAAAAATGCAAACCAATTGCATTTGTTTAAAAATCTCTGTCCATGACATAGTCTAACCACTCAAATATTGAATGGGAAACATGAGCTTTTGTGATTTCATATCTATCTAGTTGGCAAAAGATTTATGGTAGAGAATGAACACAGGCCACTGGAGATGATTTGGGAAAAATGATTTAAAAAACCCAGATCCAACTTTGTTCAAGTTCCTAGCACCAATTTTATCCTCAGCAGTTTGTATCTTTACCAGATAGCCCATTATTTGACAAATGCACAAAACATCAAGAACAACAATCGCACACATTCTAAATGTTATTTTCATTTTATTTGGTGTACTTAGGGAAATCATAATGGACAGTGGTCTGCAATTTATTGGTAAATTATATCAAAATATTGAGAGAAATTGAATATTGATCATACTTTTTTTTCGTCCCATTACTCTAGATCCAATGTCCTAACTAAACAAATGATTTGCACAGTGAAATCCCTAATTCTCCTTTTAGACTGACCAAACAAGATCTAAACATTGTTTAGATGAGGGGATAGCTTGGGGGATAGGGAGGGAGATAGCTTGATTTTGGAATTGATCTTGAGGGAGGCGATGGGTTGATGTTGGGATTGATCATAGCTCAATATAACATTGAGAGCTGAAGAGCCTGTACTGTGCTGTAATGTTCTATGTTGCATCTGAAGTGATGCCTTTAAGAACAACCATTCCATCACCTGCAGAGTTCATGCTTGGCAGATCAGTACGTACCAATTTGTTGACTCTTACATATCTTACTCCCTCAGAAACTAAACAGCAACTTTTAAGACTACAAGAGAAAATGACAAACATGCATGTTAAAAATGCAAGTGCCAGAATTGCCAAGTTTAAGTTGGAAAAATAAGTTTGTACCCGAATGTATGTGACAACCGGCCATGGTTCAACACCAAGCTCCTATAAAGTCAATACACACAAAGATACAACGGCAAGGCATAATCAAGACAAATCAGATCATTCCAGCTCCTTAACCATTGTACAGTTCTATTGCATTAAAGACAAAATCCAAAATGCAACAAAGAATGACATCCAAGAATCTCTCCCCTCTCACCTTAAACCTTTGCCCTCTAGTTTTAGACATCTCTACCTTTGGGAAAAAATATTGACTATCTAGTTGTCCTATGCCCCTCATTATTTTGTAGAGCCTCCTTTGCTTCAGAGTAAAAAGTCCCAGTCTAACCAACCTCTTCTTATAACTCAGACAGTCAAATCCCTGTAGCATCCTAATAAATCTTTTCTGTACTCTTTCCAGTTTAATAATATCCTTTAAATAATAGAGACCAGAACTATACACGGTGTTCTAAGTGTGGCCTGTAAAAGTTCAACAAGACATCCCAACTCTTGTATTCAATGTTCTGACTAATGAAACCAAGCATGCTTAATGCCTTCTTTACCACTTTGTCCACCTGTGCCTTCACTTTCAAGGAGCTATGAACCTTTACCTTGAGCTCTCTTTGTTCTGTAACTCTCCCCAGCGCCCTACCATTAACTGAGTAAGTCCTGTCCTGGTTCAATTGACCAAAATGCATCATCTTGCATTTTGCTAAACTAAACTCCATCTGCCATTCATCAAGATCAAGATGGCCCTTTTGATCAAGATCCCATTGCAATCCTAGATAACCTTCTTCACTGTCCATTATGTCACGAATCTTCATGTCATTTGCAAACTTACTAACCATGCATCCTAAATTCTCATCCAACTCATTAACGTAACAGTGAACCCAGCACCAATCCCTGAGATACACTGCTGGTTACAGGATTCCAGTTTAAAAACAATTCTCCACAACCACCTTTTGTCAACAAGCCAATTTTGTGCTTTCTAATTGCTTGTGACTTTGTTTTCTATATTGGCCATTCATTGCAGGTGTACGACTAACATTTCTGTTTCTCCTTTCTAAACTAGACTACTAATTAAATTTGCCTTTTATTTATCTTTCTTACTGCATTCAATATCCCTTGAGCTACAAGCCAAAATAATGACTATCTCTATATGGGATGGTCAACTCTGGTATAGAACCAAGAAAAGGAGTTTGATTGATAGGCATACAGCCTGATAGATGTTAGATGATAATCACCATCCGAAGAAGGATAAGTAATGTGAATATTGCAAAGTCTGCAAAGTCTTGCACTGCCTGTAAGGAGAATTGAAAGGGATTCATGTTTTTCCAGACTCGTTGGCTTGCGAAATTCTAAGAGAAGACTTAAAAGTCTGGGATGGAGCCAGAAATTTGGTGTAAAGGGACAGTGCCTCCAGGATTCCATAGAATCATAGAATCTACAGTGCAGAAGAAGGCTATCTGGCCCATCAGGCCTGCACCACAAAATCTCACTCAGGTCCAATCCCTGTAACCCCACACATTTCCCTTCCTAATCTCTCTGACACTAAGGGGCAATTTATCATGGCCAATCAACATAACCTGCATATTTTTGGACTGTGGGAAGAAACCAGAGCATTCTGAGGAAACCCATGCAAACAAGGGGAGAATGTGCAAACTCCATACAGACAGTGATCTGAGGCTGGAATTGAATCTGGACCCCTGACACTGTGAGGCAGCAGAGGTAACCTCTTTGCCTTTGCTGCTACAGACAATGTGGGGTAGCCAACCACTGGAGATTATGGGAAGAAGGTCTGGGAATGGAGTGACTGACCAAAGTGTTCACCGATGCAACACTACTTGGTAATATCTGAACCAAGGGGAATTTTACCAAATTATATTCCTGTCATAGAATAGACTAATCTGAGGTTATTCATTCTGAGGAACTGATGTGAAAAGACAATCTGGTATTAACATTTTTAAATAGTATATGTATATATACATAATACATATATATGATATATATATATATACATCATATTGCACAAGTATTTGTTTTCTTTTTTTTCTCTATTATATAAATTGATTTTTCTTTCAATAATTTTTTACCTCTTTTTACATGATCAATTACAATTGTTTATCACTACTTTTACAATTATCATTATTCAATGTTCAATGAAATTGTTGATTTAAGATACTGTTTGCCATTGTCATTCATTCCTGTCACACCCAAGGCATGACTCTGAATCTAAGTAGATTCCATCTAGCACTCTACAGCCTTACTAACAGATTACATTTGCGCTTCAGATCCTTATAGATTCATCAACATGATGCACTTTAAATGTAACAAAACATGAAAAAGGGTTGTGAATTTAATTGGAAGAGGAAAGTATCTTTCAAAAGAAAGGGGTAAGTTGTAATCTGCTTCGGAGGGATATAGCATGACATCACTAGAAGGGAAATGTGTCATATGATCCTGTCTTATTTTCACTCTTACTTTGAGCAGAGCTCATACACTGCTCTGATGCCTTTAACTTATACCTATGTGTAACGGTAATCAAGTCTCTTGCCTTGATATATGAACCCACAATATGCTTATAAGATTCTTTATGAGCAATTAATACCTTGAGGTGGCACAGTGGTTAGGACTTCTGCCTCACAGTGCCACAGACCTGGGCTTGATTCCTGGCTTGGGTCACTGTCTGTGCTGTGTCTGCACATTCTCCTCATATCTATGTGGGTTTCCTCTCACAGTCTGAAAGACATGTTGGTTAGGTGCATTGGCCATGCTAAAACTCTCCCTCCAAACAAGCTCTGGACTGTAATTTAACTGCAGTGTTAATGTAAGCCTACTTCTGACACGAATAAATAAACTTTGAAAAACTGTGTCTTGTCTGAGATATTGGACACAATTTTACGGGAATGCTTCTAAATGAAAATGGGAGAATTCCTAATCATTTTTTGGGTTGACAGAGAGAGAGAGAGAGAGAAAGAGAGAGAGAGAGAGAGAGAGAAAGAGTTGTCAGGCCTCTGCTGTTGCAGGCAACCTGAACAATATCCCCCTGCAATTGCAGGGGTCTACAGCCGATCATGAGCCCTATACCAAGCAAAACGCAGCCCTCACCCCCCCCTCCCCAACTTCCCCCCCCCCCCCCCCCCCCCCCCCCCCCCCCCCCCCCCCCCCCCCCCCCCCCCCCCCCCCCCCCCCCCCCCCCCCCCCCCCCCCCACACACAACACCAGACTGCTGCCCAGACTGATTGTACCTCCCTGCAATGGTCACGATGCAGAACAGGCCTCCCTCCCCCCGATCAGGCTGACCCTTAAGGCCCCGCCTCCATAGAACCTTCCCCCCACATCGACTCTGCCTCCGTTGGACACAAGTTTGCATGCTGCGCTATTGGCATGATCCCTTCATGAGATGGGTAACCTTGAATGTTTGTGAAATGCAAGTTCTTTAATCACATAGCTGGAAACCACTCTGGAGATGAGAATTTTATTGTAAAATGTGGAAAGTACAATTTGTGAAGTTAGTGTGCTGATTACCCGTTGCAGATGGCCCAGGGGGTTGACAATGATAAATGCACAAAATCCAAGGCTGGGTTTAATAATATGCTGTGGAAGATTAAAAACATCAATGTGGAGTATTAGCTTGGGAGTGATGTGAGGGGAAGGTGTAGAGAGAAACAGAGAAATCAATGTAAAATTAATGATAGGAAGGGTTAGAGCATGATAACCGTGTTTAAGCTAAGGATTGAAATAAGCTAGGCAAGTCTACCCAGGTGCGAGAGATCTTAAACATTAGAAATAGTAAAAAAGGTGATAGAATTGAGGCCCAATACACAATATTGAAACCGTTCAATTATGGAAAATTGACATGGAAACAAAATTGAATGCAAATGTGGGAAACAACTCCAGGAGCTGGCAGAGGGTCATTGTAATCCACCATCTGATGTCTGGCTCTATAAGATATCACAGCATTGTGTTTTTTTCTTCTTTTTTTTTTGGTCCTAATGCTGTGCGCTGTCCACTGTGTTTTTATTATTGGCGATCAGATGCATTTGTGCAATTTTAGTAATAAAACAGTAGACTTGCTTCATTGTAGGTTATTTAAACTCATTTAATGTTTTACAACAATGGCTACACTTCTAAAAGTACTTAGTTGGCTGTGAAGTGATTTTAGACATACTGACACTGTGAAAGGTGTCATATAAATTCAAAACCATCTTTCTTCCAAAGAAAAGTTCTTATAGCTTTCTTTGCAACCTGAAGTTTCCAGCAGATAGTACCCTGGGAGCAATTGGTTTAGCATGAAGGTGGTTTCATTACATTGCCCATTAAGAGAGGTCTCTCTGTTCAGAATGCATGCGGTGGGTGATTATTTGATATAAAAAAATACGGCACAGTTGTGGATCAAAACACAATAATCGTACATTACATGAACACCATTCCTGCAGTGAGTTTATTTTGTGATTATATCACATTCTATAAATAAATAACAAATGTGTGTTATCAATTTCCTGTGCCTGAACAAGGGACAGCAGAATAATTAAACGACAGAAGGTTTCAATCTTGTTGAGTCCTCTGATTTCAGAATAATAACTGCTGAAGATTTTGCAGTAACCTTTAATAGACAGCCGATTGCTCATTGTGCTGCTTTCAAATTCAATGAACATTCACTGAATAGAGCTCTTAGAATTCAGGACCCTATCA
The DNA here is from genome assembly GCA_024679065.1 of Sphyrna mokarran. NCBI lineage: Eukaryota > Metazoa > Chordata > Chondrichthyes > Carcharhiniformes > Carcharhinidae > Sphyrna > Sphyrna mokarran. The sequence goes on along the minus strand of JAGIQG010000010.1, from coordinate 40,691,757 downwards.
GGGATTAGTGCCCACTGGCTAGTTAGTCACATAATGCAAAATTCATCGTCTGTCTACATACAACCAGCCACAAAATTGAACAGCTGAACCTTTTGACTGAATTGTTTTTCTTTTCATATCAGCTGTTATTAGACAAGAATAATTTAATTCAAATTGTTTGGTTGGTTTTGTTGACTTCAATAATAATTTTAATAACACATCGCTGCTAATCTTAAGTTTACTTCAGGTCAGTATTGTGACTGCAATATATTGCGTAACCCTATTTAATAAATTTTACACCTCCAAGTTTGTGTTTTCAATTTGCGAAGAATACTTCTCCCCTTTGTGATACAGTTATTTATGGAACAGTCCTCGGTCAAAGGTTCAGAGTTTTCCTTTGGAAACATCATGCTTTAGCATGAAGAAGAAATACAACATGAAAGAATGCACTTCACTCCCCAGAGGTTGATTATGTAGCTTCCAGAAACTGTCACTCTGGAGAAAAGCAGATTCATCTCCCAGATTCAATTACGGAGGAACCAATGCTATCATTTCCTCTTAATAAAACAGTTTATCTTATGTTGTGACAATCAAAAATTGTGGACTCTAATGAACAAAATGTCAGCCAGTTGTTGGCATTAAGGATAGCTGTAATGTTTCTCCAGGTCATGATGAAATAATCTACTAAACAAAATTGAAAAGTAAATGCTTATTGTTTGCTAAGTCCAATCTTATCTGAGTTTGCTCTGAATTTATGGCTTTAATTCACATTTAGTATAAAATATAACTTTGCTGATTTTAATAAATCACTTGTCTTTAATAAATCTGTCGTGATCAGGGGCTGGTCTTATGTCAATTTCCAAAGCAATCTTTAATTCAAATTGAAATTCAGCTAAATCACTTCATTTAATGTTTGGAATAAATGTGACATTGTAATGCGTCAAACAAATCATAGTGGCCTGGAAATTTAATCCAAGATTTCCTACGGCCATACTAGTCTGAAAACGCCCAATCTGGTCTGATCTCAGAAGCTAAGGCCTGGTTAGTTCTTGGAAGGGAGATTGCCTAAAAATACCAGGAACAGTAAGCTTTAAAAGGGTGCCATGGTGGCACATAGTTAGCACTGCTGCCTCACAGCACAAGGGTCCCAGGTTCAATTCTGGCCTCGGGTCCCTGTCTGTGTGGAGTTTGCACATTCTTTCTGTGTCTTTGTGGGTTTCCTCTGGGTCCTCCAAAGATGTGTGGGTTATGTTGATTGGTCATGCTAAATTTATCCTAGTGTCAGAGGGATTAGCAGAGTAAATATGTGGGGTTACTGGAGTAGGGCTGTGCAGACTCAATAGGCCAAATGGCCTCCTTCTGAACAGTAGGGATTCTATGATTAAATATCATGAAGTCCATAGGCCTCTGGTGCTGCTCATACCCTGACTATTTGAACATTTTATTTATAAGCGACTGATAATATAGAAGGTATTTGAAAATAATCATTGTACCATTCCCTGATGTTTCTATCTCAACTCTCTGTCACTCTCATGAAGAGAATTTATGGAGGACATTATGAAAGAATCCAAAAGCTTATAATACAAGTGACAAATATAATAGAAATCAAACATCAGTATAATTTAACTTTTCACTGTTTCAGAGATCTTTTGACATAACAGTCAGGGTTAGGAAAGGACATGATCAAACAACACATGAAGACAAAGGGGCGATATTGATTCATTTTGATTAAATGGTCACTATAATCAATTCTGAATTTATGACTAAAATCTGTTATACCATCAAATCAATAAAATTCAGTGCAGTCATATGGAGGGAGCTTCCCTCCACTGAAGGGAAGATGTGACAGGCACAATTGTCTGAGAGTTTTTCTATATTAGAAAAAATGCTCAGTTTCTAAGAACCATTGCCAAACAAAATCAGCTGCAGTTTATTTCATGGAGAATATTATTCTGCCTACATGACATCAATGAGAAGCAATTTTCATGGGCTGATTTTTTTGTTGACATTGCCTCCGTATCCTTCCAAATCTGCTCCTTTCAAATGCAGGAGTTCAAATCCAATGGGATCAGAAGCTCTGTTAGGATCTACACTAACAGCATCTCCACATTTACATAAGGCCAACAAAAGCCACAAAGCAGCACTTATATGAGAGCACATAGGTAGCACATATTGGGATTGAGAAAGGTGGTTGTGAGGTAGAGCTGGTTATTGCCGCTGTGCACGTGAAATATATTGATGTGTCTTCAGATGATGTCCTCAAGGGGCAGCATGCATAGGATGGCCATTCGCATAATTTTACATAGGATAGTTGGGCTTTTAATCAGTCTGTCCCATGTCCAATTCCAAATACATTTATATTCTGCTACTAGGGTTAGGAAGGAAGAATCACTTAAAAAGGCATGAACCTAAAGGTATTTATGAAAATACAGAATCTAAAAGGCAGTGACTGGCCTGAAATATACTGCAATTTGTTTTTTTTTCACTTAAAATTAATCCATTATACTCAGAGGCATAGGAGATTCTGATGCATTTTTTTTAGCTGCAATCTTGTCTATGGTAGCCTATGGATGAAGTTATTTTCATGCATGGTTATATTAACTCCATGTACGATATACCTTCCTCCTCCCCAGCTCCACAGCACTGCTGGTCTACTGGGCCTAGTGTTTGATATACATGGCTTACTGCAATGACAAGTGGCTGAGAAATAGGAGGGGGTCAAGGATAGATACATATACGATCAAAAAGAGGAAGAGAGGCCTTCCTGGAGAATTCCTAGCCATCCGGCCCTGACTGGCCATGCAAGAATGGAACCAGATAAGGACATTGCCTCTCAGCTGGGCAATGGAGAACAGGAGAGGCATTGGAAGATAATGGCGTGGTGACCTGTGATGTAAAAATATTGAGAGAATGAGAAAGATTGTGCATAAATAATGCCATTTGTAATTTGATTAAGAATATTCCAGCTCTGAACCAGGAGTGAAGCACTGTTTGGAAAGGTGTACTCACAGAGTTGTGGGAATAGTGAGCATGGAATTGTGAAGAAGCAGTGCTGTGAAAACTCATGATACCAAATAAACCTGTTGGACTTTGACCTGGTATTGTGAGTTTTCTTACTATGGTTTTGTTCAATGATTTTGGCAAAGAAAGAAGGCTGGAGATCAGATAATAGTTTGCAAGGATGGAAGAGTTAAGTGTATGTTTTTGAGAGGGGAAATGATGATTACAGATTTGAAAGAATGGCTTATAGTACCTAAGGAGAGGAAACCATTTACAACATTAGTAGAGCTAGTGCCAGGAAAGGAAGTTGGAAATTATATAGATCAATTTGATTTTATTGATAACTTTAGAACATAAAAATTAATCAGAGTCAGCATGCATTTGATAAGTTTAAGTCATATCTAACTAACTTAGTTGAATTTTTTTTTGATGAGGTTGCTTACACGGTTCATAACATGTTGTCTATGGATGTTATTTTAACTGAGTTTCAAAAGACATTTAATAGGATTCCACACAAGAGACTGTTAGCAAAAATGGAAATGCATAGAATTGGTGGCAAACTTTTGATATGGGTAGGGAAGAATTAGTTAGGAGGTTGGAGGGAAAGGATAATGGTAATGAACTCTAATGCAACAATGTGATTAGTCAGATCTCCCACAGCAATCTGTACTAGAATATCAGCTTTACAGAATGCTCATGAATGACTCAGATGAAGGAATAGAAAGCCTTGTAACAAAATTTGTTGATGGCATTATGTTGGCACAGTAAATGAGATAAGTGGGAGCATAAAATTGCAAAGAGACATTAATAGATGAAGTGTGTGGGTAAAACTTTGGCACATGGAGTTTACATGAAGAAGTGTAAGGTTATTCATGTAGATAAAGGGATGACAGTGTTCACTAATTGGTGAGAAATGAGGAAGGATGGAGGGGCAGAGAGATTTAGTGGTTCATGTAAAGATATCCTTGAAACCTATTGAACTGATACAAAAATAACTAAATGAATTGAATTCTAACCTTTATCTCAAGAGTTCTGGATTACAAGGAGTGAAAATTGTGCACTGCCCATATACATCTCTGGTTAAATTGCACTTAGAAGCCTGCACTAATTTCGTGGCACCATGACTTGTCTGGTCTGACAAGTCCCATGACTTGCCTGGGTTAGCGAAAAAAAACCTCACTTACTGGAGACAATGCACATCTCTCTGGCCTGTGCTCGGTGCTCCTTCCACTCACGTTGGCCACTTTGGGACTTGAATGGCAGGTTGGGTGTGGAGATGCGCATTCTAGTCAGTGGTCTGTGGGCTGTCTGTGCTGTTGCATGTGTTGTTTGGGGCCGGAGCGCCTCGTTCACCGGAGGACAGCCTTGAAGGTTTATGTGGGTTTACTATCAAATGAATCAGTTGGGCTTGGGCCTGGTGTTGTCAGACTTCTTACTGTATTTACCCCAGTCCAACGCCGGCATCTCTACATCATAATCTAATTGGCACAGAGAAGTTATTTCATACTCGCACTAGAGGACTCGCATTCCTCTACAGGTGGCACTGTGCTAACAATTTAAAGTTTATTTATTAGTGTCACAAGTAGGCTTATATTCACACTGCAATGGAGTTACTGTGAAAATCCCCTAGTGGCTACACTCCAGTGCCTATTTGGGCACTCTGAGGGAGAATTAGCATGGCCAATGCACTTAACCAGCATGTCTTTCGGACAGGGGGAGGAGACGGGAGCATCCGGAGGGGGCCCATGCGGACGTGGGGAGGGTGTGCAGACTCTGCCTGGTCACTCAGGCTGGGAATTAAACCTGTGTTCTTGGCAACGTGAGGTAGCAGTGCTAAGCACTATACCACATGCTGTATCTCAAATTTGGTGCCAAAATTGAACTGATCACCAACATAGTTCAGGCACTAACTATAGATGCCATATTGTTTAGTTATTCTTTCATGGAAGATGGGCATCGCTGGCTGGGTCAGCATTTATTACACAACCCTTGAGAACTCACAGTTGTACACAATCCATAAATGTGCAGGTTACATTTATTGGCCATGCTAAATTGACCCTAGTGTCAGGGAGATTAGCAATGTACACATATGTGGGGTTATGGGAACAGGGCCCGGGTGGCATTGTGTTCAGTACAGATGTGATAGGCTGAATGGCCTCCTTCTGTACCGTAGGAATTCCATGATTCTAGGATCCTAAAGCAGTTAAGATTCAACCACATTGCTGTGGCTCTGGAATCACATGTAGGCCAGTTGGAATAGTTTAGGTTAGAGGGTCATTAGATTGGTTTCACTGGTCGGCGCAACATCGAGGGCCAAAGGGCCTGTACTGCGCTGTAATGTTCTATGTTCTATGTTCTATATTTCAGGAAGGATATATTGGTCTTGGAGAGGACCAATACAGATTCACTAGAATTATGCCAGAACTAAAACGGTTAAGTTATTAGGGTTAGTTGCATAGGTTAGCCTTGCAGTCCCTCAAATATAAATGATTAAGTGGTGATCTAATTGAGGTGTTGAAGATGATGAAAGGAATTGATAGAGCAAGTTGAGAAAATCAATTTCCTCTGCTGGAAGAACATTTTAAAATTAAAGTGACACAATGCAGAGGCGATATCTGGAGGAGCTTCTTTACAGAAAGCATAGTGGAAATCAAGAACTCTCTTCCCCGAAAAAAAAACTGTTTACATTATCTCACAGAAAATATTCAAATCAATTTTGATAGATTTTTATTGGGCAAAAGTAATGAATCGAGTTCAGATGCAAATCAGTCATGATCTAATTAAATGGTGGAACATGTTTCACGGACTAAATTATCTTCTGTTGTTTTTATGTTTTCTGGAAAGAAGGAAGCCATTGAAGACAGCCTAACCTGTAATTGAGATGGTGACAATAGAGAGGCAGTGTAAACTTGCACAGTCGAGAGGATGATTGTATGTGTTGGTGAGTTAATATGGAGAAAGAGGTTATGGAAAATAAGAATGTAAGAATTAGGAGCAGGAATAAGCCCTTGAGCCTGTTCTGCCATTCAATAAGATCACGGCTGATCTTTTCATGGATTCAGCTCCACTTACCCGTCCGTTCACCATAACCCTTAATTCCTTTACAATTCAAAAATGTATCTATCCTTGTCTTAAAAACATTCAATGAGATAGCCTCAACTGCTTCACTGGGCAGGGAATTCCACAATTTCACAACCCTCTGTGTGAAGAAATTCCTCCTCAACTCAGTCCTAAATCTGCTTCCCCTTATTTTTGAGGCTATGCCCCATAGTTCAAGTAAAAACTAGGAGGCATTTTTATTACAACCAGGGGGCAGAGTCTCAAAATAAAGGAAAGCAGATTTAGGACTGAGTTGAGGAGGGACATTTTCACACAGAAGGTTGTGAATCTGTGGAATTCCCTGCCATTGAAGCAATTGAATAGAGAGAGCAAGATAAGTTGATATAAAGATATCAATTAATAGAGGAATAAATAAAAGTGAGTACAACTGATAAGGCTCTACCCTAGGGAGTTTGAACAGGGCAGTTAGCAGAGTGGAAGGCTCTGCTTCCAGGTAATTATTTGGATGGTGACACAAAATATTGTAAGATGGAGGGTGTGAATCCTTAACGAGAGTGGAGTGTGAAGCATTACTTCTAAAGTTATTGATTGTGCATTGCGGCTCAGGATAGAAAAAACACTGTGGCTGCCTGCTACCACCATATCATTAAACTTTATCCAACATTTCTGTCGAGGAAATAACTTAGGCAGAGACTTCGAAGTTCATCCAAGGATTTATTTACACGATATCATGGAGAGTCTGCAGCAGTCTTCCAACTGCTCACCAGGATTCTGTTTTATATTCACACAGAGCTAAGGTTTAATACAGTGAAGTAAACAACTTTGTGGATTGATATGATTACAGTTGCACACCTAATCACATTTTCTTATGAGATATGTCTATCACCAAGGGTGGCATACATTTAGTTCTTTGTTCCAAGAGTCAATCATGAAGAGGCTTATACAGCAATCATCTGTTTCAAATTAGGACAAGTTTTTCATTGTTCTCCTTCTGATCCAACACCAATTAAAATATAGTCAAGTATCCCATCATGCAGCAGTATATGCATTTTCTTCTACAATTGATCATCAGATTTGGAATCAGAGAAGTAGTATTTGGGGAATGTGGGGCACTTTTATTTGATTTTCACCCATACTTACTCGGCCTTTATTCTCTTATTTGTCATATCTTTTCCAGAAAAGCTTTGCATGTCACCTCAATGACACTATGGGCTGGAATTTCCAAACACAATGTGGGGCAAATTTGCTTTAGGTGGCAAGATAAGGAAGCACGCAGAATCCTGCGTCATTCCTGCTTCCAGCAATTTTTACTGGCAGGAAAATGAGGATGAGTCACAAGCTCGCACGCAGTTCTCCCAACCTTGCCAATTCCATTATGATGTGGGTGTTTTGAAATCCTTCCCCTCTCCCCACCACCAGCCTCTATTTTGTGAACCCGAGTTGTTGTTGAGGGTATCCATTGTACATGCTAGACAGGAAGTTTCATGACCCTTGAAGGAATCCTATTTTAAAGTTGGGAATTTTTCAACAGGCAAAAGGTGTCGACAACTTCACAAGTTATAATACATTGCTATATGGGAAGTTAAATATGTTCTAATGCAAAAATTTATCACAGAACTTTGTTTTAAATAAAAAGAATCATTAAATTAACTAGCATTATAAAGCATTATAAAATGTATATAAACCTTCATATACATTTTGATACATTTTACCATAGATAAATTCCTTAAGTCCAAAGATGTGTAGGTTAGGTTGATTGGCCATGCTAAAATTGTCCCTTGGTGTTCTGAGATGTGTTGGTTAAAGGGATTAGTGGGTAAAATATGTAGGGATATGTGGGCAGGGCCTGGGTGGGATTGTGGTCAGTGCAGATTCGATGGACCAAATAGCCTCTTTCTGTACTTAGGGTTTCTATGATTTCTAAAGTGCTCTGCTTTGAATAATAGTGACATTCAAAGTATATTTGACCTCTGTGATTAAATCCTTTAATTGAATGGCAGCTTAGACAAATGTTCCCTTTTTTAATAACTTAATCAGACGGCTGATCTTTCTTAAGGACTTTAAAATATTTTTAAATATTCAGCTCTCGAGGTCTTGTTTCTGCAGCTGGTCAATAGCAGCCAGTATGAATCTGTATGCCTCCGTTTTGTCTCTTGCCCTGACCCAGAGGGCAGCTTCCCAACTTCAACCCATAGCTGGGTGAAAATACATTGATTGGATTACAGCCATTATGTGGAGATGCTGCAATTGGACTGGGGGTAAACACGGTAAAAAATCTCACAACATCAGCTTAAAGTCCAACAATTTCTCAGGTTGGACTTTAACTTGGTGTTTTGAGACTTCTTACTGGACTACAGCCACTCAGTTGTAGAAACACAATGTCAAGAAATGGCTTAAAACCCTGACTCAACATGGAAAATGGCCTTAATTTCCTTTTTTGAGTCTCTTACCCAATGCTCTGATGTCTGCCATGACCGAGTCCTCTTGAGATGCCTTGATTGTTGCCTTTGATTACATAGCCTTGACCTTAGATTGGTAAAACATTTATTAATGATGTGTAATTTCCTATTTCAGAGTATTGCAAACAGTTGGCTTCTTGCTTGAAATATTTATTCCTTTCACCCAACGTCTCATCCCAGCCCAGTTTTAAGTACATTTGAGTCACACTCAGGCAATGTCACACTGTCCTCAGGATTCATTGCAGGGTCAGTGCCAGAGAACATTGGTAAGCAGGAATGTCAATGACTGGCACAACAGCAGTATAAATGAATCCTTTGGGTCATAGCCTTTATGATCAATATGTCATAGCATGATATTCCTAGGAGAGTGATTGCTTAATTTATTTATAGAAATTTTAACAGGCAAGCCTGCCTTATGGCTCAACTACTTCCTGGATTAAAGCTGCAAAATTTGTATTCAGAAGCCAAAGTATGCCTGAGACCTCAGTGAGCTTATCCAAGGAACAGCTGAGTCATACTGATGTGGTACAAATTCTGACTTGTTCTGTTTTAGCTTTTTTGAGAATGCTTTCACTGGACATGGGCATTGATAGTTATGCTAGTTAATGGGAAGTGCTGGCCTAGTGGTATTATCGTTAGACTATTAATCCAGAAATTCAACTAATGTTCTGCGGACCCGGGTTTGAATCTCACTACAGCAGATGGTGGAATTTGAATTCAATTAAAAAAAACTGGAATTAAGAATCTACTGATGACTATAAAACCATTGTCAATTGTCAGAAAGACCCATCTGGTTCATAATGTCCTTTAGGGAAGGGAATCTGCCGTCCTTGCCTGGTCTGGGGCTATCTGTGACTTCAGAGCCACAGCAATGTGGTTGACTCACAATTGCCTTCGGGGAACTAGGGATGGGTAATAAATGCTGACCAGCCAGTAATTCCCATGTCCCATGAATGAATAACATAAAAAGCCTGGATTTTTATTGTCCATCCTGAATTTCTCATGAGGAGGTAGGTGATGGTGAGATGCTTTCTTGAATTGTTGCAGTCCATGTGGTGTAGGTATACTGACTGTTGGGGAAGGAATTCCAGGATTTTGACACAGCGACAGTGAAGCTCTGATAAAATATTTTCAAGTGCATGGCTTGGCAGGGGAATTTGCATGTGTGGCATTCCTGTGAATCTGCTGCTCTTATTCTTGTAGATGCTAGTCGTCACAGATTTGTAGGTCCCATCAAGATACAATGCCACTGTGCACTGGTGAATGTTTATGGCTGGTGTGCCAATCAAGTGGGCTGCTTTGTCCTGGATGGTGTCAACCTTCTTGAGTGCTGTTAGACTCGCACTTACCCAGGCAAGTGAACCTGCACTTTGTAGATGGTGGATACACTTTAGCGAATCACGAGGTGAGTTAATCATTACATAATTCCCAGCTCTGACCTTGTAACCACAATATTAAGATGACTCATCCAGTTCAGTTGACCAGGTCAATGGTAACATCCAGGATATTTGTAATGGAGGAATTCAAGAAATGTCAAGGGGAAATGTTATATTTTATTGCAGATGGTTATTGTCTGGCACTTGTGTGATTCAAGTGTTACTTGTAATTATCAGAACAAGACTGAATATTGTCCAGGTGTTGCTATGTATTGGCACAGACTGCTGCAGTATTTGGGAAGTCTTGAATGGTGCTAAACATTTTGCAATCATCAGGGAACATCCCCACCCCTGACCTTATGATAAAGCAAATGTCACTGATGAAGTAACTGAAGATGGTTGGACCTAGGATTCTATACTGAGGAATGTCTACAGTGCTGTGAGAATGAGATGATTGATTTCCAAAACCTGCAATCATCTTGCCTTGCACCAGCGATGACTCCAGACAGTGGGGAACTTCCCCCAATTTAACTGACTCCAGTTTTGTTTGGGCTCTTTGATGCCACCATCAGTCAAATGCTGCCTTGATGTCAAGAGCAGTCTCTCTCACTCACCACTTGAGTTCAGTTCTTTTGTCCATCTTTGAATCAAGGCTACAGTGAGTTCAGAAGCTGTGTGACCCTGCCAGAGCCCAAACCGATGTTGTTTCTGAGTAAGTGTCACTTGATAGCACCATCAATGACCCCTTTGCTGATGACTGAGAGTAGACTGATTGGCAGAGTGGGTGGATGAGGGGGGGGTGTGGCGGTGGGTTAATTGGTTGTTTTAGATTGGTCTTGCTTCTTCTAGACAGGACATAACTGGGTATTTTTCCACATTGCTGGGTAGATGTCAGTGTGGTAGCTCCACTGGAATAGCTTGGCTAAGGATGCAGCTAGTTTTGGAACACAAGTCTTTGGTACCATTGCTAGAATTTTTTCAGAGCCCAAAGTCTTTACAGTATCCAATGCCTTCAGCCATTTCTTGATGCCATATGGAGAGAAATGAACTGAATGAAGACTGGCATCTGTGATGCTAGGGCATCAGGAGGATGCCAAGATTAATCATTCACTTGGCACTTCTGACTGAAGATGATTGTAAAAATTTTGGTCTTGTCTTTGTTGACCTAAGCTGAAGTGATGAGACAACAATTGGCCTCAATATTCGTGGGTTTGGAAGGGTAAATGTTTGCAAGGGCACTGACCATTATCCAGTTCCCTCTGATGGAAAGGTTTGTGATAATGGAATGTGACTCAACTATGAAGCACACGTGTTCAAGTAGTCCATTGACATTTACTTTCAATGTCAGTTGTTGGAGTATGATCCAAAAGAATCAATGATTGACTTCAATTGGACAAAAAATAGACCGAGAGAAATATAAAAGGAACTTCCAACACATTATGATCTGTTTTATTTCATCTCAAAGTCGAGCTCTTGCTCGAATATCTTCAGGAAGAAAAGGAAGAAGGCTAGCAAGAATAAAGAAAATGTATTGATTATCACCAGGCAACAACATGTGAAGTTATTAAAGAAAACTTTCTTGATGGATAAGAGATAATATTAGTGTACTTCACTGGATCAAATGAAAGCAACAATTTTTTGCCATCATGATTATTTCTGTCCATCAGAACTTCAGTGAGTATTGCTTGTTAGTGTTACTGATATATCACATGCTGGATTAACAGACTAAAAAGCAAATTGGCCAAGAATCTTGCATCTATATTTTTATTCTGATGTTGTCACTTGATTTTCTACAGAAAATTTGAAATCCATATATGTCAAAAAATTATTGGAGAACCATTATACACATTTAGGAATTTGCTCTTAATAACAAAATGAAATAGGACAACAACCGAGACAAGATGATGACAAATTCATATATTTTTTAGTAACACTTTAATGATCAGTCATTTTCTCTCTGACAGCTTCAACATCTGTTCAAGTATAATCTTCTTCAGTGTCGAATATGAGAATTACATGTGACAAATAAGTCAAATGAGTTGGAAATAATTCAGCAAAATGCTTCAAAGTTCTCATCATCCTAAGTATTGTAAATAAAGAACTTGTAATAACATATTCTTTTTCATGACCTTAATACATTCCCAAAATACGTTAACAATTAAATACTTTTGACATTTAGTCATTGTTTCAATTTAGTACATACAGCAATTTGCACACAACTAATTTCCATAACAGCAATGAAATTAATAACCAATCCACTTTTATGTTGTTTAAATGATAAAAGGTTGGTCAAGATAGCTGGAAAATTCCCATATTTTTTTAAAATCATAAATGCACTACTTTCTATCAACCTGAGAGAACAGGAAATGCCTCAAGTTAACATTGCCATCAAAATATGTCACCTTTGACCATGCAACATTTTAGCACGGCTTTGAGATTAAGGGTGGATTTTCCCAAAAAAAGTTCTGTGTCAAATTTGCATAAACACTGGAGTAAATCTCACTGTTTTTTTTCAGCAGAAGTTTCAAAATGATTCTTCTGTACTCTCCCAGCAGAGTACACCAGCATGAATCATTTGAAAAATCAGTAGATGGGGCCTCTTACCGCAGGAAAGGCCAGCAAAATAGTGCTGAGCAGGCCACTACACATGTGCTGATCTGTCAGCACCGAAATCAATGCATGCACAACAGCCCCACACCACTGACGTCCCAAATGCTGGCCAGTCCTGTGATCCCTGAATTACGTATGGGGGAACATGTACCCCCCACATGCCCTGATCATTGACCCTCCACTGATGTATACGGGCCAACCCTTACCATCCCCCACACACCCTCATCCCAATCCCAAACACCCCACAGCCCCGATCATCCTGTTCTGATTCCACCTACCCCCAACTGAGAGAATCACCCCCTAAATCTCTGGAATGGGGCTTGAACCCACTCCCCTCTGCCCTGATGGTTGATGGTTAAATCTATAGTTTGCATTTTAAGAGTTAATGGCATTTGTGGAATTACTTTCATATGCTGGTTAAATTAAAAGGAAACCTTAATTTTAAGTTTATTTATTAGTATCACAAGTTTGCTTACATTAACACTGTAATGAAGGTACTGTGAAAATCCCCTAGTTGCCACATTCTGGTTCCTGTTTGGGTACACTGAGGGAGCATTTAGCATGGCCAATGCACTCAACCAGCACATTTTCTGGACTGTGGGAGGAAGCTGGAGTACCCAAAGGAAAGACGTGCAGACATGGGAAGAACATGTAGTCCCCTCACAGACAGTGACTCAAGTCGCGAATTGAATCCAGACTCCTGGCACTATGAAGCAACAGTGCGAACCACTGTGCCACAGAGCCACCCAAATTCTAGAGTAGACAATTTTAGAATATTGGGATAGCCCGTGTGCCTGTATTTGCTTTTTATACAATGTCCCCTTTCAGTCCAAAATGAGACAAAGGGATATTCTGAGAATTGATTCCTCCATGTGACATCATTAAGCTTCCATTCGCTATATTGTCCGTGACAAAGTTAACCAAATCAAAGAAAACATTTGGACCAATCATAAACGCTATCCCAGAGGATAGACTGTACACATTCACTATGCAGATTTCATTAAAAAAATGGAACCCGATGTTAACATACAACCTTTTAACCAAAGATATGGAAAAATTACAGAGACTAAACAAAATGGGAAAGGAAACTTCTTAAGAACTTTGAAAGAAAATGAATTAATCAGTTGCAAATAAACTTGTATTTGCAACAGCATTGTGAGTGTAGGAACTCAAGCCGTAAAACCTGATTGTTAAGTTTTGTCGGTTTGGTTGCGGTAAGTCTTTTAGTATTTCCAATGCAATATGTTTGATTGTAAATTGTGAGAAAAGCAAAATGTTCTGTAGGCAGTTTGCAATAAGGACTGGGATTTAGGAATCCCTGGCAGGAATCATGACAGCCCATTGCATCAGGTCTAAAGCATGATTCCCGCTGGGAGGCAACTCTGTGATGCTCCTGAACCGCTGCACTAGTTCATGGTTGAATACATCTCAAATGTTGCCTTTGTTGCTAACTGCAATGTTTATAAGCATTCTGCTTTTGATTGACAAGTTGGATCATTTACAAAGTTTCTTCCTTACTAATCACAATCTTGAAACGCAATCAATCATGAAGAGAATGTGAAACAAACAAAGCTCCTTGATAGTGGGTAAGTGATCCAACCTGTCCATCAAACCACTTCAGAGGAGCTAAGTACCATATGCTAATTTTTCACTATTAAACTCAATGAAACTCAGTGAAACTGAATCCCTGTTAACCCTCAAACCAATTCAAAGAGGTATCAGAGCAGCTGTGCCTTGTGAAAGAAAGCAAGTGCATCTCCTTAATAAAGCTTTTATAAGAACACTTGAAAGAGGTCATTTAACACCTGGAGCTTATGTCATTAACCAGGTCCAATCCTTACTGTGGGATGCAATGTTGCAGTGATTTTGAAAGCTTCCAGTGTTCCTGGGCATGGATATAAAAATGACCAGAGCACTTCAAAAGGTTTAAAGGACAGAGACAATAATGAACATTTTTCCCAGAATGGTGTCTGATATCACCATCCTAAGAACAGCAAGAGCAATTGCAGAAATGAGACTCCCATGCAGGGCAAGAGTCCTGAAGCCAGCCCTTCCTTCAAGCCTGAGCCCACCCAACCCACAGATCCTTTGGAGGACTTTCCGTTAGCAGCCTGGCATCAGTAGACATGCACATTGGCACAGCAGGCACCTCCATGGCATCCCTCAGGGTCCAAAATACCAGAACAGAGTGTCACTGCAAGGAAAGCAAGAGGGGATCCATCTGGCAATATCTCTCTTGTGAGAGAGGGGGGGGGGGCATTGAGACCTGTAGATTGGTGCCCACACTGTTGACCCCCCAGCCGCTGGCCAGCACAGCAACCTTCCACCACTGCCCATCCAATCCCCCCACCCCTGATTGCTGAGGTCCTGAACATCTCTGGACCAGTCCTAAATCCCTGCCTTGTCAACTTTGATCTCTCCCCAACACAGTTCCAATCTCCCACCTGCAGTCCCTCACCTCCCCCACCCCAATGCCCTGAAGCCACTATCAGGACAATTCCCCCCATCCCCAACCCCACCCCGAAGGCCAGCCCCGATCACTATTCCCCTTCCTTCTGCCACTGGCCCTGAGTGCAACGTGATAGCAGGACTCCCACTGGTCTCTTCAGAGGCTCTGACCGCAGTAGGCCCAGCTCCCTGGCATTGCCTGATGCCCGATGGATAGCGCCAAGATGCCTCCTCTGCATTGCTTTTTTGCTCCTTGGGCAGTTCCAGAGAGCCAGGCTGGCATTGTCAAACTGGAAATATCAGTAAGCACCCTCTTACCTTCAATCTCCTGGGGAACTTCCATGGTCTCCTTTCACTCCAGTGGCATTGGGCTGCGAGCTGTCTACTCGTGGGGAGCTGTTGTAAACCCTAATGGAATGAAATACTCCTGGCGGGGGTAGGGGGAAGGAGGGGGAGCAGCATTTGTGGGAGAATGGTGGCGATTGGGAGGCTAGCAGGCCTGGAGACTTAAGTCCCGGTCCCACTAATTGGACGTAAATGCTCATTTAAATAATTTATTCAGCTCTGCATCAATTTCTGGCACGGAGCTGACAATGCCGGAAATCCGGCAACTGGATATGTGCGGAGACTGTGGCGCCCAGCGGGAAACCCACTACCTGCTCTCTGCAGATGTGTCCCAGAGAATCACCCCCATTGTATTTTGAAACAATTGTGTAAAAATCTCTAATTTAGTAGTGTACCTTTTCCAAGGTCGGGGTGGGGCAGGGTGGGGTGCATTGATAACTCATGCTTTGGGAAAAATGTCTCTATTTTCTTTTGGTGCAACGTCCTCAATAAGGCCAAACTGGGGAGTATTCCGGCTAATTGGTTTCCTGGTTGTGAAATCATTTGCTCTAAGAAATCCCCATGTAACCTGGGGTTGCTATGACAATGAATGTTGGCACAAAAACTAAACTGAAAACTAATTACAGTTTTGGGCTTGAAACTGAGTTGTGGCATGCAGTCGTGTTGACTCTTGAGAATGCAGCAGGGGCGCTGTTCTTGTGTTTGTCAATTAACTGGAAAGGACAGAGAACTACGGGCAGGTAAGCAGGGAGTTGACCTAACATTGCTATTTTAGTTCTGTCAGAGTCCACCAGACCTGTTAAAGGGATCAGAGGAGAGAATCTCTGGTGATTCTTACCTCCAGTGCTGCCACGATCTGAGTGAGAGAGAGTTCATAGATGTGCAGCTTATTAATGTCTGGAAATTTTGAATTGACTCAAGGGCCAAAATAATCACGGGTGAATTACGATAAACAAATAAGGGCGAAAATCACAAGGGGCCACAGGCTTAGGAAGAGAGTGGTGAGGTATAATTCAGATGTTAGAGGGAGGTTTTTCACACAGAGTGTTGTGGGAGCCTGGAATGCACTGTCAAGTAAGATGGTGGAGTCAGGCACGCTAGAGTTATTTAAGGCTTACCTAGATAGGCACATGAGCAACTAGAGTTGGAGGGATACAAAAGATTGTTCTAAATAAGAATCAAGAGCCTCAGAACGTTCCTGGGAATCAATAGATTCCTATGGGCCGTCCAACATATTTTATGGCTCATCTGTCTTATGTTTGAGCTTCTAGAGATTCCGTAAATGTCTGTATAAGTTGTGTATATTGATTGATATCTTTTTTTTACAGCCACAGGTGATTCAGTCTGCCTTGTTGTCCAAAAAGGGGCATATACCGCGCTGCTCTTTGATGTTGCTTCGAGAATTGCCTAGTGCTTCACAGTGTTAGTGTACGCTTAAACTGGACCAGCTGATGGGCAACATGACAGCTCAGTGACTATCACTGTTTGCTGTGCAGATACATGGATGTGGGCCAGTATGTCGAAGGGCTTGTTTTCTATGCTGTGTTGTTCTTTGTTCTTTAATTGGCTGGAAAGTGAGAGATCATATCTAATGATGCAACATTGGAAATAACGTGACATTGCATTTGGTACTAGATTTGTGCATGAAGTAATGCGAGTGTTTGTAATTAAGTGAGGCATATCTTTGTTGTATCATCTATTTAAAGTAAATTTTGCCTTTCAATTTGAGATATCCTTCACTTATTAATTAATCAGTGAACTTGTTTTTATTTGGTTTGACATAGTAAATACTTTAAAAAGTAATTCTTGTCCACTGGTTTTCTTTCTGTTGGCTTTGTGTGGACTCCGTTCTTTGAAGAAAAAGTTGTCACTGTCTATGGAGATCATATCGCTATAAAAATTTATTACATCAATTTGGAAATGTCATACAAGATCATTCATACACCCGATAGATAATTATAAATAGGGTGATTATTAGTTCAAGGGGTCACAGGATTCTAACTATAAGAAGGTACACTTTTAAAATCTCGCAGACAAAAGCTATGAAAGAATTGGGATGAAATGTTTTTATAAAAATGATTTCATATTTGAAGTTGTAACAACAGGACATAGAGGTTTTGGTTATTGTGTACAAGGCATTGCCACTTCATAATGGTAGGATTTCATGATGGTGCAAAGTGTTCATCTGTCTGTGGACAATGTATTGAAACTGCTGCAGATATTTTCCTGCACTTGTTGAAAATAATGTTTTGTTCTAGTACAACCCTCAATCCATTTTAAGTTGTTAGAGAAATGATAATCAAGTCTTTATTCTGGGTTTTAGATACAGTTTGAAGGTGTTGACTATTCCCACAGAAGAATTCTGACACTTTGTTGTTCAGAATATAATATCCCTGGCACTTAGGTAAAATCGTCAATTCCCATCAGCACCAAAACAGAAAATGCATGGAAACATTTTACAGTATCATGTAGACTCTCTCCACAGTTACTGCCAATATTGCTCAGTCTTTCCAGCAATTTCTGTCTTTCTTTCAGATTCCAGCGTCTGCTGTGTTTTGCTTTTATCCCAGCATAGCCATGCCACCTGGGCTGTTAAATTAACTCGTGCCATTTACCTGGATTGAACACTTCCCATGGATTGCAATGTTGTTATCGTTTTTAGCAACTGAGAGGGACACTTCTCAGCAGAATCACTCGTGAAAAACTGCAGACTGGGCTCCAATGGGGCTTTGGGGATCAAATGCAATTTTAATCTCTTTCCCCCTCTCCCCTATCCCCACTCTGCATGGCACACTGGGGTAAGTAGACATTCTGAGAAATAATTGGTGATTTGTTTTCTTTCATTTTCCTTCTCTGCTACTGTGTTTTCATTATACATCTGCTGAAATTGTGGTGTAGAGTGGGGAAAGATCTGATGAAATTTTAAGTCATAATTACTCAACAAAATGTGAAACCTCAGGCAAGTTTAGAGCACAAGTAGTAGGAAAGAGAAATTGCATCAAATGCAAAAAAGTGAGATATATTAAAGGATAATGTCAAAACGTGAGGCAAGATTTAGTACACCTCCGAAGTACATTGGAGAAAACCCAAATTCATCCATAGCACCTGATATAGTTAAAGCAGCGAGGATTTAGAAGTGGTAGGCTTCGATAACACAAAAGGGAAGCTTTAGTTCAAAAATGCAGGCAAGTGAAGGAGCAGAACAATCAATGTCCCCTCCTGTTGCTAGCTGCTGAAATCAAAGCAATGTTGTATCAATTATTTGCAGAGGTTTGCAATCCTAACTGTTCTAGGAAATATTAAATATAAAATATTACATATCAAATCAAAACATGTCATGCTGAGCCCCACTATTACATGTTCAATAAGTCTCATGAAGATGTTCTGACTCTTATATGGTTGAACAAAATTGTTTCCTTGAAAACATCTCACCACTGTATATTTTCATAAAATATAGAGAGATATGTTCGTTGCTGTCTCTAAAAATTTAAAACTGGAAAACACCTTAAAATGGCACAATCTATGTCTATGACCCTCAAACAAAAGGATCTACTTGGACGTATCAGGGAACATTCTCCATCATTATCTCTGAAGAGACACTAACAGCACATCGTGGGTGTCACAAACCAAATTCAAGGATAGCTATAAAAGGGCCAGCAACATAACCCAGGCTGGTCAACCAATGTCTATGTGTCTCCTAGGACAAAGGACCCCACCACCTTCCTTTCGATACTTAATGTTTAAAACATTAGCAATTTTTGGAACCCAGATGAAGAATACAAACACTTTGTCAAAGACATTGTGAGAGGTGGAAGTCATGTGGAACCAGTAATATTGCCTTGTGGAAACACAAAGTCAGACCACTGTTTATCATCCTACAAGTAGCATCAAAAAAAACAGCTCTGCCCGGATAGAATACATGGCCCATCCACGCTGTTTCTGTTGGAACTTCTGTGCCATCACCTACAAGACTGAGTCATCTCTGTATGCCTATCTCACCATGTAGGTCAACACCACCAGAAAAGAGAATTATACAGTTTTACATTTTGGTTTGTCCACCCCCATGAAATAATATTTAGCCAAACTTTGATTCTGGACTCTAGATCCACATGAAACAATATTTATTTTTTTTGTGTCCTGTGCATTGTAAATGTTTCTTTTCTTTATGCTTCTTTTATTGTATGAATGCAAAGAGGGCTACATTGTGAACCCACTCTTCAATTCAATGTTTTGAATGCGGGCAAATAAACTAACCCTTTGTATTTATTCTTTCACAAATTTTCTGTGGGTTATTAATGGAAATTGGATTACACCAAAACTGAAGAGTTGGGAAACACAAACCAATACTTATAGAGGGGAAAGCAAATCCAAACACCTATCTGTTTATGATGGACAGCAAGAGGAGACATTTGTTTTATTTAAATTAACCCCCATAGTTTCTATAATGCCCTTTTAATACTATACTAGCCTGAGCTATGAGCTAAGTCTGTGCTTGCTTCTGTTCAGATTGCTGGTCATTTTTCCAGGTGTCTTTCACTTGAAGAACAGTGGTAATTATTTGATGGTTTGGCTGGTTTGACAAAAGAAGTGCTTCTTCTGTTTGCAAAGAAATTGGACAAACTTATTCTGCAAAGAGTGAAGGCAAAAGAGCTGAAGTCCCTGTAGATATTCTGTTGACGGGCGGCCTCTTGGGAAATTGTTGTTCTATATAGCTGATGACAGAAGTTGTTTGACGGCTACTGCTGCTTTAAGAATATTAAGGCAACTAAGGCTTCAGTACCAAAGAGAGAAAAAGATTGGTTGCAGATAATGTATGATTCATGTTCAAATATCTGCTTGTCAAAATACTTTAGTGATTCTAGGATCATGTCTATAACTGGAAGTTAAATTCTTCCAGGACTGTGGAGCGATTTTCTGTTATTCATAATGTGGAGATGCCGGTATTGGACAGGGGTAAACTCTGTTATTCATAGCCAGAGGTGTCTCAGCCATAGCTCCTAATCTAAGAGGACTATAACACTCGTTCCTGTGTTCAATTTGAATTTGATGAGGTAACTGTTTAGTGATGTTTAGTACAATCCAAAGATGTGTGGGTTAGGTTGATTGGCCATGCTAAAAATTGTCCTCAGTGTCCTGGGATGCATAGGTGAGTGGGATTAGTGGGTAAATATGTTGGGATATTGGAGTGGGACTTGGATGGGATTGTGGTCACTGCAAACTCGATGGGCCAAATGGCCTGTTTCTCTACTGTAGGGTTTCTATGATTTCTATAATCTCTATGATATTTTCTTACCCAAAAAACATGGTTGAGTCTCTTCCTGCAATGGTACCTCAGTTTCATGGATTGTCCCGGGATCCTGCTGGAGTGTTTTAGCTCTGTCAGCTTTCTAAAGTATCCCACAAAGTTACAGTTGAAATGAAATTGCTGAGACATTTCTCTTGGCTCTGAGGTAATTTGGCTCCACAGCACTGACATAGTCATCAACTCTCTTGTGGTCAATTTGAGCATTGCCTTCTTTGGCTTGGAGTTGCTCTGCCCTTTTAATGCTTTACTCATGGAATAGTGAGGTTACTCTGTATCTTAGCTTATTATGCCCTGTAAAATGGATCAGTTGGCAGATTGACAGATTTCAGACTGCCTGAATATTTGGATGGCTGGATCTGGATGTTCATATTGAAGATGAAGTGAGACAATGTCAATCGTATGCATCAACAAGAAATACACCACTGTTGTTTCCGTTACACCATGGGAGAGGCTGAGAATACCATGGCAATGATTGTTTGTAGATTTTGCTTGTCCATTCTTGGTTATATGTTCTTAATCATAATTGATGCACACTCAAAGAGGCCAGAAGTTTTTAATCATGAGATCTACTTTAACTGAGCAAACCATTTAAAAACTTGACAGAATTTTTGTAAGATTTGGTAAAACAGAACAGATTGTTAGTGATAAAAATCCACATCATCTACCAACCAATGGGTTAGCTAAAATATTCTTACTATCATTGAACCATTCTTTCAAAGTTTCAAGAGAATAAGGTTCATTATTATGTCATTTGAATAACTTTTTGACATCTTATGGAAAAACTGCTCACACAATTAACCAAAGTTCACCTGCATTATTATCTTTGAAGACAAAGTTAAGATCTATGTTTGATTTTTTATTTATCACCTCTTGAAACTTCAGAGATAGTAGAGCATCAACAACAATCCAAGTTGCTAGGCAAGAATTGACAACAAAACAATATTGATTTCAACAAGGAGATTGAGTGTTAGCATATAATCATGCCATAAGTGAGAAATGGACAACAGCCAAAGTTTTATCAAAAACAAGTCTAATTTCTTACAAGGTTCAAACCGAAAAGAGACTAGTCTGGCGATGACATGCTGACCAATTGTTGTCATCTCAAAATGTTTCTCTGAATCATCTCCAGAAACACCAACTTCTTTAATCCTTAGTCTTGAGGTAAAAGAAATTCAGTGCCAATGTGATGTGAGTTATGTAGGCTATACGTTCCAAAAACTGGCGTGATCCTTCAACTGTCCTATACAGTCCATACTTGTAAAACTTCAAATATACCATCCAACATTAGATGTGATTCTGTGATTGAACAACATTTGCTAAATAATCCTGAGAATGCCAAGAATTATAATATCAATCAATTTAATATTACCATTTGGGCTCGTAGTGTGGCTCACTTACCCATGCTAGAAGCTACATATATTAATAGACCAAGGCCTGTCCTTTGCAGACAGTGTCTTTTTCAGGGTGGCTTGCTGCACAATGGTTAGCACTGCTGCCTAAAAGCACCAGGGACCCGTGTTTGATTGACAGCTTAGGTCACTGTCTGCATGGAGTTTGCACATTCTCCCCGTATGGGTTTCCTCTGGGTGCTGTGGTCCTCTCCCACAGTCCAAAGATGTGTAGGTTAGGTGAATTCACTATGCTAAAATATCCCTTAGGGTCAGGAGGATTAGCAGGGTAAATACATGGGGTTACAGAAATAGGGCCTGGCTGGGCCTGTTGACAATGCAAGCTTATGTGCTGAATGGCTTCCTCTTGCACTGTATGGTTACTATGATTCCATGATCTAAATAAAGTAGGTGATAGCCATTTCTTGATTCATTCCCCAGGGTAATGTCTTGACCGATCAGAATTAATCTGCTTAGTTTGAATTTAAGCAAAATGTGGGAGTTAACTGTCAGTTATCAGTTAACTGTGCATTCTCCATGGCAATGCATCTGCCAATCAGAGTCCACATGCCAAATAATCAGCATTGTCCTCTCATGCAGAATAAATTGTTGTTCCTTTTACAATTGGCATTTTTGCAAATTGAACTGATGAATTCAAATCAAAAATCTTTGACAGCATGTGTCTTTTATTAGCAATGCTCAAGAGATAGATTGATGAAACTGAAACAGCCATAGAAGGTTTATATATTCTATGCTTCATAATAAGGCTCGAAGTACCTTCACCACAGAAGTGGAATAAATGCTGTTGCTGGAACTTCAATTGCAACAAGATATTACTTTCTCCTGGCCAATGTAACAAAATTTTCAGCAGCAAATGCTGGTGAAGTGATTTATCAATAGATTAACAAATAGGTGCAGTAATGCTCTACACTTATGTTATGATTACTCAGAATTTCATAGCCAATAATAATATATCCTGCTGGAGGTATTATATAAAAGACAACATAAGCAATTTACACTGGGAATAGACTTTTGCCTCAATTTGCATGGTAACAATTATTTGTGGATAGAAATTGCAAATCAGTATTAAAAGTGAGCTACATAGAACCAAAGGAAATAGTTTTCAATGATCAAATGCAGTGCCGTTGAATTGCATTTTGCGATTTCTCTCGAGCACAAGTTATGTTTGAACCAAAGCATAGACTGAAGTTTAAGACGAAGGCTAACTGAGGGGAAGACGGTGCCTTCACTGGGCTAGTAATCTGGAGGTCCAGGTTAATCCTCTGAGGGCATAGCTTCAAATCCTTGGTTTCACTTGCTGCTGGTGGAGTTTAAATTGAATTAAAAACATTTGAAATTGAAAGCTCATCTTGTTAATGGTGTCCATGAAACTATCATTGATTGTTGTGAAAACCCATCTGGTTCACTAGTACCTGTATGGAAAGAAACCCACTGTCCTTGTCCAGACTATATTTGTCTCAATACCCATGGCAATGTGATTAACACTTAACTGCTCTCTGCCATTTGAGGGCAATTAGACATGGCAAAAATTGCTGGCCTTGTCACTGACACCCACATACCATGAAAGAATAGAAAGACATTGAATAGATTGTTTGTAAAGAGAATCATATAAGTAGCTGCCAAACAATAATAAAGTAGGCATTTCATATGATTTTCTAATGAAAGTGTGCATTTGAGACAAAATTCATGCTAACAATAAGATGATATGTTCATATTATTTATTGAAATCTGTAACATAGGGGTTGTGTTAATGAACTGGTTATTATAGATAGAAGTTCAAATTTCATCATGAGAAATGTGGAATCTAAATTCAGTTATCTAAATACGTATGAAATAAAATGCTGGTGTCAGTAATGCTGACTATGCAACTAATAAAGTTATAAAGTCATAGAGTTTTACAGCATGAAAACAGGCCCTTTGGCCCAACTTGTTCACACCGCCTTTTTTTCTAAAATGCGTAAGCTAATCCCAATCACCTACATTTGTCCCTGTATCCCTCTGCACCCATTTCACCAAGTAAATATCTATATACTTTTTAAAAGATAAAATTGTACCTGCCTCTACTACTACCACGGGCAGCTTTTTTCCACTCACCACCCTTTGTGTGAAAGAATTGTCTCTCTGAACATTTTTATATCTCTCCCCTCTCATGTTAAACCTATGCTCTCTAGTTTTAGACTCCACTACATTTGGGAAAAGATAATGACTATCGAGCTGATCTGTGCCCCTTATTACTTTATAGATCTCTATAAAATCACCGGTCAGCTTCCTATGCTTCAGAGAAAAATTTCTCAGTCTATCCAGCCTCTCCATAACTCAATCCATCACGTACCTAGTAAAACTTTTCTGCACTCTTTCTAGTTTAATAATATCCTTTCTATAATAGGGTGATCAGAATTGCACACAGTATTCCAAGTGTGGCCTTACTAATGTCCTGTACAACTTAAACAAGACATTTTAAAAATTCAATGTTCTGACCGATGAAACCAAGCATGCTGAATGCCTTCTTCACCACTCCCGCAATGATGAGGATACACTTTATCAGATTCCAGGGATTTATCTATCTTGATGCACTTTAAGATTTCCAGCACCTCCTCCTCTGTAATATGTACATTTCTTGGAATCCCTATTTATTTCCCCAAGTTCCCTAACATCCATGCTGTGACTCCACTTTCAAGGAGCTATGAACATGTACCCCTAGATCTTTTTGTTCTGTAACTCTCCCCAACACCCTATCATTAACTGAGTAAGTCCTGCCCTGGTTCAATCTACCAAAATGCATCATCTTGCATTTGTATAAATCTGCCATTCATCAGCCCACTGGCCCAATTGATCAAGATCCTGTTGCAATTGAGATAACTTTCTTCACTGTTCACTATGCCACCAATCTTAGTGTCATCTACAAACTTACTAAACATGACTCCAAATTCTCATCCAAATTTTAATATAAATGACAAATAAGAGTGGACTCAGCATGATCCCTGGGGCACACCGCTGGTCACAGGCCTCCAGTTTGAGAAACAAATCTCTACAACTAGCCTGTGGCTCCTGTCAGGAAATTTGTATCCATTTAGATATCTCATCCTGAATCCTGTGAGATGTAACCTTATGCACCAATCTATCATGTGGTACCTTGTCAAAGACTTTGCTGAAGTCCATGTAGACAACATCAACTGCAGTATCCTTATCTACTTTCTTGGTCACTGCTTTAAAAAACACAATCAAATTTGTGAGAAATGATTTTCCACTCACAAAGCCATGCTGACTGTCCCTAATTAGTCCTTGCATCCCTAAATGCTTGTAGATCCTGTCTCTTAAAATACCTTTCAACAATTTACCCACCACAGATGTGTGGCTCACTGGCCTGTAGTTCCTAGGCTTTTCCCTACAGCCCTTTTTAAACAAAGGCAAATATTCAAGCACCTCACTTGTGACTATTGATGATTCAAACATCTCGGCTAGGGGACCCCCAATTTCCTCTCTAGCCTCCCACAATGATGAAGATACACTTCATCAGATTCCAGGGATTTATCTATCTTGATGTGCTTTAAGATTTCCAGCACCTCCTCCTCTGTAATATGTACACTTCTCAGAGCCTCTATTTATTTCCCCAAGTTCCCTAACATCCATGCTTTTCTCAACAGTAAATACTGATGAGAAATATTCATTTAGGATCTCACCTCTTTCTTGTAGATTTGCACATAGATGACCTTGTTGATCCTTAAGAGGCCCTATTCTCTCCCTTGTTATATTTTGCCCTTTATGCATTTGCAGAAGCTCTTTGAATTCTCTTTTGCTTTATCTGCAAAACAATTTCATATCCCCTTTTTGCCCTCCTGATTTCTCTCTTAACTTTACTCCTACATCCCCTATATCCTTCAAGGGATTTGCTTGATCCCAGCTGCCTATGTATATCATGTGCCTCTTTCTTCTTCTTGACCAGGGCCTCAACATCCCGAGTCATTCAGGAGTCCCCTCCTTCTGCCAGCTTTGCCCTTCACGCTAAGAAAAATTGTTTACCCTGAACTCTGATTAACACACTTTTGAAACACATCCCATTGCTCTCCCACAATTAACTTTTGAAAGTTCCTGCCCGATACCATCAAAATTGGCTTTTCCCCAGTTTAGAATTTTAACTTTTGGGTCAGACCTATCATTCTCCATAGCTATCTTAAAACCAATAGAATCAGTGGTCCCAAAGTGATCCCTCACTAACACTTCTGTCATCTGTTCATCCTTATTCCCCAAGAAGAGGTCAAGTTTTGCCGTCTCTCTAGTTGGGCCATCTACATACTGAATGAGAAATTACTGCTGAATACATTCAACAAATTTCTGTTCATCCAAGCCTAAAATACAATGGCTGTCCCAGTTAGTGTTGGGAAAGTTAAGGTCTCCAGCTATTGCCACCCTATTTTTCTTGGAGCTTTCTGTAATTTCCTTATATATTTCCTCCTCAATTTCCCACTGTCTATTTGGGGTCCTTTAGTACAACTCTGTCAAAATGATTTCCCCCTTCTTATTTTTCAGTTCTACCCAAATAGATTCACTGGCTGAACCCCCTCAGTATGGCTGTGATGCTTTCCCTAAGCAAAAGTGCAACTCCCCCATCTCTTGTTCTATCTTTCCTATAGCATCTGTACCCTGTAACATTACGCTGCCAGCCCTGTCCCTCCCTTAGCCATGTTTCAGTAATTGCTACAATTGTTGTAAAAACTTACCTGCTTCATTGATCTTTCTGAAGGAAAGAAATTTCTTACATTATCTGATTGATTTGTGACTTCAGATCCTGGGAAACATAACTGATACTAACTTTCCTTTCCAATAGTAAAGCAAATACTGTGGATGCTGGAATCTGAAACAACAACAGAAAATGCTAGAAAATCTCAGTTGGTCTGACAAATCTGTGAAGAGAGATTAGAGCTAATGTTTCAAGACTGGATAACCCTTCATCAGAGCTGAATGCAAACTGGAAGAGCAGCATCTCATCTTCCGATTGGGCATTTCACAGCCCTCCAGACTGAACATTGAGTTTAACAACTTCAGAACATCAATTCGCCCTTCCACCCTATTTCCATTTTTTAAAATTCTTTGTACCTTATTAGTCCATTTTTATTACTTCATATTCTTATTATTTTTAATTTTCATTTCTTCCATCATCCATTCCTTAAAAGCCTTGCTTTCCATCTTGTTTTCGCGTTTCCCCACATCCTACTAAGACTATCTGCCGTATGTTTCAAGTTGTCCTTTGACAACCTGTACCTTTGTTCAGCCATTTATACATTCCAATCTCTTAACAAGCTACGATTAACACAATGCTCAGCCTTTACTACCACCAGGTACATTCCTTTATCTATGACACCTTTGTCATACATGAGGGATGTAACTATGTCCGTTACACCCCTCCACCCCGCATCCACCCTTACAGTATAAATCTTATCTATTTTCTTTGTCTTCAGCTCTGACAGAGGGCCATCCAGACTTAAAACGTTAACTCTATTCTCTCTCCATCGATGCTGTCAGATCGGCTGGGATTTTTCAGCATTCTCTATTCTTGTTCATAACAACTTAGCAAGCCATTCAATTGTTAACCAGCATCTTCTCAAGAGCAATTAAGAATAGGCAATAAATTTTGGCCTTGACAATTATGTTTTTATCCTGTGAGTGAACAAAAAATATATATTGCAGTATATTTGTGTTTGACTGCAATAAATGTATTGATTTCAAAATCATGTTAAAAAATTGTGCATTCTCTCTTTCTCTCTCATTTATGATGTAATCCATCCCCTGGGCTCTTAAGGACTCAGATTCCTTCCTCCAGTTGCAATGCTTTATAGCTTTTAGATACGAGTTATTTCTGTTAGCGCCGCAGCAACAGTGCACAAAATATCATTCCAGTCATGCACGTAGCAGAGAAATTAAATTATTCTACAGCATCCGTGGTTTCCATCCAAGTCTTCAGAGTGGAATTAGCACTTAAGCTCTAACTTTAGCACAGAACAAAACCATTTCTTGGAGTGTCTTGTAGGTATTTTTAAACTGTACTATTGATTCCCATATTTCAATGGAGTTTACACAGTGGAGTCAGATGCAGTTAAAATATTAGCCAAATGTTGTGTGCCTGTGCACTGATTACATTGATGCGCTGAGAATATAGCTAGAAGCCTAAGTATTTTTTTTGTTGTTATACCACTCAATCTTAGGAAAAATTCCCAAGGGATAGACATGGAAAATTGGATGAAAAAGATGAGAACCAGTTTAACCAGATATTATCCATCATTGCAGCTGTATTTTCTGACATTAGAACGACTGGTTCCAATAAAAGTGAGTGATTTAAAAGCTTCATAAATGAGGTGATGGCATTTCAATTTCTGTCATTAGGCTTTTGTTTTCATTTATATGCAAAAAAGCAATTCAGTGCAAAGAAGAATGGAAATACATTTGTTGGTCATTGCAGTCCTCAATTTCTGTGTACTTGCCTACCCCCCAGAAATACAAAGGCTCCCTCCTTCTATGCTGTATTGAGCTCGACGATGCTGAATAGGCACCTAAAATGGTTAATCTTGCCCTCACATTATGGGTTGTGTTATTATTTAAAAAGAATGTAGGCAGTGTAAATACCTTCCAGTTTCCATGCAGTTCAATTCAGGTGTCAGGAAAGAGACTGTAATAGAAGTAATGATGTGTGCCTGAAGCAAGCCACCGCACAGAATGTGAAGCTTTTATTGAGGTTTGTATAACTCAGAATGCAAGTAGTCACATTTGCAGGTGAAGGCTGAAGCATTAACTAGCTAAGAACATAGGAACTAAGTGCAGGAACAGGCTATGCAGCCCATTGAGCCTGTTCCAACATTCAGTGAGATCATGGATGATTTTCTACTTCAACACTATTCTCGTTCACTATCCTCATATGCACTGATATTTGTGACATGTAGAAATCTGTCAATCTTAATCATCAATAGACTCACCAACTGGGCGTTCACAACTCTCAGGAGCAGGGGAATTCCAAACAATTCACCACCACCTGAATGAAGTTCTTCTTCCTTATCTCAGTCCTAAGTGCATAATAAAAGATAAATAATTAATTAAGCTATTGATTAAAGGGTCCCATAAGTCTTCCATTATGTCAGTGGTAAACTCCTCAGATGTTTTAAAATGTTAAGGGGTGGGTAGAGGAGGTAGTTTTAAGTAACAAAGTTCAGCGCTTGGTCTGTCAGACCCTTCTTGCCTGACCTGATTAACTCATTTACCACCTTCTGCCACTATATAGCTGAGAGGTTTGCACTTCATCGCAAGGCCTACTTGCTCCATTGTGTCTGAAAGGTCCTCTTGGGCAACCTTCTCCTTGTGCACTAAAATGAAAGGTTGTCCTCAGCTGAACTTTGAAATATTTCAATGAAAGCTTCAGTAAAATTGAGACATTAATTTAGTACCCAGATCATTCTGTCGAAATTGGTTTTCAACCAACCAGAGAACATTTTGGAAAAAAGATGGATCAAATATCAAATTTACATATTCTTTGTCTCTGGAATGCCATTTGGGATTCCAGAGACAACGAATATGTAAATCTGCGCTGTAGTTCTCCTGTCCCACCTGCCGTGGGAAGTTAGTGGGCAGGAGTGGACCATGCAAAGGTCCATTGACTTTGGACAAGATCCTCTGGTTTTGACGTGAGCATAGCTCTAGAATCCCACCGCTTATCTCTGATCAACATTATAAATTGATAAACAGCACAAAGAAGGTTAAAATAATACAAGGTTAAAGTAATTAAAATGACAAAGAAAGAAAAAGAGGAGACAGTTCAAGAAAAAAGAAAAGAAGAGGAAAGACATCGGGTTAGACTTTCCCTTCATGCAGACAGGATCTTCCAGCCCTGTCCTATCTGTCCTGTTGAAGGTGACCTTCAACTTTCTCTGCAGCAGCTTCCCCACTCACAGGATGATGACACTAAAGACAGCAATGAATCCGAACGATTTCACCATCGGCCAATGGTGAGCTGCCTCCACTCTGGAAAACATGCCATGTGGGTAGCTGGAAAATGTCACCTCTCGTTTATGGCATTTTAGCCCCGAATTTCTGTGGAGTTTTACCAATTACCCAAATAGAAATGGAAGGCTATCAGAATTCATAGTCAACAGTCCCAGGTATTTCTGGCCTGCTGGAATGGCTACAATCATATGTAAGACTGTGGTTCATTCGTAACAGCTTTGTCTCTGAGTCAGAGAGTTATGAGTTCAAACTTTCCTTCCAAGGAAATCTATAGGCTGACACTTGAATGTCATCATGAGGAAGTGCTGCATTGGAGCTTAGATATTATACTGGAACATCTTTTCCCAAAGGTAGGGGAACCTAATACTAGAGGGCATAGGTTAAATGTGAGACCGGAGAGATACAAAAGGATCCAGAGAGATAATTTTTTCACTCAGAGGTCAGTGAGTGTCTGGAATGGGCTGCCAAGGGCAGTAGTAGAGGCAGGTTCAATTTTGTCTTTTAAAAAGCATTTAGGAAGTTACATGGGTAAGATGAGTATAGAGCGATATGGGCCAAATGCGGGCAATTGGTCTAAGTGTTAAAAACTGGGCAGCATGGACAAGTTGGGCTGAGAGCTTGTTTCCACACTTTAAACCTCTATGACTCTCTGATTCTAATCACATCATAGTTAATAATAATCTGAAACACAATTGGATTCAGAACTATTGCTTTGTTTCATATATATATTTCGATTTGGTGTTGGAAAGCTGTGTCTGCTTGTGATCATTTGAAGCAGTGCAGGCGCTGTTGGTATAAACAAACTTTGTTCTAGCAGATCTGAAAAGGCTGTGGGTAGACTAAGTGGCACCAATGAATGCTATTTGTTTCCTTAAGTGCGTCAATGGAAGCAAACTGTTGTATCGTTGACTGTTGGCTCGAAGGAGACAGGAAGAGATAAATTGATGAAACCTAAACAGCCATCAAATAGAATGATTTGTTTAATAAATGACTTTCATCTTCATGATTTGATTGACAATTTTTAATGTTTCAGGTCGGTGACCTTTTATCAGAGCAGTTCTGAGGAGAGGTCACTGAACTGAAATGTTATTCCTGTTTCTCGCCAGAGATGCTGCCTGATCTGCTGAGGATTTTCCAGCTTTTTTTGTTCTAATTTAAGATGGGTTGTAATGTTGATCAGAGTTTAGGGCTGATTTGATGCCAGCATTGTCATCTTTTGACCACTGCACCTATTATTCTCTCTGAATCATACAAAGGTGAACATTTAGCAGCCTGAAGGGGCTCCCATCAGCATTACCTAACAGAGCCTCAGCCATTTTAAAGTGAGTTGCTGATTCATTTTGACTATCTGTGTGTGTGGAAATGCACGGTTGATTAAAGCTGGTGAAGTTGACAGGGAGTCGTGTTGTACATGAAGAAGTCCTTGGCTTTGACTCCAAGTGTTCTAGTGAACCCACTTCATCCAGTCATTGTTGCTATAGCAACCACCCCCCTTGACCCGCAGCACAACATGGAAATCGAGTAGTCCAACACAGAAGACATCAAACTGCTCACAGACAGAGGTGGAGGAAGAGCAAGAGAGGTGCTCCGTTATCAACCCAGGGTCTTCAAAGAGCATTTCTCCTCGTGTGCATTAGTCATGTTTTACAAAGGAAGTCCTCACAGAAATTTTCTTTTCCTTTTTCAAAATTTTTTAAATTAATGTCACAAACAGGCTTACACTAACGCTGAGTGAAGTTACTGTAAAAAAAATCCCCGAGTTGCCACATGCCCGCGGCTGTTCGGGTATTCTGAGGGAGAATTTAGCAAAACTAATGCACCTAACCAGTACACCTTTTGAATTGTGGGAAGAAACTGGAGGAAGCCCACGCAGGCCGGGGGAGAATGTGCAGACTCTGCACAGACAGTGACCTGAGCTGGGAAACAAACCCTAGTGCTACGAGGCAGCAGTCCTATCTGTTATGCCTCTGTGCCACCCTGTCTGCCATCTCAGATAATCTCATTGACTGAAATTAGAACATTCAAATTCACTACTGTATAAAAGTGGTGCGTACCTGGCAAGTTTCACTTCCTCCACCTTCTTGGGAACTGCATAGAGCTTGACTCATATCGAGCGCTGGTAGAAAAAGCTGGAAGAAAGGTTGGAAGTAGGAAGCAGATCTCATGCAGAAGAAAGATAGATTTAGAAGGAGGCATTGTCCAAGTCAAACTATAAAAATGGTGCAAATTATCTTCAAAACCTCTCCATCACATTCCACCTTGCCCCTTTCAGCCTCCAACTTCCATCCATCACCCTTGACCTACTTAATATCACTTTTCCTCTCCCCTCTGTCATCCTTGAACATTATCCTTTTGCCTGAATCCGATTCCTGTTTGTGTGTCTTCTCTTTGTTCAGAATTGGAGACACCCATTACTGTCTAATGTTACCCATTACATTATCAGAGCCACTTGTTTGTCCATCTCTGTGAACACCCTCATGAAAATGTAACCCACCGGACTATCGCCCTAGACTGCCATCCTATCTCATCCCACTCTCTGTTCTGTCTGTTAATGTTCCACTCTCAACCCAGTACCCTGAGTTCAATCCCTAGGATTCCAACACTGAGATTACTAACCCCACCCTTTAGTACCCACTCTAACAACTGTCCTTGTCCATAATTCCCCCTTTTCCCCAGACAGCCATATAATTCCTCCAGACCAAGTAATTAAGATCCTTTCTGCCATCCAAAGTTACCACACCCTTGCATTCCCCAGACAATATGCCTCTTGCATGAACAGTCTTCCTTGAGCCCATGTTAACACCATGCCAGGGTTTCCTGACATACCTTTAAACTGCCTTCAAAGTCCCAAGAATGGCATTCCAAACGTTGGGAAAATGATTTTTGGCCTCCCATCAAATTAGGTTTCCAAAATTGCCAAGCTTCCCCCTATTAGCTGGACTGGATGATTCCTTCTATATTTGAAAAGACTTTAACTGACTGTGAAATGTTATGGGAGAGTCTAAAATTTAAAAAAAAACTTGGATTTTAATGAAAATAAATCTCATTCTCACAGAGCCAATGTCAAAGCAAATAATGAAAGTTGTGAGCTGGAGATGGGAAATTGTGTAGAGAAATCACCCAGTCTGAGCAAAGGACTTTTAGAAAAGAAATACTTGGTATTCCCTCTTGCCAAAGCGTCTGCAAACTGTCACTGGATCTCCCATATTGGTCAGGGTACATGCTGCTTCATGCAAATTTATCTCATCCTCTGAGCCTGTGAAATCTGGAAGGTAAGTGTATAAGGGCACCAAAGGGTACAATCCTGTCAGTGCTTACTCGTTTTGTTTCATACTGATTCCCCAGATTTTATTATACAAAAATTAATGTGCATTTTTAGTAACAAAAGCTGGAATTTTACCAGCCCTTTTTGAAAGATTGGATGTTAGAAGGTGTCTGAGGAACGGCCTGATATCTTTCCGCCATCATGTCATTTTGTTAGAGGTGGGAAAGGTGGCAGATTGGCCATATGCCCGGATCCCAACAGAGCCACATCATTGAGCAACTGAAGGAAAATTCTAATCTTCTGTCAGAAACACCTGCCACTGTGTGGCAAGATCATCCACTGAAACCTGATGGTCTCACCAAGCTCTGCGGGGATGTGATTGGGATTTCTGAAATTGGCACTCCAGAGCCCAGGAAAATGCCTCCCTCCCCAATGGCAATAGCTGCCCTTATAACAACCATGCAATTTATGCCTCACAATGTCTTTACCCAATTGTCTGGTTCTGGAATCCCCAATACCTCTTACCCTTTTTGGGGTTGCCTTGGCCATTGTGGTGCCCTTTCATTGCAAGTGCAGTCTCAGCAATGGCCACAATTAATGGTGGCGCTGCTGAGGCCGTAGAACGGCTATTTCTCTGATTGGTTGGCAATTTGTAGCAAGGGGCTGCCATCCTTAATGGATCTGGCTAATGCAATGTTGTTGCTTCAATTTATCATGGCAAACATAGCTCCATAGGTTCCACCACTGTCTAAAGCATGGTAACCTATTATTTTCAAACCTAGCATCAGGATTTCAGGCATTGTGGCAAAATTTTAACCCACATTTTTATTTTAATATGTTCATGAGATGTGGACATCACTGGCTAGGCCAATATTTAGTGTCCGTCTCTTGAGATGGACAAGCTCTTGAGAAGGTAGTGGTGGCCCACCTTCTTAAATTGCTGCAATCCTTGTGATTTGATTTGATTTGATTTGTTATTGTCACATGTATTAGCATACAGCGAAAAATATTGTTTCTTGTAAGCTAGACAGACAAACATACCGTTCATAAAGAAGGAAACGAGAGAATGCAGAATGTAGTGTCACAGTTACATTTAGGGTGTGGAGAAAGATTAAGTTAGTGCAGGATAAGTCCATTCAAAACTCTGGTGGCAGTATGGAAGAGTCTATTCTTGTGTTACTTGGTACGTGTCCTCAGACTTTTGTATCTTTTTCCGATAGAAGAAGGCGGAAAAAAATAATGTCCGGGGTGAGCGGCATCCTTAATTATATCGGCTGCTTTGCCTAGGCAGCAGGAAGTCTAGACAGAGTCAATGGATGGGAGATTGGTTTGTGTGATGGATTGGACTACATTCATGACCTTTTATAGTTTCTTGTGGTCTCGGTCAGAGTTGTGATACAACCAGAAAGGATGCTTTCTATGGTGCATTGGTAAAAGTTGGTGGCAGTTCTAGCTAACATGCCAAATTTCTTTAGTCTTCTAAGAAAATACAGGCATTGGTAGACTTTTTTTAACTGTAGTGTCAGCATGAGGGGAACAATACAGGTTGTTGGTGATCTGGACACGTGAAAACCAAAGTTCTTGACCTTTTTTACTTCATCCCTATTGATGTAGACAGGAGCATGCTGTCCTCTAAGCTTCCTGAAGTCAATGACAATCCCCTTTGTTTTGTTAACATTGAGGGAGAGATTATTGTCACCACACCAGTTCACCAGATTCTCTATCTCATTTCTGTACTGTTGTCTAGTTATGGTTTGAGATCTGATCCACCACGGTGGTGTCATCAGCAAACTTGAAAATCAAGTTGGAGGGGAATTTGGCCACATAGTCCTAGGTGTATAAGGTGTTTAATCGGGGGCTGAGAACACAGCCTTGTGGGGCACTGATGTTGAGGACAATCATGGAAGAGATGTTTTTGCCTATCCTTACAGATCGTGGTCTGTGAGTTAGAAAGTTCAAGATCTAGCCACAGAGGAAGAAGCCGAACTCCAGGCCATGGAGTTTGGAGATGAGTTTTGTAGGAATAATGGTGTAG
The DNA here is from genome assembly GCA_024679065.1 of Sphyrna mokarran. Lineage (NCBI taxonomy): Eukaryota > Metazoa > Chordata > Chondrichthyes > Carcharhiniformes > Carcharhinidae > Sphyrna > Sphyrna mokarran. The sequence continues at coordinate 40,656,480 of JAGIQG010000010.1, read as the reverse complement.
GTACATCCACAGTACTGTTAGGCAGGATGTTCCAGTATTTTAAGTCAGTGACACTGAAAGAATAAGAATATATTTCCAAGTCAGGACGGTGTGTGGATTGGAGGGATACTTGCATGCAGTAGTGCTCCTGTGTATCAGCTGCCTTGTCCTTCCAAGTGATTGGTGTTGAAACTTTGGAGGGTACAGCGAAGGAGACTTGGTGTGAGTCAATATTATATTAAAATCCTGCAACCACTTTTGGTATCATTGTTATAAGAATGTTAGGACTTCTTTTTTTTTATGGTACGTGAGCCGAAACTTTAAAAACTAGTTATTCAGAAGTGCAGAATCCCTTGAAGGTGAATAGCCTGAGGTATATTTACTTATTTATTGTTTCTTAGTTAGATAGAGAATATCTTATGTCGAACTAACTCCCCATGATGTCTCCTTTAAGCAATCTGTTTCATCCAAGTGAAATGCATAGATAGCTGGCAGTAGTTCATTTGGGATTTGGGATTGGAAAGGCTAATTAAGCCTCACTAATAGTTGCATGTTGTGATCAAGTAGTGTAACTAACTTCTTGGGCTGATATGGTGTGTTATATGGCAACAATTATTATTGCACTGACCTTAACTGATAGGCAAACAATAACGCATATATCATAGAAATCATAGAAACCTTACAGTGCAGAAAAAGGCCATTTGGCCCATCGAGTCTCCACCGACCACAATCCTGCCCAGGCTGTACTCCCATATCACCACATCTTTACCTGTTAATCCCTCTAACCTATGCAGGACGCTAAGGGGCAATTTTAGCATGGTCAGTCAACCTAACCAACAGATCTTTGGATTGTGGGAGGAAACCAAAGCAGCTGGAGGAAACCCATGCAGACATGAGGAAAATGTGCAAACTTCACACAGACAGTGACTCAAGCCGGGAATCAAACCCAGGTCCCTGGAGCTGTGAAGCAGCAGTGCTAACCACTGTGCTACCGTGCCACCCTTTTATGATATTTATTGGATCCATTTTATTTCAGGCATTTATTTGGCGTTCCAAGTTGATGTCACTACCGATGAAGTATCACCAAAACTATTATGGGATAGGTTACATTGGTGTTTAGAAGAACAAAAGGGGATCACATATAACTTATAAAATTCAAACAGGGTTAGACAGGATTGATTCAGAAAGAATGTTTCCAATGGTGGGGGAGTCCAGAACTAACTGTAAACTTTTAGAACTGAGGTGAGGATAAATTACTTCACCCAGAGTGTTGTGAATGTGTGGAATTTATAGAATCTACAATGCAAAAGGAGGCCATTTGGCCTATGAAGATTGCACCAACAACAATCCCACCCAAGTTACATTTCCATAACCCCACATATTATCCTCCTAATCCCCCTAACACTAAGGTCAATTTGTCACGGCCAATCAACCTAACCCATACATCTTTGGACAGCGGAAGGAAACTGGAGCGCCAGGAGGAAACCCACACAGATATGGGGAGAATATGCAAACTCCACATAGGCAGAGACCCAAGGCCAGAATTGAATCTGAGTCACTGGTACTGTGAGGCAGCAGTGCTAACCACTGTGCCACTGTGCCACGCCACATGTTTGCTGACAATAAGATTGTCATTGACAGTCCCTGGGGAAATGTGTCTCTCTTGTCCCACTGAATTTTTAACAGGTTGTGTGGTTTATGGAAGGCTTCTGGAAAACTTGTCTTCTTTGACAATTCATGAACAATGGGAGAAGCTTGCTGAGGGTCTGGAACATTTTGCGAGTTAAGTGTTACATGGTTTGACAGGTCCAAATGTCATTATTAGATGCTGTCTTATAAATTAGATGTCCTTTTGCTGCGGTGCTTGATCGTGGAGCTCTGCCCTGCAAAGATAAACTGACAGTTACATTGATCAGCATTGTGTAGTGCTGAAATACAATAGAATCTGTTTCCCATTTGGGAAAGTGTTATTATACATTGAAGCACAAAAAATAGTGCTTTGAAATTCTAATGTAATGATCAGAAGTGATTTAAATGTAATTAGCACTTTCATTTGAAAAATAAAATTGTTCTACTTTCTTCCCTTTGAGAAAATAAATAGCCATCTACATTTTGACTTGTTTAATTGACAGACATCTGATGTAGCTTGGGAAAGAAGGGGTAATCTGTTTTTGAATTTTCAATATGCTTCATTTTCTGTCAACTTTGTTGATTTATTTTGACATCTGAGATCATTATGAATGCTTAGCTGAGTTACAAAAGCTATATAACTTCTTATCTCAGCAGGGGGCTGCGTTTACAGTTTGGTTGATGGTTTTAAGAGGGTATGGAAGGATTATCTATCTTACATCTGGTTATTGAATCAAGATGTGTTTTACAACAGATTAACCACATGATGCAATGTAAGTCTTTCCATTGGGTCAGGATTTTTATTAATAAATATGTTGATTGTGCTTTTGACTGACAGTTGTATTAGATTGTTAGAAGTGCACTTCCTTAATTTCCATCTCAAAAGATGCTATGGCTTCTATGGACTTTACATAGTATACACTGGGTGAATGATTATGAGGGAGTGCATGAAGGAGAATTGAGAATCTGAGGCAGTATGAAAGGATACAGGGAATATGAGGGGCAAAGAAGGAAAATAAATAATGGGTAGAGGGTAAAGATGTTGAGGGTTAAAAGACATAAGAGCTGTGTTGCCAATGTGCCAGTGAAGTGAGGCAGATCTTCGAACTAGTCTACCTCAGTGTGTGGACTCCTCCAGTGTTGCCTCAGGATTCAGGATAATTGAACTCTACTGGTCTATATCTCCAGGAAAAGAAAATACTTCGTGTATTGTTAGATGTAAAGGGTGACACAGTTTTTGGCACTGCTGCCTCACAGTGCCAGGAACCCAGGTTCAATTCCATTCTTGGGTGACTGTCTGTGTGAATCTACATGTTTTCTCCACGTCTATGCGGGTTTCCTCTAGGTGCATCAGTTCCCTTCAACAGGGAGGCAACATGTATAAGTTAGGTGGGTTGGCCATGTTAAGTTGTCCTTTTGTATCCAAAGAAACATACATTAGATTGATTAGCTGTGGTAAATTGTCCCTTAATGTTCAAAGATATGTAGGTTAAGTGAATTAGCAATGGTAAATGCTTGGGGTAATGGGAATAGGGCATAGAGGAGGGCCTGAGTTGGATGCTCTTTCCCTACAGTGCAGACCCGATGGGTCAGATAGTCTCTTTCTGCATTGTAGGGGTCATATGATTCGACGTAATGGGCTCACATTCAGAAGTTGGGAAATTGCCTGACTTGCATTTCTTTAGCCTGAGATGAAAATCAGGCCAAAAGGGAATCAAGGCCGTGATTCTCCCTTCGCCACTTGTTGGGGGTGAGGTTTAACTCAGATATCAGAGGGACGTATTTTACACAGAGGGTGGTGGGGGCCTGGAATGCACTGCCAAGCAGGGTGGTGGAGGCAGACATGCTGGGATCATTTAAGACTTATCTGGATAGCTACATGAGCAGACTGAGAATGGAGGGATACAGAAGAATGTGTACAGAATATAGGGCTAATGGTAGGACTCTTAGTAGTGTAGATGAGCAGAGAGATCTTGGTGTACAGGTGCATAAATCCCTGAAAGTTGATACTCAAGTTGATAATGTTGTTAAGAAAGCGTACAGTGTGTTAGCATTTATTGGTAGAGGGATTGAATTTCGGAGCCAAGACGTCACATTGCAATTGTACAAAACTCTGGTGCGGCCGCACTTGAAGTATTGTGTACAGTTTGGTCGCCACATTATAAGAAAGATGTGGAGGCATTGGAGAGGGTACAGAGGAGGTTTACCAGGATGTTGCCTGGTGTGGTGGGTAGGTCTTATGAGGAAAGACTAAGGAACTTGAGGTTATTTTCATTAGAGAGAAGAAGGCTAAGAGGTGATCTAGTTGAGACATATAAGATGATCAGAGGGTTAGATAGGGTGGACAGTGAGAGTCTTTTTCCTCGGATGGAGATGGCTAACAGAAGGGGACATCGCTTTAAATTAAGGGGTGGTAGTTATAGGATGGATGTTCAAGGTGGGTTCTTTACTCAGAGGATAGTAAGGGCGTGGAATGCCCTGCCTGGGCTGAAGGGCCTGTACTGCGCTGTAATGTTCTATGATCTAATGATCAAGTTGGACCAAAGAGCAGTACAAGCTTAGACGGCCAAAGGGTCTGCTTCATGTGCTATATTGTTCTTTGTTTTTTGTTCTTTGTTCTTTGCAACTTTTCCGGTGGGCTGGGGTAGGGGGTGTGTGTCGCCAGCCTTGAACAGAGATTTATGCATGTATCGGGAATGCATGCGCATCCCCCAAAGTGGTCAGCCCATGCTGGAAACCAGCAGGAAGGCAGGTAAGTAATTTAAATCTTTTTAAAATGTATTTTAAATATGTTTAGTAGTTTATTATCAGGAATGTCCAGGTTCCAATTGAATCTCCTACCCCGTCAGGAATATTTCATTCTGGCGATGTTTAGAGTAACTCCTCAAGTTCAGGGAATGAGCAGAAGACTCTGCCAGAATGAAGGGGGAGGGAAATTGGAGCCCCACCAGGGAATTGGGCAGTGGAGAGGTGGTGCCCCAGGGCACAGGTAGCTTGGCAGTGCCAGCTTGTGCCCCCAATACTGCCCAAGGGGCAAAGTACCCATTCTCACCTGACATGGGGCATTTTGGTATGGCCCACTAGATATCGGGCAGTTCCAAAGGGGTGGGCCTATTGTGGATGGGATGTAGGAGCAATTGGTGGGGGTGGGGGTTCCTCTGCCACTCTGCAGACGAGATCGGTCTGGGATGGAGGGAAGGCTGTGATTGGGGTGGGCGGGAGGTTAAGGTGGTCTGCTGAGGGTGGGGCCTTCCTCTCGGGGGGGAAGGGATCTGACCTGAGGAGGCGTGAGGGATGGGCGGGGGGTGGGGGGCGTGGGGGGAGTGGGGGGGGGGAGGGGGCAGTTGGGGGATCGCTACTGCCTGGAGGTGAGGGGGTGGAATGGGCAGTGCATCGAGTGCTCCAGAACGGGGATGTCAGGGCTGGCTCAGGAATTGCTGTGGGGAATGCGATCAGGCCTTGAAGGGGAGGGGGTGGAAGGTACTGAAGGGGCAGTACTGCAGGTGTCCTGGGTTGGCCAATGATCAGGCTGGCTAACAAATGAGGAGTCTAACAGATCAGGATATATGCAAAGTCTCAGAACTGTCAGCCTCCGGTGCAAGTAGGCACCCCCACCCCAGTTTTTTAATGAGCTTCAAGACTGGGACTTCTGCAGTGCACAGAGTGCAGAGATTTGAGTGAGAAGCTGAACTGACAAAACAGTCAGGATTTAGAACAGTCTTCCCACCAATTCAGCATTTTTGGGAGAACTGCGGTTTAAAAGTGAACCAAGGTTTTAAATAACCTGTCCTGACCAAACATCCAGATTAACAGGCAGTGGTAAATTTTGACTTTAAGAGCGCGAAAAACATAATGAAAATGGGGTATTCACCCCAAGCCAAAGTGCGGGTGCTATACCTGAATGTTTAACTTGGACATTTGCCATATGTCGCATTAATACCATTCTGGCTTCCAATCCAGAATTACATCTTAATATTTTAATTCAATATTAGGCCATATCAATCAGCCTTATTTAAGCCAAAGAATATTTTAATCAAGGGTCACATTGTTATTACCATATGAAGCATCTTCTCCTTCCCCACTCAGTGTTCAGCTCTGACCTCAATTATATCAAATCATTGCTGATTTTAATGAAGAAAGCATCATCTTAAATGGCAATATTATGCATCGGCAAAGACAACAGTAGAATGATGCAAGGAAATATGTAAAACAGGTTGGGAATTTTTAAAAATAAGTATAATGGAAACATTTTTAGTCTTTAAAATCTGCAGTATTCCCCTGTTGTGTAATCCAAATACAGCCATTGATTATGAAGTCAGGGTTGACCTTGAGAAGAAATGATTAATTTAAGTTCAAAATCAGGCAGCTGAACTGCATGTGGTCGTGGAAGCTCATAACAGAGCCAAGAAAATGAGAGCCAATCTTAATGAGAAACAATTCCTCAATTCCCAGTCTCTGCTCATTGAGCTTGTCCTAAAAGCAGCTGGTTCCCAGAAATGAACTCCCTTTTATATCCTACAAATGCTAAATTTATAGGACAATTTCTAGGGTGTGATGAAATCCCTAACCTTGCAGTCAGTATAAATATACTAGACAGAAATACAATTAAGACAGATATATAATTTTCCCTTCAAATCTCCTACCACCCCAATGGCTCCTGAGCAGCAGAAATGTTACTTGTAAAGAGTGGCGACAACACGAAAGTTCAGCCGGTATTTGTATAGACTCTCAGTCGTCTTGGAGATCTGCCCTTTCCAATTAAGGAACTTTGCAAGAGCCTTCTCAGGCAAGTTTGAAGTTGTCATTTTTAAGCTGTGGGTTAAATTTTACCAGCCCTTTGCAGATAGACAAGGAAGTGAAAGGCTGGGAAAATTGCGTGGGAAGAGGGTCAGATAACATGCCCAATGTCTTCCTGCCATTATCCCAATTTGACCACTCCCTCCCACCTCCCAACAGCAATGGTTGTTCCTGCAGCATCGACACTACCTGATTAATAGACTCAGGACAGGTCATTTAAAATCCTGGTTCACATTTAAACCGCAATTCTCCCAAAAGTGCTGAACTGATAGGAAAACTATTCTAAATTCTGACTGTTTTGGCACCCACTCTTCTCCCTCGCCAGGGTCAGCTGATCTTGTCCTAGCACTGTAGACCCCAATTAATGGACCTGAAATCCTGTTTAGCCAGGTGTAACTTCAGCAATGGCCACTCTGCTGTTGGCACTACTGAGGCTGGTGGCTGAGCTGTTGGTCTTCTGATTGGGCCGACAGGACTTGGAGCTAAGCTGCCATGTTTAATATCATGGCAGAATCCTGCCAGACACCTCTGCAGAATTCCAGCCCATGGGTCCACTCAGAATGGGGATGGAAACCTGCCATCAGATTGTTCAGGCCCACAGATCTAAAAAGAGAAAGATTTTCACTCATAGAGCACTTTTCATGCTCATCAAATATCCCAAGGTGTTTTAAAGCAAATGAAATACTTTTCAAGTATAGTTATGGTTGTAGTGATGGAAACCATAATGAAGCATTGTTAAGGCTAGCATCTAAACCAATCTAAATATAGGTCAGAGTCAGAAGCCTATATCATGGACAAAGAAGTTCAATTTCAGTGTTTATGATGATTGAGTAGTCTTCAATTCAGATTATGGCCAGAATTTTCCAGCCGTTCACACAAGTGAGATTCTCCAGTCCCGCTGCCAGTGTTGGGTGATGACAATGGGAATTCCTATTGACAGTTACACAATACAGCACCTCCTGCCAGCAGGAAACACATGCCTGAAAGGCTGGAGAATCTCGCCCTATATGTTTCCCAGCAACTCTGCTAATTGTGTGCCCGCTAACCCCCTCCTTTTGAACAAATGAAGCAATATTCCAGTTAATACTTTGGGAGCTCCATAAAGTAAGGAATTACAAACCAATCAGATTAAAATTGGCAGTGGAAAATGTTGAAGAATATTTTCCGTGATCCTAGTGGTGTTCAATTAGAGATCATGGTCGGCTAGATATTCCTAGCGGGCTTCTAAACCGAGCCATGTGACGGAAATGAGTTCTGGAATCAATGGAAAGCAGTTACAGAGTATAGTTTTCCCCAGAGCAATCAATTAATAGGCAGACATTGGGCTCACTGTTCAATTAAGGATGGCAGAGTACTCGTGAAGCTAGAGGGCCAGGCAGTGGCCTACTAGCTTAAAGCAAGAATTAATAAGTAAGCGAGGGACCTCTTCAAAATGGAGAAACCCTCTCACTAATATTTTCAAACTTTAAATTAAAAATGGCTTTTACTGTCAGGCTACTACTGTGGAAGAGGAATCCTAGCTATATTTAGTGAGGCTGTTGCTGTTTCGAGAAAGACTAGAAGAAACTCTCAGCCTGCCTGGAGCACTTACCTGCTGGTGTGCCACTATGTGGCCATCTCCAGGCTGTTATACTTAACCCCTGCTACCTCCTACCCATCCCACCTAGGGGATGACTGGGAAATATCAGTTGGCCTCCAATGTTTTGTAATTTATTCTTTCATGGGATGTGGGAGTTACTGGTAAGGTCAGCATTTGACGCCCATCTCGAATTGCACTTAAATTGAGTGGCCTGACACATCATTTCACAGGACAATTAAGAGGTCTGGAATCACATGAAGACCAGACCAGGTAAGGACAGCAGACTTCCTTACCTAAAGGCTATCAATGAACCAGTTGGATTTCTGCAATGATGGTATTTTGATGAAATTGAATCTTCCACTTGTTGAGTGTGTGCACTCAGCAGGCTCAGGAGTGGACCGTGATCAGCCCTGGAATGCAATTTTATGCCGATTAGTCAACTAATGATAAGCCAGTGTGAACTGCAGATTCTGATGGACAGAATGCTGCTGGAGAGGGCAGATGCTGAAAGAAGGCAGGTATTTCTGACCATTCCCTGAAGACTAACAGCTGATTCAGGGAGCTGCAGTATTGTTCCAATGACATTTGCACTAGAACAATGCTGCAAACTCTCTCTCTTCTCATGCTGATTCAAGCACTAACAACCTGACAAAGAACACTTCAACCCTCAAATGTGCATGCGATTTAATGGGATTGAGGGTTATAGATATGCCTGGTACGTAGGGATATGATACGGTGCAACTTGTAGGCCGAAGGGCCTGTTTGTGCTATAGCATTCTATGTTCTATGTTTTGTTTCATGTTATTTCATCCTGGTCATTTTATCCCTCCCCGGATTGGGAATGGTGAAAAAGCATGACTGTTGCTTGGCTAATGTGCCAAGAGTAAAAGTGCACAGGTCACATAGTATTTAATAGGCTTAATTGCCCTTTCAGTTACTGGTGGCACGCTTCCAACTCGAGTGCGTGCCCATTGACTAAAATACCATGTAAGGCATTATGACGTCTGGGCATGCACCTAATAACTTCTCACATGTGAGGTCTGAAGGTGGATAAATCACCTGGACCAGATGGACTATACCCCAGAGTTCTAAAAAAGATAGCTAAGGAAATTGTGGAGGCACTGATGGTGATTTTTCAGGAATCACTGGAGGCATGTAGAGTGATGTGGAGATGCTGTGTTGGACTGGAGGAAGAACAGTAAGAAGCATCACAACACCAGGTTAAAGTTCAACAGATTTATTTGAAAGCACAAGCTTTTGGCGTGTTACTCCTTCTTCAGGTTATTCACCTGAAGAAGGAACGACACTCCAAAAGCTTGTGCTGTCAAATAAACCTTTAACATGACTTTAACCTGATGTTGTGAGGTACTTATTGTGCAGGGAAGGTACCAGAGGACTAGAAAGTAGTGAATGTAATACCACTGATTAAGAAGAGTGAGAGGCAGCAGACAGAAAATTATAGGCTGGTTAGCCTGACTTCAGTCATTGGCCAGATTTTAGAGTTCATTATTTAACATGAAATCGCAGAGTACCTGGAAGTGCATGACAAAGTAGGACTGAATCAACACAGCTTTGTCAAGTGGATGCCATGTCTGACAAATCTGTTAGAGTTCTTTGAGGAGATAACAAGAAAGTTAGATAAAGGAAAGCCAGTGGATGTCGTTTATTTAGATTTCCAGAAGGCTTTTGACAATGTGCTGCATTGGAGACTGTTAAATGTTAAGTACCCATGGTGTTAAGGGTAAGATCCTAGCATGGATAGAGGATTGGCTGACTGGCAGAAGGCAGAGAGTGGGGATAACAGAGTCTTTTTCAGGATGCCAGCGGTGACTAGTGGTGTGCCCAGGGATTGGTGCTGGGACCACAACTTTTCACAATATACATTAATAATTTGGAGGAAGGAGCTGAAGGCACTGTTGCTAAGTCTGCAGATGATACAAAGATATATAGAGGGACAGGTAGTGTTGAGGAAACAGGGGAACTGCAGAAGGACTTGGACAGGTTAGGAAAGTGATAAAGAAATAGCAGTTGGAATACAAATTTGGAAAAGTGTGAAGTTATGCACTTTGAAAGGAGGAATGGAGTCATAGACTATTTTCTAAATGGGGAAATGCTGAGGAAATCAGAAAGGGCTTGGGAATCCTTTATCAAGGTTCTCTTAAGGTTAATATGCAGTTTCAGTCAGCAGTTAGGAAGGCAAATGCAATGTTAGTGTTCTGTCGAGAGGGCTAGAATACCAGAGCAAGGATGTATTCTGAGGCTGTACAAGACTCTGGTTAACCCCATTTAGATTATTGTGAGCAGCTTTTGCCCTGTTTCTAAGGAAGGATATGCTGGCCTTGGAAGAGGTCCAGAAGAGGTTCACGAGAATGATCCCTGGAATGAAGAGTTTGTAGTATGCTGAACAGTTGAGGACTCTGGGTCTGTAATCATTGAAGTTTAGAAGGATGAAGGGGGATCTTATTGAAACTTACAGGATACTGAGAGGGCTGGATAGATTGGATGTGGAAAGGGCAATTAAGCCTATTAAGTACTGTGTGACCTGTGCATTTTTACACTTGTCACATGAACCAATTAGCCAGACAACAGTTTTCACAATTAGGAAAAACTAGAACCAGAGGGCACAACTTCAGGCTAAAGGGACGATCCTTTAAAACAGAGGTGAGGAGGAATTTCTCCAGGTAATGGTGAATCTGTGGAACTCTTTACTGCAGAAGGCTGTGGAGGCCAGGCCATTGAGTGTCTTTAAGACAGAGGTAGATAAGTTCTTGATTAATAAGGGGATCAGGTGTTATGAGGAAAAAGCAGGAGAATGGGGATGAGAAAAAATCAGCCATGATTGAATGACAGAGAGACTCAATGGGCTGAGTGGCCTAATTCTGTTCCTATGTCTTATGATCTTATTATTTTGTGCGAATTTGGGTGAGGCAAATTCAAACTCCATAAAATCCTAGCCATGGTCATCATTGGTGAGACAAATTTTCCTGATTTTTACTCAACTGAATTTTGAATTCTCCAGCTGCTGTGAATTTTGAACCTGTTCCCCTGGATTGTCAGCCTGTGTCTCAGGATTACTCATCTACAACATTACCATCAGGCCACCATCTCAGGTCTCAATAGGTCTGTAATTGTTACAGTTGGTTACTCAGCTCTCAGAGAACGGGATGGAGCTGGGAACAAGCATACAGGCTGGTGGCAGAACATTCTGCACAAGCCTGTCTCCATCCCCAACCCCAGCGTGAGCTAAAAATCCATCCCAGAGTTTTTAAGGAGCAGCCAGCCTCCTCTTAGAAGCAATGGACAATGTCACACAAACACCATAAAATCTTCTAAGTAGGAAAATTAATTAGTAGATATGGGGCATCTAATCATTATAATCTGTTTGAATTTTCACAAAGTATTTGATAAGGTTTTGCTCATAAGTTTATAAAAAAAACTCAATTTTAAATGGGTGGCAATTAGCAAATATGGATTGAAATAGCAAAATGAAATGAAGGCCTGGATTTGTAACCTCAATGCAGGGAAGCAGGAGTCAGGAAAATGCCGTCTCTGCCCACCGAATTTAGGAGAAAGTGTCTGCAAAAGTGTAATCTTCATTGCTGGGTGCAGGCTGGATTCGAGGCAGCTGACCTAGGGAAAGGTTTGGAGACTGAGTACAGGATGTGCTTTTCAAAAGGCCCAACACAGTGCAGTGCGACTCTGATACAATTAAAATAAAAACACAAAGGCCTCCAATCCTCACTCTTCATACTCCTTCATCTTCTAAACATTTCTCTCATGCCCTGTCCATGCAATAAATGCCTCCACCCACCTCCTATGGCCTCATGTCCCCTATAAGAAGATCAGCCCTTCCAAATATCCCCTATGACCCCACATTTCTACTATGCCAAGCTCTGCTTTTCCAGCTTCCCCAGATATTCCCTCATAGACCCATGCGAAGCTACCGCATTTCCATGCCTATTCACCCACCATGGTCCCCACATTATAAGAAAGATGTGGAGGCATTGGAAAGGGTACAGAGGAGGTTTACCAGGATGTTGCCTGGTATGGAGGGCAGGTCTTATGAAGAGAGGCTGAGGGATTTGAGGTGGTTTTCGTTAGAAAGGAGGCGGCTAAGAGGGGACCTAATCGAAACATATAAGATGATTAGAGGTTTAGATAGGGTGGACAGTGATAGCCTTTTCCTAGGATGGAGAAAGCTAGCACGAGGGGACACAGCTTTAAATTAAGGGGTATGAGTTATAGGACGTATATCAGAGGTAGGTTCTTTACTCAAAGAGTGATTAGGGAGTGGAATGCCCTGCCTGCAGCTGTTGTAGATGCCACCAAGTTTGGTGGCGTTTAAGAGGTTAGTTGATAAGTATATGGAAGAGAAGGGAATGGTTTAGTTTGGAGGGGCATTGCTTTTTATATTGGTCGGCGCAACATCGAAGGCCGAAGGGCCTGTTCTGTGCTGTAGTGTTCTATGTTCTATGTTCTATATACTGCATTGAACCAGTGAATCCTGTGATGCATTTGATGTGTGTAAAAAAGATTTTGAAAATATTAATCCATTCATAACTCTCCACTGTTGAAAAAATGTTATTTTGCTACAAGACAATAAAAGTGTTAATTATCCAGATTCCTTTAAAGTGTCACCAGCAAAAACTCTAAATCCTTGAAGCCACTTAATGTTGTTTAGAAACATTGTGAAATTGGCAATATAAATCAGAAAGCCTAAGTTACCAATCAAATGACGTGTACTCTGAGGGATGATGAGGAGTGGGGGGGCAGTTGATGTGTTTCAGAAAGATTAATATCTGTCTAGTTTTTCAGCCAAGCAGACTTAATGAGGATTACAGGACACACAGTTTTAACAGGAACCCTTGAAAGACACTCTCATAAATCAGATAGCCTGGAAACAGGGTCAAGAATGTTGGCACAGAATTTCATGCTATCCACAAGGCAGGTTCTGAGGCCAGGGAGCATAAAATTGATTTCATGGGATTCCCTTGTGAATCTACCTGCCCAAACCCGGATACAATCTCACTTCGGGCAGGCAGAACCTCAGGCAGGATTGCTCCCTTCACCTCTTAGTGGAGTCTTAGCTTTTATTGGTAGGGGGATTGAATTTCGGAGCCGCAACGTCATGTTGCAACTGTACAAAACTCTAGTGCGGCCGCACTTGGAGTATTGTTTTCAGTTCTGGTCCCCGCATTATAAGAAAGATGTGGAGGCATTGGAGAGGGTACAGAGGAGTTTACCAGGATGTTGCCTGGTATGGAGGGCAGGTCTTATGAAGAGAGGCTGAGGGATTTGAGGTTGTTTTCGTTAGAAAGGAGGCGGCTAAGAGGGGACCTAATCGAAACATATAAGATGATGAGAGGTTTAGATAGGGTGGACAGTGATAGCCTTTTTCCTAGGATGGAGAAAGCTAGCACGAGGAGACACAGCTTTAAATTAAGGGGTGATAGTTATAGGACGGATGTCAGAGGTAGGTTCTTTACCCAAAGGGTGGTTCGGGAGTGGAATGCCCTGCCTGCAGCAGATGTGGATGAACCAAGTTTGGTGGCGTTTAAGAGGTTAGTTGATAAGTATATGGAAGAGAGGGGAATGGTTTAGTTTGGACGGGCATTGCTTTTTATATTGGTCGGCGCAACATCGAAGGCCGAAGGACCTGTTCTGTGCTGTAGTGTTCTATGTTCTATGTTCTTATGGCCCTTAAGAGAATTTTACTACCCAGTCTTAATTTTTGGCCTGGAGGAGTGGGTGCAAGTCGGGTGGAAAAGTGACAAAAAAATCTTTTCCTTACCTCGGGCTGGAAGAGATAGATGGGTACCTCATTCTAAAAACACCTTCTGATTTGTGGCGCCTTTCCCTCCGAGATGTTGATGCTTCAAGTCTCCCTATCACTGGAATAAGGATTTATCCCTCCATTTTTAAAGGGTTCCTAAAGCATGATTTAGTAAAAATCCAAGCCAAAATAGCAAGATCCAGACAGTACCTTAATTAACCTTCTTGCTTATTTTATCAAATAATTCAATCAAATAAATCAGAAATGATTCGCCTTCAATATATCTATGATTGTTGCCCTTGATCAACTTGTATCTTTCCAATTATTATTTAAATTGTCCCTCATAACAGTTTCAAATAATTTCATCACCTCTAATGATAGGCTAACCAATTGGTAGATTCCCCATTTATCCTTCTTCCCTTTCTTGAATTGTGTTATAAAACCACCCTCTCCCCAGGCCTCTGGCACTAATTTTATGTTGAATGAAGTTTGAAAGATTGTTACTAAAATCTCCATTATGACTAACTTTATTCCTTTCAGTAACCTCCAATGTTAAACCATCTGGACTAGGTGACTTACCAACTTTCAGTATCCTGAGCTAAGATTTTTAGATATCTTCCTCATTACTGGACTATCCATCACTTCCCTCTTACTTTTCAGTGTAACATTCACATCATCCATGTCCTTTATGATGCAAAGCATTCAATTAATATTCCAGCAATGTGCCCTGCCCATCCTTTAAACTATTCCTTTGGATTGTTAGTTTGCTTTTACAATGTTTCCCTTGGCTAATCTATTACACCTTTTATGATTAGCAAATATTTTAGAATTCAATGTAATAAAGGCCATCAATGTTCTCTGAGATCCTTGCTCTGCCTCCCCTTTCCTTTCCAAACGTACTTTCTCACAAACTATTTCAATAACTGAATTTTACTCCTGACGTTTATTGTAAACCTCCTTTCTCAATATTATTATATTAACTTTATTTCCTTTGTCATCAAAGCCACAGTAACTTTGGATGTGCTAGATTTTCTATTCAAATGTCTGATTTGTTCCAGACTGTCGAATTCAAATATGTTTGTAATCCTTAATCAGATTGCACCCAAAATGTGTTCTTTCCGAAGAGTATTTCTTCTTCTTCCTGAGTTTCCACTCAAACATGGATCAGCAAATGTAAAATCTGCCATGAAGCAGCATAATCAACAGCAGTTTAATATGTAATTTAGAAAGGAAAAGTATTCCTTGTTATATTAAAGTAACTTAATACACTTTGATTAATATAGCTGAAAATCAGTTTATCACAAAAAATGTACATTTTAAATTAGTTTAATTCACTATATATCAATAACTTACTTTTGCAATTAGTAAAAATGACTTAAAATGTACACAATTACTATCTAATTAGGTTGGGATACAGTAATGTTTTCACCCTTTCAAAATTGACCTCTTGGTGTCCTTGCAACTAAAAGATTCAGCTAAATGTTTGGAGACTCTTCAAAGGCCTCAAAAGAAAACATTAATGGTAATCAATATATCCTGGGGAATGGCCAGTTCTGTGGGTAGGACTGTTGCTTCCATTTTGATGTTTTATTTTCCTGGTACAAAAGATTATGGATGCTCAAGCTGTACTAAGAGTACTGGTTCTTCCATTTCTATGACTATCGTGGCCATGTGAAAAAAAATTTCCTCCACATGGTCCATGAGCTAACTGTTTAAAAATAGCCAGCCGCAAAACTTCAGTCCTAAACAAGGCAAAGGTTTATTTATTAATAAATTACTGCCGTAAGTTATTTAAATAAAAGTAATAAAAATAAAAGGATTTGGGTATTTGGTGTTGGCTTTGTCACAAAGCCATCAGCATAGCTCGCATGCGGTGACAAGGCTGGCAGCTGTTGGCAGAAGGGAGGTATCAACAGTGTGGGGCTACTTGGGCAAGGTCAAATAGGGCCAGTGGCGTTATCCTGAGGACAAGATTTCGGGATGGATGTGAGAAGGGCTGATGGTGGGATGGATCGAAGGCTTAGGATTAAGAGGCAAGACATGCGTGAATATTCTCACCCACCCTGGCATTGAGTACCCATTGAGGAGAAAGGCAACTCAAAGGCAGGAAGATCCGTGCACCAATGGCAGCACATCATTAACCTCATAGCTAGCAGGAGGACCTGGGTGGGAATTGAACAGCAGAGACTCTGACAGTCACATGTCTGCAGAAAAGCCTACACAGAGGACAGAGTCCAAACTGAACTGTCTCCACATGTCAGAAAGACAGTATCATTAAAGACTGTTGCACTCCAGGGAGGCCATCACTGATCTCTACGTCATTCTGTGGAACAAGCTTAGGCCACAAGGTTTGGTAGACAAACAATGATGGTGGCACTGAAGGTCACAATGGCTTTCAACTTTTGGGCCTCTGATGCTTTTTAGAGATCCAGTGGGAATATCTGTGGAATCTCCCAGTGTGTGGCCTATTATTGCATTGAGGAAGTGATCAATATTTTACAAAAGAGAATTGATGACGACGTGCACTACAGCATTGATCAACAGAGTCAGTAACTCATTATGTTTGAGGACATTGCTAGATTCACTCAGGTTCAAGGGAAATTGACTGCATACATGTGAACTGCCAATGTTCTCCTAAAGCAGCCAGTGGCTTTCATCAGTAGGAAGGATTTTCATTCCATCAATATCCAATAGCCTGTGACCACTGAAAGTGGATCAGGTGTTTGCACAGTTCCCAAGAAGTAGCTATGACACCTGCAGTCCCAGGTGCCACAGTTTTTTCAGGCCTATATATGCTTTCAAGGATGAATACGTAGAGACAAAGGCTGTCCAGTGAAAACATGGGTGCTCAAACCTGTGAGAAATCCATGCGTAGATGGAGGAGAGGTTCACTATTTACCATAGCTCAACTTTTATGATTGTCGAGCAGGCCATTGGTCTTCTGAAGATGCTTTTCAGGTGCCAGGACTGATCTGTGGAGCCCTTTAACATTCTCCAGTGTGGGTCTTACGCATTGTAGTGTCTGTATTTCTTTTGTTATTCATTTGTAAGACATGGGTGTTGCTAGCTGATCAGCATTTATTGACGATACCAAAGTTACCCTTAGAGGGCAGTTGAGAGTCAACCACATTGCTGTGACTTTGTAGGCCAAATCAGGTAAGGATGGCAGATTTCCTTCCCTAAAGGGCATTAGTGAATCAAATGGATTTTTTCTCATAATCGACAATTGTTTCTGGTTAGCAGTAGGTTCTTAATTCCAGATATTTAAATTGTACCAACTGCTGTGACAGGATTTGAATCATGGGTATGGCAATGGCCTCATGGTATTATTGCTATACTATGAATTCAGAAACTCAGCTAATATTCTGGGGATCCAGGTTTCAATTCCATCATGAGAAGAAATTGTTTCTTTATAGCTACTCTGTTGAATCTTTTCAACATTTTAAACAACTTGATCAGATCACACCTCAATCTGCTATGCTCAAGAGTATACAAGCCGAGTTTAAGCAAGCTATCCTCATAATTACACTCCTAAGTCTATCTAAAAAAGCAATCAAGTGAAGGAATTCCAGTCAATTTCTCCTTTTCCTCTGCTTGGCACCGAGACTGATTATAGATGCATCACAACCAAACCAGCAGTGATCAGTTAGCTTTGTACAGACTAGGAATGAAACCTGGGATGTATCTGTTTAACAGACTCGCTGAGTAGAGCCTTTACTTGTTGCACAATGGTAAGGGGATTTCATTGTCATTTCAGTGTATTTGCATATAAACTGCTGGGAAAATGATATCAATCTTACTGTGAGGTGAGTCTTTTTCCAACTCTTTGCTGGCCCACAAGGAAACACAAAGAGATTTTTAAAATTAACTTATTCCAACTCACAATCCGGTTTTCAGTAGGGATGGTCCTAGTAGGGACTCTGACACTGCTCCACTGTTCCCCCTTCCAGTCACGATGGCAGGCTGGGGCCTGATATAATCAGAACCACCATTGCATACTTAAAGAGAATCCCACTGGTTTGAAACTGCAGACAAAATTTGGTGGGAAAGGAGAATAGCACAGTGATTAGCATTGATGCCTCACTGTGCCAAGGACCCGGGTTTGATTTCCAGCTTGGGTCACTGAATGGAGTCTGTACGTTCTCCTCATGTCTGCGTGGGTTTTTTCTTGGTGCTTCCACTTCCTCCCAGTTTACCCAATCAGTTGCTGGCTTTCCCATGTAACTTCATTGCAACGTTAATGTAAACCTACTTCTGACGCTAATAAAAAAATTTTTAAGAAACTTATTAAAAGCGGATCAGATTCTCACCCCTATTTTAACAGCCCCCCTATCTGGATTGTAGCAGCTGGAAGAAGTTAAAACCAGGACAAAATGTGTATTAAAAGGAGGAAAAATATCTAATTTGTACCAACATTGTTATATATACCCTGTGGTGTAGAAGCAGACCATTCATCCCATAAATTCTACATTGACTCACTGATGGAGCAGCCCACCCAGTCCCTATCTCCGCAACCTCATGTAGTAACCCTGCTCATCCCCCCAATCTATACATCTACTACTAATGTCAGGAAATGAAAATAAAATCAAGTTCAGTTTTTGGACTTGATTGTAATCTTCCTTCTGCTTGTGTACTTGTCTAATTACTGTACAATGACACCAAGGTGATTTTTTTTGTGATTTCCTAATTACTGCATTTATTTTTACATTTCTATTACGACTGCCCTTGATTTTGTAGTTAGCGTTTTTTTTATTAATGTGATGTAATTTTGTGTGGTGGCTTGCATTAATTCTGAGAATGTTAACGAATAATGCTCATTAGTTATTCAGTGAAGGGAAAAGGTTTAAACACAATTTTGGCAGTAAGTAATGATTGCTTAATAATATAAATAAATATAATTCAGGTTTTACTAAATTATACAAAGATTTTATGCGCACTTGCAGACCCCAGTTGCGGCAGACATACTTAATTCATGACCTAATTTGGAAGTACCACATACAGCCCTGATTGCAAGTCATGTGGATATTTTTTAGCACAAGCATTCAAGGCCAGATGGGTACAGATTCAATGGAATATTTATTAATACAGAGAAGATAAATCCATTGTGGATAGTGGCTGATTGCGCAGCCTTAACTAACTGAGGTATGGGCACAGAAGGCAGATTGCCAGCAATTCCTATCTGCCAGGGAAATTATAAAATATTTTGTAGATGCTAATAGGATATCTTTTAGAATTTTAGCTACCAGATTGGTCTCCAGGGCACAAATTTACCTCTGAATTACTAAGCCAGAAAGGACATAACCTCATAATAACCTTGTAATTAGAATGCTCTCTCATCTTGTTAACTTTTATATTGTCAGTAACTGATGGATTTACAATCAAGTCAGAAGCTACACTGCCAACATCATGACAGCCTTAATACTATAATTCCTAGATTACAGATGCTGTGGCAGTTGTTTATATTTTAAAAAATCCTGATCTGTGATGCTGAAATTTGTAAATTTTATTTTTTTTAACTAGCTTACTCCAGTATTTTGTCATGGACACAAAATGTTTCTCCTTAGTATTGACAATGGAGGAGCTCCTATTAGCACAGGAAAAATTCTCTTCATCTTAAAGACTGGCTTTGTTGTGACTTCTACTTTGATGAAAAATGAGATAATATCCCAGGAATATTAAGAAAGTAAGGGTTCCTTGATGCAGGAAGTGGTTGAATTTCTTGACATTGGTAGCTTTGCCGCTAACGGGGCTATGTAAATGGAGCTCTGTTTGATGATGGATACCTGGCTGTGAGTCTGGCAAACATAATCAATGACCAGAGAAATGGGTCAGAAATAGGATTGAGGAGGAAGATCAAACTATTTTGCTCAGAAAAGAAGAGATCCTATCTCCACATTTAATGCACCACTTGTAGATCTTCCCTGTAGTTGCTGATGTAAAAAAATCTACAGCATCTTTAAAATGCCTCAAGGCATTCGTCAAGAAATGACACTAAGGCAAAGAAGAAAGCATTACCAAAGGTGACCAAGGCCTTGATCAAAACCTTGGCTTATAATCAACCTCTTAAAGATAGAGAGGTGGAGGGGTTTAAGGAGGGAATTTCAAAGGTAGGTTGATGATCCAGAAGATTTCAGATCCTCTAGGACTCCTGAGGATTCAAATTCAGTAAATTAAGGTTTTGTTTAATTGAAATTACAAGCTAATAACATATTTGTGACCATTTAACAACTGGATTGATGTAAAATCCAGATCGTCCATATATGTTCTTTAAAGAAGGTAATCTTCTACTTCTATCTATGTGAGTGCAGCAATACTGATTCTTAACTGTCCATGTAATGGCTTATCAAGTCACCTTGAAAAAGTATAATTATCACCAAGACCTTTGCGGTTCAAGAAGGCAGCTCACCACTTCCTTTCTCAAGCTCAATTAAAGGTGAACAATAAATGTTGACTTTGTCAGTGATATCCGCATCTCCTGAATGAATGAAGGAAGTACAGTGTAGTTGGGTACAACAGAGGCCAGATTTGAAGGAATGCAGAGTTCTCAGATGGTTGTAGAGTTGGAGCAGGTCACAGAGAATAGGAGGGCTGAGGCCTCAGCTTTTGACCTTGTCCAACAGATCTGAGGTATTTTCTCATTGCATAGATAAGGACTGTAGGGAGGATGAGTTGGCCAACCACTGTACCGTGCTACAGGAAGGCATTCAAGAGGGCAGAGCAAAAAGACAAGTGGTTGTTGTAGGAGATTCTATAATCAGGAGGATTGATGGCATCTTTTGTAAACCGCATGTGAGTCCCACATGATATGTTGCCTGCCCAGTGCCAGAATGGGGGACATTTCTGACTGACTCGAAAAGATATTGGAGTGGGAGGGGGAAGATCCAGTTATTGTGGTCCATGCTGGGACAAGCAATATTGGCAAAACGAGGATAGAGAACATGTTTGGAGATTATCAGAAACTAGGAACAAAATTAAAGAACAGGTCCTCAAGGGTTATAATTCTGGATTACTACCTGAGCCATGGGCAAATTGGCATAGGGATGAGAAAATTAGGGAAGTGAACATGTGGCTAAAGGAGTGATGCAGGAAAGAGGGGTTCCATTTCATGGGATATTGGCATCACTATTGGAGCAGGAAGGATCTGTATTGTTGAGACGGTCTCCACTTGAACCAATCTGGGATCAACGTTCTAGCGGAAAGAATAAAGAGACTACTCACAAGGACTTTAAACTAGCAAGTGGGAGGAAGGGAAGAGTAAATCCATGAAGTGGATGCTAAATGGAGACCAAAGTATTAAGTTAGTATGTGAGAAGAAGATAGAAGTTAATAGAACGCACAGATAGGCCAGGCTAACAACTGTAAGAGAGTAATAAACGATATCAAAATGTGTGCAAAAAAGAAAATCCTGCAAGAGAAAGACATATCAGTCAGAAATATTTAAAACCTTGTATCTAAATGCATACAGTATTTGGAATAAGGTCAATGAGTTGACAGTACAAATAGTGATAAATGGGTATAATTTGGTGGACATTATTGAAACATTGGATTCAATTCTCCCAAAAAAATTCTAAGTGCTGAATTGAATGGAAAACTGGTGTAATTGACAATTGTTTTCTGAGTGGGAGTTCAGACATAAATCTCCTGCACACTGTGCAATGCAGAGCTCACAATTGGGAATCTCATTAAAAGCTCGGGGGGTGGCAGGGCCTATTCGCCCCTGAGTCTGACAGTTCCGAAACTCTGCGCATGTGCAGTGGCCCCAACCTGACAAATAGCAATTTGCTGGCCAGTTTGATCGCTGGCCAACCCAGGACTCTTACAGTGCTGCTCCCCACCCCCAGCTACCCATGGCCTGATCATGGGCTGATTGCAGCCCCGATCTCCAGCACACAACCCTAGCAGTGGTGATCTTCGCAATGGCCACCCCTCACAGCAGTGATCATCCTCCCCATTCCTGGCAGACCCCACCCTGCAGACCACTCCCCCGGCAGACCACCCTATCTTCAGTGTGCCCTAATTGCTAGCAACCATTAAGCCCATACTGACCCCCACTGATCACCTGCTTGGCCCCATCCATAACAGGCCCCTCCTACTGGCCCTGACCAAAACAAGCCCCACCCATAGATAGACAATAGACTCTGCCCTTTGGTCATATCCCTTCCCCAGGACTCGCCCCTAGGCTCTACCCCTTGCCCTGTCCCTTTGCACCCCCAGACACTGCCCCTTTGCCCTCCAAGGCATTGCCCTCTTGGTCATGTCCCCTGACCCTTCTCCTTTGGCACCAGCCCTTCCCCTAAGCTCTGCCCATAAACTCCATCCCTTTAGCACTACCCAATGCTTGATGGGCAGTGCCAAGGTGCCCCCAGGCATGGGCACTTTGCTCCTTAGGCAGTGCCATGTAGTACAAGCTGGCATTGCTAGGGTGCCTATGCCCAGAATGCACAAACCCTTGCCATCTGGCCTCTCGGGGAGGCTCCAATTTCCCCACTCTTCACTTTGGCATGTTTTCCTGCTAACTCCCCGCAAGTGAGGAACTACTCTAAAAACTGCTGGAGTGAAATACTCCTGGTGGGATACGAGATGCAATCGGGTATGTTTGGGTGGGTTTAAACTAATGTGGCAGGAGGCTGAGGATCGGAACAATAGGTCAGCAAGTGTAGAGGCTGGAGACTTGCATGGAGCCAAGACAAGGCTATCTAACAGGAAGAGCAGCCTAGTGGAAGATGAACTCAGTGGGCCTGGAGG
Organism: Sphyrna mokarran; assembly: GCA_024679065.1. NCBI lineage: Eukaryota > Metazoa > Chordata > Chondrichthyes > Carcharhiniformes > Carcharhinidae > Sphyrna > Sphyrna mokarran. The sequence goes on along the minus strand of JAGIQG010000010.1, from coordinate 40,633,978 downwards.
TCTAGAGTGCATCTGCTTAAAATGCAAGGAACATAACAAGTAAAACAGATGAACTTAGAGCTTCAATGCACGTACAGAACTTAGATTTGGTTGCAATGATAGAGACTTGGTTAAAAGAAACACAGGACTGGCAGCTGAATATTCCAGGGTATAAGTGTTTTAGGTAAGACAGAGGAGGGGCTAGAAGAGGTGAGGGAGTAACAATACTGATTAGGGAGCATATTACAATGGTACAGAGGGTGGACAATTTGAAAGGATCATGTAATGAGATACTGTGGGTAGAGCTCAGAAACAGGAAGGTGCAGTTACAATACTGGGGCTTTTCTACAGGTCTCCCAGGAGCCCATGGGAAGTTGAGGAATGATATGTAAGGAGATTCTGGATGGGTGTAGAAAAAATAGGACTGTTGTAGTGGGAGACTTTAGTTTCTCCCATATAGATTGGATATTCCTTAGGGCTGGGGGTCCGGATGGAGAGGAATTTATAAAATGTGTCCAGGAAGGTCTTTGGAACAATATGTTGATAATCCAACTAGAAAGGGAGCTTTACTGGACCTATTACTGGAGAATAAGCCTGGTCAGGTCATCAAAGTTTCAGTGGAGGAACATGTGGCAAATAGTGACCACAATTCTATAAACTTTCCAATAGTCATGGAAAAGGTTGAGTATTGTCCTATGGGTAAGGTGCTGAATTGGGGGAAGGTTAACTATAGCTGGATTAGGCAGGACTTGGTGGCCGTTGATTGGGAGAGGCTGTTCAAGAGTAAATCCACATCTAGCATTTAGAAATCTTTTAAGGAGCAGTTGATAGGGCTTCAGGACAGGCATGTGTCTGTAAAAAGGAAGAACAGGAAAGGTAGGATTTGAGAGCCATGGATAACCAAGGAAATTGTGGGTCGAACCAAAAAGAAAAAAAAGCATACATAAGGTCCAGGTAGCTAAAAACAGATGAAGCAGTGGGGGAATAATAGAGTAGAAAAGAACTCAAACATGGAGTTAGAAGGGCAAAAGGGGTCACAAAATGTCCTTCGCAGACAGGATTAAAGAGAATCCCAAGGCATTTTATACGTTAGGAACAAGAGCGTTGTCAGAGAAAGAGTCAGACCTCTCGAAAACAAACAAGCGGAATTATGCTTAGAACCCAAGGAAGTAGGTGAGATCCTAAATGAATACTTTGTATCAGTATTCACAAAGGAGAGGGACACATTGGTTGGTAGTGTCTCAGAAGGATGTGTAAACCCATTCGAACAAATCACAATTACAAGGGAGGAAGTGAAAGTATTTTAGGAAGCATTAAGGTAGACAAATCTCCAGGGCCAGATGGCATCTGTCCTAGATTACTGAGAGAGACAAGAAATGAAATTGCTGGGCATCTAACAGAAATCTTTGTTTCTTCATTGACCACAGGTGTGGTCCCAGAGAAATGGAGGATAGCAAATGTGGTCTTGTTACTTAAGAAGCGTAGCGAGAATCACCCGGGTAATTATAGGTCAGTGAGCTTGACATCCATGGTAGGGAAATTGTTGGAGAAGATTCTTAGAGATAGGATCTATACACATTTAGAACTGTATAGTTTCATTAGTGATAGGCAACGTGGTTTTGTACGAGGGAGGTCATGCCTCACAAATTTGGTTGAGGTTTTCGAGGAGGTGACAAAAATGATTATTGAGGGAAGGGACATGGATGTTGTCTACACAGATTTTGGTAAAGCATTTGACAAGGTACCTCATGGCAGACTGGTGCAAAAGGTTAAATCTCACGGGATCAAAGGTGAACTAGTTAGATGGCTACAGAACTGGCTTGGCTATAGAAGACAGAGGGTAGCAGTGGCAGGGTCTTTTTCTGATTGGTGGTTTGTAACTAGTGGTGTTCTGCAGGGCTCTGTACTGGAACCTTTGCTGTGTTATATATAAATGATTTGGAAGCAGATGTAGCTGATCTGGTTAGTAAGTTTGTGGACGACACAAAGATTATTGGCGTTGCGGATAGTGATGAACATTGTCACAGAATACAAGAGGATATAGATAGGCAGGAAAATTGGGCAGAGAAAAGGCAGATGGAATTTAATCCAAATAAATGCAAAGTGATGCATTTTGGTAGACCTAATGCAGGGGGGAGCTATACAATAAATGGCAGAACCGTCAGGAATATAGACACACAGAGGGATCTAGGCATGCAAGTCCAGAGGTCCTTAAAAGTGACAGCACAAGTGGAAAAGGTGGTGAAGAAGGCATATGGCATGCTTGCCTTTATTGGATGGAGCATAGAGTATGAACGTTGGCATATGATATTGCAGTTATGTAGAACATTGGTGAGGCCACATTTGGTTTATTGCATCCAGTTTTGTTCGCCAGAGGGATGTGGAGACTTTGGAGAAAGTGCAGAAAAGGTTTACCAGGATGTTGCCTGCTATGGAGGGTATTAGCTATGACATCAGATTGAGTAAACTAGGGATATTCTCCCTGGAAAGACAAAGTTGAGGGGCGACCTAATAGAAGTTTATAAAATTATGAAGTGCATAAATAAGGTGAACTGTTGGAAGCTTTTTCCCAGGTCAGAAATGACAAACACAAGAGGTCACAAGCTCAAAGTAAGGGGGGCAAGATTCAAATGGATATGTGGGGGACGTATTTTACACAGAGGGTGATGGGAGTCTGGAATGCAGTACCAAGCAGAGTGGTTAAGGCAAATACACTAGGATCATTTAAGACTTATTTAGACAGGCACATGAACAGACTGGGAATAGAGGGATACAAACGGATGGTCTAGTTAGAAACACATGATCGTTGCAGGCTTGGAGGACCGAAGGCTCTGTTCCTGTGCTGTATTGTTCCTTGCTGTTTTGGCCTGGTGAATTCAATGCCAGGCCCAATAATGATATTTTAAATTCATTAAAAATATATTTAAATGGCTCACCTCTCTTCCTCTCTGGTTTCCAGTGTGATCCCAACTCTGCCTGCTCGCTGGCTGTGGGAAGCACACATGCGTCTGGAATACATGCGTGAATCCCGTGCAATGGCGGACACTCAATTCCCCTGTCCCAATGGTCCGAAAAACACATATGTCAGGATGGGAGAATTGGACCCATAGTTACAGGAAAACCAGGACTGGGAGTTGAAAGTTCAACAGTAAACAGTATTCCGAAAGGATAGACAGGGTGGAATAGGAGATGGAATTGCTTTGTTGATTGAAGATGAAATCAAGGCTGTATTAAGAAATAACATCAGCACTAAGGGCCAACATGTTATATCAATCTGGGTGGAAATAAAAAACAAAAGTAAAAAATATTCTGATAGAAATAATTTACAAGCCCTGAGCAATGTTTCTGATGTATAAACCAAGAATATAAATCAAGAGATAATGAGGAATCGTACAAAGGCACATCGATAATCATGGGTGATTTTAACATGCATATTGACTGGATTAATCAAATTGGCAATGTTAACCTCAAGGGAGGGATATACGCCGACTGTATAGTCGGCGGGACCAGAGAATTCCACTGGCATGAATGGCTGGAGAATTATAGCCAATATCTATTTTACTCAATAGAATTGAACTATATACAATTATACATGACTAGCTGCTGAAGCTATGAACATTCATTCCCTCGACTCCTCATCCTGTGTTCTCTAACATCATTATGGGAAGTGCAATTTACACAGTCTCATCCATTAACCCTTACAAACCCTAACACTACAATACTCATTTTGATCCTGACAGTTTTTCACTGAAAATGCTCTTTCCAGTGTTATATCAAACACAATAAAGATACACTTATTATTTCATTTTACTCATACGCAATATAACAAAATTTACATATTCATATTATTCTGCTTGTTATATTTAAGATGTACAATACTAGTGAGTAATGTTGAGATTTTATCACAGAAGCAGGTATAGCTAGTTGTTCTGCATTATATATAAAGAAAGTATTTTATTTTTTATACCTTATTTTTTGTAATGTGCCTATAAAATGGCAATGGAGCAACAATCCTTCAAAATTATCCAGCTTTACTTTGGTGATATTTATTCACTGCTTCTGTTCAGATCTGGGTTGGTTTCGACTCACTTAAGTCACTGAGATGGAGAACTCAGCCATAAGTGAATTTCAGTTACTATTTTCTTTGTCCACATCAAAAATCAGATGAAAGAAATAGTTCATGGTCGTGACATTGGATTCAGTAGAGCTGCTAGTGCCTGTACGATGGAAGCCTTGAAGTGGAACAATGACTCATTGCCTGATTTGGTGCATTTTCTGCCCATTCAAACCATGCAAATCCAGTTAACATCCTGTCCTATTCATGAGAAACCATTCTACCTGCTCCCACCCTGCCCCCCACCACCACCCCCAAACCTCCCTATCGTTGGGCGGCACAGTAGCACAGTGGTTGGCACTGCTGCTTCACAGCTTCAGGGACCTGGATTTGATTCCCAGCTCGGGTCACTGTCTGTGCAAAGTTTTCACATTCTCCTCGTGTCTGCCTGGGTTTCCTCCGGGTGCTCCAGTTTCCTTCCACAGTTCAAAGATGTACGGGTTAGGTTGATTGGTCATGTTAAAATTGCCCCTTAGTGTCCTGGCATGTGTAGGTTAGGGGGATTAGCGGGTAAATGTATAGGGATATGGAGATAAGGCCTGGGTAGGATTGTGGTCAGTGCAGACTCGATGGGCCAAAGGGCCTGTTTCTGCACTGTAGGGTTCTATGTTCTTTGTTCCTGTTCACCCATTCCACCAACTGATTCATTTTCAAATTATGTGGAAGAACTGTGGTGCTGTCTTGGAAGGGTTTTGGTGGCTGGTTGGATTTTGAAGACAATATTGCTATCCCCTGATTACGTGGTCAGGGATTAATGTCCTATCAACAGAAAACATGATAAAGTTGTGGGGCTATAGGATAAGTTTCTCTAGGTGGAAATAAATCAGGAATATAGAACGCTGTAGAATATCTATAGTGAGGCAATCATTGGCATAGTGGTGTCGTCACTGGTTTAGGAATTCAGAGACCCAAGCAAGATCTCGGAACATGGGTTCAGATCCCACCATGGTTGATGATATTTGAATTCAATAAAAATCCAGAATTAAAATCCAATTGTCAATTGTCATAATAACCATTTGGTTCACTAATGTTCATAGGGAAGGAAATCTGCTGTCCTTACCTGATCTGGCCTACATGCAACTCCATAATGGTGTGGTTGATTCTTAAGTGCTCTTTGAGATGGAGCGCAGTTAGGGACAATAAATGCTGGCCCAGCCAGCGATGTCCACATCCCATAAATGAAGTTTTAAATTCATTTTTACTCAACCTCAGTTAGGAGTCAAGTATAAGGTGCTTTGATTTATTTAGGAGATATTCATTGGATATTGTTACTTCCTTTAATAAGATCCTACAGCTGCTCTATAAGCTGAAGACAACAGTGCCAATGACTGTTGAGATTACTGTCACCCTCAACTTTAATGCAACTGGATCCTTCTAGTCAGGAACAGACAACATTTCCTGCATTTCCCAGGACACCATTCACCACTACATTCAATAAGAGATATAAGCCTCTCAGCCTGAAGATTTCCTTGTCCACTCTCTTAACAGATAGAAGTAGGAGGAGGAGACACATGACTTTCATGCCAAGGATAGTGGATTTCTCAATGACACATGGAGCCACTGACTGCATACACAATTGTTCCTTCTCTCCTAATTCCCCCCGCCCCGACTATCCCAAATAGCCCAAATAATTTCCACTGTTGACTCCCCTCCTGAAACCCTGAATGCCACCACTCCTCCAACTATGCACCAGACCCCTCCATTATCCCCAGCCTCTCTAATCTATCCGTGTAACTGAACATTCTCATACCTAGAACCATTCTTGTAAACCTGTTCTGCTCCCACTCGAACATATTCACATTCTTCCTGTCGTGTGGTACCTAGAACTGTACACACTATTCCAGCTGAGGTCTAACTAGGGTCTTGTATAAGTTCAGAATAATTTCCTCACTCTTGTACTCTGTGCCCAAATAAATAAAGTCCAGAATACTATATGGCCTGTTAACTGCGCTTGTGTTTTACCAGTTTCAATGATCTATGAACATGTACACCTGGATTCCTGATGTAACAGGCAGAATGGTATCTTTCTGTGTACTCTGTGCTGTAATCATCCCATGATTCTGTTCTATAATCTTAGGATCTTGTTATTTTACATATGCATTACGACAGTTTGTTTTGCTGCACTCTTGATGTCTTTATGAATTTCCAATTGTTTGTGACAAGTCTTTAGACTCAATGAAATGTACCATGATAAATACTGTACTTCATTTGGTACTGTCATTCACTGCCTCCAAGGTTGCTATCTTCACTCTGGTGCTTTTTATAAGGCTAACCTATCAAATAGATCCACTTGATGCTCCATGACTACTGCTTCACTGCTCTCGGGGGCTTCCTCTGTGCATCGCATTTTGTCCTGTTGCCTAGCAGTTTCTATTCCAGAACAAAATGCTCATTGCATACCAAACGGTGCCACATTACTTCGCTAATCATGGTATTCTTATTGCAGAAAATACTGATTATATTCTCAAAATGTAGTCATCATTAACAGGAAAGGACACGCTGGAAGCGCTATAGGGAAAATTAGATTTTCCGAGCTAAATTATCATGAAATAATGAACCTTAATTTCCTTTCATTTTGCTATTGGGTTCATTATGACAGCATACCAATAATTTTTCCGGTCCATTTTAGCTTAACATCATTTTTTTGCTGTGTTTGCTCCCCTATTGGCCAGTCTGGTTATTGCTGTCTAGGCCTGGAAACATTCAAATGTGCTTATGCAGCTGCTGCTGGAAGATCATTATAATATATGTAAATGAGGATGATCTGTATAAAACCCAATAAACTAGGCCCCATGAGTAACTCACAGCAAATGAAAGATGTTCTGAAAGTAAGAAAAAGCTTAAACATGCAAATAGGAGGGCTAAAAAGTGCCACGAAGTGTCTTTAGCAAACAGGATCAAGGAAAATTCACAAAGCTCTTCATGCATATATTAAGAGCAAGAGAAAAAAATAGGCCCACTCAAGGACAATGGAAGAAAGTTATGCATGGAACCATAGGAAGTGGGTGAAATCCTTAATGAGTACTTTGATTCACTGAGGAGAAAGACATTTTGGATGTTGAGATCAGGGATAGATGTGTGAATGCTCAAGAGAATGTCAAAACATCAAAGGAGGAAGTCAAAGAACAAAGAACAAAACAGCACAGGAACCAGGCCCTTCGGCACAATGAGCCCGCGATGCCACCTCCATGTTCCCACTTCTACCCATGATCCCTGTCTATGTTTATAGATCTATGCATTGGAACCAAATTTATGAGACAATTTAGGGAGAATTTGTTTTGCCAATCAGCCTAAGAGCACATCTTTGGAGTGTAGGAGGAAACAGGAGCACCCGGAGAAAACCCATGCAAGCACGGGGAGAACAGGCAAACTCCCACAGACACAGGCCCAAATCCATGCATCTGCACAGCACAGCGATAGTCACTGAGCTGTCGTGTTGCCCATCAACTGGTCCAGTTCAAGCGTACACTAATGACGTGAAGCACTAGGCTACTTTCGAAAAATCCAAGAGCAGCCCTCTCATGATCCATCGCATGTATGCCCCTTGTCAGACAACAAGGTGGATCGAAGTACCTGTAGGATAAAACAGAAATACATCAATATCATTGACAATACATCAATATCATTGAGTCTTGAGTATCCTAAATTGCATTAAGGTAGACAAGTTCCTAGGGCCGGATGGGATCTTTCCCAGGTTACTGCAGGAGGGAAGGGGAAAAATAGTTGGGGCCCCTAATAGATATCTTCACATCCTCTTTGACAACAGGTGAGGTTCCAGAGGACCAGACAATGGCCAATATTATTCCCTTCTTTAAGAAAGGAAGCAGGAATAATCCACAAATTATAGGCTATGATCCTGCCATCAGTGTTGGGGCAGCTTTTGGAGAAGATACTGAGAGACAGGATATATGCACATTTTGGAGGAAAATGGACTGGTTAGTGACAGGCAGCATGGTTTTATTTGAGGAAGGTCGACTTGGTTGAAAAGGTGATTTTTGAAAAGGTGACAAAGATAGGACTAGCATAGTGGTTAACAAGGCTGCCTCATAGCTCCAGGGACCCGGATTCAATTCCTGGTTTGGCTCACTGTAGTTTGTGTGGAATTTGCACATTCTCCCCATGTCTGCATCGGTTTTCTCCAGATGCTCCGGTTTCTCCCTACACTCCAAAGATGTGTGAGCAAGGTTAATTGGCCATGCTAAATTTCCTCTTAGCATACTAGAACGTGTAGGTTAAAGGAACTACCAGAGTAAATATGTGGGGTGATGGGGATAAGGCCTGATTTGAATTGTTGCTGGTGCAGACTCAATGGGCTAAATGGCCTCCTTCTGCACTATAGGGTTCCTATGATTTCTACAATGATAACTGATGAGAGATTGATGTAGTTTATATGAACTTTAGTAAGTCGATTTTAGTAAACTAAAATCACACAGGATTTAGGGTGGGCTGGCAAGATAGACACAGAATTGGCTTGGTTATCAAAGTGACGTGGAGATGCCAGCATTGGACTGGGGTAAACACAGTAAGAAGTCTCACAACTTTCCATTCACCGTAAGTTAATGATGTTTACTACCAAATGAACCTGTTGGACTTTAACCTGGTGTTATAAGACTTCTTACTTGGTTATAGAAGACAAAGAGTAGCATTGGAAGGGTGTTTTTCTGAATGGAGATCAATACCTACTGGTGTTCTACAGGGATCAATGCTGGGACCTCTTTTGTCTGTAGTGTATATAAATGATCTGAAGAAAAATGTGAGTGGTCTGATTTAGTAAGTTTAAAGTTTAGTAAGATAAAATGAAAATTGGTGGAGTGCTGATGATTTTCAGAGGATACAACAGGATATAGATAGACTGGAGACTTGGAAACAGAAATGGTAGGTGAAGTTTAATCTGTTCAAATGCAAGATGAAATATTTTTGAGGATCAAATTTAGGTGTGACTATGCTGTAAATGGCAGAACTCTTAAGAATATTAACACGGAGGGATCTGGGTGTGCAGGTCCACAGTTACAGAAAAGTGGCCAAAGTGATTAAAAAGGCATTTGGCATGCTTGCCTTCATTAGCATTGAGTACAGGAGTTGGGAAATCATGTTACAGCTATATAAAATTTTGTTAGGCCATATTTGGAGTATTGTGTGCAGTTTTGGTCACCACAGTACCAGAAAAATATAGAAGTTTTGGACAGAGTCCAAAAAAGATTCACCAGGGTCTGGAGGGTGCTGGCTATGAGGAGAGATGGAATAAACTAGGATTGTTTTTGCAGAAAAGACAGAGGCTGAGAGTAGACAAAATTATGAGAGGTGTAGGCAGGGTGGATAGTTAGTGACTTTTTCTAATGATGAAAGTATCAATTACAAGGGGGTACAGGTCCAACGTGAGGGGGGCAAAGTTTAAGGGGGATGTATGGGGGAAGCTTTTCACACAGAGAGTGGTGGGTGACTGGCATAGACTGCCAGAGAATATGGTGGAAGCGGTACATTAGCAACATTAAAGAGACATCTGGATGGGTGCATGAATGGTGAAGAAATAGAAGGACACCGACTGAGTAAGGGCAGAAAGTTTTTTTTTAGTTAGAATATCATGATCAACACAGGCTTGGAGGGCCGAAGAGATCTATTACTGTACTGCATTTTTCTTTGTTCTGCTACCGCGAGATGGCATTGCAGAAGGCTTTATATTGTATCTCCCAGCAACTTTGGAAGAAAGAGCATCTTTTTTTATAGTACCATCCCTGAATTTAGGATATCCCAAAGCATTTTACAGCCATTGAAGTCCTTTTGAAGTGTGGTCACTATTGGATGTAGAAAATACAGCAGTCAGTGTGCACACAGCCAGCTATCACAAAGAGCAATGACATAGTACCATAGTCTTGAGATAATTTCAGAAAACAGAACTCCTTGCTCCTTAAATAATGCCATGGAATATTTTATGCCCACCAGATAGGGCTTTGTTTTACTGGCTCATCCAAAGGGTGGCACCAATATCAGTGCAGTACTCCATTAGTGATGCAGTAGAACAGCGGTCTCCAAACTCTGGCTGCGAGTCGGATGTGGCCCGGGGGGCATAGTTTGGAGACTCCTGCACTAGAATATCAGCCTGGATTAGAAATAGAAATTGACCATTCAATGTTTCAATCCTATTCTGACCAGATTATTATTCCTCTCTCTAGATTGGAATTTGAATTCAGAAGCAAGACTGATGAGTCATAACCAATTTGAAGACTGATTGTTTGTGTTCTGAGGTAAATTTAAAAATTTTTCTTTTATTCATTCATGGATGTGGGCATCGCTGTCTGGGCCAGCATTTATTGCCCATCTCTAACTGTCCTTGAGAATGTGTTGATGAGCTGTGTTATTGAACATCTTGAACTACTGCGCTCCCTGAGGCATTATTACACTGGCAGTGTTGTTAGGGAGTGAGTTTTAGGATTTTGATCTAGTGAAGAAACAGTGATATATTTCCAAGTCAGGATCTTAAGTACTTGAAGGGGAGCTTGCAGGTGGTGATGTTCCCATCTGTCTGGTACCCTTGTCCTTCAAGGTGGTAGCAGTCATAGGCTTTGGTGGTGCTGCCTAAGGAGCCTTGGTAAGTTCCTGCAGCTATGTATTGGTGATGGAGTGAATAACTTTATAGATAGAGTGTCAACCAAGCAAGGCGATGTGTCCTGGATATTTTCAACCTTTTCGAGTATTGTTGGAGCTGCATTCCTCCAGGCAAGAGGAGAGCATTCCATCACAGTCCGGCCCTAGATGCTGGGCTGGCTTTGGGGAATCAGGAAGTAAGTTATTCACCTCAGTATTCTTTTCTTCTGATCTGCTTTTGTGGCCACAGTTTTTATATGGCTGGTCCTGTTCAGTTTCCAGTCAATGGAGTTGGTGCATGCTGCTGCTTTCTGGATACTAGCTCGATGTCCTGATGTGAGAGATCCCTGTAAGCTAAACCATCAGATTTCTGCAGTCAGCTGAGCAGTGAAAGTATCCAACTACAATATCCAGAAAACAAATGAATGACTCTTCTAACTTGTTCCACTTTCAAGTTCTACCTCCAGATAAATTAATTACAAGACGATTTGTACCTACTGAGGAATTTCTGCATTTTCAAGGCCTTAACTCCAGCCAAAGTGTCCAATCAATTAAGAAACATTTGACTTGCAATAAAACAGAGATTGAATTGAATTCCATTGTTATAATTGCTGTTTCATTTTCCCCTGTATCTAATTTTGAGTGTGTGACATAGTGTGGGTGAGTTACATGTGAGTTGTCACATTTATCTTAACCCCTGAGGTAAATGTGTGGGAAATATAAATACTATTCTTCCTTTTAGATATACAAAAACTTTCTGTTGGCTTATTAAAATTGAATAATCACTCTGAGAGGAAGAAAATACAAGTACCAACATATAAATATAATGATCACAGATAAATAGAACAACTGTAATTTGACTGTGACTTCTTTTTAAAAAAAATCACACACTCATTGATAAAAATCCATTCATAACATTTAAATTTTCTCAACTACTTAATCCCCTATAAAAGCAAATATTTTTATTCGAGTGCTTTTTCTCATAAAATAACGAACACATGTATTCCCAGTTCCAGATCAAAGACTTTGTAATCACTTAGAGATGTCAAAAAATGAACTTACAAGCTTCCACTGTGGTAATAATAGATTGCAGAATCATTCATGCAGTATTACTCCTTTAATTAAAATCCTCATAGTGAAATTCTGAATAGCCATGGAAGACTTCTTTTCATTTGTAGGACTTGTGGATTTAAATGTTTTAACAGCTTTTTCTACTTTCATGCAAATTCATGACTACTGTCAATAATCTAAAAGGATACCTGCCCTCTCTCAAAGGGCATTTTACTTTTCTAAAATGGGTACCTGGATCTCTCCAAAAGTATTTCCTACCTCTCTAAATACCTCTGACAGCTTTACACACTTTGCTCAAATTTCAACTGTGATGAGGATACTTTGAATTTCAAAAGGACAAGGATGTGTTGGCGGATTAGGCAAAAATGTGACAAATGAACTTCAATGCAGATAAGGGTGAGATGATTCATTTTGGCAGGAAGAATATGGAAAGACTGTATAAATTAAAGGGAAAAACTCTGAAGAAGGTATGTATATACATAATTCATTGAAGATGGCAGGGCAGGTTGAGAGAGAACAGTTAATAAAACATATTGCATCTTAGGCTTTGTGAATAGGGGCACTGAGAGAATAAGGAGGTTATGTTAAATTTGTATTAGATGCTCGTTAAACCTCATCTGCATCAGTTCTGTGCACTGTACATGAGGACAATATGAAAGCATTGGCGAGAGTACAACTGACATTCACAAGGATGGTTCCAGGAATAAAGAACTGCAGCTCTGAGGATAAATTGGATATGTTGAGATGGATTTCCTTGAAGGAAGAAGGCTGAGAGGAGACTTGAGAAAGGTATTCAAAATCCTGAGGCATATGGGCAGGGTAACTAGTGAGAAACTAAAGACAGCATCACGAGCTAGTGTACATAAATTCAAAATAACCTAAAGGAGTAAAAGTAGTGTTAGGAAATGTTATGTTTCAATCAGAAGATGATTGGAGACTAGAATGAACTTCCTGGACAGTGGTGGAAACAGATGCGATTGAGGTATTCAAAAATGAATTGGATTGCTATCTGTAAAGATAGAATGTGCAAGGATGTAGGGATAAGGCAAGGAAGTGGCAATATGTAGAATGCTCTTTCAGAGAGTCAGTGCAGACTGGATAGGCTGAATGGCCACATTCTACACTATAAAAATATTGTGATTCTGTTTGAAGCTGATGAGTCATGTTTTGCACATCGCTTTAATGAAAACATCTCATGTTGTTTATGTAGGCAGCTATCTCCAAGAATCACGAGTGTTTAAACTAGAACCCAACACCATTTCATTTCCCACTCTCCAGTAAAAAGTGTCAGTGCTGAATTTGGGGGAGGGACTTCCAGGATCTGGGCTCCATCATCATTTTGGCTAAATTGGAGACTTCTTCCATCTCCAGTTTAGCCAAAATGGCAAAATTTGGACCACAGTGGGCAGAAATTTGGCATATGGACTATAACGTGAGAAAATGTGAGGCTTTCTGCTTTGGTGGGAAGAATAAATGGAGGGAGAATCCAGAATGTTGAGGTACAAAGGAATGTGGGTGCTGTCATAAATGAATTGCATAGCTACAGCGAGTACTTAGGAAGGCAAATGGAATTAGCCTTTGTTGAAAGAGGGGTGGAGCATAAAAGTAGACAACTCTTCTCACTATACATGGTATTAATGAGACAACATCTGGAATGCAATATATAGTTTTGATCTGCTTATTTAAGAAGAGACATACTCGCAGTGGAAGCAGTTCAGAGAAGGTTCACTAGGTTAATTCCTGGGATGAAGGACATCTCTTCTGAGGAAAGACTGAATAAGTTAAATGTATAGTCACTGATATTTAAAAGAATGAGAGATGATCTTATCGATAAACCTAAGCTTCTGAGGGGGAATGACAAAATGGATACTGAGAGGATAACTCTCTCCCTTTGTGGGAGAAGTTTGAATTGGGGGCACAGTCTCAAAATAGTGGATTCTTGTGGGATCAGTTTAAGTGACTATAGGTAAACAGTATTGAAGGAAGTGATATGTTATCCCACATGACCCAGAGGTTATGAGTGTACACTGAAAAAATGAGAAATAAATAAATATGCTCTTGTATTCATGATTTCTACAGAATTCAAGCTACACAATAGAAACCATGTATTTGTTGTATAGTGTTTGCATTCTTGCAATTCCTATGTCAGTCACACACTAACGGAGCAAATAATGTAACATGGTGGCAGTGGCTGAGAAATGTTAAAGAACGCCATGTACAATGACTGGAGGAATCACTGGAGGAATTCTGATCATGAAACATAATACAGGGACAGCTGGTTAGTTATCAGGACTGGCTGAAGTTTTCTCAAGAGTTCAGTTGTGCAGAAGGCTCCACAACAGACAGGACCCCAGGAGGTTAAAAAACTTTGTGAGTAGAGTAGCTACATGTCAGCCAAAGAGGTGATTTGGTGGTGGGGGGTGGGGGGGATTAATAAGCACAAGCTTGGTGTCTCAACTTTTCTGGTCAGAAATTGGAAACAACAGCATGTCACCATTATGGAGTATAGGTTCCCATGCTGAATCACTTCACAGGTGGATTTTATTCCAAAAATGCCGCAGTGGGGAAAAACAAAGCAGAAGTCAATGAAAATACCACTGGATGGCGAAAATGGAAAATGTGAAATTGATCTGAATTAACCCACATTAGATGCCATTAAACAAGCTTTACACACTGTCAATGTGGTTAGACATGTTGATGTCATTAAGGAATCTGAGGCATTTGCAACAATTGTAATTGTCTCTGGAATTCTCTAACTCCACTGCCATTGCCAACGAGAACAGAGAATTTGGCACTTCACTCAGCCAAATCTCCATTCACTGCAGCAGGACTGGAGAATCCCAGCTGATATATTCCACCACAAGCATACAGCCAGAATCAGATCAATCTAAGGAGCCATACTAATTCTCCATGACTGGGACAAATTACAATGGTAGTGCGGGTTGTTCAAATTTTTGGCCCTGTATACCTCTCATTTTTCTGAGCAAGCAGCATTACTTCGGGCTCTTCTACATAAAAATATACCCTGTTTGAGGCAGAATAACATTTTACACAAAACCTTAACCCTGATCTTTAGTAGAACTAGATTTCACATCTACCTGTTCAGAAGGCACTTCATGTCAGTAATTGGCCACCAGCTACTTGAAGTCATATTGCACAAATCACTTAGGGGTACAATTGTGGTATTTTATATAAATCAGACAGCAGAATGGTTACCTGAGCAGGTTGTCTCATACAAATTAAAATGCAAATATACAGCTGGATTTGCTTGTCCATGCTATGGATGCTTAGATTGAAGGTGCCTTGAAGTTTGACCAAATGTGACAAATCAAAAGTTGGAGCAGTATGTGGTCCTACCCTATGATTGTTGTGGAAGGTAATTATGGAAGGATGCTCTGGCACCATAAAGGAAGAAAACGAACATCAATGCTGTTCTTGGCCATTTCAAGAGGAGCTTGGCAAAACCCACTGGGTGGTTTTTAAAAAGGAACAAGATCCCATAGCCAAAGCCTTGTGTTCTATTGTTTTGAGCCAATTACATCGAGGACACTAGGGATTGACTGTACCAAATATCTTGTCAAAGAATAGCCAGGAATGAACAGTGATGTGGAGAAAGTCCTGCAACCCTGTGAGGCATGTCAAAGTTATCAACCAAATCATCAGAAGGAATCTATGGCTCTACATGACATTCCTCCACATCCATGGACAAAGATTAGCACAAACATATTTCACACTCAAGATGATGATTTTTTTTCCCTGTTATGTATTGCTTCATGAAATTTCTCTCCATTTGACAGCCCTAAGATGCATCAAATATAATTGTTGTAAAGACTACCAGAATTGTTTTCAACTTATTTGGGGTATCAGAAGAAATTATCTCTGATAATGGGCTACAATATACTTGACATAGAGATGCCGGCGTTGGACTGGGGTAAACTCAGTAAGAGGTCTGACAACACCAATTTTAAATCCAACCGATTTATTGGATGTTTGGGTTTTGGAATTCAATTGTACTACATTCCTGTCTGGCTTACTGTAGGGCTGGAGACCAGAACACCTCATTCGCCTGACGAAGGCTACAAAGGCCAAAAGCTTGCAAGTTTACTATCAAATAAATCGGTTGGATTTAAAATTGGTGTTGTCAGACCGCTTACTACAATATACTGCCAGACCACTACACAACATGTGTGCTAGATGGGGTTGTGTCATTTGATATCACCACATATGCAAAGTCTAACAGCATGGTTAAATGCGTGAATTGTGCCATCAAATTGTTAATTTTAAAGTGGAGGCAGACAAGATATTAAGGTTGCAATGCTACATCTCCAAACTACTCCTTCAGACATGGGATGTACCATCACTTGCGGAATTTGGAGGTGAATAAGAACTCGTCTGCCCAGACATCAAGTTTCCAAACTTTCTACAGTAAGAGTTATACTTCTTTCCAACAAGAGAAGATGTAGATGTTGTATGATAGGCATGCAAGACCAGACTTATCTCAATTGTGAATAGGACAAAAGATCAGATTTCCATTCATTCATTGAGAACTTGATAATCTGCAGAGATTGGCAGGATGCGCAAACAATCCTGATCGTGTGAGGTCAAGACACCAAGTGATGCAATCCTCAGCTGGAACGAAAGTCAACTCAGTGAGTTATACGATGTTACCACATCTGACACTCTTGTCATGTCACTGTCAAGATTAAAAACAAGGTTTGACACTGAGGACATGGATGCTGGGTATACAGATGAGGAACAGGTTGGCAAATGTTCTGAGTTGTCAGTGAATCAGAAGATGATCACAGCTCTGGGGAGAGTTTACAGTCACAAGATATGAACAAACAAATAGATGTCCTTGATGCTTTTGTGTTTGCTAGTTGTGTGTACTTGTAAGTTACATTTTGTTTTATTCATGCACGATTACGCTAAACCAACAGGTCACAGTATCTTGCACATATTTTTTCAAATTAAGGGGATATGTTTCTAGTGTTCAATAAAGGGAAATATTATGCAATCGGTTTAAGAGATTCTAAGTAGAGAGTAACTGAAAAAATGGATGTCATGAATTATATTCTTTGTGTCCAAAGACAGCAGTGCTTTCTTTGAAGACCTTTACTGGACTGCTTGCAAGATGGCAGCTTACAAAGCTTTCCCTCGTGGCAGAGCCCTACAGTAAGCCAGACAGGAGTGTAGTACAATTGAATTCCAAAACCCAAACATTCTTTTTTTCATAACAAACAAAAAACACAAATATCCCTCTTTTCCTGAGCAAAAGACAAATCTGCACAATTGTGTGTGAGTAACCCACTGTACACCCACTATTCTCATGCATTGATAACTGTTTATTCCACTAATCAGTCTCCGCTCGTCTATTGCGTGCAATCTTTAAATCCATGCACATCTCTTAATGGTGTGTGTGCTCATTGTCATCAGCTGCTCATCACATGATATTCCTTGGTTATTGCACTTGTTGTTCTTTTATTGCCATTATTGGGGACTCTGTACAGTTGGTAAGATTCCACCTTCTTGACTATCCAACTGCTGTGAAGAGGCAGCTTTTATAAATGTGCATATACATCTGCGATCGCATTGGTATATGTGATTGCACATGATTGAGGTGATAATTTCTCTATGCATTTCCAAAACTTCCACATGGCTGTTCATATTGAGAGTCTTGAACTGTTTTGCCTGGCTCCCCAATGCTCAACTCTACTGTGGAAGTTGGACATCTAAGGAGCATTCAAAAGAGTTTTATGCTGAGGTAAATTTTTACCTTTTTGGCTTCCTGGCTCTTTTGTCATAGAATTATAGATTCCCTCCAGTGTAAAATGAGGCCATTCAGCCCATTAAGTTGGCACCAACTCAAAGATGGAGTATCTTACTAAGGCCCTATTCCTATAATATCACATATTTACTCCGCTAATCCCTCTAACCTATGCATCTTGGAACATTAAAGGGCAATTTAGCATGGTCAATCTATCTAACATGCACATTTATAGACTGAGGAGGAAACCAAAGCGTCCGGAAGAAACCCACATAAGACACTAGAAGAATGTGCAAACTCCGTACAGACAGTGATTAAAACTGGAATTGAACCCAGGTCCGTGGCGCTGTGAGGTAGCCATGCTTTCTGCTGTGCCATCATGCCATCCTTTCTCGAGCTCTCTGAAGCTTTCTCTTTCTGGTGGATTTTCTCCATCTCTGTAGCTTTAGATGAGAATTTGATTTAGTTCAGAATCTGTTGAAGGTGTCCTTTCCTTAATTTCTCTGTATTCATGTGAGAATAAGGATGTTTGGTGCTGATGCTGCCACTGTGAAGAATCCTACTTCAGAGACAATGAAGCAGGCTTTATAGTCTTTAATAATGTCTCAATCCATATACGTATATACAGAAGAGGATAGAGATGGCTCCATTTAGGTCTTTCCATCTCTGGGCTGACGTTGGCTTTGGGTCAAGTCTTTCTTACACCACTGTATGAGTGATACTGTACTCAGTCCTACATTAATCCTGTGTGTACTAGACCCAACTACATAGAACACTTTGTAACCTTCCTTAACACCAAACTCACCACATCTATTGATTTTTGTTCCATCCTTTCTTGTCTTGCCTTCAATCAAAATTAATTGAGGTGAGATGCTTAAGGAGTGCTGGAGTTGAAACTGCATGTTTTCTAAAATTTCCTGAAGTTACAATTACGCCAAGACATCTTTTGAGAGAAAGTTTTGCGACATGTATCCAAAAGCTGTGTACTGACGGTGGATTATATCGATAGCTAGTGCCACTGATGCTCAAGTCGGGTTTGCCTATTTAGATGTTATCACAAGCAGGCTAAGATCTCAGCTCAGTACAATGTCCCTGTTATCAAAATATTTATTCCTTTTCCTAACAAAGCCAAAGAAGTAAAGATTATCACTTCACAGTAATTACACATGCCTAAATTTTATACATGTTCAGTTTTAATTAATGTTATGTCCACAACCTAGATCTAACTGCACAGTTGTGAATTTTGCTCATTTCGAGTTCTGCAGGGTTGCTGAAGGTTCTTCCAGTCTAACCAGTTCTGTAACATAAATGGGGCGCAAATACGCAAGACAGTTATCATACTGTTGTTTCTTCATGTCCATAGGACTTGTCTATAGGACAGATATCAGAGGCAGGTTCTTTACCCAAAGGGTGGTTCGGGAGTGGAATGCCCTGCCTGCAGCAGTTGTGGATGCGCCAAGTTTGGTGGCGTTTAAGAGGTTAGTTGATAAGTATATGGAAGAGAAGGGAATGGTTTAGTTTGGAGGGGCATTGCTTTTTATATTGGTCGGTGCAACATCGAAGGCCGAAGGGCCTGTTCTGTGCTGTAATGTTCTATGTTCTATGTTCTATGTTCTATGTTCTATAGGTCCTGTGGCTTTGGTGAATGATTCCTTTATTGAGGTCCCTAATGGATGAATCACCTAAAAACCTGAACCAAATTTTATTTTAATAACACTCAGATCAAACAAGATTGGGTGATGCACTGAACAGACTTTGAGTTTCTGGCCTTCATGACGTGTACATCTTTATTTTAAATTCAATTATGTAAAATGTGGGCGTCAATTTTAACTGCCAAATTAGATGCATTGGGGTTGGAGGCATCATTGAAATTCTACAGTGCAGAAGAGGGCCATTCAGCCCATCAAGTCTGCACTGACCCTTCAAAAAAGCATCTGACCCAGGCCCACCTCAATGCCCTATCTTTGTAGCCCTGTGCATGTACCATGGCCAATCCAGCTAACCTGCACGTTTGTCAAAATAATAGAAAATTGCAAAGCCAACACCAACTGCTTCCAATCAGCCTAGCAAAATTGTGCATGAGCAATGAGCATAAGCCCAAAAGCCATGGAGATTTAAATACTTTGTAAAGGTTGGGCAGATATTAGCTTTCTTTCTTTGCTTGCTTTCTAGATATCAACCTGGCCAGCTGAGTATTCCAGGCTTCAAGACAGCTCAAGGGAGGCAAGGACACCTTTAGGCAAATGCCCTTACAGCACTGCTTATGGGTGAAGTAGAGTGGGAATATTTTCCAGCTGTGATCCTTCATCGTATTTAATTTGCTGGAATTGGACCTTCCTTTCATACAAGCAGCCATTTGAGATGGGACTGGAATCCAGTCACGTCCCCCATACATGCATGTACACAATCCCAAATACTATCAGCAACGCCTGGCCCACCCCTCCAGCAGCAGCTGCTAGATTCCAATCTGTGATCGCAACTTGTTCCGGAGTGTTTCCCACCTGACTCAATTCAGGCTGAATTCTGGATAAGGATCGAGGCACTCAGAAATGTCAGCCATTGTGAGTAAAAGAAACTGCCCCAACTCCACTGTCAACTGTACCTATGCAATCCATCCCCATCAATTTTGGGATTGTGTTTTCCCTTTAAATGTTTGACACAAAAATAAGTGTATTACTTGAAAAAAATGTAGGCAGTTTGAAAGATTTTCTAATTGTTTGGTACATGTCCTGGCATGTTCATGCCAGTCTTGGTATGAAAGTCAAGATGTCTACCCTATATAAAGGTTCACTAGATGTCAAGTTAATATCTCAATTTCTAAATTTAGTCATATTGCTACAGAAAATAATTTTGAGCAGTTACTAGGACATTTGGAAATTGCAAGTGACAAGTATAAGCATGCATTGAATTGTGATAGACCTGCAAGTCCCTGCATGTTTTGAAGTGTCAATATCCTTCACAGTAAATTGTAAAGGGCATGATATTAGCTTTGAAAATGAGGACAATGAAAAAAATCAGCATTTATCTTAATGGAATTGGTGATTCAACTTCAAAAAGCATCACATTGAATTTTAGACAAAAACAGAAAATGCTGGAAAATCTCAGCAGGTAGGGTATGTCCCTTCTGCATCAATGGGGACAAAATAGAAATGGTCAAGTTTTTATGTGTCCAGGTCACCAAGAACCTGTCCTGGTCCCTCCATGCTGACAGTATCATTATGAAAGCTCACTAATGCTTTTATTTTCTCAGAAGACAAAGGAAATTTGGCATATTCACTCTCACCAACTTTTGCAGGCAAACCATAGAAAGCATTTTTTCTGACCATATCACAGCTTAGTATGTCTCCTGCTCTGCCCAAGAACGTAAGAAACTTCAAAGGGTCTTGAATGCAGCCCAGTCCATCACTCAAACCAGTCTTCCACCCGCTAACACTGCTTCGTAAAAGTACCAGCATAATTAAGGGCCCAACACAACCTGAACACACTCTCTTCCATTTTCTTTCAGTGAGAAAGGATACAGAAGTCTGAGGACATGCGCCAGACAACTCAAGAATAGCTTCTTCCCTGCTACTATCAGACTTTTGGATGGACCTACCTCGCATTAAGTTGATCTTTCTTTACATCCTAGCAATAACTGTAACACTACATTCTCCATTTTCTCGTTTCCTTCTCTGTGAACGGTACACTTTGTATAGCAAACAAGAAACAATACTTTTCACTATAGGTTAATACATGTGACAATAATAAAATAAAATCAAACAGCATTTGTGAAGAGAGAATGCAGACAGCATTTCAAGTCAGGATGACCCTTCATTGAATATTAAGCTTTGTTGAAGTCAAAGTTATAATATTGTTATGAGAGACCACTCTTAACAAGTGTTAAAACAAATGCTAACTAAAAGCTGAGGGCAACTTATTTTATATGTAACTTTGATTTTGAAACAAAATATATTGACTGCAATCTTAACAGCCATTCACACCCCACTCCTGTTGCAGCAAAGTCATGGAATTTGGCACCCAGCCAACTAAGTGTTCATGTCAGCAGGGTGGGAAAATCCTGCTGACATGCATGGCTGTAACATTCCAGCTGTATTTCCTTTCATGCAACGGCTCATGAATGTAGCGGCTCTATCATGTTATGGTATGTTTGCCTCCCATATAACAAAGTATTAACTTCTTGTGGCAGTGTTTGGATGGATGTGCAAAAGCAAAACATGGCAGAAGCTGCAAATCGGAAATAAAAACAGGAAATGTAATTATTCAGTTGGTTTGGCAGCAACAATGTTGATGTTTCAGGTCTGTGACCTCTCATCACAACTGCACGGAACACAGCGTTTAGATGAAAGGTCATAGCTCTGAAATGTTAACTATTTCGCTTCTCAAAAATACTGCCTAACCTGCTGAGTATTTCCGGTATTTTCTGCTTTTATTAGTAGATGGATGCAGTTTGGCAGCTGCAAGTCACAGCTTGGCAGATTCTCTATGGTCAGTCAGTAAATATTTCAGTTGTTTCTCTAACACAAATAAGACAAGACCAAAATTGATCTTATGCACTCTGAATGGCTGACTACGTTGTGACACTGGTTAAAGACTGGATGTAGGTCTCTGCTCACCCAACTGAGGGAGGTTGAAAACAAGGAACAGAGAGTAACAGTGTTTCCAACATGTCCATATGGCCATGAGTATCAGGGTACAAGTGCAGGAGAAAGCACAGTGGGGATTCAAGGGTTTCTGCTAGCACTACATGAAGCAATAGGTCAATTCCAAAAGATTCAGCTACTTTGGTTACTATATGTAGCCATTATACTGCAGAAACCTCACTGTCCTGAGCAAAAGTCATCTTCAGACACAGGAACTGTGATGAGCACCACTCCATCAAAGAGGTGGCCAAAGCCCTCCATCACTACACAGTAAGCAAATCAGTTACTGCAATCATAAGGCAGGCACACGTAGGCTTCACTATCCACCTCCTGTACTGGAATCTACAATAGACACTATTATTTTCTTCTGACATTCCTTAAAATGTGTACTGTATGTGTTTTACCATGCAATGGCATTTTCTGTGCTCTTTGTGAACATACAACCAAGGCAACACCAAACAGGTTCCACACATAATCCAAAGATGTGTGGGTTAGGTGGATTGGTTATGCTAAATTGTCCTTTAGTGTCAGGAAGACTAGCTAGGGTAAATGCATGAGATTATGGGACAGGGTCAAGATGGGATTGTGGTTGGTACAGACTTGATGGGCTGAATGGCATCTTTCTATACTATAGGGATTCTATGATTCTATGAACTAAGTGCTCCCCTAGTTGAAGAAGTAACACTGGCAGGTACATACGAAACTAGCACTGAAGCAGAAGAGGATACAGAAAGCTCACTATGCATGTCTAAGTGTATCCATATAAATAACAATAAATTATTTTTGCTGTGATCCTGTTCAATTCCTTCCACATTGCTACCTATTGTTACGTGTGGAAGATAAAGTTGTTAATGTTTCTTCACTGTCAGTAACATCTTGGAATTCCTTACCTAATAGCACTGTGAGGGGGGCTTATCACAAAGGTCCATCAACACTTTCTTGAGATAACTATGAGTGAACAATAAACTCTGGCCTTGTCAGTGATATCCATATCCTAGGGATGATAAAATAAATTCCCAGGGAATCCATTTAACATGGGAACCCTGCCATTGGCCAAAAAGCTCATTCTATGCACACAATGCTCTGATGTAGAGATGCCGGCGTTGGACTGGGGTAAACTCAGTAAGAATCTGGCAACACCAATTTTAAATCCAACCGTCAGGCATTTGCCTGACGAATACGAAAAAGTCGAAAGTTCGCAGATTTACTATCAAATAAATCGGTTGGATTTAAAATTGGTGTTGCCAGATTCTTACACAATGCTGTGTGCAGTTTTCCAGAATCTCGAAAACACTGGTGCCAAAATGATTCAACTTATGCTTTCACTTGCTTCTGTTTATTTCTAAAGTGAAGGTGGTCACCTGTTTAAAATAAGTGGGTTATCTTAATTGAATAATGGGTTTTTGGGCATATACTTTTGGGCACATGAAGCATATATCCACTAAGTACCACCAGAATTAACTTGTAGGTTGATGTCAAACACAGGCTTGCTCATATTTTACTGCAGGAATTAAAATGCGTAAGCAAATTCAGTGACCAAGTTTTATCGTACTATTCAGTATTCTTTGACACTGGAGCAGAAGCCCCACAATTGCAAATGAAGAAGAAAAAAAATCACACCAGTCACTCCAGAGCATTTTTCAAGTACATTGATAACTATAAAAATGTCATGCATTTCAAAGTGGCTTGAAGTCAGTGGCACTGGAGTATCGGTTGGAAAAAAGCCATTTCATTTATAAAGTTCTTTATGCACTGATAAATTATATTAAACAAAACAAAAAGTAGTGCCATGTCGTGATCAATTATTTTAATGACGTTGAATAATGTCAGTTTTTATGATGTTTCCCTTCTGCTGCAAGCAATGCTCCAAGATAAGAATTATTTCATTTAGACTTAATAAGATTTCTAAATGAAGCAGGCATTCTGCTTTGCAGAGAAAGCACAAGAAGAAACATTCAAATAAGAGGAAAAAACCTTTGACTGTGTAACCTGTGTATAAGTAGCTAAAATCAAGGTGTTACATGAAGAATAGAGTCACATGGAAATTAGAGAAAGGGTGAAATAATGGCCCACAATAATTACACAACAATGAATTATTAATGTAATCACTTAACTGTGTGAGGTTATATAGTAACTCTGCACCAGTTAAAAATAGATAGTCACCTACTGATTTCTGTTACCGTATTCACTTTTTTTGGTCTTTTATCAGCCTTACTCTTCTTTGCCCACCTCTATCTTTCTGTGTTTACTTTGATATTTTTTCTGGTTGAGTAATGGCAAGTGCAGGCAATATATTATTGATCAGGCCATCTCCATATACACACACACACACACACACACACACACACACACACACACACACACACACACACACACACACACACACACACATTAGCATTCAGCTTTTATCATTCTCTGTTGGATGCTCCACGTAGAAAGAAACACATTACCACATTAGACCAGTTAAGAGCTTTCCAATTAGATTTGTGGGTTGAAAGTTTGAATCCAGAAGCTAATAGAACACAAAATGAAGCAGAGAAAAGATTGGATTAATTGTCTGCATCATCAAGAGTAAATTATCCCTGATATTTTCACTTGCAATCTGCCATCTTCCTGCTAAGAATTCTTGCCTTTATCTTGTTAAAACAAACTATTTTATTTTACCGACTGTGTTTCTCAAGGACATAGACATTTAAAAAAAAGCAGTACTGCATTTTCTTCTTGAACTTTATTTTGTATTTTTTTTGCCAGTTTCAGAACTTTTCTCTCATTTCTATCTTTAACTTCTTTACTTTGTGTTCAGACAGCAGCTATTCTGCCATTCGCATCTCATCTAGTCAGATCTTTTGTTTTTTTTTAACTTGTCACATTACCACTCTGCTTGGCTTTATATCGTTAAATATTTGTCACTAAATCTGTCCTGTCCTCCGAACAAACACAGACCCTCAGTTTTGTTTTGTTTTGTTTTCTTCTCCACCTCCCCAACAGAATCCCTGCCCACTTCCCTCCCCACTTTCCCCGCCGCTTTATTACATTTGTAACTTTTTTTGAGTTTTTTTTTAAGTTTATTTATTAGTGGTACAAGTAGGCTTACATTAACACTGCAATGAAGTTACTGCAAAAATCCTCTAGTCACCACACTCTGGCGCCTGTTCAGATATACTGAGGAAGAATTTAACATGGCCAATGCACGTATTTCAGACTGTGGGAGGAAACCAGAGCGCCTGGGGGAAACCCACACAGACACGAGGAAAAATGTGCAGACTCCACACAGACAGTGACCCAACCTAGGAATTGAACCCAGGTTCCTGGCGTATGATATTTCTTTACCCAGAGGGTGGTAAGGGTATGGAATGCCCTGCCTGCTGCAGTTGTAGATGCGCCAAGTTTGGGGGCGTTTAAGAGGTTAGTAGATAAGTTTATGGATGAAAAGGGAATGGTTTAGGTTAGAGGGTCATTGCTTTTTCTTAATTGGTCGGCGCAACATCGAAGGCCGAAGAGCCTGTTCTGCGCTGTAATGTTCTATGTTCTATGATGCTGCAAATCTACCCATTCTGCCTTTCTCTGTTTTGTGGAAAGGTCATAGAGTTGAAACATTAAATCTGTTTCTCTTTGCATAGCTATGAGCCAGACATGCTGAGAGTTTCCAACATTTTATTTCTTTTTGAACCAATGCAGTCTATATGACGAATCTAATTCCACTACAACTGCACTGTACTGTTAATATGCTAGCAATCTAAAATGAAAATAGAAAGGAAGAGGCTGTAAATACTCAGCAGGTCTGACAACATCTGTAGAGCAAAGAAAACCAGGTTGATGTTTCAGGTTGATGACCATTCACCAGGGCTCATTCTTCAGAAATAGAATCTGTTACCTAATTTCAAGATTTTAACCTGGCTTTGAGGAAGGAACTGTGAGATCTGTTCAATTCCTGGATTATTACTACAGCACTCTTAAATTACTTGTGCAGTAATAACCACACCATCACTATATCTGATCATTATGTTTCTTAGTGTCACATGAATGCAATATTTAATATGAAAGGGACAAATAATCTCCTGGCCTCTCCTCTTCCAGCCTGGCTTCAATACAAACCTATTGGCAACTTTCCCATTGAGGTCCTGCCTGTGATATCGTGGTGGAACAGGGGATGTAGCTGGAAAATATCCTGTGAGGTAATGTGGAAATGGGGAGCACGATTATTTATTTAAGAGCTCACAATGGTGATCTTTGACTTTCATTTAAGCAAATCAAATAAACTAAATCAAGCAAATTGAGGGACAAAGTAAAAGTTGCAACTCCTTAAAGAGGGAGGAGGAAGATATGGCACGTGAAACAAAACTAAAGTAGAAATGAGACTTGAAATATCAAGCCAAAAGGTGATTAAAAGTGTCAATAATACACTCCAGTCCCTGCGGTGTCCAGCAGGTATGGAAGGCCCCAGTAGTGTCCATGGACACTGCATGCTTCCTCTCCAGGGACAGCCAGCTCTGAATGTAGTTGCAGCTCGCAGGCTGATAGTCAGGTTGGTCCTTCGGTCACCTGCTGCCTGAACATCTATCTAGTGAGTTTGGTCTGGCACAACAGCAGGTTGCCAGTATCTGCAAATTGTCTCAATGCTCCTCCCTTAGGGAAGGGAAAAGTCCCCACTTCTCATATCTGACCAGCAATTCGATAGTCTGTGCTCATCAATACCAGTATGGAGAGGAACGAGTTTAGAGTGATGTGCTCTACAGTTGGATACTCTGCCAACAGCATCAAGCCTCACAGTGAATGACAAATAGTCATCTAAAAGCACCAGCAGACTACAGCAACTTGTGAAAGTGGTGCTTTAGCGTGGAATCAACTCATTCTGCCTTAGTGCAAGAGGAAGAAAGAGAAAAAAATTGCCTGCAAGAAAGGAAAGAAACTTTGTTGAAAAGAAAAATAAATTTGAATTCTCAGGTAATATGTACACCGCTTTACATCATAAGGCATTAAAACAAGTACAATGAATTACAAACATGTCAGTTCTGTGCTTTCTGACCTTGACTCAGTTCATTAATATGTCTTGTTGAATTCTCCAAGAAGCTGCATCTAATTCAACAGACCATTATTATTGTTTGACAGTCCCTGATCATTGCCTCACAGACATTCACATAAAAGTGAGGTATTATTTAAGTGCACTGTATATTTTTCTTCCTGACATTCAATGAATGAAGCCTCATGCAACTGGTATATTAGCTTACTGTCAGCTTCAGAATCTAGTTTATAAATGCAATAATTGCTACAAAGCTATGACATCTCTCTCTTTTTTAATCAATTTCAAATCTCCTTTTTTTTAACCGCAAGTTTCACTGGATACAAATGAAAAAGCTAGAGTAACTTGATAGCACAGTTGTTAAGATGCTTAATTCCCACCTCCAAAGGAGCAGAAAAAATACTTAGTGCATCAGTGAACGTGTATTCTGCCAGTTGAGACATAAAAGAGAATTGACATTAGAAGTCACGAGGAAATCTTTTGAATATTTTTCTTGAAATTTTAAATGATGCCAGATAGTAGATGATGGAATGGAGCTTCTTTAATGATAACCACTCACAATGTGCCTTGAAATATAAAATGTAATTTATTTATTGTGTCTGACATGCTTTGAATTGGAACCTTGTCTGTCCATTTCAGACTTCTGTTCAGAAAATAATCCAGAATAATAAATCATAAAAATAAAGATTGTAGTGGCAGGCGTGACCCATATTTCTATGCTCCTAGGTCTTGAGTAATGCAGTTTTTACATACAGACAGTAAACTGAGAGACCAAATGAGAAAGGGAATTTAGAATTAATTTTGTCCCCAATGTCATCTCTTCTTCCATACCTCACTATCACTATACATACCCTCACCAAACTCATCTAATTGCTTCCCATTTGCTTTTGTTATTTGCAGAAAGTAATTTGAACATAAGACACGGAGCAAGAAACTGATAGGATGGGGTCGGTATCTAATTCACATGATGTTTGACTTGAATCAGTGAAAAAAGTAAAAGTTTTTTATTCATTTGTGGGCATTGCTGGCTGGTCAGCGATTATTGTCCAATCCCTGGTTGCCCTTGAAAAAGTGGTGGTGGGCTGCCTTCTTGAGTCCCTCTGTTGTGGGTTAACCCATAATGCTATCAGGAAGGGAATTCCAGGATTTTGACCAGGCTACTACAAAAGAGCAGCGATATATTTCCAAGGCAGGATGAAGATCAGGTCCATTACATGAAGTTACAAACTCTATCGCAAAATCTTACATTATCTATCTGTGTGAATGATTACAATAAAATTGTAAGTAAATGCTCTAGTACAGATAGCCAATTGATTCAATCTGGTATTGAAATTGTTGTTTTTGCTCAGAACTGGACTAGTCTCTGGAATTTTCTCAGTTAATACTGGAGAATGTTTTTTTTATAACCATTTGAAGATTAGGAAGCAAGCCTCATGTGGGATTACCATTGCAAATTGGATACTATGAAACATTTTTTGGGTCTTTAGGAGACTTTGGATATTACACTGACTGACTGAGATCACTGAATAGCTGGTATGTTGTTTCAGTTCTATGCATGATATCACTTTAATTAGAAAGATGCAGGTTTAATCCCTCAGACCTCTATACTATCTGCTGTGCTGGAATGTGCTGTCTGAAAGGAAGTTAAGAATTATGGAACTAAGTATCAGAATGCACATTTGTAAGATTTGTATCTTTGTGAAATGTATTCTCTGGTTTCTCAACCCCGCCACATAAGCAGTGTTCATTTTTGACATCTAATATCAGAGAATAAAGTGATAGAAGAACTCATTCATCTTGAGTTAGATTCCTACCATCCCAACAGTGACAGTGTGT
Organism: Sphyrna mokarran; assembly: GCA_024679065.1. NCBI lineage: Eukaryota > Metazoa > Chordata > Chondrichthyes > Carcharhiniformes > Carcharhinidae > Sphyrna > Sphyrna mokarran. The sequence continues at coordinate 40,604,972 of JAGIQG010000010.1, read as the reverse complement.
CAAAGGTATTGCATTGTTTGTGAATTGCTTTGTGACCTCAGAAGAAATGATAGGAGGTCAATAAATGTATTTTCTCTTTCTATTGAACATTAGGAAATATTATAAAAACGTGTGTGTCTAAAAAGGGTGGAGGGAGCTTTCTAGTAGAGAATAGGAGTCAGTAAAGACATTCTTTTGACGGTATAGAATCAGCTTTATATGAAGCTCTAAAAGTTTAAAGCCTACAGAACTTTGTAGATGCTTCACAGAGATCACAAGAAGCCTTGAGACCAGGTTGGGCAAAGGTTAGTGGAGGCCTTAGTTTGAGAATCCAGGCAGAGGTTGGGAAGGGGAAGAGGGTTTGCTCTAGAATTGAATTAGAGGACTTGAATCAGAGGTCCAACACCCAGAGATTAAAAATTAATTACACAGACAGTGGGAAGGCAAGTTAATGAGCTCTTCAATGATATAAATTACCTTTTTGCCTTTTCCATGTGGAATAAACTGCCTCCCTGCTTTCCTGCCACCCGTGTGAATCGTTGCCATTTGTATTCAATTTGCATACTGTAGCCTTTGATTCAATTCAGTCTTTTGAATTAAACAAGGGAGCCATGAGGATCCCTTGCTTTAGAAACCTAACCATTCAACGGTGGAAGTGTACAGGTGCGCTCTCTGATTGGAGAGTAATCCTTAATGGAAAGGAGACTGCATCCAGCAAGAGAGAGAGTCAGTGGGTTCAGAGTGATATTGCAGAATGACCTGCATCTGATGCAACTGGGTGGCCTTGTGACCAGTGCTGTTGGAAATTATCATAGTGTTGAATTTCCAATGCCTCTGACTCATTCCAAGGATCCACTGGAGCACGTGTGGTATTTGCCAAGCAGCTGCATACTGGAAGTAAGCAGTACCCAGTTGTTTAAGCAGATTAGAAAGTTTGTACAATAGGGCACTGATCTGTACAGCCAGGCTGAGAGATCAGTTTCAGTTAGCACCATAGTAGGCTGTCTGTGTATTCAGGATATCAGTGAATGTACACATATGTAGCCATTGAAAGATCTACTGATCCAGCCTATAGCCTTCAGTACTGCCGTAAGGATTTTTATTTTGTAAACGTTCAGCTGATCCACAATCACAGTAATTCTGCATGTATGTGACTTGTTCATTGGGAACACATGTGAAATGTGCTGCAACACACTCCTAGGTGCCACTCTTGTTCTAGCCCCAGGGATGGATACTTGGTGACAGCGGCTATTTATCCAGTTTTGAGTGAAGCCAATTAAAACACTTGGACTGTAGCTAAAAGAATGATACGTGTCGACAAAGACAATAGGACTGTTCCATTGCTGGGCTAATCCGGAGAAGATTTTCTTTACCCAAATGGTGGTTCGGGAGTGGAATGCCCTGCCTGCAGCAGTTGTAGATGCGCCAAGTTTGGTGGCGTTTAAGAGGTTAGTTGATAAGTATATGGAAGAGAAGGGAATGGTTTGGTTTGGAGGGGCATTGCTCTTTATATTGGTCGGTGCAACATCGAAGGCCAAAGAGCCTGTTCTGTGCTGTAATGTTCTATGTTCTATGTTCTAAGATTTGCAATATGATCCCATTGAGAGTTTAGGAAATCATTGTCTGTTGTGCCTTGTATGACTTGGTGCAGCAGAGGAATGAGATTTTGTATCCTGAGGATACAGAGGGGACATCTTTGGAGGATGAAGATGTGGAGGAAAAGATCAATGAGGCAGGACTGTCACGTAATTCACCTACAATAGAAGCCAGAGACATGGAAATATGCACAAGGAAATCTCAAAAAGAATCTCATTCTCAGCTGATTTTGGTAGACATTATTTGCACAAATGGACAGCTATACCTCCATCTGCCCATGTCATTCTAATGTCATCTGAAATATCACCGATCATCTGCCATCACTCAGCCTCTGCCAACATAGCAATCCATTCCACAGAGAGAGCCAAGCTCCCTTGTCAGTCCTTCTGACAGGTATATGAGAATCCAAGGGTTCAAATATTAGCCCAGCCCTCCCCATATTGAGATCCATTATGTGCTGCACACCTGATTGCTATAGTGCACACATCATTCATTTAGACTCACTCTGGTGGTACAATAAAGGTCATTGACCTGCTTTCAGCATTGGACCTAATTGTGCTCCTGAACCCCATGGCTGATAACCTCTGTTCAGGTTGTGGGGTGGATCCCTTGTTGTTATTGGGAAATAAAACTCTCCATCCCCCTGTACCACCTGGAGAAGAACATGCATTGAGGGAATCATGGCTCACCATGAATCATGGGCTCATGCTATGTTTGGCCTGCACCATTTCCCAGCAATCAGCCTCTCGCTTTGTTTTTTTTAACCGAAGGCTGTAAGTATTGAAGATGTAGAATGCTCTTATGGACACTAATTAATCCAGATTTAGTTCTCAACTATTTCTCACTTGGAGCAGTTACAATTATGATGTTTATAAGCTTGTTATGTTGTGGTCATGTATCTTTGAGGCTGCATGTGGCCTATTCTGAAGTCTGCTTGACAATAGACTTGCGATGATTAAAGACACATGGGTGGTTCAAATTGTGCTGTGGGGTGATGATATATGTTGTTCATGATGGAAGACAATTGCAGCAGGTTCTGAGTTCACAATAAGTAGGCTCTGAATCTCCCAAAGTCTCAGAACGGATGTAAACTGTCCATTTACAGCTCTTGTGAATAGCTATTCAGCATTTCTGTTTGGATGCAAGGGTAATGTGTTAGCGTGCAGAGGAAGCCATTTTTGAGATCAGGTTAAAGGCTTCCCACAAATCAATGAATATCACAGACATGTATCAGCTTTTGTGGTCAACATTGAGGCTTCTTGGTTTTGTGAACTACCACAGGTGGATATGAGAAGCAGATGTTCTCTAGTCAAAGAATTGCATTTCTTAGCCATCTAAAGATCACAGGCCCATAGTATTAGCCATTACATCTCACAAAATGCCAAAAACGTGAACCCTGATGATGGGATTTTGGTTTATGAGATTCCCAGCCCCCCTCCGATGACAGGATCAGGCTCATGTCCAAGAAGGATGGGAGACTGATTTGCGGTCATTATCATCTCATCAGCGGGTACCACACACAATGTTCAGTTTCATTGTATCTTCTTACTCAATCAGTGTGATGTCACCTCTGAGAGAGAGAGGGCCAAGGCATTCACCTCTCCCCAGGGCTCCCAACTCCTGCACTGCCTCTTCCCAATACCCACTGAATGACAGCATCTGGTTACGAATAGAAAACACAACCTGAAAACGTTTTCTATGGTCCCATGTGCAGGGAAAGGTAGCGCTAGGCTAGTTAGGCTGAGTAAGCAAGTGTTCATTCCACAAAGCGCCCAGTGTTGGCGATGTTTAGGGAATTGATTTCAGTGCATGCATGAGCACTGTGAGCAATATCCCTTACCTGGCTGCTCCCACTTAAGATGACCAGTGGGTCAGGGCATGATCTTGAGTCATTAGTTACAGTTTAATCTTGCTCCATCTATTGCAGTTTCATTTCATACATTGCAATGGAGACTGTGAGCTGGTAGTGATACTTACAACTGTGAAGGAAAAGGGAAGACTCCAACATCAAATGTGCAGATGAATTGATGCTGGAATATCACCCCAAGGACCAGAGCACCATAAGGCCTAATCAGCGGTCGAAGGCCAGACCAGCTAATGTGCACGGTCATAGGTGAGTCCATCATTGGGAGCTCTCCATCCTTAAGCTATGTGGGTTACTCATCTTTTCTGATGCTCTCTCAGGCACTTGGACATTCAATTAGAAGATTTCCTGTTTCATGTTGAGACCAATTAGTGCGAGGTAAAAACATGCACATAGATGACATGATCTCTGATGCTTTAAGTCTGATTCCAACCCTATTATAAATGTGCCATTACATTCACCAATCAGTGGAGATCGGACAGCCTAAAGTTGGTTAATAAATGTGGTTTTTAATACATTGTGAGGTAAAATGTAAACAAACATCAATGGCCTTCAACTCTAAGTGCTCTATAACATCACTCATGCTCATACTGTGCGACTGCAATTTCTTAACATTCCTATTTCTACTGCTATGTCTAGAAGTCTCCCCATAAAATATAGAATCTTATCATATCATCCTTTAATGTTAGTGTGATAATACTATGTGCTTAAGGAATGCATTTAATCATGTTTCTTTACAGGTTTTTTCAAATATTGCAGATATCCAGTAATTGGCAGAACAATAATATGGACAACGCGTTTATTTTTCTCCTAGGATGGAGAAAGCTAGCATGAGGGGACATAGCTTTAAATTAAGGGGTGGTAGTTATAGGACGGATGTCAGAGGTAGGTTTTTTACCCAGAGGGTGGTAAGGGTATGGAATGCCCTGCCTGCTGCAGTTGTAGATGCGCCAAGTTTGGTGGCGTTTAAGAGGTTAGTAGATAAGTTTATGGATGAAAAGGGAATGGTTTAGATTAGAGGGTCATTGCTTTTTCTTAATTGGTCGGCGCAACATCGAAGGCCGAAGGGCCTGTTCTGCGCTGTAATGTTCTATTTTTAACCTGCACGAGTGCAGGATCCTGAGGTTTCTGTGATCCTTTGAGATTGCTGGGTGGAGCATGATTGATAGGTTGGGTGATGCTTTATTTTCCACAGAATAGTCCAAGTTTTTAGTTTTGGTTTTGTTGCTGTTAGAAGCTGATGGGAGGAGGCAATGTTGTTTTGTTTTTCTCTCTCTCTCTACAGAGGCTTTTTGTAAAGATCTTGGACTGGGAAGATTCAGAGTTTTAATCCAATATTCAAAGGATCAATTCAGAGCAGGTATTAAAAAGCTGCAAAATGCAGCATTACCTGAACATATTTGCTTTTTGTGTCAAGTCTAAAAAGGAGTGAACCATGTTTGCGGAGTGTTGTTTGACTTGGAACAGCACAGCTAGCTGGCTGTTAAGGTCTATCCTATATTATGTTCGATTCCTGTAAATGGTAAAAGTTATGCTAAATCTTTCTATTGTATTTTAACTGTCTTCTTAAATTAACTTTGTTTGATGAAAGCTTCCTCGTGACTCACTTGAGTTCTATTTGGAATGAAACACCTAATGCTCACTTGTGTCAAATTCAAATAGTAAAACAAGGATCTAGACTATATTCATAAAATACCTTGGAGTTTCTGGCCAGAGTCTTAACAATAGTATCTGGAAGCTCAAATTTCTTTTTAAATTTGATTAATCTCTGCAGAGATCATAAAACTGAAAACTCATGTTCTGAATGACACAGCAATTCCTGTCAGGAATTAAGCATACGTTTGTGCCAGTATAGTTGCTTAATAATCAGAAGTAGCTGTTCAACTGTGGAAAGTACAAAATAGTATTTGCTATATAGCAATTATATAGAGATCTGGAAGTGTTCTCATCTAGTTAACAAAACAAGATCTAACAATTGCATGGATCAAATTTTGTAATTTGTTTTTAATCTAGTTGCCCATCAATTAACACAAAACTACTGGATTGCTAGAAACTTGAAATATGAAGGGAAAATGTGGGAAATAGATCATCGATCTGGAATTAAATTTGTTCTTCTCCTACAGATGCTGCCAGGCCTACTGAGTATTTCCAACATTTTTGTGTTTATTTTAGTCCATCAAAAGGACAGTATGGACAAGACGGACTGAAGGGCCTATTTCCATGCTTTAAATCTCTATGACTCTAAGTAAATTAGCCATTCCTTAAAATGTATGAATTTGAAGAAATTACATCTTGTTGTCAAAATGAAGAAGGGATATTCTGGATTAATGGGCCCAGAGAGGGTCAAGTGACCCTGTGTAATTAAACAAATGGGCTTTAGTGCATATCTTGAGTGTCTGCAACTCCAGATATAATTTTTTGTGGGCAAGTGTGAGGTAAAACATTTTGTGAGGAAAACTAAGGAAGGAGGTAACTGTGTGTAGGTGTGAGTGCAGATAAATAAAAACATAAAAAAGCTTAACATTTAATGTTTTAGAATTAAGATATGGGATACAAGAGCAAAGGACTCATGACCAATTTTGCAATTGGTCAATGATGGACTACTTTAATATTCTACTACAGTCAAAAAGAATATGTTCACCAAGATGATGCCAGGGTGAAAATCTGTAGCTAAGGAACAAACTCTGGTGCAGTGGCAATATTCCGAGACTAGTAATCCAGAGGCCCAGGCTAATGCTCTGGGGACAATGCTCAACGTGGCAGCTTGTGGAATTTATATTCAATTATTAAATTTGGAATAAAAAAAAACTACTCTCTGTAATGGCAACTATGAAACTAATTACAATTGATAGAATTCTTTGGTAGGCTGGAAAGTGAAGAAGCTTGAACTGAAGTTAGAGTCCTAAATCTGAAAAAAATGAGGAATGACTAAAATAGATTAGAGAGCTTCATACAAAGATAAGACAGTGGATAGGCAATGGTTAATATTTAAGAAATGAATATATGCATTGCAAAAGTATGCATTACTTTTTTGTTTAAAAGGAACAAGAAATATTGCCTAACCATGGCTAACAAAAGAAATTAAAGGTGATATTAAATTCAAGGATGAGTCACTGTTAGAAAAAATAGCAAATCTGACGATTGGGAGAACTTCAGAATTCAACAAAGGAGGATCAAGAGATCGGTGCAGAGAAGAAAAGTAGCGTTTGAGAGTAAACTTGCAAATAGCATAAAAACATTCAAAAAACTTCTATAAATGTACAAAAAGTAAAAGATTAGTGAAGACAAATGTATATTTTTACAGTCTGCAATAAGACATTTTATACTAAAGGATAAGGAAATGGCCAAGCAATTAAATAACTATCTCAGCTTTGTTTTCATGGGGGAAGACACAAACAACTTCCCTGGAAGGAGGAATCGAAGGAAATTAATATCATAAAAAACATCATTCTGGAGAAATTAATGAGGCTGATAGCCCATAAATCCTCAGGGCCTGATAATCTACATCCATAGATATTAAAGGAAGTGCTCATGGAAATAATAGATTGTTGGTTGTCACCTTCCAAAATTCTATAGATTCTAGAACAGGCCCTGTCAGAATGGAAGGTAGTAAATGTAACCCTACTATTTATAAAAGGACAGAGAGAGAAAACAGGGAATTGCAGACCACTTAATCAAATATCAATAGTAGGTAAAATGCTTGACATCTATTATAAAGGATGTGATGAAAGGATACTTAAAAAATAGCGAAAGGATTAGACAAAATTAGCATGGATTTCTGAAAAGGATCAGCCATAATCATATTGAATGATAAAGCAGGCTTGAAAGGCCAGTGACCTATTCCTGTTCCCATTTTCTATGAACCTATGTTAGAAAAACCCATCTAGTTCACTAATGTTCTTTAGGGAAGAGAAGCTGTCACTTACCGGGTCAGCCTTATACATGACTCCAGTTGCATAGCAATATGGTTAATCGTTAACTGCTTCCTGAAATGGTCAAGCATGGTGGCACAGTAGTTAGCAATTCTGCCTCACAGCACCAGGGACTCGAGTTCAATTGGGTCACTGTCTGTGTGGAATTTGCATGTTCTCCTCATGTTTGCATGGCTTTCCTCCGAGTGCTCAGGTTTCCTCCCATGCTCCAGAGATGTGCTGTTTGGGTTGGTTGGCCCTGCTAAATTCTCCCTTAATGTCAGCAGGATTAGAAAGAGTAAGTACATGGGGTTACGGGGGAATAGAGCCTGGATGGGATTATGCTCGGTGCAGACTTGATGGGCCAAATGGCTTCCTTCTGCGTTGTAGGGATTCTATGATTCTATGAAGCTATTCAGTTCAAGGACAATTAGGGAGGGCAACATCCCTTATTAGGGATGTTCACATTTCATGAAAGAATTAAAAATACAAAAAAAAAACATATTTTCACCCGCCTGATGCGTCATTGAAGAGTTGTTTTGGATTGCGCTTTGTTTAGCTCCTCCCCTCCGATCTTACTGTCATGGGTGACCCTGCCAGGAATTCGGGACTCCTGACAGTATCACTCTCAGGATCAGTGAAAGATTCAAACTCCTCCACCACAGCAAGGTGGCAATCCAAGGATCTGATTGATCTGACCAAGGGCTCTTGACTCAATCAATTGGGAAGAATGATGGAAGACTCTGTCAAAAGTCAGTTGTCCAGAGGAATTCATCAATATTCTCTGACTCCTCCATGATAAGATGTCAATGACAGTTTTTGCCAATGGAAGTAAGACAGAAACCTTTGAGGTCAAGGTTGGAGTCAAGCAGGGATGTATCATCACCTTCACCCTTTTCTCAATCTTCATTCCCACCATCCTTCAGCTTGTCAAGAACAGGTTTCCCAGTGGAGCGGATATCATTTATAGGAAGAGCAGAAAATTTTTTCAGCCTCAACTGGTTGAAATTCAAGAAGAAAATGATTGCCATTGCTCCTGGAATTTCAGTATACGGATAATCTCACTATCTTGTCTCACTCAGAATCATATCAAAGAATCAGTCTCAATCTCAGCCTCCTGCCCCAGGACAAAACCGAATCTCTCCTCCCATCAAGATCCATTTATAAATCCTCTCAAATGTGCAGCATTTCTCCTATCTGGGAACTCATCTATCATCTAAAGCTGATATCAATGCAAAAATCCAGCATCGTATCAAATGCATAAGTGCCACTTCCATATGCCTAAGGATGAAAGTCTTTGATGACCGCAACATTCATGCTCATACTAAAACCCTCATGTACAATTCAATTGTTCGCCCAACTCTTCTATACAGCTCAGAAACTTGGACCACATAGAGATGCCACTTCAAGGCCCTGGAAATATAATATGTGTTGTTTGAGATGGATTCTATGTATCACATAGAAGAACAGGCACACTAACATCAGCATCCTTAAAGGAGGCAACAGCACTAGCATCGAGGCTATGATCTCCCGAAACCAACTCCACTGGCCAGCCATGTGCTTAGGATGTCAGGGTCCTGAGTGCCAAAGTAAATCTTCTTCGTCCAGCTCAAGGAAGGTTCCAGAACAAGACCAAGACAAAAGGAGCATTTCAAAGCCACCCTGAAGGCTCATCTCCGGAAATGTAACATAGACATCACCGCCTGGGAGAACCTTGCTCAGAAGAAACTTACTTCGAGGAACCTCCTGATTGAAGGGACAAATTCTTCATAGACACCCAACACAAGAGGAAGCCCAGAAAAGGAGCCTGAGAAAGGAATACCAGAGATCATAGAAAAGAATCATAGAATTATAGAAACCCTAAGCTTATTGAGTCCAAGTACCAAACCCATTTCTGGAAAATCTTCCAAGTGTGTAGTTGGAAATATAGCTCTAGAGTTGGGTTCATCAGCCATGCAAAGACCTACAGAACCCACGACCAATCACAGTTTCCTATGTGGACAATCATACCCATTAGCGAGTGATCACTGAAGTAGAAAAATACTTTAACTGGCAGCAAAGGCTAAGGAAAGAGTTAATATAATGTTTTTAAATTATGAAAGGATTTGATACATTGAATTAGGAAAGAATATTTTCCGCAGTTAGAGAGTCAGCAATAAAGAATTAGCAATTTAAAATTGCTACAAAGGCAATGAGAGAGGAGGTGGGAGAAGATGGTTCACACGGAAGTTCTTGGAAAAGAAAATATTTTGCAAAGAGACAAGTTAAAGAAGAAGCCAATAAGCAAAAGAATAGATACATATTTAAAGTGGAGGGAGATGCAAGATAATGGTAAAGCAGGTGGATACTGGGAATAGTTTGCTTCATTTTAGGAATAAGTCAGTGCAGAGTTGATACAGTAAATGACTACCTTCAATGCTGATATTCTTTAGCTTTCAGTGGTTTTGATTACAGAGGGATAATTAATTGCTGGAAACTTAGCAACAAATAATTGAATATTAACTTTAAGTTTTCCTTACAGATTCAACCATAATTTTCAAATATTAATTGCATTTCTGTGATTCTGTAATTAGTAAAAATGCAGTCAAATCTTTTAGGATAAATTTAACATAAAATCATAGAGAATATATGACACATAAGTTGATAATCCCATGATGTTTATGCCAGCCTAAAAAGAACGATCCAGTCTAATCCACTTCTCAGCTCTTGGTCTGTATCCTTGCAGGTCATGACTCTTTGAATGTATATCCACGTAATTTTCCAATTCAGCAAGAACTCTGTTTGGGATTTTAGCTGGGACCAATGATTTATCCACTTTCAAATACGCTAAACTCTTTAATATTTCTACTTTCTGTATGTTTATCCCATCCAATATTTCACACAATTCTTCCTTAACTACAATGCTGACAAGTCTCAGGTCTTTTGCAAAATTTTCATTAAGGCCATGTCTTCCAGCTCAACAAAGAATTTCCCTCTTAGGTCTCAAATCAATCCTGTTTCTTCCTTAATATGTGTTTAAAACAATTAATAAAACAGATTTTATTCACCAATATGCATGCATCCCCACCCACTTCCATCTCCAGCCCATCCCCAGACATCCTTTGATTTCCACATTTTCTTTTTAATTTCATCGCTGCACTTTCTAAACTCCTCTAGGCTTTCAGCAGCATTGAGCCCTGAGCATTTGACATAAGCTTCTTTTTACGCCTTTCACTACTATGTATCTTTTTTTGCAATTCAGATTGAGTGGAAGGTGGCAGAGGAGTATGGTGTCCTAGTCTTTTTCTATCTGGGGAAGATATTTGTTCTGAACCCTTTCCATCTCCTCCCACTGCTCTGAAACTATTCACCTTGTAGTCTGTTTTTGACAAATCATGTCTCAGCTTCAGTTATGGTTTGCCCATTGTTATCTACTCTGATGATGAACAATATACGTAATTCCCACTGCCTAACCTTGTGATAGCATTAATTGTTAATTAATTATTGTGTCTCATGTCATCTGTGATCATTGGAAAGTGAGAATTAATTATATTCCACTGTCCTGTATATGTGGTAGGTGAAATTAGGGTACAGCAATACAATGGTTGTTTTACTGGATGAATAAATCACAGAATTACTATCATTGAATTGTAGAATGATTACAGAATAGAGAACATTCCACCTTTCATGTCTGTTTATATTCCGCAAAAGCAATCCAGCTAGCCTCAAGATCCCCACCCTTTCCCTGTAGCCATGTAAACAATTCCTTTCAAGTACCTATCTAATTATATTTTGAAAGCCACAGTTCGATCTGCCTTCATCATCCATTTCTGGTAATTTATTCCAGGTCATAACTAGTTGCAGTGTGAAAATTGCTTATTGCCAAATAGACTGTGGTTATTTTGCCATTCAGCATAAATCAAGGACCTTTCTTACATCCTTCTGCCAAATGGTAATGGTTCTCTCTCTGTCTGCTCTGTCTAAATCGCTCATGGTTTTGATCAGCTTTTCAAAATCTTCTGTCAGCCTTCGCTGCTTAAAGTAGAACAAACCAGCTTCCCTAATCTCTCCAAATAACTGAAATTCCTCATCCCTAAAACTGTTCTCATGACCTTTTCTGCATTCTCTCTAAGACCTTTACTTCCTTCATTGCATTGGACATAGAGTCATAGAGGTTTACATCGTGGAAAAAGATACTACAGCCCAACTTGTCCATGCTGCCCAGCTTTTACCACTAAGCTAGTCCCAACTGCATGCATTTGGCCCATATCTCGCTACACTTATCCATGTAACTGTAAAAGACAAAATTATATCCACCTCTACTATTGTCTCTGGCAACTTGTTCATGATGCTCCAGTTGTTAGTAAATGAGTGTCTTATAAAAGTTTGACATACTTTTCTTGCTTTTGCACTATATGGATGGGATTTTCCAGCCAAGCTTGTCTTGAAACTGGAAAATCCTGCCTGAGGTCAATGGACCTTTCCATGATCCGCACCTCACCCAGTCCGTTTCCTGTAGCTGGTAGAAAGGGAAAATATGCCCCTATATCTCTACTTCTAAAGTCCACAATCTCATACCCTTCAACTTGCTTCCTCAATCTGCTTGCTGACATTGACCAATCTGTACAGTTGGCTGGAATTCTCCGGCCATTCACACCGGCAGAATTCTCTAGTCCCACTGGCAGCGCAAACTGGTCCGTGGGTTTCCTGCTGTTGTGGGGTGATATCATGGGAAGTCTGAGAGAGTGGGAAGATAGAGAATCTCATCCTTATACTCCCAGCTCCCCTTGTTTCCTTTTTTGATTTGTATGCTTTAACTCATATTGCCTCTCTTCATCCTTCTTATCAAATTTAATAATTTGGCACTTTCCTGCTTGAAATTTCATCCGTGTTGTGCCTGGCCAGCTCACCAGCCTGTCTATATCCCCTCAAAGTCTGTCACTATTCTCATCATTGTTCACAATATTTCCAAGTTTTGAGTCAGTTATAAATTGTGAAATTGTGCTCAGCACATTAAGAGAAGCAATGGTTCCTCGTACTGATCCTTGGAGAACCCCAAAGTATACCTCCCTCCAGTTCAATAAACACCAGTTAACTATTGTCTAAAACCAATTTTGTTGTATAAATGCTGCCACAGTCCTTTCATTTGATGGGTTTCAACTTGCTGAGAAGTATATCATGTAGCACTTTAATAAAAAACCTTTTATACATCCACCACATCAACTACATTGCTCCCATCCAACCTATGTTAGCTTAAAATAAAATCAAGCTGGTTACAAATAATTTGCCTTGAAAAAATTCATGCTGACTTTCCATAACTAACCTGCGTGACTGTTTTCGCAGATTAAGGGGAGGTGATGGTCTGGAGGTATTATTGTTTGACTATTAATCCAGAAATTTAGCTAATGTTCTGGGAACCCAGATTCTAATCACACCATGGCAGATTTGAATTCTATAAAAACCATCTGGAATTAAGAATCTACTAATAAGCATGAAACGATTGTTGATTGTCAAAAAAAAACTTTGTGCTTCACTAATGTCCTTTAGGGAAGAAAATCTGCCATCCTTACCTGGCCTGGCCTACCTATGACCCCAGTGTGATTGATTCTCACTCCCTTCAATGGCAACTAGGGATAGGCAATAAATGCTGGCCTAGCTAGTGATGTTTATGTCCCATGAATAAAAAGAATGATTATTGTTTCCAGAAGATTTCCAACCACCAAGATTAAATGGACAATCTTGTCATTGCTGGCTTTATCCTTATATCGTTTTTTTGAATATAGACAATTCTCCAATCCTCTGACACCACCTTGTATTTAAGGAGGATTGGAAAATTATAGCTCCAGACCTTCAGCAGCCCTGGCACATGGTCAGACCTGATGATTAATGAACTTTAAGTCGGCTTTTCTCATTCCCCCTTTTTCTTTTTATCAATTTTTAGCCTATTCAGATCTCATGTACCCACTCTTTTGTTGTAACAAAGGCAGTATCCTTTTCCTTAGTCTATCAGGCTATGAATCTGAAGTAAAGCAGGAGAAGAAGAATGCAAAGCGTCATCAGATCTCAAAGAGTCTCATGGGGTGGGCATGCAGGTAAACTTTTAATTTCATTTTAATTTAATTTAAATTAGTGTACTATAAAGTGAGACTAGATCAATTAATTAGTATAGAAACTAAATCCAATTTTATAATTTATCATATAATTACAACCAATGTCCAATTAACTAATTAGATCTTGGGATGAAGTTAATATTAAATAACAATGGATAATAATATTAAATTTTTAGTGAATTAGAATCTGAGATATATAGAGAGGGCTGAGTAATAACATTTAAGTTAACTTTCCGATAAAAAAGTGAGATTAGCACTATGGCTGTAGCAAATTGGTGACTATTTATTCTAGTCTTAAATTGAAGTTAACTTCTGTTCAGTCAATTAATAGCCTAATGAATAAAGGCAAATCAGTTCTGTGGAGTGCACATCTTGTTCCGCGTGGGAAAATTTGGATGCATCTATTATAACGGGCAACCATATTTCAAGAAGTGTTGTTAGTTGGAGCAGCTCCAGGTCAGGTTTTCAGGACTTCAGCAACAGTTATAGGTGCTGCTATGTGTTTCTGGATTTGTCTAAGCTACACTTTAAGGTGTAGGAGTGACCATTAGGCAGCCAAGGAGGATTGGGTAGATAGGATAGGTGCCTTCTGTGCACATTGTGTTCTCCAACTGGTATTCAGTTCTGACTACTGCTAAGAGAGGTGATTTGTCTTTGGAGTGCAGTCAGTTCACAGCATCACAGCTGGCTGTGATGCTGTACATGGGTACATGGATACATGGGTACAGCTGTACATGGGTGGTAGGAATCAGATTGGAAAAGCAACAGTGATGGGGTGATTTCTAGTTAGGTCAACAAGCAGCTGTTACTGTAGTTAAAATTCTTTCATTAGTGTCACAATTAGCCTTACATTATCACTGCAATGAAGTTACTGTGAAAATCCCTGAGTTGCCACACTCCAGTGCCTATTCGGGTACAGTGAGAGAAAATTTAGCGTGGCTAATGTACCTAATCAGCACGTCTTTTGTACAATGAGAGGAAACTAGTCCATGCGGAGGAAACCCACAAAGACACGGTGAGAATGTGTAGTCACCACACAGACAGTGACCCAAGTCAAGAATCAAACCCATATCCGAGGTGCTGTGAGGCAGCAGTGCTAACCGCTGTTCTGTCCGTATTACACTTCCTCAAATATATGGGTCATTATACTGGTTCAGGAAAATGAGGTGGGGCAAGTGGATGAAGTATTAGTTTAAGAAACAGTGATCACAGTATTATATGGTTTGATTTGTACTATAGAAAAGAACAAGAAACAATTCAGGACAAAAAATAATTAATCAGAGAGAGTGACAATTTAAGTGGAGTGGGAACTAGCCCTGAGCAAGATAAATTGGAATCCAATCTTGGCAAGTAGAACTGTAATGAAATAATGTGAGGTTGTTGATATAAATGAGAATCAGGCTGAATATAAAAAGCTCAGAGGGAAAGTGGAAAAAAAAGTGACAAAAGAAGGAAAGCAAGAGTATGAGATAAAAGAGCCACCTAACATAAAAGGAAGCAAAAAGTCTTTTCTAGGCATGTAGTAAAATAGTAAAATATAAAAAAGGAGGTAAAAGAGAGTCAGAGGTTGATTCAAGGTCAATAAGGGGACTTAGGCAGCGAGGGAGATGAAATGGAGTAGCAGGAGACAATTTTCCATTGGACAATCTCAAATGACAGCCAGAAGATCCTCGTGTACTAGGAAAAATCCACCAGGACATAGAAGTAGGCTTTGCATTAGGGCTGTAACTTTCTTGTCTACCTCCTTTTGTCAGAAGAGTGAATCACTTTTCCTTTGCACCCTGTTATCTCTCACAGGCTTCCTTAAACCTCTCCCACATCACTACCCCCCTTCAATAATTGTCACTGTCCTGGGAGCAACTGGCTAATGTACATTCCTGCCCCCAATCATGTCCAAGTCCCCCAGGCATTATTTTGGATAAGTCAGAACAAGAATGGCCTCATAGTTCACTTATGTTTTTCTACATTTTCTATTCCAGGCATCCAATGGCTGTTTCTAAGAATTGGCAACAGATACCCTCCATCTAACGAAGACCTCCAGGACAGAGATTGTAGAGGAAGTTAGCAACCATGGGAGCTCATTGAAGATCATAGGTGCAATATCAAGAAAGAATCAATAGTCTCTTTTGATTCATCTAAGTAAGTGGTATTGTGGCATGAGATTGTCTCAATGTGGGCTTTGTATTATGTAACTGTGTAAATGTGCAGCTAGGCTAAGTTGGTGAATGCATGATTAGAATCAGGTATACATGGACTTGAGGCCAAAGCATGGGACAGTTTAGTTTGATTGAGCAATTGGATGCAATTTAAGGCTCCGAGGGGCAGTCAGTACATCTGATAGGAGTGCAACTGACAATGGAGTATCAGTTGGCATTTATCAAGCCATTGAATCTCCACATCCTTCTGTAGGTTAACCAGGAGAAAATGGTGATGATAGATGGAGGGGTGCCTGATTTCCAGTCTTCAACTATGCCAAAGAAGCATGCCTCCTGATTGCAGGAGATCAGGGCAGATGATTTGTTGCTGATGGTGAGGTAGGGTGACAAGAAGCAGAATGAGTGCATTCTATCAACTACTACAATAATGGGCCCTCAGGATTAATGTAGAGATGCTGGCGTTGGACTGGGGTAAACAGTCAGGATTACCCTCAGGATTACACAAGGAATTGTGCTAAACTCATCAATTCTGGAAGAAATATCTTTATTTTTGTTTTCCTTTGCAGGGACCCACAATCCAGACTCTAGAAGACTGGAATGGTGCCAATGATTATGATGGTGCACTCTTATCTGCATCTCTCACACCTTCTACTAGCATGGGTGCATCCATTTGGATCACAGAGAAATCACATTCAGATTCGGGATCATATTTTGGTGAGCACAGTACAGGCATTTCCCAGAAGCTGCAGAAAGCTGTTACAGCCAATGTGCTCATACTTCAAGGAATAGGCCCACACCAAGCCCCTAGCTGATAACAGGCCCTTGGTTGTAACCACAAGGAGTCTACTTACAATGCAGCAGGAGTTAAAAAAGCAGTTGACAGAGATGCCATGTGTTATGTACAGCTTTGTGCACACTATAGAGAATTCCATGCATGCCATGACTTGGCTATTGTTACAAACATGAGGTTAATATGTTTGTTACATTCTGAGGCCATAGCTTTAATTTCAGGTAAAAGAAAGGTGGTTTGTATGACCTGTTCTGCAACCTGCAAGAAAGTATCCAGGGTGTTTTGATTATTATGGATTAAACGGGGTTTGGATAATCTTACTGAGAAGAAGGTGATTTTTTTTACACTTGGAGGCAATGGCAGTGTTATAACAGGGGGCAGAATGTATGTCTAAAAAGTCCCAGAAATATGTTGAGAACATTAGGCAATAAACACTTGTATTTTAAACTAATTTTTTCCTTCTAAGAGAAAAGGGGATTGGATTGAGAGGGATGCATCTCTGCCTGGATAGAAGGCCTCTGTGATTCACATTGCCCTGAAAGTGGTTTAAGAGGGTGAGGGGACTTAGGTATCCTTGAAAACTCACAGACAAGGTTAGTCTACTATAATCTAGAATAGGGAGAGGCTAGGCACTGTTGTTTACCATGGAGGAAGGTGGATCGGAATTCATGCTCAAATTGAAATGACCAAATTCACGAGGAGTTAAAACTAGTCTAGAAGATTTACACCAGGCTTGCACTAGAAGAAGAATCTTCAAGGAAAAATAAATCTCAATGTTTTGAGATTAAAATTCCCAGTTTCAACAAAGAGAGAACAAAAGTAAACCCTTGGAAGCTAAGAATCACCTTGGACTAGTTCTGGTAAAATCAAATGTCAACATAAAGGAGAGTGTAAAGTATAAGTTTGAAGTGTGTTTTCTGTTGTGCCAAAAGTAAAAGGAGAATGTTCTTTTTTGCAAAATAAAGCCGTTGCCTACAAAGATAGTGTTTAATGTACAGCATTTCTATTATTTTGTTAGAGGAGAAGTCTTAAAACATGAAATCTTTTGGTGTCATCCTTTCAATGATTAGCTGGTAGTTTCAATTTCATTTTAAATGAGTCAGTCTCATAAGAACATAAGAACTAAGAGCAGGAGTAGGCCACTTGGTTCTTTGAGTCTGCTCCGTCATCCAATAAGTTAATTGCTGACCTTTTCATGGACTCAGTTCCCTTGCCCCCTCGCTTATCATAACCCTTAATTCCTTTACTGTTCAAAAATGTCATTGCCTTGAAAACTTTAACAAAGTTTGCCTCAACTGTTGCACTGGCAGGGAATTTCACAGCTTCATAACCATTTGGATGGAGAAGTTCATCCTCAACTCCATCCTAAATATTCTCCCACTTATTGTAGGGTTATGCCCTCTAATTCTAGTTTCACCCATCAGAGGAAACAACCTCCCTGCTTATATCTTATCTGCTTCCTTCATCATTTTATATATTTCTTTAAGTTCTCCCCTCATTCCTCTAAATTCCAATGAGTATAGGCCCATTCCACTCAGTTTCTTCTCACAAGCCAACCTCTCACTCCGGAATCAACTTAGTGGATTTTCTTGCATCCCCTCCAGAGCCAGGATATCCTTTCTCAATCAGGAGACCAAAACTGTACACAGTACTCCAGTTGTGGCCCCAACAGCAGTTTATACAGCTGCAACATAACCTCACTGTTTTTAAATTCCATCTCTCTAGCAATGAAGGACAAACTCCATTTGCTTTCTCACTTACTTGCTGCATCTGCAGACCAACCTTTTGTAACTCATGCACAAAGACACCCTCCACATAGCAGCATGCTGTAGTTTTTTTACTATTTAAGTAATAGTCCTTTTTGCTGTTATTCCTACCTAAACGGATGAGCTGATACTTACCAACATTGTTCTCCACCTGCCAGACCCATACCCATTCACTTAAACTATCTACATCCCTTTGTGAACTTCGTGTCCTTTGCATGTTTTGCTCTACCACTCATCTTAGAGTCATTTGCGAAGTTTGAAACACTGCACTTTGTCCCAACTCAAAACCACCTATGTAAATTTTAAATGATTGCAGAATAACACTGATCCCTGAGGCACACCACTATTCACTGATCACCAACCAGAAAAAAATCCACTTACCGCCCCTTTGCTTTCTGTTAGTTAACCAATCCTCTATCCACGTTAATACATTACTCATAATTCAATGCACCTTTATCTTAAGCAGTAGTCTTTTGTGTGGCACCTTATCAAATGCCTTCTGGAAATCGAAATGCATCACCTTCACCAGTTCCTCATTGTCCATTGTGTTCACAATGTCCTCAAAGAATTCCAGTAGGTTAGTTAAACATGATCTGTTGTTCATGAACCCATACTGTATCTTCCCAATGGGACAGTTTTCATCCAGATGTCTCACTATTTCTTCCTTGGTGATAGATTCAAGTATTTTCCTCACTACAGAAGTTAAGCAAGCCAGCCTATAATGAACTGCCTTTTGTTTATCTCTTTTTTTTAAACAGTGGCATCACATTCTCTGTTTTCCAATCTGGCGGAACAGCACCGGAGTCAGGGAATTTTTATGAATTATCTCTAGTGCATTTGCAGTTTCCCCTTTCATCTCATTAGTACCTTGGGATGTATTCCAACAGGGCCAGGAAACATGTCTACCTTTAGCCCCATTGTCTTGCCCAACACTACTTCTGTAGTGACAATGATCATTTCTAAGTTTTCACCTGTTATAGCCTTCTTGTCATCAATGGAGATAATAACAAAATTGGGGGATACTGCCCGATTTTGGATCCACAGGCTGAGATGAGTACACTGGGTTTGAACAGAGTTTAAACAAACAAGATTTCACAGTTTCCATATTTACTGAAAAGTTAAGATGGCTATGCCTATTGCTGAAGAAAATTTCAGAAGGACTTGGTTTTGAGTGCTGTGCAACAGTTAACAAAAGCTAATTTGAAGGCATAGACAGTAATGTCAGAAATTGATTTAAAAGTAGGTGCTAAGAATTCAGAAGTAGTTAATTATTGGCTCAGCATGTGAACGTTTGAGAAGAGAAAAGTAAACTCGATAAAGTACAGATGGTGTTCGAATTCAGTTGTTGAAGAGTCATGAATTCAAAAAAGAAATGAAATTTGAAATTGAAAGAGTGGAAAATGAAATAAAAGAAATTGCAAAAACTTAAATTAGAATTTCAAAGGGAAGAAAAGTGAAAAAAAGACAAGTACAAAGAGAAAGGGAATCCAGGATGTTTGAACTGGATAGAAAACAGCTTTAATTACATGAGCAGGAAATAAGAGGGAAACTTGATAAGTCAGATTGATCTCCTGGTTTTGAGTTGTCAAAGAATATCTGTCCAGTACTTATGTTTAGTGAGGAAGAATTGAAATGTATTTCCATTGAATCCTACAGTGCAGAAGGAGGCTATTTGACCCATCGAGTCCACACTGACTCTCCAAGAGAGCGTCTTATCCCTGCTCTATCCCCGTACCCCCCATTCATTTACCCTAGCAATGTCCCTAACCTACACATCTTTGGACATCAAAGGGCAATTTAGCCTGGCTAATCTACATACCCTGCAGATCTTTAAACTGTTTCAGAAAATTACTACAAAGTTAGCATGGCCAAAAAAAATTTGGATGCCTTTATTTCCAAGTGCTTTGATAAGAAATGTATTGCAGATGCATTCGAACCTTTTGGATGAGACATCCACAAGCAGTGGTAAAATTTCTGTGCTTAATCCAAATGATTTACTTCCAGAAACTTACAGATGCAAATTTAGGAATCTGATGAGAAAATCACATATTTGTGGAAATTGCTAAGGAAAAAGAGATGGGATAGAATTGCTGGGCTCAGCTGGTTTTTGCTGCCATATTTTTTGACTACTGGTCAGAACACATCCTGGAGATGGATCCCAGGACATCACACTGGTGGGGTGAGCTCTAACTGACCCTGACCTACCAAAATTTCAGCTCCAGGCAGATTGGGCACCCTTTTTAATGGGTGCTGAAACTGAAGAAAATAAAAATAAAACAGCAATACCTCCAAAGGATACGGAATCGCCCCACCGGCAAGATATGGACATGGGAATCCATCCACCACCCTCCCCTCCCCTCACAGAAGCAATGAACTACCCCCTTCTCCCTCCAGGAACCCCTCCAAGAACCTACTCCTCCCTGTTACCCCAACAGAATCCCACCCCAGCACTGGGCTGAGGGCTTACAGATTCATTATGTGTGGGGAATCATACTGTGAGAGGTCCATTAATGACACGTAAATGAACGACAATGAAGTTCCCAATCTTTCATGATGGGAATCCCATTATGTCATTGGCAGGGAGTGGGGAAGATTCTGCCAGCGTAAATGCAGTTTTGGCATTCCCAATTGATTCTCCATCCCTTCCTGCTTTCCCATGTACCAAAAATGGGGCGGGAAATCTCCCCAGTGCTGTTGATTGATGGTATAGGTCGATGAAGCTTGATCAAGATTTTGAAAGCCTTAGAGAGACATTATTACTTGAAGATTTTAAGACAATATTCCTTTGAGAATCTTGTTGCATTTTTTAAAGACTAAAGTTTCTAAAATAAGGAAACAACAGTTGTGGTAATAGATCATCCCACATCCACATTGATGACTGCTAGCTTTTGTTTGCAAACCCACATAAAAACTGGAAATATAGGAGAAGTGATGGTGAATACTCTTGCCTAATGTCCAGTGACTGTCAGGATAGGCTCCAACTCCCTCTGATCCTGAATTGAAGTAAGTTTTTGGGGGAAAGTGAGGTAGAAGTGATAGTGATTTACATCAATTACAATAAGGGGGAATAGCAAAAATGAAAAAAAGTGATACTTCTCAGAGTATTGTAAGAGTGGAAGAATGATTCAAGGTTACATTTGTCATAAAACAGGGCACATAAAAGAAGAGTGCTGGAAGCAGAAGCTAAGCCAATGTAACTTGCGTAGTTTTTCTCCAGAAAATGCTGTTACTGTGAGTGTAGTTTGTGAAAAAAAACAATATTATCTAATGTATTTACAGTGGGCATAAATTAAAAAGTAGATGATCATGAGAGGGTGAGGGTGAAGCAACTCCTGTTTGTTGATAAAACAGCCAAAAATATTGTTTTCCTTTGAAATACTGTGTCAGTTCAAAGCTTTAGGTTAGCAAAAATCATAGGCTGGAATTCTCCAATGTCACATGCCGTGTCACCGCTGCCAGTGAGAACGGAGTATTTGGTGCTGAGCCAAACCTCCTTTATAGCAGCAGGACCAGAGAATCCCACCATCGGCGAGGTGGGAGAATTCCAGCCATGAATTTCTCTCCTGAGAGTCGACTAAATATAAGTATTTTGATGCAGCATACGGATGGAAATTGTTTATGTCTTCCATTTTGTAGTTTGAATAACATTGGATCTGTTATTCTGGAAGTGACATTCAACTTGCCTGAAAATGATGGTGATTTCATTCTAGAAAATGAAATAGCAGGAGGTAAAGTGCTGTCATCTCCAGAGACATTAGCAAAGCCCATTGAAACTGAAAACACACCAAAGAAATTAGGGACTATTTTTAATGCCAGTGTAGCCTGTATTGTTTTGACTAAAGGCACATCCAAAACACAATCAAAATTGAATGACTATGCTTCAAACCAAAATGATGTGATGCTAATTGATACTGTTATTGTGCAACTGTGTGGATAAATTTGAGTCCTGAAGTGTAAAATAAAAGCTTCAAAATGAAGAAGCTGTGGCTCTTGCTTGGAAAGATTTGGCAAAGCTCATGTCGAGTGGGATGATGAAAATCAGAAAGAATGAGAGAGCTGATTAAAAGAGAACATCAGGATTTGTTTTTACCAGAATATTAACGTAATCTCAAGAAAGTTATAAAAGGAGCAGAGGGCAAATAGAATGCTGCATTTAAAGAGGAGAATGATGATTTGCATAGCTAAAAAGGGGAGATTTTTTTAAATGTGGGCATTAAAGGACTTTTTGCTCTGAGTGTGAAGTGTACTCCAAATATTAAGTTAAAAGCTCAGTATCTTTATTGACAGTGTAAGATCCAAATCAAAACTCACTGGCTGTTCACACCCTGCCAGTGCTTCAAGCAAAGATGGAAAATTTGGTCTCAGCCAAATCTACATTTACTGCAACAGGACCAGAGAGAATTCTGCTGGTGTGAACAATTGGAGAATTCCAGCTCTGCTTTTAAAGTAGAATCAAAGGAAATTCTGAATTCAAAGGCTAAAAGACAATGCAACAGAAAATTTCACCTTGGTCTACAATTTATACCTGCTGGTTTTCAAATACCAGAAGGAAGATCAAAAGTCAGTATTGTTGTTCTTAACAAGGTTAACTAAATCAGACCAAGGATGCAATTGTCTAACCAAGGGCATGAAAACAATCTGAACTTTAATCATTTTGTGGAAGAAGATTTACTGAGCCAAGTCTCTAAAGACAAGGTCTCTAGCAGCTAAGCAATTTCTTACATACATGAGAATAAAACTTTAGGCTGGAATTTTCCAGCTATTCAAGCTGTCAGGATCTTCTTCTACTCCGAACAATGGTGCACCAGCTGCAGTCTTCCAAGGAGCATGGGGTGCAGATGATGGGGAAAACAATGGGGAAGATCTTGCTACCATGAATGATACACCTTCCTCCACTGTGAGAACCACACCACAGAGAGGTCAGAAATACCCCCTTTAGAAACCTGTATAAAATGGATTTTAAATCCTCACTGTTACATTTTATTTGGTTTATAGATTCACAATTATATTAATGACTTGGATGAGGAACAGAAAGTAACTTCTCAAAACTTGCAGACAATACCAAGTTGGGTGGGAAGGTGAACTGTGACGAGGGTGCAGCGATCCTTCAGAATGATCTGACAGGTGGGCTCAGTGGGCAAATCAATGGCAGATGCAGTATAATTTGAATAAGCATGAGGTTATTCACTTTCAAAGCAAAAACAAGAAGGCAGATTACTGCTGAATGGCTGTAAATTGCGGGAGGGGAGTGTACAGGGGGACTTGGATCTCCTTGTGCACCAGTCATTGCAGGTAAGCATGCAGATGCAGCAGGCGGTAAAGAAGGGAAATGGTATGTTGATTTTCATTGCAAGAGGTTTCAAGTATAGGAGTGGGGATGTGTTGATGCAAATGTACAGGGCTTTTATGAGCCCACATTTAAAGTACTGTGTGCAGTTTTGGTCTTCTTTTCTGAAGAAGGATGTTCTTGCTTTCAAGGAAGTGCAGTGAAAGTTTACCAGGCAGATTCTGGGGAATGCAGGACTGATGTATGAGGAGAGATTGATTAAGTTAGGATTGCTTTTGTTGGATTTCAGACGAATTGCAGAGGGGGGGGGGGGGGGGGGGGAAGGGCAGGAGTCTCATAGAGACTTATAAAATTCTAACAGGACTAGACAGGGTAGATGCAGGGAGGATATTCCCAATATTGGGGGAATCCAGAACAAGAGTCACAATCTGAGGATTCAGGGTAGACTATTTAAGACAGAGGTGAAGGGACATTGCTTTACCAAAGAATGGTGAGCCTGTGGAATTCATTATCACAAGAAGTAGTTGATACCAAAACATTGAATTTATTCAAGAGGTGGCTGGATATAGCATTTGGGGCAAATGCGATCAAAGGTTATGGAGCAAAAGTAGGATTAGGCATTGAGTTGGATGATCAGCCTTGAAGATAATGAATGGCTGAACCTGTTCAAAGGGCTGCATGGCCTCGTCCTGCTTCTATCTTCTATGTTTCTACATTTCTATGCATGTTAAACAATGGTTCTGCCAAGATGAGTTGTTTAATGTAAAATGTAACAGTGTGGCAAAATAACATTTTTTCTGCTTTATGTAGTAAGATAGCTCTTCAAATATTAAGAAATAATAAGTTGCTGTTTTTGAATAGAGTTTATGAAAATTCCCTTGGAATGACTTCTCATTATTCCAGGGCAATGTATTATATTTATGAGGTTTAAAGATTATTGGGGCTCTGTCTTTAATTGAAGGTAAAATTTAAGGTAAAACAAAATGACATGCTCTGTCATCTGTCTGATAGCAAGCATGTGTGGTTTGAATGTTGGTTATTAAAGGGGGCCCAGATTGTTTTATTGGAAAGAAAGTGCAAGGTATTTACCCTTGAAGACAATGCTAAATGTCTGTGTACTGCAGTAGGCAGCAAATCCCTGAAATGTGTTTGAGAATGTCACAAAGTAAAGAGGTTCGGTTCTGAGAAGGGAAGGTATAAGTTATCTACAGAAACTCAGAGGCAATGTTAATGTGCCGTGCCTTGGGAGAAGGAAAGCAGCTATAGGCAACGACATGCTATGATTCACTATGCAGGAATGCAGGTGGGATCTTGTGTTCAAATTGTGATGATCGAATTCATGAGGCATTAAAGCAAGGCTGGGAGTTTCATCTTATGCTAAAGAAGGAATCTCTGGGGAAAAATAAAACCACTATGAAAGACGATTCTGTGATTAAAAATTCCCAGACTGAGAACAGAAAGGAACAGAAGTAAGCCCTTGGGAGCTAATATTCACTTTACACTGGTCCTGGGAAAATTGAATGTCTACTTAAAGGACAACATAAAGTATATCTGCGAAGTATATTTTCAGTTATGCTGAAAGAGATATGGGAATTTTTTTTGTGGTTTAAAGCACAAGTGGCATCTGAAGATAGTGTTTACATTGTGTTTCAAGTCTTTTCTTATAGTAAAAGTCTTAAAACATAACATCTTGTTGTTTTATTCTTTCTGTCATTAACTGGAATTCAATTTTTTAATAAAAGTAGTTGGTTCCATGGAGATTCTAATACATGTTTCATGCATATGAGTGCATAGATGACGCAATGGAGAAGTTGGTGACTACCATGTCTAGGTCAAATGATCCATCCATATGCTCTCTGACATGCACTCTCTTGCTCCAACAAGGAAAGATGTGGTTTGCGTGAGAGGAAGTGAGACAATTTAACAATTTGAAGAAGCTACAGCTATCAATCAGGCTTAGAGTCAATGTAAACATTATGGTTAGGAACAACTTGAGATGCTCTCAAGTATGAAGGGAAGGTAAATAAACACACTGACTGGAGGCTGAGTAGAAGACTATTAAGTTGTCAATGGAACCCAATTTCAATGTATTGCACTATAAAATTGACAGAAATCAAAATTTTCCAATGGAATTGAGAGGGTTTCTAATGTTGCCACTTCCTAAGAAGGCACAGAGACTTCAAATAAAAACTGTGCAAATAAATTGGGGTTGAGTGAGCAACAGTGGAGAAGGGAACTCTACCCACCTCCACACCCAATGTAATTCACATCTCCTTTCTGTAAGAGAATTCAAAGGAGTCTGCTCACACTTGCAGCTCCTAATGGAGAGAAAAGGAAATCTTGGCTATGAAATGAAGTGTTGCTATAATTTAAAAACCTGGTAAGAAGTCTCACAACACCAGGTTAAAGTCCAACAGGTTTATTTGGTAGCACAGGGCACAAGCCACAAGCTTTCAAAGTGCCGGTCCTTTATCAGGTGAATGGGAATACAGTCCAAAGATGCATAGGTTAGGTTTGTTGGCCGTTCTAATTTATCCCTTAGTGTCAGGGGGATTAGTGGGGTTCATATGTGGGATTGTGGGCCTGGTTTGATTGTTGTTGGTGCAGATTCAATGGGCTGAATGGCCCCCTTTCATACTGTGGAGATTCTATGATTCTATGATTCTAAAAGATTAAGGTTATCAGGTCACATAATATTTCATAGCTGACAGGCAGAAATGAACATGTTAATCATCGGGCTTTCTAAAATCACTATACCGTGGGTAATCTTCAGGCTTGCTAAAAGGGGCCCACATCCCGGGGCAGAGTGGTGAGGTCAACATGTTATCCCCAGCCCAAGTCCACCCAACCCCCAAAACTCATGGGTGATACTCTCTCTGCAGCCAAACCTGTTCTTTGCCAATGTCCCATTTTCCAGGCCATCACAATTCACACCGGGAGTTGGTAAGACCAGAGAATTCCCCCTTCTATCTCTGCATCTCAGTTCATTAATGGGAACTTGAGATTGTACATCCCACCTATTTACGTCACTCCACACACAATGTTTGCTGCTCTTGCAAGCTTCACTACCACTCTTTTTATCCCTCTCTCAATTTATCTTCCTACTTATCTTTATATCAACAGAATATTTTGCCACAAGGCAGTCTGTACCTTCAACAAAGTCGATAATATAGATCATCATTAGTTGAAGCCTCATCACTGACCTCTGAGTCACTCCATTAAGGAAAATAAGAGCAAAACACTGCAGATGCTGGAAATCTAGAATAAAAATTTCAAAATGCTGGTAAAACTCACAAGTCTGGTAACTTCTGTGGAGAAAGAAATAGAAGTAATATTTCAAATCTGCATGACTTCTACAAAAAGGATGTTTCTTCAGAAC
This sequence comes from Sphyrna mokarran, assembly GCA_024679065.1. Lineage (NCBI taxonomy): Eukaryota > Metazoa > Chordata > Chondrichthyes > Carcharhiniformes > Carcharhinidae > Sphyrna > Sphyrna mokarran. The sequence continues at coordinate 40,578,155 of JAGIQG010000010.1, read as the reverse complement.
ATTCATTTTATTTCTCTCTCCACAGATGTTTCCAGACCTACAGAGTTTTTCCAGGATTTTTGTTTTTATGTTCCATTAGCTACACTTTGGTAACATAAAAATGACTTATTTATCTTGACTCTGATTGCTGTTAGTTAGCCAATCCTCTATTCAGATTGTATATCAGTCCCAACCATGCACTCTTGCTTTGCAAATTTTCTGTGTCATTTTATCTTTTGAAAATCCAAATACACTACATCTGTTGGCTCCCTTTAACTCAACCTATATGTTACATCCTCAAAGATGTGTTCAACATGATTTTCCTTTCACAAAAGCATGTCAATTACAAAGAGATATTTAATTTAAATTTAGATTCAGTTTAATTTAACATCATGCATTTAATTACTCAGCCAGTAATAGGAACAACTGAAATCATGCCAGGAATGTAGAATGGAGATAACAAATGGAATTCTATGGAAAAGTTATGACTGCCGAAAGAGTGGGAAAATGAGAGAGATTCACGTTAATTTTGGGAGTGATTTCCCAGTCGCAACTACACAGCACTTAGTTAAGAAGAAAAGGCAAAATGTGATTCTCACAGATGGTGAGGGGGCTTAGGGGAAGCCTAAACTCATTGGTGTAGCCAACTGTTGTTGAGTTCTTGGGGCACCATTATTTAGGCATCCTTATCTCTCAATATACTGGGAGATTTCCTGTCACACCCCCACCACCACCTCCCCCCCATGTCCCCTCCCCCGCCCCTCCCAGCACCCTCTGACATCAGGACAGGCCACAACTGTTTCTTGTGCTGGTCTCCCCAAAACCTCCACATCTCTGGCCACTCCCCTTGAGTATCCTGGAAACCACTGCCCTCGCAGAGATTCTTCCACCTCCCCGATTGCCACCCCTGCAGAGCACCCTCACTCTACTGGTCACTGATCCTGCAACAAAATTACCATGAAAATTCCCTAGTCGCCACACTCCGGCACATATTTGGATACGTTGAGAGAGAATTTAGCATGGCCAATGCATCTAACCAGCACGTCTATCAGACTATAGGAGGGCACCTTGAGAAAACTCATGCAGATACGGGGAGAATGTGCAGAGTTCACACAGACAATGACTCAAACTGGGAACCAAACCTGGGTCCCTGGCGCTGGGAGGCAGGAGTGCTAATCATTGTGCCACTATGATAGTACTTCCAACAGTCATTTAATACTTTAAACTTCAAAAATTGCACATTATAAAGCCACTAACAACTATGTCCTTAAGTTTTTTCCTTGAATCATACACCGTGTCTCGCTACTTATTTGATCACCTGTTGTTTGGCTGTGTTCCTATCATACAGTAATTAATTAATACTACAAAGTATAGAATACAAAATGACTTCTTTGGCCCAATGTTAATACAAAATGTTGTCCTGACCTTGTAGCCTACACAACATGGCTAAGCTTATTCATGAAGGCTGTCTTCTCAACCTTGGTGGTGGTGATCCTTAGGTTAAACTATCTCCATTCAGCTCTGCCTCTTCAAATGGGAGCGCATCCTATGATTGTTTGGGACTATGGAGATGTTATAATGTAAAGTCTTTTCTATAAATGATCAAGTTAGATTAAAAACTATTGTTCAAGCCTACTTACAATGCTGACTCCACCTGATTGTATAATGGTTTCTAAATATCCTGCTTCAACCCCTTATACATTCAACAGTATGGACAGCATCCTTTAGGCCCCTCACTTTCTTATCTTGACTGATTGTTCCCACCACACCTTCCCTCATAACACCCAAAGCCTCAAGTTCTTCTGATGCCACTCCTCCATCCCTCCTACGTGATCCCATCCTCTATCCTTCCCTGTAACTCTCTTTCACTCCTCCGTGCCCCCATCCCTACTCTTTGCTAAACCTGCCTCACCCACTCACTCACCACAAGAGACCATAACAGCATAACCACCCTTGCCAGCCAGAGTATTTTTCCAATAATATACTGATGAAAGACTCAAGACCAGTCGAGACTCATGAGTGCATCTTCTTTTTTTTATTCAGAGCACTGAACAGACCTAAGGTTCTCCAGGGAACATATTTCACTGCTACTTGTGTGCTGGGTTTCCTATATTACAACAGTGACTGCACTTCTAAATTACTTAATTGCCTGTAAAGCAGACTGGGACATCCTGAGACCATGGAATATGCTATATCGCTGCAAGTTATTTTTCAATATAATGTCTAGCTTCAGTGATGTTGCAGCAGGTGCATTGCTACACTGAAAGAAAGAATTATTAAAAATAAGTAAGTTGCAAATAATAGAATCTGCTATGGCAACAGAAAATAGCATAACGAGCAAAATAAACCAATATATCACTGTCTTATTTCTTTTTAAAAGTGCCACAAGTTAGTGAAAGCATTTCCAACACAAGATTGTGTTTAAGAATCCAGCTTCAACAGACCACATAGTCACGTGATAGCTCTGTAGATGAGAGATAAGCAATGAATGTGGATCTTACTTGAAGAATGAGAGATTTGGAGGTTAAACAATGACCATAATGAGGTTTACACATGTAAACAAAAACAGAAAATGCTGGAAAATCTCAGCAGGTCTGACAGCACTTGTGGAAAGAGAATAAGCCAATGTTTTGAGTCTAGATGACACTTTGTAAGAGCCACTCTGATAAAGGATCATCTAGACTTGAAATGTTGCCTCTCTTCTTTCGACACAAACCAGTGAGGTTAAACTGAGGCTTCACCTGATGCAATTTTTTAAAGCCATCTGGACCTTTTGGCTATGATGAAGCTCAGATCAAGCTCAGGAGGGAATGTGATGCCTCATTTTGTCAGCTTGGATTTTGTTTGATTGAGCCTAAGATGGGATGTTTATCCTGTCTTGTCAGCTTAGATCTGGTGTGTCCCTGATATGGAGACTCTGTTGGACTTAATTGGCTTTTTGATTAGGAATAAAGTATCAAAAGGTGCAAATCAAATTCTCTCTCCATGGACACAGTCAGGCCTGCTGAGATTTTCCAGCATTTTCTGTTTTCATTTAAGTTTCCAGCATGCGTAACATTTTGCTTTTATACATGGCAAGCTGTGCACTTAGTATCACTCTTATTTCTGAGTCAAGAAAGTTGTGAATTCAAGTATCACTCCAGAAAGTGAGCCCTAAAATCTTGGCTGATTCTCCACTGCAGTACTAAGACAGTGAAGCACAGCCAGATGTGTTATCATTCAGCTGAAATCTTAAATCAAAACTCCTTCTGCCCACTCAAGTAGAGGGAAAAGTTCCCGTGGCGCTATTTTTGCAGAAGAGCATGATGACTTGGCCAATATTTATTCCTTAATCAACATCACAAAAACAGATCATCTGGCATTATAACAATGCTGTTTGTCGCAGTCAATTTTGTTGCCACATTTCCTATATTACAACAGTAACCATCTTAAATAAAATTATCCCACTGGTTGTAAAGTACTTTGGGATATTCGGCAGTTGTGGAAAGTGTGAAATAAACCAAGACCATTTTTAAAAATTATACAGGCAAGAAGTGGCAACCTTCTGAAAGGCAACTATTTTCTTCACTTCAAAGTGCAACATGCAGCACATTATGCAAAAGCCTGCAGGCCCACTTTCCAAATCCATGCATGCCCCTGGCAAAGTACAGTATTTCTGGCATAGCCTTATAAGGTAGTGGCTCAAATTTAAAATCTATGCTTTCTTCCAAAATTAATCTATACTGTTAAAGAAGGGGGAACAGACAATCACAGAATTCGATTATCCACAAATTTATCAATCTCCTTTTGAAGTTCTGCATTTATCCTCCGCATAGTTTACAATGCTTCCAGATTTCATGTGATTCATAAGTTTGAAATTGTGGATCATACACCAAGGTCAAGGTCAGTAATATATATAAGCAAAAAATGAGAATTCCAACACTGATCTCTTGGTAACTCCACTTATAAACTTCCCACCAGCCCAAACAATGTCCTTTAATCACTGTTTTCTGTTTCCTGTCACTAAAACAAATTTATATCCCCATTGTTACTGTCTTGTTTATTCCATGAGTTCTAATTTTGCTCACCAGTCTGTTGTGTGGCACCATCTCAAATATCCTTTGGAAGCCCATGCATACTACATCAACGGCATTACCCTCATTCATCCTCTTTGTTATTTCTCCAAAGAAATTCAAGCTAGTTAAACATGATTTTCCCTTAAGAAATCTATACAGGCTTTCCTTAGTTAATCCATATTTGTCCATATACTTATTAATTTTATCCTGAAATAATTGGCCTTAGCTCCCAAGATCCAGGACAGTGTATTTGGTGGAGGGGGTGAGGGTAATTTAAAGATGTGTTGGGGAGCCCCCTCTCCGGACGTTGGGTAAGGATTGTGTGTGTGTGTGTGTGTGTTGGTGGGGGGAGGATAGGAAGGAAGAGAAGGGTGGTAGATGCACAATGCCATTGATCATGGAGTCCAGCCTCTCAGCAATATAGCCATGGCTGGCTGGCTACTCAAGATGGGATGTTGTTTTGATCCATAACCCACACAAACTGTGGGAATGAAGGTGAAATGTAAGGATAAAGCTGAATTTAAGTTGGAATCTTGAAATTAATCAAGTGAGTTTTCTGTTCTACAGGGGGGAAGATATCTTCCTATTCAATTCCTGACCCTTCAATTATGCCCATTAAGTCAGTACTGTAATGCAAGAATCTACCAGTGATGTATGCCTATGAGTTAACCCTTTGGGAGATGATCTCCCAAGCATTGAACTTCATAGTTTATAATCACCTTTCCATAAGAGAAAGGCTCCCAGTGCAACCCTGAAATGATTGCTTTGGTGGCAGCATTTCAGAGTCCTGGGGATGCACTCATATGCCCTCAGTATTCATCTTTGGGAGGTTAAATGATCAACTAAGGCTATCTAAGGTAGATATTCATCTGTCAAGTGGATTTGGGAAAAGTTTGTGTGGATTATGGCCATTATGTGAGGGGAAAGGAAGTGAAGTTCATTGGAAAGATGCTCACATAAGGGAATGTGCATGAGTCGATGTTCCATGGCTTGATAGGCAATGGGTTAGGGCATTGACAGGATTCCTCATTGTTCATATTCCTATTTCCTTCCAGTTTACACAGTGAGAGGATGATGGAGCCAGTCCTGCTGACAGTGCCATTGTGAGCAGTGGAGCAGCAGCAACAATGTCAACATTGATTGCCTGTGGGCAGAACCAGTGCCCTGCAGAAGAGGGGATGCCTGAGATCGCTAAGATACCGGGGGCAGGGCCACACATGGAGGTGGCTTGAAGAGACACTACCAGCAACATGTGTTCCAGAGGAAACATCGTGCATTCAGATGTCAAAGATCCTCCATTGGATAGAGAGAGAAGGTAGGCAGGAATCATGCCAGGCCGATGATAATGTAATCTGTGTTGGAGGTGACTGGGAGGGGGATATGAGGAGGAAACGAGCTTCTGGGGGGATAATGAAGAGAGTGGTTATATGAATGTTGGGGCCCTCCAAGGAGGCTGAGAACGAGACTGGGTCTGTTAAGTGATGCTGCTGGATACAAAGAGGCAAACTTACCATGTCTGCACAAAGCAGATCATTTATTTTTTTCCCTACACTTTATCCCTGTCCTCTTATGGAAAGAGCTTGTTCTCAGTAGTGCTGCTATTGCCTTTCGCTCTTTGTAATTTCCCTGCAAATGTGTTCCTAAACTCCTTCTCACTAGTTGGTGACCAAAAGCTTCCTTTGAGAAATGTTATCAGACCTTTTTTATTCTCCAGCTCCAGCCAAATAGATTTTGTCCTTAATTCCTTCGGGACATCCGCTTTCTTCAGCGCTGCACTACTCTCTTCAATCAATATCGCCACACCTCCTCTTCACTTCATTTTTTATCTTTTCAGGATTATTTAACATCCAGTCCTGCCCTTCTTTGAACTCAGCCTCCGTTATAAACACGAGATCACATTTCCACGTGTCAATCCATGCTAATAACTCACTATTAACCACAGTCTGGCATTCACAAACATAACTGTAATACTAATTTACACTTTATTACTTTCTCTCTTATCCTGACCCCAACAATTATGAGTATTGGGCCCCTTGTGCCTGCTTCGCAATTCAATAAAATCATAGCTTTATGTTGAGTTCCACATTCCCCATCTATCCCCGATATCCTTTGTTTCCCTTACACAAGAATATCTCTACTGCTGCTTTAAAAATATTCAGTGATCCCACTTCCACCACTTTCTGAGATAGAATTCCAAAGTTGCACAACCTGCTGAGAGAAAACAAAATCTCTCCTTTCTGTCCTATAAGCGCAACACATATTTGCTATTCCAGTGCTACCTCCTAGTTTATAGTGCAATTTGATATTCCTCTCTGATGTTATCCTCAGTTTCCCATGCATCTGTCAAGTTTGTTTAAATCCTCCCCAGTAGCGCTACCAAAACGCTCGCAAGGAACTCAGCCTGGACATTATTTAGGTGCAACACTCTAGCCTGTACAGGTTTTAATCTCTCCCATAGACAGTCCCAATGTCCCAAGTATCTTAAGCCCTCCACCCTGCATGATCTTTCTAGCCATACATTCATCTATTTTATCCTCCTACTTCTATACACTTGTATGTGGTACTCGGAGTAATCCAGAGATTACTATTTTTGAGGTCCTGCTTGTTAATTCCCTATCTAGCCGACTAAATTATAACCATATCCCTCTTCCTGCCTACTTGTTTGCACGAATGTGGATCTTGAAGGCTGGTTGTTCACCCACCTGCACAGGGTGTTCTGCATCTGTTACTGGCAATAGGGAGGCAACTTACTATCCTACATTCACATCTGCAACTACAGAAATGACCATTGAATCATCTATCACTATTGTTCTTCCAGTCTTAATGTTTTCCCAGTTCAGTTGAATCACTTCAGTTGAAACTGTAATCACTTTCATCAGTACACAGAGAAATATTGGTTTGAAACTAATATGCACTCAGGGGACTCACTTATGACCTGCTTGGTCCTTTTTGATCATCTGGTGGTCCCCTGTTCCCTCTCTTCCTGCACACTCTTAAGGTATGGGGTGGCACACCTACAAATCCATGAAACACTCAACATCTCACATGCACCATAGTGACACTAGCTGTTGTCCAAGTTCTGAAACCTGGTCCTCAAGCAGCTGTAACTGATATAACTTGAGGCACGAACATTTATACAGGACACAGGAAACGTCCTGGGATTCCCACGTAGCACACAATGTGTACTTTTGAGGTTGAGCAGCCCTGTCTGTTTATTAGCTGATATTATTAGCTGAGGCAGCTCAGTGACACAGTGGTCAGTACTGCTGCCTCACAGCGCCAGGGACAAAGAACAAAGAACAACACAGCACGGGAAACAGGTCTTTTGGCCCAATGAGCCCGCGCCACCATTTTAACAGCGTGAGTTCCCTCTTCCACCTGTGACCCTTGTCTATGTTTATGAAAATCCATATCAGAAACCAGATTGGGGAGACAATTTAGGGACAATTCGTTCCACCAATCAGCCTAAGAGCACATCTTTGGGTTGTGGGAGGAAACTGGAGCACCCGGAGAAAATCCACGCAACCGTGGGGAGAATGTGCAAACTCCCACAGGTACTGGCCCAAATCTATCACCAACAGTGATAGTCACTGAGCTGTCGTGTTGTCCATCAACTGGTCCAGTTTAAGAGTACACTAATGACGTGAAGCACTAGGATACTCTTGAAAAATCTAAGAACAGCTCTCACACAACCCATCACGTGTATGCCTCTTGTTGGACAACAAGGCGGACCGAATCACATATAGAATAAAAGAGAAAAACATCAACAACATGCACATCTTATGCACACATTCAAGGGAATCCCCAGAAGCTCAAAAGTAAAGCAAATGAGCCAGAAAAGTATGTTGGAAGATACATAGAAATCAGTTGATTCCCAGGAACGTCCCAAGGCTCTTGATCCCTATTTAAAACAGTCTTCTATATCTCTCCATCTCTATTCTGCTCATGTGCCTATCTAAGTATCCCTTAAATAATTCCAGCATACCTGCCTCCACCACCTTACTTGGCAGTGCATTCTATATCCCCACAATCTTCTGTGTGAAAAACCTCCCTCTAACATCCAAATTATACCTCGCCCTGCTCACCCTAAGCCCATGGCCCCTCATAATATTTGTTTCCAATCTAGGGAAAGGCTTACCACTGTTTACTCTATCTATACCCTTCATAATCTTACTCACCTCTATTAGATCTCCTCTCAGTCTCTGTCTTTCTAAAAAAACAGCCCCAATTTGCCCAATCTTTCCTCGTAACCCACACCTTCCTGGTAAACCTCCTCTGCACTCTCTCCAGGGTCTCCACGTCTTTCCACTAATAAGGTGACCAGAACTGGACACAGTACTCCAAATGAGGTCTAACCAACGTTCTATAGAACTGTAACATTAAACGTACTCTATACCCCTTCCCATGAAGGCTAGCATACCATAAGCTTTCTTCATAACCTTCCCACCTGTACTGCCATCTTTAAAGACTTGTGTACTTCACCCCCAAGTCCTCTCCATTTCTATACTCTTAATAGGTCTACCCTTTATCATATAACTCCCCCCTACGTTATTTCTCCCAAAATACATCACCTCGCATTTATCAGGATTAAATTCCATCTGCCATTTATCTGCCCAATACACCAGCTTATCTTTGTCCTGCTGTATTGCCTGACACTGCTCCTCACTGTCCGCAAGTCCAGCCATCTTCGTGTCACCTGCAAACTTGCTGATCACTCCACTTACTCACTCTTCCAAGTCATTTATATATGTTACAAATAGAAGAGGTCCCAGTACTGAGCCGTGCGGCACACCATTAGTGACAGACCTCCAGCTAGAAAAAGACCCTTCCACTACTAGTCTCTGTCTTCTATTACCAAGCCAGTTACTAATCCATCTGGATACCTATCCTTGTTTTCCATGAGTCTTGACGTTTTCAACCAACCTACCATGAGGGACTTTGTCAAACGTCTTACTGAAATCCATATAGACAACATCAACAGCTCATCCTTTGTCGACGTTTTTGTCAGCTCCTGAACATCCCTTAACAAAGCCAAGCTGCATATCCCTAATCAGATCGCAATGCTCTAAGTGTCTATACATCCTATCTCTAAGAATCCCCTCCAACATCTTCCTTACTACTGATGTCAAACTCACCGGCCTATAATTACACGGGTGATCCCTACTACCCTTTTTAAACAATGGTACCACGTTCTCTATCTTCCAGTCGTCTGGGACCTCACCTGTGTCCAAAGAAGAGACAAAGATTTACGTCAGAGGCCTAGCAATTTCATCTCTCGCCCCCCTAAGCAGCCTGGGATAAATACTATCAGGCTCTGGAAATTTATCAGTTTTACATCTATCTAGAAACCCTAATACTTCCTCCCTCTTAATGGATATTTCCCTCAACTGGTCTACAGCTCCCTCCAGACAGTACCGGTCATCAAGCCCCTCTCTTTCGTGAATTCTGACGCAAAGTTTTCATTCAGGATCTCCCCCATTCCCTAGTACTCTAAGCACCGTTCTCCTCCTCTGTCCCTAAGAAGTCCGATTTTTCCTCTAACCACCCTTTTGTTCCTAACGTAGGAGTAAAAAGCCTTTGGATTTTCCTTAATTCTGTCCGCCAAAACCATTTCATGCCCCCTTTCTGCCTTTCTAACTCCCCGTTTTAGCTCTCTCTTACTCTCTCTGTATTCCTCCAACGCTTTCTCTGTTCCTAGTTGCTTAGGCCTAACTACACCTCTCTTTTCTTCCTAACCAAATCCTCAATGTCCTTAGTAATCCACGGATCTCTAATCCTACCTTTTCATCCTTCCTCTTAACCGGTACATATCTTTCCTGCAACCTTTTCAGTTTTCCCTTGAAGGGCTCCCACATGCTGAACGTGGACTCACCCTCAAACAACCTTTCCCAATCAGATTTCATAAGTTTCTGCCTAATCTGACTGAAGTTAGCCTTCCCCCAATTTAGCACCCTCTCTTTAGGACAGCACTCATCTTTTTCCATTTGTATCCTAAAGTAGACAGAATTGTGGTCACTGTCAGCCATATTTTCCCTTACTGCAACCTCAACCACCTGCCCTGACTCATTACTCTGAATTAAGTTCAGTATAGCCCCCTCTCTAGTTGGGCTAGCTACATACTGCTCCAACGATCCTTCCAGTATACATTTTACAAATTCCCCCCGTCCGAACCCACGGGCTCGACTCCCGGCTTGGGTCACTGTCTGTGCAGAATCTGCCTGTGAGTGCATGGATTTCCTCCAGGTGCTCCGGTTTCCTCCTACAGCCTGAAACTCGTGCTGGTTAGGTGCATTAACCTGAACAGGTTCAAGAGTGTGGTGACTAGGGGAATTTCACAGTAACTTCACTGCTGTATTAATGGAATCATTGTAATAAACATTTCTAGTTAAATAAAAGCTTTGCCAATAGAAATAAAACTTACTACAATTAATAAACATTCTCAATACTAATATGTCTTACTACCATTATTAATGAATCTTACTAATACTTATAATACTTAATACATCTCACTAGTGGTATTAAACCTTTCTTAAAGGTTTAGAAGACTCAGCAGCCCCTCATTAATTATTGCAAATAGTTTTTAAATGCTTTAAAAACTCCCAATCACTTAGACTCAGTATCTAAGCAACAAGTCTCACTAGCCAACTTAAACTTTCTGATGATTTTACTGCTCACTTTTTTTAAAATGATGTGGAGTTTTTTAGAAATCAAACTTTTTTAAAATCAAACACTGAGTACTCCAGAATTTCTCTCTGTCTCTCACCCTGAAGTTAAGTGCTTGAGGCCGAATGCATTGGTTTTGTTTATTTGCTTCTTTGTATATTATCTCCCACTGGTCTGCCTCTCTCCCCAAAGATATGTGCTCAAGGAATAAACAAAAATCTTTGACATTACTTCAAGTAAAGAAATAGAGAGAAAAAAATTGGCCTTCATAGAAAACTTGAAGATCAGTTAACACATTAATTTACTAATTTCGCACAAAAGATTAGATAGTGAGAAAAGCCAGTTGAGGAAAGGGATAGTCTGGATCTTTAGATTTGCGTGTAAGTCTAGGCACAATAAAGGGAATGAGAAATGGCAAGCCAGAAGTGAGGGAACTTTTGCAGGAAGATACGTGAGAGAATTACAAATAGAATAAGGGAAGTTGAGGTAGGATTAATGAGTGGTTAGTTATTCAAACAAAATTAGTTTAATTGCACTCCTGAGGCAGAGTTATATTAAAGACAATGCATAAATACAAATTGTTGTCATTCTTGCAGCAAGAGAAATTGGTAAAGTTTTATAAAGTTTATTTATTAGTGTCATAAGTAGGCTTACATTAACACTGCAACAAAGTCACTGAGAAAATCCTCTAGTTGTCACACTCTAGTGCCTGTTCAGGTACACTGAGAGAGAATTTAGAATAGCCAATCTGCATAACCAGCACGACTTTCAGACTGTGGAAGGAAATTGGAGCCCCCGGAGGAAACCCATGCAGACGTGAGAAGAATGTGCAGACTCCACACAGACAGTGACCCAAGCCAGAAATTGAACCTGAGTCCCTGGTGCTGTGAAGCAGCAGTGCTTACCACTGTGCCACCTTGCTGTCCATCAGATCTTCAGCTAATTGTGTAAACTACTTGTCAAATGTTCTTCCTAGCCAACAGATATATGTGAACTTTTCCTTTGCCCGATGATCCTGGTGACCATGTTTCTCTTGATGAGACAGGCAACTGCTTCTAGAAAGTTTTTCTTGATTTTTCAAGGAATGTATAGTCCTCCATAAGGTGATAACAAAGTTAGGTAAACAATTTTATATGATGATAATGTGCTGACATTTTTGGGGTTTTTTATTTGATATCTCTGATGGGTCTGCAGATGTAGTGTAAAGAACACCAGAATGTTTCAGTTTTGATTATAAACCTGGCTAAATTATTGAATCTGAGATAGCACAACAATTGTCATCAGCTGTCCATTTATCCATGCTGGGAAGTGTGCCTTTGTATGTGTACACGCCTACACTTGTGTAGGATAATGTGAATGACAGTTTGAGGACAGGATTGGACCAAACTGTTCAGTAGAAACCAGAACCTTGTAGTTAAAGTTCACTCAAAGAGGAAGTGATTGGCTTAATGGTATTATCGTTAAACTATTCATCAGAAACTCAACTAATGTTCTGGGGACCCAAGTTCGAATCCCCCCATGGCAGATGTTAGAACTTAAATTCAATTAAGAACAAAATCTGGAATTAAGAGTCTACTGATGACCATTGTTGATTGTCCGAAAAACTCATTTCCTTTAGGGAAAGAAATCTGCCATCCTAAGCTGGTCTGATCTACATGTGATTCCAAAATCGCAGAAATGGGATTGGCTCTAAACTGCCCTCTGAAATGGCCTAGCAAGGATAACTAGGGATGGGCAATAAATGCTGGCAATCCGGTGACACCTATGTGCCATGAACCAATAAAAAAACTTGGATTAAAAAACTGATTAGCAATAGCATTGAATTATAGCAAGAGTCAACATCTTCTATCAATGCAGTTAGTAAAAAATAAACTATGGGTACGTTTACTGAGTGTGTGCTGGGAGCCTAAGCTTTTCACAACCAGAAGCAGAAATCTCTATCACCACCTTACACTAAATCCCCACCTTCTTTATTTCATATTTTACAAATCATGGGTGAGATTTTATTCTTTCCTCCCTCCATCCACAGCGTGTTTTGAGACTGTGAAGGTGGGTCTTCTGTTCCTGTCAATGGGGTTTCCTGTTGTTCGCACACTCCGTTGTTAGGGAACCCGTGACACAGGATCACCATCAGAGTGACTGGAACAGCCAGAAGAGCATGCCCCAGGATTGTACCCTCATCTTAATTCCTGATTGTAACTGGAGACACTTTTCAGTGGGGCAGTGTTGATCTCAATTCAAAACTTAGCTGTTGCACAGAAAATGAAGCTCAGGGCATGACTTGCAAAATTTAAAAGACACCGAAGCAGTTGCAGCTATTCTTTGGGTTAGATTGCAATTAATATTTGCATGAATTCAGACCTTGAGGAGTATGTGAATGAGGGCAAAACAACTTGCCTCTTTGGTTCTCAGCTGCTGACGTGATGAGGCGGTCACCTGTGATAAAGAGTGGGAATTGACTTTCATTGTTGTTATGAGACCAGGAGCAAATGATTTTGCTAGCGACCAAATAGCAGGTGGCAGCAACACTGATGGTGAGATGAGCTGTACTGGTCACCTTCAGGGACACGAGCAGGATATAATCTGTTTGAAGCTGACACTCCAGATTCTATTAACTGCTCACATAGGTTATAAAACATTTAATTAGATCTAACACTGAAAGCAGTGTATGCCAAGCCAATTTGCAAAACAAATGTGATGACTGGAAGTGCTGAAGGGTGCCTGGCTTTCTATAACACAACCCCGACAGCATCACCAATAACTATCCACCATTAGAAAATTGTAAGGATCATTGAATAGCAACATTTATATCAAGGGGTGCAGGCAGAAGTAATGGGATGGACATGTTGACCTTGTTAATGAGAGCAACAAGGAGACTAGTAAGTGTGGAGAAGAGAACAGAGAGCTGAATTTTAGGTATGGATGATGGCTTCATCCTCTCTGCCATTAGAGAAGAGATCCCGCCTTTGAGAGCTGTTGGTCAATCAAATGGGGAGCACTCTTCTTGTCTCAGCAACATCAGCAGGGTGATGGTTACTGCTGGAACTGCATGCAGTCAAAAAGTCAACAAGAAGACGGGCCAAAAGCATGGACAAGATGACCGCAATTTTAGTGCTTCTGGGTTGGGGGAGGTTTGCAGAACAACATACTCCATTGGTCTCAAGAGGAATCTTACAAACCTTGGGCGGGGAAAATTTCAGCAGATATGTCCAGAACCAGGCCAGATGCTCTATTGTTTGTTTTTGTTGACAATGAAGAAGAGATTATTGGCATCGCACCAAATCACCAGATTTTCTATCTCATTTCAGTGTTCTGTCTCATCATTCTTTGAGATCCGAACCACTACAGTGGTATTGTCGTTCCAAAAAGGGCAAGGAGTGAGGATAGAGGCGTAAGAAATGGGCCTGACATGATCGATGGTCATGTCAGCCAAGGTATGGGAAAATTCTCAGTTGAATGAAAAAGATGTATTGGAAGCATTCAGGTGGAATGTGGTATCATCAGAATGGATGTGACAGAAATAGAGAAACTGGTAAAATTGAAGAGTATTTATAGGAAGCTTATATGGTGGTAGAAAATGTAATTGAGATCAGAATAGAAGTCAGTGAGTTTATAATAGACAATAGTTGACAGCATATCTTCAGAAATAGGAAAAGAGTAGTCAAAGAAGGGAACAAAAGAGTCCCAGGCTAAGCTATGCAAAGGTGAGAGAGAAATGGAAATTTGAAGCAAAGCTAAAGAAATTTTCATAATGTAGCAGACAAATATTATTTCAGAGAAACATGCATTTTGGAATAAAGAATGCAGAGATAACATGCAATAATTGCCTATTAATTGTGCTTGATTATTTGCTGGTGGTGGGCAATCTGTAGGCATTCACTTGAGTCTTCTATGAATAAATACAAACTACAACTGTGGTTGTCGGGTTAGGAGATGTATGCTTGTCACGCGTAATTCTGTAAGTAAATAAAGATGTTTGAAAAAAGATTAATTCCAGTCCCATTCTTCACCAGTCCAGTTTCAAGAATCACACATGATAGCCGTTGAGAGTTAAAAGCTAAGACAAAAAAAAAATCACATGTAAAAATTAAATCTTAATAGCCATTATGGAAAATGGCAGAAAGCAAGTGTAAACAGTTGGTGTATGTTTAGCATCTAATATTCTCTGAATAACATGATCAATGGAAGAATAAAATGGTTATGTGGATCATGTTACATCCTTGTCAAAGTCCAAATAAGGTATGGCTTTGGAGTTGTCATTTCCTCCAGGAGTAAAATCGAAAGCATAGTATTTTGTGAGATGGACATCCACCAGTCAGATAGTGATAAAGTTTTGAATCTTCAATTTGAGTTTTCAGACTAAGTTTATAAAAATGATACTCTGTTAAATGCCTATGTAGCTTGGTTTCATTTTAGGTTTTGCAAACAGGTAGAAATTCCATAGGGGAATATATCATGGATAAAAGATTAATGATCCCTATTTAAGGATTCATTGATCAGGACTAGCATTTAAATTGTTGGGCTGACCTAAGATGTCTAATATGAATAAGCTCCTAGTTCAATCTGGTTTTGGTTTTCAAAGAGGGTGTCACTGTTATTTCACATGTCTGACACCTAGATAAAAATCTTGGAAAATAGAAATTAACTTCAGCCTTCACTACAGATATCAATACTTTGGAAAGGTTAAGGACAGGTCAAATTAGGATTGAAGTGTCGGAACATATGTGACTTGTAGAACAAAAAACAGAATTGGAAGAACAATAATAGGTTAATAAATCCCAGGAATGCCCAAGGAACAGTTACTAGATGCTTCAAATGTGACTTGATGTATCCTTATGTGATGAACTGGCCAATGAAGAGAGGCAGAGTTCTTAAAACAATTCACTTAGCACGGAATTCTGAGTAAAAGGCTGAAGATAATGTTGAAACTGATTAAATTTATTAGTCACAATGAATTTTAATCTTTTTATAAGCATATTAGCAATGTAGTCATTTAACTGAGCAGTGCTGTATAGTGTGTAGACTTCAATAATATGTTGAAAAGGGTGGTTAAAATGTTACCTTGATTCACTCAGTAATGAAGATAGACACAATGTTAAGGAATATAAAACCACCCACTTGCCTTCAGTTTGGTGATGACAATACATTGGGATCATTAAAGAGGGTTGTAATTCCAAGTAAAATATCTGGACCAAGTAATTTTATATTTATTGATGCAGCCTATAGTGAGATACTTATGCTGCTGAGTAGACGTTTTACAAAAAAAACAGAAATCAAACTTGACATGGAGCATGATAAGGTAATTACTTCTGGAAAGTCAGTGGATCTTCAGTTTATCCAGTCAGGACATTATTGTAATTCCCTAACAAAAATTGATGTTTCTCATCAGAGTATTAGACAAGTATTAATGGCATCAGATGATAAGGATCAGAGAGCAAAAAAGGAAACTGTTTTAAAGTTACATTGACACTTTTTTTACCCTGTGAGCAAAACGCTCCAATCTGAGATGAAGTCATGTGGTGGGGTTGGTGATGGGAAGTTTTTCCTGCTGCAGAGGGTAATGAGAAACCAAACCATATCTTCCAATCCTGATATCATTAATTATTCATCCGGAGGCTTTGCATAATCCTCCATGATAGGTTAGGCTTGATGTTGGGCACCCTGCTGTTATATCCAGATGCCTTATTTAGAAGGTGCCTGGAGATCTCCCTGTCAACACTTAACAACCAAGATGTCAGGAGGAGGTGAAATGCTAGTGCCCAAGTTCAGTGACACCTTGCTGTGCATCTTTCTCAATCATGCTGAGGTTAGAAGGGATGTTTCCTACTTGGCTGGTGATAGGAGGAGGCCCAGCAGTGAAACCAGTGCTGCATGAGTACAGATGGCCAATGCCATAAGTGTCAAGGGAGTGCACAGGAGATTGGTAATCCAGTGCTGCAAGACAATGAACAGCCTTATTCACTCTGCCAGGGTAAATCTCATTGATGGTTGCATAATCTACAAAGACTCAAGCTGTCAGAATCAAAAGACTAACATGTTCTGTCTGCCTTGCAGTCACATTCTAATACATCCTCATTCTGGTGGATTAACTACTTTGTCTCCTTTACCCTTCAGCAGACATGTGGCACTGCATGGAATGGGAAAAGAGTGGGGGGGTGGGGGGTACCCAGCCTAGGTGCAGAGGGAACTAGTAACCGCCTCTTGCATTTGGATGTGCTCAGTATGCTGGACAGAGTTGGTCCACAAGTTTTGTGCCAATTTGCATCAATAATGATCCAACACACAGAATGGGCTATCTTATATGGGGAGGAGGAATGGTTAATGGTCAAAATACAATGCTCCAAACAATGTAACTTACAACTCCCCTCAAGTGATCTCTTCTTTGACCAGAGGTCTTACAATCATTCCGAATAGGAGACGACTGGAGGAAGGAATATGACTATTCCTGAGGGTTCCAATTGAATTTGAGGAGAAGACATCTGAACTCACAGGAATAGAGAGGGACAGAGCCATTGGTGAGGGGGAGATTGTTCTTGGGCACCAATCAAGTAAGGATTCATCCATTCAATACAAACCTAAAGGCCGAATGTGCCTCCATGTGGGAGGCAACTGATGTATCATGTGTACATTCATTTACACTTATAGATATTTCCAGGATGAGACATAGTCCTAAATAAGAAAAGGAAGAGAAGCACTTTCTTTCAACCCCAGCCACAGTCGTGGCTCAGAGATGATCCAGGAGGGAGGGAGGGGAAGCGAACAGCCTCACACATTTGGAGGTATCATTATGCTCAGAAACACACACTCAGTGGATATAAGTATTAGTTTTGGAAAGCTCTGACAATCTGATGGTCACTGCATGGACATGTGTCCACAGCAGTAGAAATCAAATTCAGTCAAATTCCTCCACTTTTGGGGGACCATTTGGAAGAAGCATTATGAAAACTGAGTTTGATGATAAGCCTCTGGAATTGGTCTTCCAGCTCATGGATTCCCTTATTATCAACATCTGGGGGTTAACATTGACCAAAACTGAACTGGACTAGCAATATAAATACAAGAGCAAGTCAGAGGCTGGAAATCCTGTGGCAGGTAATTCATCTCCTGACTCCCCTTGTTCATCATCTACAAGGCACAAGACAGGATGTAATGGAATATTCTGCACTTGCTTCAATGAGTGCAGCTCCAATAACACAAAGGACTATTGCACAGCTTGACACCATCCAAGAAAAGCAGCCCATTTGATTGCTACACTTTCCACAAACATTCACTTCCTCCACCTCCACACAGTTGAAGCAGTGTGTACCATCTACAAGATGCACTGCAGGAACTCACCAATGTTCCTTCGGAAGCACTTTTCAAATCCAGGGCAACTATCATCTATCTATAAGGACAAGAGCAACAGATACCTGGGAACAACACCACCTGGAAATTCCCCTTAAAGTGACTCACCATCCTGACTTGGAAATACATCATTGTTCTTTCAAAATCCTGGAACTCCCTCCCAAACAGTACTGTGGGTGTACCTATATCTTAGGGACTGCAACAGTTCAGGAAGGCAGCATACCACTACTTTCTTAAGGATAGTTAGTGATGGGCAATAAATGCTGATCTAGCCAGCAAAATCCACATCCCTTGAACGAAAAGTTATTATTGGCAAAGTCAAGGTGAAATGGAATGTGACCTGGGCTTGGAACAGTAGCAAAGTTCCTGATTGATAATGGAGATAGAGATACATGTAAAAACATCAGCATCGTAGTCATGAATTGTGCAGTAGCAAGTCCTTTCAGCAATTGATTCTATATCAGAAATTGTGAAATAATTGATGAAGTATTTATTAAAAAGTTATCTGATCAACCAGACATGACTGGACAAACCAATCCCTATCAATTAGTCCATGGTTGGGATTTTGTGGCCTCACTCAACTAAGATCAGAAATACCTACTTGAGGTCAATAGACATTTTTATTGTCCGCCCCTCCCTGCTCCGATTCTGTGACAGGTGGGGTGGTAGAATTCCAGCATATGAATGAAATAGTGAATTACCTTGAGTGCTGTGCAATAGCCTCCTGTTCTGGAAGATCCTACAATTAGTTGCAATTTTAGTGCACACTCAAATGCTTTGCAAGCAGTGAGGTGGACTTCATCCTAGCTGAGATTGGATGAAATTCAGAGAGAATCATGTAATTGTATGAGACCATCTGAGACAATATTTAATTCATGGGAATTGGAGAATCATGAAAAAGAAGGTCAAAGAGACTGCAAAAGCCTGGTTTATGAATAGATTGTGATGATAATACAGTATGGGTGAATCAAATTCTAAAGTTCATTCCTCAGAATTAATTACAAAATATCAAATTTGCATTATTTTCAACATCTTGTTAATGTTTTTTGGCCGTAACTTCATGGAGTGCACATCAATGGAGTAAAAACAGCATTTGTGCAAGGTGATTCCTTTCAGAGAAGAATGTTTCTGAACTGCCTGATGAGGCAGAAGATAGAGATGAAAAACATGGAAACTAAACTAATGCAGCTAATGTCTGAACGATGCTCCTGGGATGTGTTTTTTTTTGGCAAGAATATGTTCTCTTGAAAATAGATTTTGTTCAACTAAGGATAGATCCTTCAATGTTTTATTGGTATCAGAAAGAGAAACTTTCACATATTTCCATGATGCACGCCGATGGTTTCTTATGGATTAGTTACTGCAGAATTTGAAAAATACTTTATTGCTAAGCTTAAGGCAGAATTTCAAATTGGAAGTTAGACTTTGTGAAGCTTTTAAATTTATTGGTTTAGATATTAAGCAGAGTCAGTCTGGTATAACTTTAAATTAATAATCCTATTTAGAGACTGTTACCCCCCCCCCCCTTCCCAATAAACCATACTCAGTCATCATAAAAAGATGACATATATTTAAAAAAGCAACTGGAAGCATTGGTTAGACGCTCAAAGTGGAACAGATGCTAGTTTTGATATATTAGAATTAAGTACCACATTGAAACATCCTAATGCACTTGAAGGGCAAATAAACAAACTTGAAAAAAAAGTCTCAAATCTGAAGAGATACATACTTAAGTTCCAATCCTCACATTCCCAAAAAAACATGAAACTGTTCATTTTTAGTGATGCTTCACATGCTAATATTCCTTACAAATTCTGGCACAAATGGTTCAATCATATTTTTTATGAGTGAAAATGGGAAATGTTGTCCTTTCGCTTGAAAAGTTAAAAAAAAACCATGTTACAATACTTCAGTTGCTGAAACACTGACTTTCTGGGAAACAGTAGATGTGGGATTCTATTTATCAAATGCTTTAGATGAGATTCTGTATGTTGGTACACTTAAGAGATTACATCCATCTAATGTCATTAGTGGAATCATGTACCCCATGAAAGAAACAATTACATGAACGCAGGACTGATAGACAGAGATAAAGAGACCTGTCTGCATGCAATTAAGAATTAATGCCAAAGGAGTCTGTGACTCTCCGGGTATTTGATCACAGGCCTGTATGCCACTGTCAGTGGGGAACTCCGTGAGAGCGGGGAGTTGATCAGCCAAGATGGCAATGGGGGTGAGGGGGGAGAGGTGATGTCCATGGTGGTGATTGGGGATCAGGGATGTGGATCAGCTGGGCGGTGATCAAGGGAATAGGGGAGGGGGGGTGGGTGCAACATCTGGGGCAATGATGGGGGGAATGTTGGGGGGTAGATCGGCCTGAATGGTGAGCAGGGGGGTGGGGCGAGCAATATCCGAGATGCCAATTGGATACAATATCCAGACTGACAATCAATCGGGTGGAAGGTTGGTGCCCGGGAGCATGGGCAATGTGTTCAGCACAGGGAGCAATTGACAGTGGGTCCCGATGTCCATGGGTTGGGGGAGTGACAGATGATCTTCCCAGTAGACTGCTGTGTATATTGTGTGTACACAATACACTGGAGATCTGCACACCTGTGCAATGGCATCCCTAAAGCTCAATAAACACCACTAGATTTCAGACCACTGCTCCTTCATCAATAAGTGGGAGTTCTCCTACAGCTCAGCAGCCAGCTTCATAGATTAGGCACTGCCTTGTCCCCCACTGGCAAGAATCACATTCTGATACTCCTTTTGATGCCATAATTTCTTTTAAAAACAAATATGAAATTCTCTATTTCTCACTTGTTCGGCATTTAGAATTTTTTCAGTGAAGTAACCCCTCAGAGAATTAGGAGAATTATGCTTGCAATACATAATTCTGCAAACAAATATAAAATTATATAGAGTCTGGTTCCAATTCTATTTTTCATCAACTGATTTTTTGGGAATAAAACAATGTTAACTAAATGAAACAATATTAAATGAGGTTCAGTAATAACTTGATGTAGTTGCAGATGTCTTATAAGGTGGCAAGACAAGTTGAGAAATCTGTCAGGAAAAAGCATATGGGATCCTTGACTTTATAGATAGAGATATAGAATACAAAAGCAAGGAAGATATACTAAGAATTTGAGTACTTGCTAGGCTCCAGCTGAAATATACGTCCAATTTTGGGCACCCCACATTAGAAAGAATGTTATGGTCTTTGAGAGAATATAGGGAAGACTTAAATTAATGCCATCAGAGATGTGGATCTTCAATTGTCTGAAAAGACTACAGTGGCTGGGGTTATTCTATTCGAACAAAGAAGGTCATGAGTAAATTTGATAGAGGTATTCAAAAATCATGAAAAGTTTTGTTAGAGTAGATAATGAGAGATTACTTCCAATGACAAAAGGACTGACAACCAGAGAACAAGAGATTTAAAGCAATTTGCCAAGGAACCAAAGGGGAGATGAAGAGAATCTGTTTTATGCAATGAGTTATTATGATCTGGAATGTGCTAACTGAAAGAGTGATAGCAGTTGATTCATTGATAAGTTTTAGGAGCAAATTGAATAAATGCTTGGAGGGGAAAATGTGTTGGAAATATGATGGTCAGGAGAGAGGGACTATCACTCTTTTAACGAAACAGGAGTTAGTACAATGGACTGATGGCTTCCTTCTGTGCTTTAATGTTCAATGATTCTGTGTGCAGCTTTCTATAACTATATTGTTCTTCCTAATAGTGCAGCACTGCAAATCGTCCAGCAATTTGTGTGGATTATCAACTCATGGGGTATTGTTTCATTGCCACAAGTTGCTGGTTGCTTTATTCTCTAATAACAGGTTGCACATTCAACTCACCATTATTTTGCCAGCAAATCCAAACCCATTATTAATGTTGTACTGTGCTGGATAAAAGTGAAATCAGATTTGTAGAGAGGTATTTGTACATTTTTTTATATAAGAAATGAATAAAATTCATGTTTCACACTATTACAGAGCATTTTCCAAATATATTTCAGTTACTAACAAAGTAAAAGAAGCTTAATATTCACATCCAAAAACATCTGCCTTGATGGTGTAACTTGGCCCGCTTACTGATCTGGTCCTGGTGATTATGTTATAATTAAATCAGCCTTATCAGTACAGCTACTTCTAATTGATGTTACTTGCCCTGATGAGATATCTTTATCACCAATTGACTTATACTGGACGCTTGATTACACTCAGATTTAGGAGATTTAATTCAATGTCTTACGCTTGATCAAATCAGGTTGATCTACGTTGAAAACTGGTACAGTTACATTTCCTTCCAGAGAAACCTCACAACCAATGGAATTTGCAGAAAGGAATCATTCAACCTGACGAGTGTGCTAATTCTTTGTTGCAGCAATTCAAAGCGAATCCCACTACCTTGCTTTCACCCCATTGCCCCATATCAAATATTCATCCATTTTGCCCTTGAATCAGAGAAGTCTTTCCTGATTCAATGTATCAAAGTCCTTCATAACTTTAAAAGCCTCGTTGTCTCCTTTAGGCTTCTATGCTATGAAAACAGTCCTTTTATCTTGTGTCCTCAAAGGATAATAATTTTCCATCCTTGGCAGTACTTTGGTGAATCGACACAGAATGCTCTCAATGGCTTTAGAGACTTTTCTGTAATGTGGTGAATAAAACCACTCGTAGCACTCTAACTGTGAATTACACAAAATTATGTTTTTTTATACTTGATCTCTGTTAGTAGAAATTTTCTTCTCGAATGCGGAATGCTTGTCTTCTTCAGGGCTAAGTGTTGGGACCATTGGGATGGAACTTTCCTAGCTAGCCTGCTATGGGAGTTGAAGTGGGCAGCACACGGACCATGCAAAGGTCCTTTGACCTCAGCAGGATTTTCCAACCTTGGGATGAGCATGGCCAGAAAATCCTGCCTTTGCTGTTTGTTGGGTATGTTAATGATTTAGACCAGGGTTTCCCAAACTGCGGAATCCTGGGGTTCCATGATAGGCCTCCAGGCCTTCTGTAGAAATTCAGGAAGCCATGTGACAAAAATCATCAAGGAGACTGGAAACCAAAAAAAGCGCGCAAAATCAAATGAATGTGAGAATCAATTAAAGAAGAACATTGTAGCAAAGATTTGAAAAAAAAATAGTGGGGGAGCAGCAGCCTACAAATTGGGGAAAAAAATCAAATTACCCAATCAGAGGCCAATCTCTCGAAGCATTGGGTTTTGATATGTTGACTAGTCATCTAATAGTAGTAAGTTTATGTGGAATCCTGGCTCTCATTGGCCAATTCTGTTGCTGGATGCCGAGCACAAAAGTGGGTGGCTTGGGACCAGAGCAGCTGAATGGTGAGGAACAACCTGTCCAGCAAAGGGGAAAATGGTTGGCAAAAGGAAAGGAAGAGTGATGAGCAAGGAGCGATGTGGCTGAGGAAAGCAGTGGAGGCAATGATTGATGGAGTGGGAAGAGTGGTGGAGGCAGTGGAAGGGGCAAGGAAAATACTAAGATAAATTTTGCTCTACAATATTTCCCAAATGAGAGGCTGATACAAGGGTGGCCAAGGGAGGGTACCATGGAAGGGCATTCATTTGAGGGGGGAGCATGGTTGATGCTGTAGCGAGGGGGCCTTGAGGAGACTGATGTGAGAGGGGCAATGGGAAAGTGATTAAGTGAGAGGGCTCTCGAAAGGTCACTAGAGGGTTCCACAACTGGAAACGTTTGAGAAACATTGATTCAAACTTGGCATAATAGAGAAATTAGCAGATGACACAAAAATTGGCTGTATAGTTAATAGTGAATAGATAGCAGCTAACTGAAGAAGTGTATCAATGGGATTTGTTGACAGAGCAGAGAAGTGGCAAATGGAATTCAAACCAGGAAGACGTGAGGTTTTACATTTGAGGGATGGCAAACAAAGCAAGGGAATATTCAATAAGTGGGATGATACTGAGAGAAATTGAGGAAGTGAGTGACCTTGAAGTGTATGTCTACAGATCCTTGAAAGCTGTTGGCCAAGTGGACAAGGTGGTCAAGAAAGCAGATGGAATGCTATCCTATATTAAGTGCAGTATTGAAAACAAAAGCAAAGATGCAATGGTAGAACTATATAAAATTAGGTTTAAATTAGGCTATATAAAATTGATTAGGCCACAGGTGGAATTTTGCACACAATTCTGATCCCATATCACATGAAGAACATAATTATTGTGGACAAAATGCAGAGGAGATTTACATGGATGTTGTCAGGGTTTGAAAATTGGAGCAATGAGGAGAGTTTGATAAGCTTGAGTTGTTTTCCTTAGAACAGGGAGGCTAAGGGGTGATCTAATTGAGATGCACAAAATTATGAGAGGTTTAAACACAGTGGATAGGAAAGCGTTACTTCATCTTAGCTGAGGGGTCAATTACCAGTGGGCATAGATTTAAGATGATTGATAGAAGAATTAGAGAGGATATGAGAAAACACATTTGGATGCAAGATTGATCTCACCGGATCTGGGTCTCACCAGATATCTGGTGCCGGTAAGATTGCGACAGGCGAGAAATTGTTCCCAGCTGTGTCACAATCTTATCGACTCACCCTACCCATCGGCCACCAAGGTGAAAAGCTAAGATTGCGGCCCTAGTTGGGGCCATGGGTGTAGGTAGAGAGTCATGATTTAGCATGAGTCGGCATTAAGTTGGCAGAGGATCTGTAAGGGACTAGTAGTATTGGTGGGCAATATTGGCTGTTGCATCTGGGCATGGGAAGGCCATTCAGGGAGGTGATGCAATTGTGATGGGTGAGGGTAAAGGGAACTAAGGCTTAAAAAAACTACTGGGACAGAGTCTCAGAAATCTGAGATGGGCCTTTTAAGAGCACTGGCACTCGACAGCCCCTGTCACAATCTCTGATCTCTATCTGGAATAGTGGGCGCCAACTCTTCCCAGCCTCACCTGGAATGCAGACTGCATTAAGCAAGACATTTTTTATTTCTGCCTTCACAGTGGCAGACACAATGCTCACCAAGTACAATGGAGGTCCAAGGAGATGATTAATATGCAGAACTTAAAGTCATTAAAAACACTAGAGACAAAGTACTGGGAAGCTAATTGGATTAAAAGCCAACAAATCCAGTGGACCTGATGGCATTCATCCAAGCATTCTAAAAGAAATGCCTACAGAGATGATCGATTCAAAGTAATCTTCCAAAATTCCTTTAATTCAAGAACAGTCCTAGAGGAATGAAGGTAGCAAACATAGTCTCACAATTCCAAAAAGGACAGTGAAGCAGGAACTACTGGTCTGTTAATAAGATACCAGTCATTGGGAAAATGAATGTACTACTAATAAGATGTTAACAGAGTATTTAGAAAATCATAATAATATTAAACATAACCAAAACAGTTTATTGAAGGCAACAAATATTTCAGAATTTTTTGAAGATGCAATGAGCAGGGTTGATAAAGGAGGCCAGGGGAAGTAGTATATTTGGATTTCAAAATAGCATTTGATAAGGTGTCATTTAAAAGTTATTACACAAGTAAAGGGTTGGGATAATATCTCAATGTGGATTGAGAATTTATTAACTGACAGAAAGCAAGAGCAGTTTGAAATTGGACAGTTTAATTTGGCATGTTGTAACCAGATAGAACATAGATGGGAGGTAGATTATAGGGAGGACACTCGGGTTAGACAGGACAAGTTATGTCAATGGGCAAAAAGAGGAGAATAATTTACATTTGCTCATAGAAAACACTGCAGATGTTGGAAATCTGAAATAAAAGGAGAAAATGCTGGAAATAGTAGGTCAGGCAACATGTGTGGAGAGGGAAACGGAGTTAACATTTCAGGGCAATAATGCTACCTGGTCAGCAAAGTACTTCACACATTTTCTGTCTTTATAATATGGAGAAATGTATTTATATGAGTAAGGGAATTATAAGCCTTTTAAGGTTTGATCTCTTTCTAAAATCACAATTAACTTAACTTCCACCTTAATTTGCAGTATCTGTCACAGTGTTAGTCAATGGTCAACATGTTGTCTGCTTGTGGCAACTCACAGTTAAATAGGCAACAACTTGGAACTGATTAACAGGTCACTAGAACTGACTAAGAGCTTTGGAATTCTTGCCATGGGAAATACAGAAATACAAGAAATATAAAAAGACAGGAGGCATTTGCTAATGTATGAATTAAGTACAGCTACTACAGAGAACTTAACTCAGGGAATTTGGTGAATGAGGGGAGAGATGTTGTCCTTGTCTTTAAGAAGGTCACAGCAGTCTGGGAAAAGGATCGAGAGACAGTGTGATCTGAAAGCTGAGACCTAGAAGCATTAATTAGGTGAGCAAGTAGGAGATTGGTTTGTAAATTTCATGGATTTTTTCTTTAAACTAGGACAGTAGTTGAAAATAGGACTGGAGAGGTATAAGTACTTTGTTAAATTTCTAACATAACTAAGAATTCATTATTACTGAAAATAATCACTGACTGATATTCCAAAGCATGAAAACTTAATTTGTTAAATAAATTACAAGAGATTGTATTTTCCTTTTTAACACAACTGAAAATCCTAAATTATTTAGCCAGTTCTCTGGAGAGAAATTAACTAATTTTGCTAACACCAGAGTTTGAGTGGATCCTGCAACCTTGCAACCCTGAACTTAATTGTCTTTTTTGGCTTCTTCGCCTTAAGTAAGTAACAAAGAACAAAGAACAGTACAGCAGTGGACAGGCCTTTCAGCCCATCAAGTCTGTGCTGACACAGGTCTTTCCTTGTAGTCCATATCTCTCCATTCCCTGCCTATTCATGTTTCAATCCAGATGCTTTTTGAGCATTGTTACAGAATATGCTTCCACCACCTCCTTTGGCAGCAAATTCTGTGCATTTACCACCTCTGTGTGAAAACTTGTTCTTTCCATCTCTTTTAAATTATCCCCCTCTCACTTTGAAACTGTGCCCCGGAATAATTGACTCTTCAACCCTGGGAAAAAGACTTTGATTATCCACTCTGTCCAAGCCTATCATAATCTTGTAAACCTTGATCAGGTCCTCCTCAACTTCTGACTCTCCAATGAATGCAGTCGAAGATTATTCATCCTTTCTTCATTGTCTGTGTCCTTCAAACCAGGCAACAGCCTCGTAAATCTCTTCTGTATTCTTTCCAATGTATCAACATCCTTCCGATAATATGGTGACCAGAATTGTACACAATACTCCAAATGTGGCCTAACCAAGGTCTTATACAGCCACAAAATGATTTTCCAATTTGTATACTCAATGCCTTACTGGATGAGGGCCAGAATGTCATATGTCTTCTTGACTACCTTGTTCACCTGAGTTGCCACCTTCAGGGAATTGCGAATTTGGATGCCTAGATCCTGCTGTACGCTAGTGTTTCTAAGGGTTCTACCATTTACTGTATACTTTCCTTCTGCAATAGACCCTCCAAATTGCATCATCTCACATTTGTCTGGGTTAAATTCCATCTGCCATCTTTCAGCCCAGGTCTCCAGCTGATTTATATCCTGCTGTATCCTTTGACAATCACCCTCACTATCCGCTACTCTCTCAATTTTTATATCATCTGCAAATTTATTAATCAGACCACCTTCATTTTCCTCCAAATCATTTATATATATTACAAATAAGAGGCCCCCACACTGATCCTTGTAAAACATCACTTGCCACAGATCTCCAGTTAGAAATGTACCACTCAGCTGCTACTTTCTGCCTTCTATGCCCAAGGAAGTTTTGTATCCATCTTACCAGCTCACCTCAGATCCAATATCACTTCACTTTCTGTATAAGTCTGCCATGAGGAACCTTATCGAAGGCTTTATTAAAGTCCACTGCCCTGCCCTGATCTACTTTTCTTGTCACCTCCTGAAAAAGCTCAATCATGTTTGTGAAACATGAACTCCCCTTCAAAAAAACCAAGCGTCCTGTCACTAAAAAAACTATTCTCTTCCAGATGTGAGTACATCCTGTCCCTAAGAATCTTCTCCTATAATTTCCCCACCACTGATGTAAGGCTCACAGACCTGTAATTTCCCAGATTGTCTCTTCTGCCCTTCTTAAGCAGAGGAACAACGTTAGTACTCTCCAATCCTTTGGTACCTTCTGTCTATGACTAAAGAGGAGTGGGCAAAGTATTGGAGAGAATTATTAGGGATAGGATTTATAGTTATTTAGAGAGAAATGAATTGATTGGGGATAGTCAACATGGTTTTGTGAAGAGTAGGTCGTGCCTTACTAACCTTATTGAGTTTTTTGAAAAAGTGACCAAAGAGGTGGATGGGGGTAAGGCGGTTGATGGGGTATATATGGACTTTAGTAAGGCGTTTGATAAGGTGGCCCATGGAAGACTTCTGCAGAAAATGCAGATGTATGGGATAGAGGGTGATTTAACTAATTGGATTAGGAATTGGCTAGCAGATAGAAGACAGAGGGTGGTGGTTGATGGGAGATATTCATCGTGGAGTTCGGTTACAAGTGGTGTACCTCAGGGGTCTGTTTTGGGGCCCCTGCTGGTTGTAATTTTTATAAATGATCTGGATAATCCTGATCCTAGGATGGACTAGTAAATTTGTAGATGACACTAAAGTCGGTGGAGTGGTAGATAGTGAAGGGGGGTGTTCTAGTTTGCAGAGAGACTTGGACAAGTTGCAGAGCTGGGCCGAGAGGTGGCAAATGGAGTTTAATGTGGAAAAGTGTGAGGTAATGCACTATGGCAGGAATAATAAATGTGTAGAGTATAGGGCTAATGGTAGGATTCTTAATAGTGTTGATGAACAGAGGGATCTTGGTGTATTTGTGCATAGATCCCTGAAAGTAGGCAGTCAAGTCGATAAGGTTGTTAAGAAGGCATATGGAGTCTTAGCTTTTATTGGTAGGGGGATTGAATTTCGGAGCCGCAACGTCATGTTGCAACTGTACAAAACTCTAGTGCGGCCGCACTTGGAGTATTGTGTGCAGTTCTGGTCCCCACATTATAAGAAAGATGTGGAGGCATTGGAGAGGGTACAGAGGAGGTTTACCAGGATGTTGCCTGGTATGGAGGGCAGGTCTTATGAAGAGAGGCTGAGGGATTTGAGGTTGTTTTCGTTAGAAAGGAGGCGGCTAAGAGGGGACCTTATCGAAACATATAAGATGATTAGAGGTTTAGATAGGGTGGACAGTGATAGCCTTTTTCCTAGGATGGAGAAAGCTAGCACGAGGGGACACAGCTTTAAATTAAGGGGTGATAGTTATAGGACGGATATCAGAGGTAGGTTCTTTACCCAAAGGGTGGTTCGGGAGTGGAATGCCCTGCCTGCGGCAGTTGTAGATGCGCCAAGTTTGGTGGCGTTTAAGAGGTTAGTTGATAAGTTTATGGAAGAGAAGGGAGTGGTTTAGTTTGGAGGGTCATTGCTTTTTATAATGGTCGGCGCAACATCGAAGGCCGAAGGGCCTGTTCTGCACTGTAATGTTCTATGTTCTAAAGATTTTGGCTAAGGTCTCAGCAGTTTCTTCCCTCATCTCTCTCAGTATTCTGGGATATATCCTATCTGGCCTTGGGGGCTTGTCCACCTTAATGTTTTTCAAAACCTCCAATACATCCTCCCTTTTTTTCTCAACATGTTCTGGAATATTAAATCTTCCTTTTTATACTCACCATCCACTACATCCCTCTCCTTTGTGAATACTGATACAAAATGCTCATTAAGAATCTCATCTGCCTCATCTGACTCCACACATAAATTCCTCCACACTCCTTGAGTGGACCTATCATTTCCCTTACTATCTTCTTCTCCAGATGTACACATAAAAATACTTTGGGATTCTCCTTAATCCTGCCAAGGACATTTTATGGCTCTTTTTTGCCCTCCTAAGTCTCTGTATAAGTTCTTTCCTGCTGTCTTTGTATTCCTCAAGAGCTTTACCTTTTTCAATTTCCTGTAATTTATGTATGTCTCTCTCTTCTTTTTGACAAAGTCCACAATCTCTCTTATCATCCAGGGTTCCCAAATCTTGCCATCTTTATCCTTCACTTTTTCAGGGACATATTTGTCCTGAATTATTAACAACTGACTTTAAAAGATTCGGATGTGAATTTATCCTTAAACAGCCATTCCCAGTTTACATTCCCTAGCTCCTGTCTAATACTGTCATTGTTAGCCTCCCCTAGTTTATTACTTTCACTCTGGGACTAGTTCTACCTTTTTCTGCAAGTATCTTGAAACTTATAGAACTGTGCTCACTTTTCCCAAAATGGTAACACACTGAGACATCAATCACCTGTCCAGGTTTGTTTCCCAGAACCAAATCTAAGATAGCTCCATCCCAATTTGGACAATCTACATATTTCCTCAAGAAGTACTCTTGGACTCACTGAACAAACTCTGCCCCATCCAAGCCCTTGACACTAAAGGAATCCCAGTCTATGTTGGAGAAGTTAAAACCGCCCATCACAGCAACCTTGTTATTTTTACATCTTCCCATGATCTGCTGACATATAGTTCTTCCACAGCTCACTAGCTGTTGTAAGGTTGCGCTGTTCCTTTCTGAGTTCTACCCATATGACCTCACTGCATGATCCCATCAAGATGTCTTCCCTCTGTATAGCTGTGACATTCTCCCCAACCAGTAAAGAAGCACCCCCACCTCATTTGTTACCCACTCTATCTCACCTGAAACACCTAAATCCTGGAATGCTAAGCTGCTGACCTGCTCTTCTTTTATCCAAGTCTCCATAATTACTACAACATCATTGTTCCATGTCATAATCCAAGCTTTAAGTTAATTCACCTTACCTGTCATGCTTTTTGCATTAAGACCATCTGTCCTATCATGTTTTGTAAATTCTCCCTGTGTTTTATTTTTCTTAGCTTTACTGGGCCCACTTTCTGAATTTCCACAGTCTCTGTAATCTGTACTGTGATTTTTGCTTTGGTTTCTCTGCCTTCCACTTTTTCTCTGACTGTCTTTTGCTTCTGTCCCCATTTTACTTGTCTGACTTCATGCATCGATTCCCATCCCCTTGCCTCATTAGTTTAAACCGTCCCCAACAGCACGAGCAAACACTCCCCCCTGACATTGGTGCCAGTCCTGCCCAGAAGCAGATTGTCCTATTTATTTGTGCTGGTCCCATCTCCCCCAGAACCAGTTCCAATGTCTTGGGAATTTGAATCCTTCCTTTTTGCACTATACCTCAACCACCTATCTATCTATCTCAGTTATCCTGACATTCCCAGTCTGACTAGCACTATGGTCAGAATTCTTCAACTTCACCTTGGATTCTCTGGTCCAGCTGCTGGGAGCAGAGATGTGGCTGAGCGGCTAAACTCCCTGTTCTCACTGGCAGCGGCAGCAGGGCTTGCAAGACCAGAGAATTCTGGCTCATTTCTTTTTCTCAAACAAATTTCACAAAAGGCTGATATTGTCTCTTCCCCAGATTTCTAAATGTTCACCTTCAGCTTCTGAATCTAACTCGTACACTTTAATCACAGCAGTCTGAACTGTATTATAATCTGCAGTCTACTCACTTGAAAAAATTGAATAGAGTGCAATCTTACTGGGCATTTGCCACAGAGAGATCAGAGGATTTGGTGAGCTGCAAAATCTCCATTCACTGCAGCGCAATGGGAAAACTGCCAGCATAGCTGGCCATAACATTCCGGCCCAACTCTTCCCTACCAAATTACTTGAATAAAATTGCCCATGATATCCCAACACTAAAGTCCAGTGACCCAGCTGATTTTGGATTGAATAAGTCACATCCTGCTCACTTCCTATCGCCATCAAAAACTGAGGCAGAATTCCAAATCCAAGTTTTACCGAACATTTTAAAACCCCATTGTAGAATCAAACAACTCCATGAAAATCAGGCCAAAGACCCTCATAGACAAATGCACATCCATGGCTGCCTAAGGAAGGTAATGTGTATCAATTCTGGGGGATTGATGGCAAGTCAGGAGGCAGAAAGAGATGACTACAAAAAAAGGTGCAATTAGAAATATGAAAACCGACAGTAAGAGTTTCTGCAGCTGTATAATAAGAAAGAAAATATTTGTGCCATGCGGCGAGGTTTACAATGAGTATTTAAAAGTGTGAAGCCATCAAGTGGAAAATGCTTGGGGCACATGGCAAGTAGACTCGGGGGGAGGAGGACATGCCCAGGCAGGGTCAGGGCACTCGGACAGTGTCAACCCGACAGTGCTAACCTGGCATTGCCAGTCTTACAGCACCTAGGAACAGTGCCAGGAGCAGGCCTCTCATACTGAGGGTGGGGGGGAGTCTCCATGGATGTCAGGTGTTTGTTTGGTGTTGAGGATATTTCTCCATAGCCAGAAGATAGGCATGGGGTGGGGGAGGGTGGAAAGAGGAAGATGAGGGAGTTGCCCTGGCACGTGTGTGTGTGTGTGTGTGTGTGTGTGTGTAGGGATTCTCCTTATTGTGCTGGGGGGCAGCAGGGCAGTTGTTAACATTGAATACGCGGATGAGGGGATTCTCCATTTCCATAGGGTAGGAAGGAAGATTTCTTTTGTAGTTCACTAATTGGTGTGCTCTTTAAAAAGGCTGCCCTGATCTCTGTGCAGCCGGTGTTGCTAGATATAGTAAGTGGAGTATATAGTTGCTGGAGTAAGTGGAGTGATCAGCAAGTTTGCAGACGATACAAAGATGGCTGGACTTGCGGATAGTGAGGAGCATTGTCAGGCGATGCAGCAGGACATAGATAGGCTGGTAGCTTGGGCAGATAGATGGCAGATGGAATTCAATCCTGATAAATGTGAGGTGATGCATTTCGGGAGAAAGAATGTAGGGGGAGGTATATGATAAAGGGTAGACCTATTAAGAGTATAGAAACGCAGAGGGACCTGGGGGTGCAGGTGAACAAGTCTCTGAAGGTGGCAGAGCAAATGGAGAAGGTTGTGAAGAAAGCATATAGTATGTTAGCCTTTATAGGAAGGGGTATAGAGTACAAGAGCTGGCCTTTAATGTTGCAGTTGTATAAAACTTGGTTCGACCTCATTTGGAATACTGCGTCCAGTTCTGGTCGCCTTACTACCGGAAGGACGTGGAGACTCTGGAGAGAGTGCAGAGGAGGTTTACCAGGATGCTGCCTGGTATGGAAGGTCTGAGTTCTGAGGAGAGGTTAGGCAAATTGGGACTGTTTTTCTTAGAAAGACGTAGACTTAGAGGAGATCTAATAGAGGTGTACAATATTATGAGGAGTATAGATAGAGTAAACAGGGTTAAGCTTTTTCCTAGGATGGACTCAAATAGCACGAGGGGTCATGAGTTAGGGTGGGGGGGGGTAAGGTATAATTTGGATGCTAGAGGGAGTTTCTTCACACAGAGGATGGTGGGGGTATGGAATGCGCTGCCAAGTAAAGTGGTGCAGGCAGGCACTCTGGAGTTATTTAAGAAATACTTAGATGGGCACATGAACAGAATGGGAATGGAGGAGTATAGAAAACTGATTTAAAATAGGGATCATGAGCCTTGGGAGTCCCTGGGAAGTGTGTAAATAGATGATGATATTGATGTACTTGTTTTTATCCTACAGGTGCTTTGGTCCACCTTGTTGTCTAACGAGGGGCATACACGCGATGGGTCGTGAGAGGGCTGCTCTTGGATTTTTTTTTCGAGAATACCTAGTGCTTCACGTCGTTAGTGTACGCTTGACCTGGACCATTTGATGGGCAACACGACAGCTCAGTGACTATCGCTGTGCTGTGCAGATACATGGATTTGGGCCTGTGTCTTTGGGAGTTTGCGCATTCTCCCCGTGCTTGCGTGGGTTTTCTCCGGGTGGTCCAGTTTCCTCCCACATCCCAAAGATGTGCTCTTAGGCTAATTGGCAAAACAAATTCTTCCTAAATTGTCTCAAATTTGTTTTTTAATCCATAGATCTATAAACATAGACAGGGATCGCGGGTAGAGGTGGGAACATTGGGGTAGCGGCGCAGGCTCGTTGAGCCGAACAGCCTGTTTCCCGTGCTGTTTTGTTCTTTGTTGTTTGTTCTTTATGTGAAGACCTGAACCACCAGTATAATGATGTCAGGGATGCCAGAAGATTTTTTTATATCATAAATGCCAGAATATCTGGTGAGAAAAGACAGCTGTGCAGTCAGGGAGCTATAGGCTGGTTTTCTCAACAAAACCAGTACTTTGAATAAATTTCGAAAGATTCTGCCCTATGACTCTATGAACTGTAAAAAACATTGGTGAGAGCACACGTCAAATGCTGTGTAATGTTTTGGCCTGCAGATTTAAGAGAGGATATACTTGTATTAGAGGCATTTCAGGGACTGTTTGCTAGGTGGCTTCCTGGGATGAAGAGGTTATCCCATAAGGAAAGGTTCAGGAGGCAAGGTCTATGCTCACTGGAGTTTAGAAGAATGAGAGGTGAACTTATTGAAATATAAAATATTCTTAGTTTTATTCATGCTGGATTTTGAGAGGCCATTTCTCATTGAGGGGAATCTGGAACTCAGAGCTACCATTTCTAAATAAGAGATCTCCTTTTTAAAATAGAAATGTAGGTGATTTTCTTCTCTCATTGGATTGTTAATCTTTTGGAATTCTCTATTTCTGAAAGCAATTTAGGCTGGGTCATTGAGTATATTCAAGTTTGAGTTAGACATATTTTTGATCAATACGAGTGTTTAGCATTGTGGGGGGTAAGCAGAAAAATGTTTTCGATCAGATCAGCCATGATCTTCGTACAATCATAGAGTCCCTATAGTGCAGAAGGAGGCCATTCAGTCCATCTAACCTGCACTAACAATGATCCCATCCAGGTCCTATATCCACAGCCCCACATATTTACACTGCTAATCCTCATAACATTAACGGACAATTTAGTATAGCCAATCAACCTAACCTGCACATCTTTGGACTAAGAGAGGAAACCAGTGCATCTGAAGGAAACCCATGCAGAGATAGGGAGAATGTGCAAACTCCACACAGACAAAGACCCAAGCCAGGAATTGAACCTAGGTCCCTGGCATTGTGAAGCATCAGTGCTAACCATTGTGGCACCATGCCATTCAGTGGAGAAAGCTGGAAGGCTAAATGGTCTATTCCTACACCTTTTATTCATATTCAGAATATCTTGAAAATTGTGAGAAATACTTAATACTAAATAAATACTAAATACTACTGTTCAGAGATATTTGAGTTTTCTTACGAGAAGTAAATAATGTTTGCAGGTGAGAGGTGGTACACTGTTAGCAATGGGATCTTTTGGTCCTGCCTTTGTCAATGGGATTTCACATTGAAACCATACCAAACCACCAGGAAACTGGAAGATTCTGCTGTCATGAATAGCTGGAGAGTTTCAGCCACAGGTTCTGAGGAGTTCGACAGCACAGATGATAAGAGGCTGTTTCGCCTGTCTGGAAGTGTAGATGTGGGGTATAGTTTCAGGATGCAGGGGTGGTCAATGATTGAAGCCTGAGGTGAGGAGAAATCCCTTCAATTAGAAGGTTGTGAATCTTGAAAATTCTCTACACTGGAAAGCTCTGAATACTCAGCAGTCAAATAGGTCATGCCTGACCTAGATATATTTTTGGACATTAGTGGAACCAAAAGTTCTGGGGACATGGCAAGAAATTGGAGTTGAGACCAAAAATCAACCACAATCATTCTGAATGGCACATCAACATTGGGGAGTGGTGATGCCTACTGTTGCTCCTTTATCTATGTTTTATGTTCTCTTTCCTTGACCTTCTGGATTCTTCTGAGTTTCGGTTAGAAGAACAGTGGCTCATCTTCTGATTAGATGCTTTCCAGCTTTCCATACTCAGGTACTTAGTTTTTAGTTCAATAATTTCAGGTAATAACCTCTCTCTTTTAACTCTTTCTAGGTGGCAGTTGCTGTTTATGATCCTGGGCAGAATTTTCCAAAAAAAATGGCAGTGTCAGGTTCTGACTGAAAACTAGTGTATTTCTCCCCAGAAAAAAAACAGAAGTTTTTTTCCTGTTGATCTTCTGACACTTTGTCCAAAAAAGCAGTGGGAGGTGGGGGATGGGGAGGGGGGTTGTATTGTGCCATCACAAGACCAGCTCCACAGATATTGGGGCACCGTTTTTAAAGGATGCCTTGATCTCAAAATGAAGAGAAAGACCCGACCCCCTTCCCCACTCCCCCACCCACCCATTGATCCAAGCTGGCAATCCTCCCAACATTGTTCCACCCCTTGAACCCACCCCTTGGCTCCCCCCTCTTGGCAGTGCCAAGGTACTGGGGGCACTTTTAGAGCACTGCCCTGCCCTGCCTTACATCACTTAGGAGTAACACTGACCTCTGTGTCCCCAGTGTGGTCATCTTAATTTCTGGACTGCAGTAGAGATTTCCACTGGTATGATATTATGCCAGTGGAAAGGAAACTCTGACGCTCCAGAAGCTACACTTTTATGCGGTTTAGGAATATTTAAATCCATGAAATTGATGGCAGAGCGACACTAGCTGAGTGTTTCCAGTCCCTTCACGTTTTGTTTCAGATTTCCAGCATCTGCACTATTTTGCATTTTCAGATAGTGTTTCTTTATGATGACATCCAAACTGTTTCTATAAATATACAAAGGCACAGTCAGTTTAAAGCTCCAGTTTACACAACATCAAATCCTCCTCCAATCTGAGCCACTTTTTCTTACTTTTCCATCAATCAACTTTTCTTTTCATGTTGCGACAGTCCTTTTTTCATTTGTTCATGGGATGTGAATGCCGCTGTAAAGGTCAATAATTGTTGTCTATTCCTAATGTCCTTGGGCAGATAGTGTAAACTGCCTTCTCCAAATGCTGTGGTCCATCTGACATTGGTATATCCACAATGCTGTTTGGGAGGATGTTTCAAGATTTTGATTCGCGACAGTAAAGGAACAGTGATATATTTCCATGTCAGGATGGTGTGTGATTTAGACCAGATATCATAGGTAGTGGGTCTTTCAATAAACCTGCTGCCTTGCCCTTTTAGGTGGTACGGGTTGTAAGTTTGAAGGTGCTGTTGAAGGAAATTTGCTGAATTATTGCAGTGCTTTTTACAGGCGTTACTGTGGAGTATGGTATGCCAGTCGTGGAAGGAGTTAGGCTTCAAGGCGCTGGATGTGAAGCAGATTAAGTTAGTTGCTCTGGATGGTGTGAAGCTTCTTGACTATTGTTGGAGCTGCACAGAATTCCATCACATTGCTGGCTATGTCTTATAGATAATGGACAGGCTTTGGGAAATCAGGAGCTGATTTACCCAATGAAGTATTCCCAGCCTCTGTCCTGCTCTTGAGCCATAGTTTTTGAATTTCTGGTCTCTTTAAGTTTCTGGTCAACGGTACTCCAAATGATGTTATGGTGGGGGAATTCGGCATTGGTTGTTAAATGACAAGAGAAAGTGATGAAATTAACTCTCATTGAAGATGATTATTGCCTGGGAATTATGTTATGTGAATGTGATTTACCACTTAATCAATTCAAGTCTGAATGTTGTCCAGGTCTTGCTGCATGATGGCACAGATGAGGAGTTGAGAATCATCAATAAATATTCTTAATTACGACATTACAACGGAGAGTAAGTCATTGATAAAGCAACAGAAGATGGTTGGTCTGAGAGCATTACCGAAGGAATTCCTGCAGTGATATTCTGAGACTGAGATGAATAACCCCCAATAACCACAGTAAGTAGTCTCACAACATCAGGTGAAAGTTCAACAAGTTTATTTGGTAGCACAAGCTTTTGGACTGTTGCCTCTTCATCAGGTAAAGGGACAATGCTCCGAAAGCTTGTGCTACCAAATAAGCCTGTTGGACTTTAAGCTGGTGTTGTGAGACCACGTACTATGCCTACCCCAGCCCAATGTTGGCAACTCCACATCATGCCTACACCAAATAACCACAACTATCTTCATTTCTACAGGGTATGATTTCAATCATTGGAGGGTTTTTCCATGAATCTCATTCATTTAATTTTTTTCCAGGGATGCCTAATGCTACACTGATCAAATGTTGCCCTTATGTCAAGAGCAGTCACTCTTACCTTACCATCTCTGTCCTATGTCAGAATCTTTTGAACAAAACTCTTGTTAGAAACTGGACATTTTTGTCTCACTCAGGAGAACATATAACTGAGCGTTTGTTTGGGTTAGGGATGTGGCATGTGCCTAGATATGATGCTTTGGCCATCATGACTATGCACAGAGTTGATTAATCAGCCAGCATGCCATTTCCTACATGCTTGTATGTTTATGTATCAACAGGGTTCTTTCTTTCCAACCAAGCCACCACTTCTTCAATAAAAACTATATTCACTTTGTCAAAAATAACTTACCTTGAGTGTAACAGTGCCACACTTAAAGGAATTTGAACAATTCTGTTCTCATGAACATGGACTGATGCCACAAACTACCCCTAATTCGATCTGACTTGGCAAATTCTATCAGACAGGCCACAGGGTGACTGGTGTAGGAAATGGAAAAATGTCACACCGCATTAGAGTATTTTTCTGAAGCTGGCCTAAGGGACATTGCTGAAGCATATTAAAGGGACTTTATATCTAAGATGCTGTGCTGACACTGGTGACTGAAAATACTCCATTAACCAACATGAGTATGTGTGGGAAAATAAAAATACACACAAACCCACACACGCACACACACATGCACGCACACACATACAAACACACACACACAAAATAATTACATGACTGATTGCTGTAACTCACTGCTCCCATACATACATTTTAAAAATAACCTAGCTTACCAGTACCTGAAAAGAACCCCCCCACCGCACCTCCCCCAGCTCACCAGTATATTACAGATACTAGAGACAATTTCAAGCAGATATTAGAAGAGCAACAACCTGCAATTGTTTACACTTAGATTCTCTATATCTCTGGGATCTCTAGATCAGATAATTTTAAGTTGTACAATTTTCTAGGAGAGAGGAAATTTTTTGCACTTGACAATGTCCTTAATTTTCAGGACTTTTGTCTTTGGTCTGGAAGGAATTTTGGCTCGTTTTAAATCAGGATATTGGTTAAAGTCATGTTCAGTTTGCAAAAGTGTGGAGTGAGGGTCACAGGGCCTGGGAATCGATCAGGGAACAGCACTGGGATCACTTGCGTAAGCATGAGCTTCTGTACTCAGTCATTTCAGGAGCTGATTGCAGCCATGAGGTTGCAACCTCTGTGTAGATTTAATCTATAACTAAACAAGTTGTGAATGAGTGAAGTTAAGAAAAAAGAAAGGTGCTTACCAAGGTGCCCTTCTTTATACATATAGAATGATTTACTCCTCTGCAGAGCACTGGACACAATGGTTGGAATTTTACCATTCTGCCTGCCATGGGAATTGGAACAGGTGAGGGACGGACCATGGAAAGGTCCGTTGACCTCAGGC
This sequence comes from Sphyrna mokarran, assembly GCA_024679065.1. Classification (NCBI taxonomy): domain Eukaryota; kingdom Metazoa; phylum Chordata; class Chondrichthyes; order Carcharhiniformes; family Carcharhinidae; genus Sphyrna; species Sphyrna mokarran. The sequence continues at coordinate 40,538,747 of JAGIQG010000010.1, read as the reverse complement.
AGGATTTCACAGTTTTGGGGCAAGTGAGGCCATAAAATATGTAGAGCACCTTGGATTTAATCCCAAGCAACCAGAATAGGGAAGGAGGCTCAGCACAAGGCTATTGTCCTGCGTGCATGTGGATCCGGAGCTTATAATCTGATTCACGGACTCACAGCCCCAGGCGTGCCCAATTCCAAATCATTCAGTGAGCTTGTGGAATTGAAGTCACATTTCCAGCTTAAAATATCGATCGTGCTCAGATTCAAGTCTAATTCAAGAGGGAGAGCCCCAGGCAAAATGACTGTGACTGAAATCACTAAAGTGAAACAAATATCAGAGTATTGCAATTTTGGAGCCACATTAAATGATATATTATGGGACAGATTAGTCTGTGAGGTGAATGATGAGGCAAGTCAATGGAGATTACTTGCAGAAGTAAATATAGTGTTAAAACAAGCAGTGGAGATGGCACAAGCAATGGAAAGTGCTGAAGAAGATGCACACGAGTGCACGGTCTGTCTTGTTGGCCAACAAGGGGCATACATGTGGTGGGTTGTGTGACGGCTGCCCTTGGATGTTGCTTCGAGAGTTGCCTAGTGCTTTACATTGTTAGTGTACACTTAAACTGGGCCAATTGACAGGCAACATGATAGCTCAGTGACTATCACTATTTGCTGTGCAGATACATGGATTTGGGTTGGATCTCCAACTTGGGTCGGTGTCTGTTTGGAGTTTGCATATTGTCTCCATGCTTGCATGGGTTTTCTCCAGGTGCTCCAATTTCCTCCCACAACCCAAACACATGCTTTTAGGCTGATTGGTGTTAACAAATTATTCCTAAATTAGACCTCCCTTAATCTGGCACACATATAATTCTCTAAATTTGCACACCTTTATTGTGGAGTCCAAGAAGCAAAAGTCATAGGTAGAAGAAGGATTGGAATGAGGCGCTCACTGAATGTTAAAATGGTGGCTTGTTGGGGGCCAAAGGGCCTGTTTCCTCTGCAGAGTTGTTCTTTGTTCTTTGTTGAGTTACAGAGCATGCAAAATGGCACTGTCCACCAATATCCAAAAGTGAAGAAGTAGTTGTGAGATGGGAAATTAGTTCATCAATGAGTAAATTATGAATATCTAGAGAACTCAATCAATCAGCAAAGTTTGAAGCAGAATGCTACCATTGTGGAGGTAACAACTTCTTTGAACCCTACAAGTGTTGAGTGGTTTGTTTTGTCATAGGAGAGGCCACTTAAGGCATATATGCAGAACCAAGTCAAGTCTACTGAATAGCTAATTAAATAATATGTCACTAGTGTACAATGTGGAAAGAATCTAGCATCAACAATTTAAATATTCATTCAGTGGGCAGGATAACCTGATTACTATAATGCTCCAGGTAAATGGGAAGTATTTTAAAATGGAACTTCATACAGGGGTATCAGCTACTGTGATACATGAGCATTCATATCAGTTCTTGAGAAGAGCTCAACCAATGCAGCCAAGTTAACAACTTGTACAGGAGAAGTGATAAAAATAATAGTCACTGCAATGATACGTGTAAGCTATGAGTCTATTCAACAGCCTTCCTAACTCCCAGTGATCAAAGTGACAAGAGAAGGACCAAGCTTTCTCAGTTGCAATTAATTTAAGGAAATCAAGTTAAATTGGACTGAGATTTTCCCAGTGCGATAAAGCGGATTCTTCGAACAAATGAAGAAATATGAGAACATATTCAAGGGTGAATTAGGCAAAATAAAAGGCCTGCAAACAAGGATTAATGTGAGCCTAGAAGCAATCTCTCAATTCTTTAGAGTGAAACTAATATTATATGATTTACAAGAGAAAGTAGATACTGAATTAAAGTGAATGAAAGAATTGGGCATTATCCAGACAGTTCAGTTCTCAGAAAGAGCAGCAATATTGTTCCCATATTGAAATCAAACAAGATTGTTCACATTTGTGGTGATTACAAATTAGCAGTTAATTGACTGCCAAGTGGGATAAATATCCAATCCTGAAGATTGAAGACTTGTATGTAAAGATGTCTGGGGTCAATCTTATTTAGAGGATATGTCACAATAAAGCAATACAAGAAGTTGTTCCAATGCATGCACTTATCTTTTTGTATTTTTTCAGCATGTGCAATTTTCCAAAGGACAATGGAGAGTCTGCTGCAGGGCCTGCCAAGAGTTGTGGTATACTTTGAAGATGTTCTCAAAACTAGCTCAACATAAGTTAAGCAGAAACTGAGGAGGTGCTGTAGAGATTCCAAGGGGCTGGAGAAATGTACTTTCCAAGCCACTGAGTAACCTACCTATGGCATCTGTGTAGATTATATACCCAAGGTTAAGATCACAAAGGAGGCATTGACCCCCAAAAGCACATCTAAGTTCAAGTCATCTTTGGGAATGCTAAATTACTATTTGTGAGCACTTTTTTTAACCAAACTTGTTGAAGGTTTTGGCACTTAGCCAGTCTCAGTGAAGCAAAATGATACTGCGCTAATTGGGATCCACTTTTATCCAAAGGAAAACACAAGATATTTACAAGTTGGGCCAATGAGGCAGTTCCTGAAGAAATGAAACCATTTGTTACCTGCAAGAATAAATTGAGTTACCAGAATGCATCATATTCAAGAGAACAAGAGTAGTCATCCTTGTCCCAGGCAGAGACCAGTTCTCCTTACACAGTGCTCATCTGAGTATCCCCAGGCTCACCAGAAGTTATATGTGATGGCTTGGCATCGATGTCAAAATCAAGAACCTCCTCAAGCACTGTGAGCAATGCTCATTGCAACAAAGGTTGTCTATTGCAGTCCCACTGCACCCTTGGGAACGGTCTGGCTGGCCATGGGTATGAGTCTATATTGATTATCTTGGTCTATTCATCAGTGAATTTTTTGCTCATTGTTGATGCACACTCTAAGTGGATGGATATGTTTGAGGTGCAGTCTCCTACATCACATGCTACCATTGAAAGATTATACCAAACTTTTTCCACCTATGGAATGCCTGAAGGAATCGTGTCTGATAATGGATAATATTCACAAGTTCTGAGCTTTAAATCTTCACCACATTCATTAGTATAAAGTACATTAGAACTGCATCTTATCACCTAGCATCTAATGGAATAACAGAGCAAGCCATCCAAACTTTTAAATCTGGCCTAGAGGAGCAGTCAGGAGAAATTCTGGAGATCCGAATCTCAAAGTTCCTTCTTGGCTTCCAGACACTTCGACATGCAACACTACGAGTCTCAGCAGCTGAGTTGTTAATGGTCCAGAGCTCAGAACAAGACTGAGCCTTGTGTTCCTAAATTTGCCGGGGAGGACAGAAGCCAGCCAAAGCAGCCAGAAAACAGGTCATGATTCATGTCATTTATGGTGGATGACACCATAGTATGCAAAGAATTTTGCTAGTAAGTCAAGTTGGGTCCCTGGTATTGTTGACTCTATAACTGGACCGTTGTCTTATCGAGTCAGTGTAGAAGAAAAGATCGCCCAAAAATACATGGACCATTTGAGAAAAAGAGAGATACCCCAGTGCCAGTTTTACCATCAGGAGGTATATTGTCATCAGGAAATGTTGCTTTAGTGCTGATGTACCTGGACATCAATGTCTCCATTGAAACAAAGAGAATTGAATTGCCTGTGTCTGAAGAGGGACCTGTCATTGAGGTTTCTGCTGATGGCAATCCTTTGGAAGCATCAAAGAGAGATGCTATGCTGGTCCACAAGGACTCAGAAACTCCCCAAAGAATGTGATTTATAATCAACTAAATTAATGCACTAAGTGTCTAATTATCTGGGATTGTGTAAATTGAGTTCTAACATTTTATTAGGGGACTTAGAAAGGGGGGGGGGATATTAAAATTGTCTCTTTAGGGATTAATTTGCATAGTAAGGAGCATGTGATCCAGGGAAACAACTGGGGAGTAGAGTGACATATTAGCCTGGTGAGCATGGGCTTCTGTACTCAGAATCATCTCGAGAGCTGATTGCAGCCATGAAGTGTGTGGTATTAACCTGTAAATAGACAAGTTATGTTTTTCCTAAACTGGTGAACAAGAATTGAATACCAGAGCTCCAAACGTTTTGGAATATTTATTAGGATATTTAAAATGTGCCATCATAACTCTGGGACAAATAAAAAAACCATTGATATCAATCAACAGATGACTGTTTCAGATAAGATGTGTCTCTGATCATCAGTATAGATTGCCTCCTTTGCTTTCAGCTGATGTGAGTGGAATAGTGAGTTGAACGTAAGAATTAGGCAATAAGGAGGCATTCCTGGACATGGAGCCAACGTAAGTCAGCAAGCACATAGATGATGTGTGGAATTTTCCAGCTGCATGCACCCCCAGATTGGAAACTTCCACCTAAGGTCAACAGATCTTTAAACAGTCTGCTGAATTTTCTGTCCTACCCATTGTAATTCTTGTGGTGGGAGGACGGGATAATTCCACCAATGAATAGATTAGTATACGGGAAGCAGAGTGTTGGATGAGCTCAAGTTTATAAAGGGTATGAAGTGGAATTAGCTGGGAGGACACAGAAATATACAGGTCTATAGATAACCTAGACAGAAATAAAGATTTCAGCAGCAAATGAATTGAGGGAAGGACATTCAGATCGTGATACAAAGGTAGAAGTACTCAGTCTTGCTGATCACGAAGATATGGGGTTGAAAATTCAGCTCAAATTGGATGGCAAGCCTGCAAGTACTCTAGTTCAGCTATAAACCAGGGAGAAGAAGGTAGCTGGTGGCTAGGAAATGGAGATTGGGACAGATCTAAAAGTAATGGTTTTGATCTTCAATAATTAATTGGAGCAATTTCTGCTCAATTGTTACTGGAGTTTGAATTAACAGTGTGATAACTCAAGATAGTGAAGAGGTTGAGGAAGGTGGTGAAGCAGAGCTTGATGCCATCAATGTATATGTGGAACCTATCATTGTATTCCCAGTTGATGTTGCCAAGAGGCTACATAAATGAGAAATAAGAGGAGGCCTAGAAAAACAATAACATGTTGCATTTCTATAGCATATTTAACATAGGAGAAAAAGACAGGGATTTAGGGAGGGAAATCCAGAGCTCAGGGTCCACTCATCTGAGAGAAGAGCAGCTATCATTAAAGCAGAAGAAGTTGGTGATACACAAAAAAGCTAGAGTTAAAGTTTAGTTATTAATGTCACAAGTAGGCTTAACACTGCAATGAAGCTGCTACAAAAATCCCCTGCTCCAGCAACTGTTCAGGTACAAGAAGGGAGAATTTAGCATGGTCAATGCACCTAACCAGCATGTCTTTTGGACTGTGGGAGAAAACCGGAGTAGAGGAAACCCACATAAACATGGGGAAAAGGTATAGACTCTGCACACAGAGTGACCCAAGCCAGGAATTGAATCAGGGTCCCTAACACTGAGAGGCAGCAGTGCTAACCACTATGTCACCGTGCTTTCAAAGAAACATAAGAATGGAGGATATTGTAGGGCTGAGGGATTTGCAGAGAAAGGCAAAATCACAGAGGGTTTTGAAGATGAAGATTAGAATTTTAAAATCAAAGCATTGTTGGGCTGTAATGTCGGTCAACAAGTAAGGTGTGATGGGTGCAGGTTAGGTGGAATTTTGAATGAAATCAAGTCTATGAAGGATGGAAGCTGGATCTGCATTCATAAAAGCCTTTGAAAAGCTAAGTCTAGACTTGGAAGATGGTTTCAGTCACGGAGAGCTGATTCAAGGAACTCTGGTTATGTATGTATTCTACAGCTAATAAGCAAGTTTGTAGTTTTAGAACTGGCCACAGCACACAAAAGTGTTTTCCAATCCATTTTCCAAAGAACTGGTAGAATGTACTTCTGTGAGATTATAACATCCAACAAACAATGAGTATTCCACTGTGCACATAACATTATTCACTTCTTAGGTTTATTTTAGAGCCAAACAAATAACTAATTAAAATAAATCGAATAAACTCAGAGAAAAATTAAAGGGGCAGTCCCTTAAAAGGGATAAAGGTTAACAAAAGCAATCACAAATCAAACTTAAAACATCAAATCAAAATGTTATTAAGGCTTTGGATAAGGCATCAGATGCCCACTGGGCACAGGTCTCAACCATGCTGGTGGAACTCCATGTGCTCACTCTAAGAACATTCAACTGCGAATGTAGCTGTGGTAGAGGGATTGTGACGTTAGGACATCCCAAAGCACTTTACAACCAATTAAGTACTTAAGACCAATTATACCATTACAGATGAGAACTGTTAAACAACTCTCTGAAAGAGCATCCTCTCTAGGCCCTTTCCCATAAATCCACGTATTTACCCCACTGATCTTCCTAATCTACACATCTTGCGACACTAAGGGGCAGTTTAGCATGGTCACTCCACCTAACCTGCACATCTTTGGACTGTGGGAGGAAACTAGAGCACCCAGAGGAAACCCACACAGATCCGTGGAGAATGTGCAAATTCCAAATAGACAGTTGACTAAGCTGGGAATCAAACCTGGGTCCTGGATGATGAAGGGTACTCTGCATAATCTCAAACAGACCATTGTCTGCAGCAGCAAACCTCAAACAGACCATTGTCCACAGCAAACTACCCAGCTTTCAGAAGAACAGTGAACACAACACCACCTGCTACAGCAACTCTGCAAGACATGCTGGATCATCGACACAGATGTTATTCTGTCACATGAGAACACCATCCACCAGGTACACAGCACCTATTCTTGCAACTCAGCCAATGTTGTCTACCTGATATGCTGCAGGAAAGGATGTCCCGAGGCATGATACATTGGGGAGACCATGCAGACGATATGACAATGGATGAATGAACACCGCTCGACAATCACCAGGCAAGAGTGTCCTCTTCCTGTTCGGGATCACTTCAGCAGTCATGGGCATTAGGCCTCTGATCTTTGGGTAAGCATTCTCCAAGGCGGTCTTCACTACACAACAACACAGGGTCGCTGAGCAGAGACTGATAATCAACTTCCGCACACATGAGGATAGCTTCAACTGGGATCTTGAGTTCATATCACACTATCTTTAACCCCCATGACTTGCCTGGGCTTGCAAAATCTTACTAACTGTCCTGGCTGGAGATAATACACATCTCTTTAGCCTGTGCTTAACCCTCTTTCCACTCACATTATCTGAACCTTTAAGACTTAATTACCTGTAAAGACTCACATTCCAACCATTATTTTGTAAATTGAGTTTGTGTCTTTATATGCCCTATTTATGAACTGAAATCCCACTCATCTGATGAAGGAGCACCACTCCAAAAGCTAGTGGCTTGTGCTATCAAATAAACCTATTGAACTTTAACCTGGCATTGTGTGACTTCTTACTGTGTTTACCCTAGTCCAACGCTGGCATCTCCACATGCTGGAATTATGGCAGTGTGAAGAGAGGGAAAGTTGGTAAAATCAGGTTGAACTATGGTGGATCGAATCCCAGACATGCCCCACCATCAAGGAATTTTACTGATGTTGGTGGCAGCTTCCATCAGCTTTTGCCACAAGGATGCAAATTTAACTATACAAACGCTCTATAAAGGGCCTTTTTACCAGACTGTTGGCATTTGCCGATAGTGGTTCAAACATCCCTGCTAGGGGAAAGATCACCAGCTGAGCACATGCAGTCTCACTGTGGTAGCCTGAGGCAGGGTGGGTATGAGAGGAGAGAGTACACTTCTGTTCAAAGAGCCAGCTGCAAGTACAGAAGGCAGCCATTGTGTCCCCAGTGATGAGTGGAAATTCCCACCCAAAATCAACAGTTACTTGGTTGGTCCATCAAATTTTCATCCCATCTGCAATGATTTCCACCATAGGTCGGACCAGAAAGTCTTGGCCATGACCACATTAAAAGTCAATTATGAAATCAAATATTAAGTCTGAAGTGCTATATACCGGACCTTTTAACATAACATTATTCTTGTCCTAGCCAAGATTAAAAGGTGACTTAATGCAATTTTTCAATAACAATACACCTTGTTTCTACAGATTTGAATATCAGTGAAAACAAGGGATGCTTTAACAAAACATAGCAAATTAATATATTCAAAACAAAAACAGAAAGCAGAGACAAATTATAAAATAATTCATTCAGAGTACTGAATGATTGTTCTCCCAGCTAACCATTCCGATCTTAATGTATGTTTGGGTGCCAATATTGAATTTAAATTTTAATAGAGGTTAGGGTCCAAGTCATGAATTAATCATTCCTAACAATGCCTGTGCTTATTCCTTCTTTAAAGATTTTTTTTCCCTCTATTAAAGGTACTGTTGCAAATTATTCCCTTGGCAGCAGAATTTCAGTGATGTGGGTACTTCCTGATATTCATCCAGACCTCTGTTCCTGTGCCAATTTCACAGAGTTAAGTTCATCTGAAGCATGTTCCAAAAGGGTTTCCATTGCGATTGGAATGTCTGTCTCAGGCAGAGAAAGTAGGGAGAGCATTCCAGAAAGGAGCTAGTTCCTTTATGAAGATAATAAGATAATAAAAATAAGTAATAGATTTAAATTGTGATTGCTCATCTTTTCAAATACAATTAGTTATCCTGCAGTCAACTATACTGAGCATATCAGCCGTTTAAAATCATGCAATAGTATAGCAAATTGGCACCTGGTTCACATCTCCACTTGTTATTGACTCTAATGCCTTTATTTCCATTGGACAGCTCCAATGGTGTTCCTTGCAACAGCTTTGCCAAGGTGTAATTGGTATGAATTTTCTTCATTCGCGATGACAAGATGCCTGGTTTAGGTGAAGAAATAATATACCAGTGTCATTCCTGACAGAAATTCGTAAAAATTTGGATTGAGAAAAATAAAAAAAAAAAAGCAGGCCTGAAATTTACAAGAAAGTTAAAAAGTATTTAAGTCCCTATCGTTGATTTAGTAATAATGATGGAATGGTTTATGTTTCTTTGTTAGCAAAGAGAATCATTGGCATTTTATTGACTATGTTTGTGTCAGTTATTTCTTGGAGTCCAAGTTTTCTTTCTTCCTTCTGTACTTATTTTCACTGCAATTCTTCTCTGGCATTCCCCTGTCCCTTTCTCACTACTTAAAGAAAAACACTGCTGATCCAACTATTCATTAAGACCTCAGGTGCCTTGGTGTCCATCCACACTTTCAGCAAGGGATAGCATGGATAATTTGAGCTGAAGGGAACAGGAAAAAGTCTAATCAATTACGTGCACAATAAGATGCCATACACCAGCAACATACAACACAACATTTCAATACAATTGCATTGAAGAGAGCTTGTCATATGAGGAATGGTTGAGGACTTTGAATCTGTACTCATAAGAATCTAGAGGATGAAAGGGGATCTTATTGAAATTTACAGGATACTGTGAGGCCTGGATAGAGTGGATGTGGAGAGGATGTTTCCACTCGTAGGAAAAACAAGAACCAGAGGGCGAAACCTCAGGCTAAAGGATGATCCTTTAAAACAGAGATGAGGAGAAATTTCTTCAGCCAGAGAGTGGTGAATCTGTGGAACTCCTTGCTGCAGATGACTGTGGAGGCCAGATCATTGTGTGTCTTTTAGACAAAGATTGATAAGTTCTTGACCAATAAGGAGATCAGAGGTAATGGGGAAAAGGCAGGAGAATGGAAATGAGAAAAATATCAGCCATGATTGAATGGTGGAGCAGACTTGAGAGGCCCAATTCTGCTCCTATGTCTTATGGTTTTGTGGTCTTATGAAAATAAAGAAAATACACGTAATTACCAATTGGTGCCATGCCCAAGTAAAGTAGCAACAGATCTCAAAGTTGTGATTCTTAAAGAAGAGAGGGCAATCTAGAAATGTAAGGCAATCTAGAACAAGAGGTCATAGTTTTAGAATAAGGGATGGCAGATTTAAAATAGCGATGAGGAGAAATTATGGGTTTTTACAGCCTTGCTCATCCCGAAATCAACAGACCACCTGAATCCCGCTCAAAGTCAACAGACCTTTCCATGGTTCACTGCTGTTCCCCATCTCCAGTTCCCCTGGTGGGCGGGAGAATAAAATTCCAGCCTACTTCTCTCAAGGAAATGTGAGTCTGTGGAATTCACTAGCCCAGAGCAAGATGGATGCGGAGACTTTGAGTAACTTTCACTAAGACACGGACAGATTTTTAACTAATAATGTTTAAAGGGCTATGGTAAATGGGCTATTAGATCAGCCACAATTGTACGAAATGGCACAGCAAGCTTCAGTGGATTAAACTGCCTACTCCTGCTCTTAGTTCTCACGAGTTCTCGTGATTCTTATAGTCTCCGGCTGGAATTCTCGGATGTCATACACCTTAATACAGCTGCCAGTGAGAACTGTGAATTTGGAGCACAGTCAAATCTCCTCTTACAGCAGCAGGAACTGGAGAATCCCAGCCATGGAGAACACGGCCTCTGACAATTTCAGTCAAAAAAATTGTGAAATATTCTGCATGGTTCCGTTTTATGTCAACTTTTGAACAGAATCTTCCCAGTATTGTTTTCTTGAAGCAATAACTGTATGGACATTATTTTTACCCCAGGAAAACCCAGCAAAATCTTAGTTGGAATTATTTAAATCCACCAACATAATCAGTGACAACAGGGCCCATGGCTTACGTTGAAGAACATGAGGTAAATTATTACCTTTGTCGCCAGGACAGTAAACTGATGAAGCGTGTCCGCCAGTGGTTGTAAACCCACTCACTTTAAATTCTATTGATTTCAACTCAGACAGATTATTAGGTGGCATTCACAAGTTATCTCCCAAGCAGTAAAAATTTACTTCATGATTGATTGATGAGTGAAAACTAAAAACCAAAGTGCATATATATAAATATTACTTATTCGTCAAACAAACTAATCAAAGCAAAATGCCTTTTTCACTCAGCTAAGACTCTGCAGCAAATAAATTCAACAAAATTCTCATCATCCTATCGTATGCATTGAACTGCAGCAGCACTTTTAATGATCCTCAAAGGTTCTCAAAGATTTGTTTAAAGCATATTAAACAATAGTCTGCATCACTTAAAAAGTCCTGAAGCTTTGAAAGAATTATGGTCTGCTTAGATTACTGATGAATATTTCAGTCTATTCAAGATGGAGACAATGCCTAGAGCAGAAAATTAACATGTCATGTTTCTTGGACCTGTGATTCAAAGTGTGGACATGCTTGTGGCGTGTACAATGCAGACAATTTGTTTGCCCATCACGTTTGAATGGCTATAGCATTGTGATGCATGACTCCTGTGCAGTCCTGGATTCCACTTCAATGCAGGGTGTCCTCTGGAGATTACATGGATGGGATTCTCCGGCAGTGCTCATCTCAAAGCTGGAAAATCCTGCCCGAGGTCAACGGACCTCTTCAAGTTTCCCCCAACCCCGAGCCTGCCATGGGAATCGTAACGACAAGGGGGAATGGGCCATGCAAACATCCATTGACCTCGAGCCATGGAAGTCATAGCAGCAAGGATGGGAAAATTCTGCCCTGTGGGTTTCAGTACTGTTCTTCAGAAATTATGCCCTCCAGCCAATCTTCCCTTCTTAAGAAAAAAAAGTTACAGTCATGACATGCAGGTGACAATTTAGAATAAACAATGGCACAGCAAGAGAAGGACTGGATTTTCAGAGGTTTCGATGCCACACTGAACTCATTCTGCTCAGAGGTAAACTACACAAGAAAGGGGAGGAAATTCAGTCAGCTTATGAAAGTAGTGGGAACAGGTGATGAGTTTCGTCAAAGACCAGAACATGGAACCACAAACCTGGCTGCAGTGCTGAAAAAGTCTAATGATCTCATTCAGGTAGTCGAGGTGAACGAAGGTCACCTAAGATCCAGCAAAACAGCCATTGCTCACACTGCTCATGCACCACATTGACAACATTATGCGGCAGCCTGTCCTGATACACAAGACTCACTCGTAACATCCTTATGCTGTATCCCACATACATACAACTTCCAATGATGCAAGTCACGTACATATCTCTCACTATCTCACAATACCTCCAGACATTCAGACATGGAGAGATTCGTGTAGACACGCCACTTTCCCATCACTATCCTGATTAAGTTTGTGCCAGGTAGACCCATGGATGGCCTTCCCATTCCACCAATAACTGAGGCCCTTAAGTGGCAATTACTGTTCACTAAAGGGCTTCATTTTCTGGCTGCTGGTATTAATCCATCAACGGGCCTTGTCATGCAAAACTCTGCCTTGTTGCCTGCAGGCTCCCAATTGGAGGAGAATGCTCTCTCGTTCAAACATTCTCAGCACCTGATTGAGAAGTCGACATCAGGAAGGGGGCATTACTCAGAATCAACCCGGTGCTCTTGCTGCTGAGCTGCCTGACCCTTCCCTTCCTCATTACCGCCATCAGCTACTACCCTCCCACCATCACTCACTTCTGGCATGGGATTCACTGACAACCTTAGGCCTCAGAGAGGTGTTGTACCCCCTTTCTGGTGGCATTACTGCTCAATGGAGTTTCTGATCTCTGATTGGTTGCATTCATGGAGAGCAAAATAACGTAAATGAGCTGGATTTTGTGAAGTCATGGAAATTCAGTGGACTTTTAAAAATGATGGGCAGGTGTTGTATTCAGAAGCCCCACCCTCATTTCCAAATGATTCCAATTTCATGAATGTGGGAAAGAGGGAAGGCATGACCCAGTCAAAAGAACCTCTGCGTTGAGTTCAAAGACTCCATTTTCACTGCAGCAAGGGCTTCATCCTGCAGTGTGGAGGATTTATGTAGGAAACATAAATGCTCATAAAAAATGGATAAATCAAGCTTTGAAGTTCTTTAAAACTCCAGCCCTTTAAACTCTTGAAATACAAACACAGCCTATCTTTGTCGGTGAATTGAAAATAATCTTACAGTTACAGTAGCTATTTTCAGAATGCAGAATTTGTAAAAATATGAAACACTGATGAAATAAGTATTTTTTCAAGATCACTTTAAAACAAATATTTGAAAAGTTAAGAAGAGGATTACTATTGCACTGCACATGCTTTCTTTTCCATTTACAAAAATGTTTGAAGTAATTGGGAAGGGAACTATAGTGATAGCAACATTTGTTTTCAACTAAAATGAAAAATTACTTTTTCCATGGTTCTTTAAGCATTATTTTTCGCTGTTTTTCAGCTGTCATTGCCAATTTAGCAGCCCCATTTCATTTGTTGATTTATGTCCTAGCTACATTTTATTTACTTTTAACTTGTGGCTTTTGCTATCATGTGTACATTAATCTGGATTCTAACTTGACACGCTTTAATACATATTAGTTCTTCTATTTAAATATGATGTCTGTAACAGTTTTCCCTCTGTTTCAGAATGACATAGTCATAAAATGTAGGGGAAACGGAGGAAAGTTAAAAATAATAGGAGGTCATCGAACCTTTTGAGCCTGCTTTGCCTTCCATTCGATCATGACTGATTCACTCCTCAACAACATTATCCAACCAATTCTCCATGTCCCTTGATACCCTTGCTGAACAAATATCTATTGATTTTAGTCTTGAATGTTCCAATTGTCCCAGCAACCTTTTGGTGGCGAGTGTTTCTGATTTCTACTTTTCTTTACTTGCAAAAGTACTTCGTAACTTCATTCCTAATTGACCTAAAGGGCAAAGACAGCATTGCCAGCAGCTGTGAAGATGATTGTAGCCATGGACGTTTATGTCTGGGTTCTTTCTGGAATGGATTTGGAAACATTTGAAACATGCAGCAGTCTCCCAACCATTGTCGCACGAGGGAGATCACTGATGCTGTTTATTTAAAGAGACCTGGCATTGTGGAGTGCAGACCGGGTATGCGGTTTGCAAAAGTTCCAGGTTTTCCCATGGTGCTGGTTACCACTGACTGTATGCACTTCAGCCTGAGAGAGTCAGTGCGAGTCAACTCTAAGACATACTGCAATCGAAATGGATTCCACTGCCTTAATGTTCAGCTACTATGCGACCCTAGGCAGAAAATCATGCAGACCAATGCCTGGCATTTTGGCAGCAGTTATGATGCCTTCATTCTGCAACTGTCCACTGTGTCACCTGCATTTGAGTCACCATGGCAAACCAAAGGGTGGCGACATGACAAGGGTTATCCATTGATGATGGGCTGATGACTCCAGTGTATAACCCATGTACGCATGAACAGCGTGCGAAAGAAAGTCATACTGGCACATGTCATGTTATGAGACAGACTTTCATCATGCTGAAACAATGTTTCGGCTGCCAAGTCCACTTTGTAAAACTCACACAGTGAGTGGTCAAAATTCATGTAGCCTTCTGAACGTTCCATCATAATGAGGGCATAGCACTTTCTACCAGTGATACAGCAATCAGCTGAGGAGTGCAACTCTAACAACACTCAAAAACCTTGTTCCATCCAGCCTGCTTGATTTTCACCCCATCCACCATCTTAAACATACACTCCCCCCATCACTCGCATAAAATGGTAGCACTGTGTACCATATACAAGATGCACTGCTACAATTCATCAAAGCTCCTTTGATAGACCTTCAAACCCACAATATCTACCATCTAAAACCACAAAGGTAGCAAATGCATGGTAACACTACCACCACCAGGTTCTCCTTCATGTCGCACACTATCGTGCCTCGGAATTATGTTATCATTCCTTCAGCGTCACTGGGTCAAAATCCTAAACTCCCTAACAGCACTTCAAGAACCAGTTGGACTTCAACAGTTCAATAAATCACTTTATAACCATCTCCTCAATCTCCTCATGGGTAATTAGGATGGGCAAAAATTGCTGAATTCACCAGCAATGCCCACATCTCATGGATGAATGAAATTAAACAGCTAAGGAACAGGAAGAAAGGAGGAAGCAAGCTGGGCAGTTGACATTCTGGTCAGGATGTAGGTGGGCAATTCAATCAATTGCAGTACAAGTAAAAGCAATCCAATTCTCCATTCACTAATAGTCTCACGTAGTCCCTTCCCTCTGTTTGGACCATCACACTGTTTGCTTGGCTGAAATACAAATAACAAAATGAACATTCAAAATTAAATGTACAAATCAAAGCATAGCATATTGCACACAAACGTCTATAATCACCCTTGTGCATTCTCTTTGTGCCCATTTTCCATGTGCCTTTAGGGTTGCTGTGTAATTTTTAAAGTATATTTATTGGGGTCACAAGTCGGCTTACATAAGCACTGCAATGACGTTACTGTGAAAATCCCCTAGTCACCACACTCTGGCACCGTTCAGATACACTGAGGGGCAATTTAGCTTGGCCAATGCATCTAATCGATATGCCTTTTGGACTGTAGGAGGAAACCAGAGCACTCAGAGGAAATTCACGCAGGTATGGGGAGAACGTACAGACTTCGCACAAACAGTGATCCAAACCAGGAATCAAATCCAGTTCCCTGGCGCAGTGAGGCAGCAGAGCTAACACTGTGCTATTGTGCCATCTGTATGGTTCCAGCAGGATAATCTGCATGGCAGAAGTTCGAACTTCCACTGCAACATCTAAACATTAAATGGTTTCAATTTGTGCTGCATTAGAAGCTAAAACATTGGCTATCAGATGCTGCACCACCATTGGGCCCACAAGCATGCTAGTGAAACTAGCCACAGTGGAAACAGTGGACTCCAAGCTTTGTGTAAACTTGAGCCGGATTTTTTTCCCAGGTCGAGCAGGTAGATTTAAGACAGTTCCCAGATCCACAGAGCCTTCATTCTGGGATGGTGGGTTCTCTGGATGTTGGGCTGGGTGCTGCTCGGGGCAGGATGCATGGCACCATGATTGGCAAACGCTGTGAAAAAGCCTGGGTCAAGTTTCTGGGTGATGTAAATACAGGACGAAAGTGTCCCCTCACCCCGTCAGTGATAGAACATAGAACATAGAACACTACAGCACAAACAGGCCCTTCGGCCCACAAGTTGTGCCGAACACATCAAAACCTACCCAGCCATAGACCTATCTATAACCCCCAATCCCATTGGATCCCATATACTCATCCAGAAGTCTTTTAAAAGACCCCAGCGAGTTCCCCTCGACCACCACCGACGGCAGCCGATTCCATTCACTCACCACCCTCTGAGTGAAAAACTTTCCCCTAGCATCCCCTCTGTACTTGCTTCCCTGCACCTTAAATCTGTGCCCTCACGTCGCGACCATTTCAGCCCTGGGAAATAGTCTCTGAGAGTCCACCCTATCTATTCCTCTCAACATCTTGTAAACCTCTATCAGGTCGCCTCTCAACCTTCGTCTCTCCAGGGAGAACAGTCCCAGCTCCCTCAACCTGTCTTCATAAGGCATGCCTCCCAATCCAGGCAACATCCTTGTAAATCTCCTCTGCACCCTTTCAATAGCTTCCACGTCCTTCCTATAGTGAGGCGACCAGAACTGCGCACAGTACTCCAAGTGTGGTCTGACAAGTGTCCTATAAAGCTGCAGCATTACCTCCTGACTCCTGAACTCAATCCCTCGATGAATGAAGGCCAGTACACCGTAAGCTTTCTTAACCACATCCTCCACCTGGGAAGCCGATTTGAGAGTCTTATGGACCCGGATCCCAAGATCCCTCTGCTCTTCCACACAGCTAAGACTCCTACCTTTGATAGTGTACTCATTCATCCCGTTGGATCTGCCAAAATGGACCACAACACATTTATCCGCGTTGAAGTCCATCTGCCACTTCTCCGCCCAGTCTTGCATCCTGTCGATGTCATGCTGCAACTTCTGACATCCCTCCAGACCATCCACAACACCACCGACCTTCGTGTCATCGGCGAACTTACTCACCCATCCCTCCACTTCCTCATCCAGGTCATTTATGAAAATGACAAACAGCAAGGATCCTAGAACAGATCCCTGGGGCACTCCATTGGTGACCGACCTCATTGCAGAAAAAGAGCCATCCACAACCACCCTCTGCCTTCTGCAGGCAAGCCAGTTCTGGATCCACAAGGCCGAAACCCCTTGGATCCCATGGCCTCTCACTTTCTCAAGAAGTCTTGCATGTGGGACCTTGTCAAATGCCTTGCTGAAGTCCATGTACACCACGTCCACTGCTCTTCCTTCATCAATGTGTTTAGTCACATTTTCGAAGAACTCAATTAAGCTTGTAAGGCACGACCTGCCTTTTACAAAACCATACTGACTATTTCTAATCAACCTAAACTTCTCCAAATGCTCGTAAATCTTGTCCCTCAGAAGCCTCTCCATCAGTTTACCAACCACTGAGGTCAGACTCACCGGTCGGTAATTTCCAGGACTATCCCTGTTCCCTTTCTTGAAAATAGGGACCACATCCGCAATCCTCCAATCCTCCGGAACCTCTCCCGTCTCCATCGACGACGCAAAGATCATCGCCAGGGGCTCTGCAATGACATCCCTCACCTCCCACAATAACCTGGGGTACATCCCATCTGGTCCCGGAGACTTGTCTATCTTGATAGCATTTAAAAGTTCTAACACATCCGCTTCCTTAATATCTACATACTCAATCTTTTCAGTCTGCCGCAAACTTGTAGTGCATCCTCCCAGATCACTTTCCACCGTGAATACTGAGGCAAAGTACTCATTAAGCACCTCTGCCATTTCTTCCGGTTCCATACAGACTTTTCCCCCTTCACCTTTTATAGGTCCTATCCCTTCTCTTCTCATCCTTTTACTTTTCACATATTTGTAGAAGGCCTTGGGATTCTCCTTAATCCTACCAGCCAAGGCCTTCTCATGACCCCTTCTGGCTCTCCTAATTTCCTTTTTAAGCTCTCTTCTATAAGCCTTATACTTCTCTAGATCCCCAACATCTCCTAGCTCTTTGAACCTTTTATACACCTTTCTTTTCTTCCTATGTTCACCACAGCCTTCATGCACCATGGTTCCCGCGTCCTACCAAAACCTTCTTGTCTCACCGGAACGTTGTTGTGCAAAGCTCCAGACAAGCATTCCTTGAATATCTGCCACCTTCCTTCTGTGCTTTTCCCCAGGAACACCTCCTTCCAGTTTATTCGCCCCAACATCTGCCTGATGTCTTCATATTTCCCCTTATTCCAGACAAACACCTTCCTAGCCTGCCTGATCCTATCCTTTTCCAATGCAAGGGTGAAGGAGATAGAATTATGATCTCCATCCCCAAGATGCTCTCCTACCGAGAGATCCATCACCTGTCCTGGTTCATTAGCTAGTACCAGGTCCAGTACAGCCTCTCCTCTCGTAGGCTTGTCCACGTGCTGTGTCAGGAAACCCTCCTGAACACACCTAACAAACTCCTCCCCATCCAAACCCCTTACCCTTGGGATATTCCAGTCGATGTTTGGGAAATTGAAGTCTCCCATCACAACAACTCTGTTATTTCTACATCTCTCCATTATCTGTTCCCCTATCTGCACCTCAACTTCCCTGTCACTATTGGGCAGCCTATAGAATACACCCAGCAATGTCACCGACCCTTTGTTATTCCTAACTTCCACGCACAGAGACTCCGTAGACATTCCCATCTCGGTATCCACCTTCTCTGCAGCCATGACACTGTTCCTGATCAACAGTGCCACTCCACCACCTCTTTTGCCTCCCTCCCTATCCTTCCTGAAGGATCTGAATCCCGGGACCTGTAGTACCCAGTCCTGTCCCTGAGACATCCAAGTCTGGATGGGTCATGTGAAAATTTATTTTCATAAAAATGAATCTCATTATTGTGGACACATGCCAGAATCATCCCCCCGACATGAGTGCACAAACTTCCTGTGGTGTTCGCAAGGATTTTCCAAGTGAATTCAAAGAAGCATCATGGCAGATTAAGAGGTGGAGGGATGTGGTCAGGGGCTAATACCCAAAGGTCCAAATTAGCTTCTTCTCAGCTGGCTTTCAGTGAAGCGCTGGACAGGATAGCCGTGTTGTTGGTTGGAGGAGGTGTGTTTGGAGGGGGTGTGGGGTTACTGGCGAGGGTGGTGGGTGCTGTGAGGCAGCACAGATTGAATTTAGTACATAAGCACATGATAAGGGGAGATTTATGCAGAGAGGGGCTGCGAGAGGTTGAGGAAATTAGCCATGCTTTGGAAAAGCAATTCAAATGTAAACATTCTTCTGCAGCTTAGGCTGTTACTCTTGGATTCTGGATTATGAAGCAATTATATCCATGCAAGCAAAACACAAATTTCTGATAGTGCCTTTGATTGCACCTGAACTTTCAACCCCTTGAGTGCGGATAGCAAAATAATCCTTTGGGGTTTTATATTGCTGTAGAACTGGTGTGCTGCGATTGTTAGAAGATGCAAAAGATGACCATGGAATAGCCACTGAAGGAGATGCTCAGAACTGCTTTCATTGTCGATATTCAGATTTTGAACAGTAATTCTCATGGTCCAAGCTAACTGCAAAGCATTGGAGTGCAGTTTAGCGTAGTACTTGTACCTAAGCTGGGAGTACAGGATGTAGTCAAGTGGATAAAGCTGCTATCACTCAGTCATGTGATGTGGGACAAAGGTGGGTTAGGGTTAAAATCAAGTGAACAAATCCCTGTACTTGATCCCTTCGTTGCAAAATAATCTGTCCACTTCACCTGTTATTTTTAAACAGTGATCCCTAGTTCTGAATTTTTGCCACACATCCACCCTGCCAACCTTACAACCCTTCAGAACCTTACAGGTTGCCATAAAATCACCTCTTACTCTTCTGAATTCCACTGGATGCAAGCCTAGCCTGTGCAACATTTCCTCATAAGACATCTAATATCATAATACTCATGATATTAGTTTAGTAAATCTTCTCTGAACTGCTTCTAAAATATTTACATGCTTCCTTAAATAAGGAGACAGTATTCCAGGTATGACTTCGCCAATGCCCTGTACAATTGAAGAATGAACTCCATACTTTCGCATTCAGTTCCCCTCCCAATAAATGATAACGTTCTATTAGCTTTCCTAATTACTTGCTGTATCTGCATGCTTGCCATTTGTGATTCATGCCTGGGGCAGATAGATCCCTCTGGATATCAGAGCTCTGCAACCTCTCATCATTTAGACATCTTGCTTCTTTTTTATTCCTCCTGCCAAAATGAATATCTCCACATTCTTCCACACAGTACTCCATTGGCCAGATCTTTGAAAACTCATTGACCCTTTATAGCCTCTTTATTTCCTTTTCACATCTTACTTACCTATCTATCTTTGAGACTTAGCAAGTTTAGCAACTATACCTTTGGTCCCTTACATTTATATCACATGTGAAAGTTGAGGCGTCAGCATTGATTACTGTGGCACATCACATGTCATATCTTGCCAACTCAAAAATGAACCCAAATATGCTTACTGCCTGTTTCCTTTTAGCTAGCCAATCTTTTATCCATGCCAGTATATTAATCTCAACAACATTACTACATGCTTGGGGGGATTGGTAAGCCCAATTAGCTGGATAGTTGGCTTATAACGCAGAGCAAAACCAACAGTGTGGGTTCATTTCCTGTACAATCTGAAGTTTGTGACAATAGTGTACCTTTAAGAAATATGTATATTTCTTTGCAGGATTTTTTCAAGGTCAATTCTATTTACTTGGTGCCACTTTATCTGTGTTTGGTAGCCCACACGTTGATACCGCAGAAATGTAATTGATCCTATAATTGCTGGAGTGTTTGCTTTACTCTGGCCAAATAGAGTGTTGTTATTTTAATATTTTATCCTGGGGTTTTTCAGAGATGGATTTGATTAGGTGATTAACAGGAAAAATCATGTGATTGGGTGGAGCTAGCTCACAGAGAGAAACAAACACAATGCTGCTGGGAATTGTTAGAAAAAAGTAGCTCTCTGTCTCTCTCCGGATTTGAAAACTGGGATCTGCAGTTAGTAACTCACTTCCTGATTTTCCAAAACCTGCCCACAAGGCACAGATCAGGAGTATGATGGAATACTCTCCACTCTCCACTTGAGTGCACTCCAACAGCACTCAAGAAAGTTGACACAAATCAGGATAAAGCAGCCACTTGATTGGCAACCCATACATAAATATTCACTTCCTCTATCACTGTCACACAGTGATAGCAGTGTGTATCATCTACAAGATGCATTGCAGGAACTCATAAAGATTTCTTAGGTAGTACAGTTCAAGCCCACAACTGCTAAAACCAGAAGGACAAGGGCAGCAGATAAATGGGAACACCACCACCTGGAAATTCCTCTCTAAACCTTACACCATCCAGACTTGGAACCACATTGTTCTTTCACTATCACCAGATTAAAGTTCTGAAATATCCTCCCTAATAGATCTATCCCAAGACAGGAGATGAGAGCCCTGTCTTTTCAGCTTGCATCGGGAATGTCTCAACTTGTTGAGACTCTGAATTGGACTTGATTTGATTGAATTGGAATAAAACAAAAAAAAAGCACTGAAAGTGAACTTACACCTCATGAGCTAGCTCTCTGTGAGCTAGCTCCACCCAATCACATGATTTTTCCTGTTAATTTTCCTGTTAATGATTCAAGAAGGCACTAAAACACAATTAGGGATGGACAATAAATGCTGACCTAACCAGTAATGTTCACATCATATGAATGAATAAAAACATGCTTTAAGACTAGGAGTATAAATCTAGTTCACCTTTTACTTCTCACTTCCTCCCATGAGTTACTTTATATATTGCAAGACTTGAGAATTCATTCTGTTCTTCTGGGATCAAACAAAATATGTCACAGCTCTCTGGAATTCACTTCAATTTCTCCTCAAAGTTTCAGCTATTTTCCAAGAAATGAGATTTCATGGAAATTATTCCATTGACTATTGGCTAAGTGGCCCTCGAACCTTCCTTTGAACCTCATGACTGTCTGCTTCTCAGATCAGGGTAAGCCTTGCAGCTTTTGTGCATAGTTCCCATTGAAGTTTTGCGTTCTTGCATCTGTCCTAATTTGAGCAAGGTAAGACGTTTTGACAGCATGCCCCATTTACTAATTAATTAAATTTAAATTCCATCAACTCCCATGGTAGAACTTGAATTCATGTCTCTGAAAATGATTTAATGTCTCTGGATTTCCATAATGCTACCATTTCTTCTGCCAGTGCTGGATTTGGAGAGAAAATTCTAGTGCTCCTGGGCTTGGACAGGACTGGCCACTTTGGGAGCAATGCTTTTATCCAGAGCCAGAGCAGAGGCTGGAGGGTTGTGCAATTTGACTGCTATTTCAACCAACCCAGCCATGTGAAGATTGAACATTTACCAAAACATGTTAAGGTCACTGAGTCACTGGGTAAACACCTCACAATGCTGTTAAGAAACTGATGTCTGTCAAACTTTGTTAAAATAGCTGATGTAAGTGCGCATTACTCTGCTCATTGGGCTGATTGCCTTGGCTGAAATTTGGAGGAAATGTATAGATTTATATGCACTTAGCCCCATAATGGCAGCTTTCTGCTTTGTTTAATTTGAGCCCATGTTCAGATGATTGCTTATGCAAATACCTCTCGGTGTTCATTTGATACAATTCATCATCAGAGCTAGGTATATATCCGTTGATTCTTGGATGAGCTGAGAGATTACTGTGAACTACAAGAGAAAATTAAATCAACGGGAGCCGTGTGACTGAAGTGAAAGATTTTATATGGAGAACATGCAATTAAGTTGTGCCTCCGAGGCGGGAGATGTATAAAACTCAATTGCATATTGATCGGACTGTATGTAATAAATATCATTTATTATTTTTTAGTGGAAGTAATGAAGTGATGAAGCATGCTGTAATACCTGTGTTTAAAATGATAAAAGAATTCGATGTGATAAATAATGTCCCCACAAATCTCCAGTGGGGAAACACAGAACAAGGAATCATAACCTTAACATTAGGGCAAGGCTATTTGGCAGCGAAATCAGAAAGCATTCTTTCACATAAATGGGAGCCACAATCTGCAATTCTCATCCAAAAGAATGTGCATGCTGGGGCAATTGAGATACTGGAGAGAGACAAGGCAATGGGATGGAGTGGTATAAAGGTAAAATATGTGAATGGAATTAAGGAGCAGATTAATTCAATCTAATTGAATGGCAAAACAGGTTTGACAGGCTGAACCAACTGCTCCCATTCTAATGGAGTATAGTATAGTATGAGTATGAGTATGAGTAGAGTATAGGGCAAATGGTAGGATTCTTAGTAGTCTAGATGAACAGAGGGATCTTGGTGTGTATGTGCATAGATCCCTGAAAGTAGGCAGTCAGGTCGAGAAGGTTGTTAGGAAGGCATATGGAGTCTTGGCTTTTATTGGTAGAGGGATTGAATTTCGGAGCCGCAACGTCATGTTGCAACTGTACAAAACTCTAGTGCGGCCGCACTTGGAGTATTGTGTGCAGTTCTGGTCCCCACATTATAAGAAAGATGTGGAGGCATTGGAGAGGGTACAGAGGAGGTTTACCAGGATGTTGCCTGGTATGGAGGGCAGGTCTTATGAAGAGAGGCTGAGGGATTTGAGGTTGTTTTCGTTAGAAAGGAGGCGGCTAAGAGGGGACCTAATCGAAACATATAAGATGATTAGAGGTTTAGATAGGGTGGACAGTGATAGCCTTTTTCCTAGGATGGAAAAAGCTAGCACGAGGGGACACAGCTTTAAATTAAGGGGTGATAGTTATAGGACGGATATCAGAGGTAGGTTCTTTACCCAAAGGGTGGTTCGGGAGTGGAATGCCCTGCCTGCAGCAGTTGTAGATGCGCCAAGTTTGGTGGCGTTTAAGAGGTTAGTTGATAAGTATATGGAAGAGAAGGGAATGGTTTAGTTTGGAGGGGCATTGCTTTTTATATTGGTCGGCGCAACATCGAAGGCCGAAGGGCCTGTTCTGTGCTGTAATGTTCTATGTTCTATGTTCTAATGTTGCTGTATTTAATAATATTAGCAATAGTACGTGTTAATTGATAACAGATTGTACGATTGTTACCTTTGATATAGGTTTCATGTTGAAGGACTCAATTGAGTGCTGGTCCTTGAGCGGGTAAAGTGTTAAGACGAAATGGAATGGAAGGAGATGCAGTTGCAACATGAACCTGAATATTTGCGCTTACATCAAGAGCAAAGATTTGGGGTAATTCCTGGCTCTGCAAGCCCAATCTGAAAACTGTTCAGATATTGGTTCCAGGTGTAGGATGTTAATGTGAATTGGGCCTGCTGCTCCGAAAGACAATGCAGAGGGAGCCATTGGGGCTGGCGACTGTGCCAGCTAGTTCTGAAAGTTCTACCTCGGTGCACCAATACTTGTAAAGAAAAGGAAAAAACAGCCCCATAGTCTTCACCCTTGACACCCCATTACTGCCTCCCTCACCCCCACACACTTAAGGTGTCCCACTGTACATCTTTTAACTGCTGACTGCATTTTAAATATTTAAAAGGTGAAAAGATTTAAATGCTTCAACAGTTTGATTGTTCCAAGATTATGGTCCAAGTCCCAAACATCTTCAGCTGCTTCATCAATGAACTTCCAACCAACATAAGATCAGAAGTGGAGTTGTTCACTGATAATTGCAGGATGTTCAGCACGAGCTTGATTCCTCAGACACTGGAGCAGTCCAGGTGCACATGCGGCAAGAATTGGGCAATATTCCAGCCTGGTCTGATCAGTGGCAAGTAAGATTCATGCTCACAAGTGCCATGCAATGACTATCTCCAATAAGAGAAAATTTAGCCATCTTCCCTTGAAATTCAGTGACGCACTACTACCACTGAATCTCCCACAATTAACATTCTGGCAGGGGTTTACCGCTCATTAGAATCCAAACTCCAACCAGCCATATAAATCCTGTGGCTGCAAGATCAGGTCAGACACTGGAAATTCTGTGGAGGTCATCTCACTTCCTGATTCCCTACAGCTCATCCACCATCTACAAGACACAAGTCACAGATGCTACAGAATACTTCCCAGTTTCCTGGATGAGTGCAACTCCAATGGCATTCAGAAAGCTCCAAATCATCAAGGACAAAACTGCCTGCTTAATTATCACCACATCCACCAACCTAAACATCCACTCCTTCCGTGAACTTCACTAAACACTACCCGCACACAGAGTGGCAGCAGTATGTACTGTCCACAAGTACTACTGCAGGAAGACTCCTTCGATAGCATCCTCAAACTCTTGGCCACTTTCACCTACATGGACAAGGTCTACAGATGCATGGGAACACCACAACCCAGAAGTTTCCCTCTAAGTCACATACCAACTTGACATAGAACCACATTACTGTTTTTTCACAGTGGTTATGCCATTATTGTGGAACTCCCTTTCTAACAGCACCATGGGTGCAACTGTATCACATGGAGCATAATGTCTAATTTCAGAAAGGAATTGATATAGCTGTTGAAGCTGAAGGGATCAAGGATTATGGGGGGTGGGGGGGGAGGAGAGATTAGGATATTGAAGTCGATGATCAGCCATGACCATAATAAATAGTGGAGCAGGCTGAAAGGGCCAAATGGCCTACTCTTGTTTCTGCTTTCCATGTTTCTATAATGATTCAAAAGCTCCCTACCACCTCAAGGGAAATTATTGATGGGCAAAAAATGCCTAGCCAATGCCACCCATAAAAAAGCTAAAAATAAGATTTAAAAGTAGGGTTTAAAAAATTTAGTAATAAACTAAGATATTACTTCTGCAGGCATACACTCTGAATATTCAACAAGTTATATTCAACTGAAGGTGATTTATTTAATTACCTCATTTCATACTTATTCTAATCAACATTTTAATCCCACAAATATGAAACACAAATATCTACATTCACACAAAGTTATTATTCTCAAAAATAGTATTTGACAAAAAGATTTATTTTCAGAATTAATTCATATTCTTCTGTTTGCTTGGTTTGATTCTTATTTAAGCAGATTTACAATTTTTCCTCTGTGGTTTCTTTTTGTCATTGTCAGCACACTGAGTATCACTGTCAACATCCTCAGGATCAAAATCAACATGCATTTCCTGAATTTTTCTTGATACTCTGCATAGTTTACGATACATGTCAAAGGATTCTGGTTAGGGTAAGTGGAGCATCTACATTTCAGTGTCATTGTCTGCATTTTCCATGCACGTTGAACATATTTCATGATAGACCACATTAGAAGTTCTTCCTTCTTGAATCAAAATCAAAAGATTTCTTGGTGATGCTGCTCGAATGTAATATTTTCTGATTTGCTTTTCTGCTTTTCAAATGTTTTGATTTTGTTCTTATTCCCATCCAGTCTTAGTTTTACAGTCAATATGGATATCGTGATTTTAAAAATAAATGAAGAATGGACAATATGTTTTGAAACAAAATGGAGTTAAGAGATTCAGTGACCACCTTTTTTATCTCCCAACATACATGGAAATATATGAGGTTGTAAATTAGCCTGTTGTCTGGGCTGGACATGAAGTCAAGGAGATGTGGTATAGTGGAATTGTCACCAAACTAATAACCCAGAGACCCAGGGTTCAAATCCCATCAATTTGAATTCAATAAAACTCTGGAATTAAAAGTCTAATGATGATCATGAAACCATTATTGTGAGAATCCACCTGGTTCACAAATGTCCTCAACCTGTCATTTTTTCCTAGTCTGGCCTGCAGGTGACTCCAAACCTGCAGCAATGTAATTAATTCTTAAATGACTGCTGAGATCTACTAGTTTAAGGGTAGTTGGGGATGAACAACAAATCCTGGCCCTGCCAGCAATGTCCATACCCCCTGAACAAATTAAAAAAAGACATTCCTTTAAAATGGCAGATCTTTCCCATGGAGTTAATGGCTGCCATTGTCTAAATAACAGCAGAAGCTAGTTTACACTAGATTTGTAAACTATCTAGTTTACTTTCTTTGCTGTGGAATGGAATTCTACAGAATGAAGAATCTTCTATCACAAGGAGATGCAAATGGATGAACATCAAATACTACTGTATGTCAATATTCAAGTCATCAGGGACTATTTGTGCAGGGACGATGGAAAATAGATACTATAGTAACAGTGACAGAAACTGGAATGCGTTAATGAACATTTGTTAACATTTATTTTGAGAGCAGCCTGAATCTAGGAGGTAAAAGACTCTGGGGGCAATTTTACCATTTTGTTTCTAAGTGCTGAATCTGGGCATAATTCAAACCCAACTTGTGAACCTGTTCTCAGGTACCCCAATATGCACTTAACCTGAAAAAAAATGCGAAGCTGAATCACGCTGTGGAGTGGAGGTGGGGGGGTGGTGGGGGAGTGCTTATCATGCCCAAAATGTGCTGGTCCAATTGGAGCTTTCAACTGCACAAGAGCAATGAAAAATAATTTGAAAAATGTTCCCCTGTCACAGCACTCCTGGGCCACAAAAAAAGGGATAAAGCAGCCTTGAAGCAAAGCCACCCATACGTATTACTCCCTCTCCTCCCCAACTACCTGACCTATCATGACTTTCTCACCCACTTCCCCCCCACCAATCACCCTCAGAATGAAAGCGGACCCCATCTCCCTCCCCTCCCTGCTCTCCCCCAACCAGAGATACATCTGGCCCTCCTCCTCCCCCACTAGAGAATGACCTGGGGCCTACCTGTTCACCACACCCCCACCAGAGAATGATCTGGTCTCTTCTCTCCCCCCCCACCCCCACACCTCTCCTATCCATCCACACACCACAGATACATCTGACCCTCCTCCTGCCCCCTTCCACCAGAGAATGATCAAGCTTCTGGGCCTCCCTCCTACTGTCTCCATCTCTGCCACCAGGGAATGATCCTACCGGCCTCCCCCTTCATACCGCATCCCCCCCTCCCATAGCATCACCACCACCAATCCGATTTAGAGAGCAGCTGGAAGCTTTGAACTTACCTTTTTGAAAGCTGGAGCACCCAAAACAGACCTTTGCCGAGCACGTCAGTAAAGGGGGAATTGCTGGTAAGTTTGGGCATCCAGTTCGTTAAGTCAATTTAAATGTACGTAAATGCATTTAAATTGATGTCACTCCCATTTCGAGTGTAGTTTGGATTGTGGCTATTTTCAGGCCTTGGTAAAATGGGAATATGCGCAGAGGCAAGCACAGATCGTGCTATTTGCCTCGTAACCAACTTTACTGAGTTTTCATGCCCGAAAACAGGCGTAATGCAATGGTAAAATCGGGTAAAATCTGAGTGAATAGATCCAACCCAGCAATCAAAGGTCCCTGCAAAAATCCAGCAGCATGCAGAGGAGAATTGAGACTAATCTTTCCCCACTGATTTTCATGAGAGATTCAACTACAAGCAGTGACCAAATGCAAAGCTGTTGCCAGAAATTTAAATCTTCATTTTTCAATGAAATAAAAGTGAATCACCATGCCCGTGATATTTCAAATTTCAAAATCACATATAATTGTGATCTTTTCAATGTTTAAGTGCATGTTACCTCGATTCTTTTATGTGCGAGCGTGCAAGCACGTGAATGTGCGCTGTCACAAATACATCAGGTGTTGAAAAATAATTGTTTCTGAGAAAACCTGTATTTTGTCTATTCTTAAAAGTTGCAGCGCTTAAGGTGATTAAACACATTTTCTTCAAAAAACACATTTATTTGTGTGTCATCAGAGTTGAGAGGTGGTAGACGGAGGAACTGTCCCACCATCTCTCCTGTCTATAATAATAAGCAGGACATTAGTTGGACAGATGGCTCACTAAGAGTGGCAATCACATTTTAACCATTTGCACATTTTGAAAATGCCTTGTTTTCTTTGCTTTTTTTAGTTCACAGAAACTAGAAGCAGGAGTTGGCTACTCAACCCTTCAAGCATGCTCTGCCATTCATTATGATCATGGCTGATCATCAAATTCTATACCCTGATCCTCCCCTTCTTCCCACATCTCTTGATCCCTTTCGCCCCAAGAGCTACATCCACCTTTATCCTGAAATCAGGCAATGTTTTGGCCTTAACCATATTCTGTGGTTGTGAATTCCGCACATTCACCAGCCTCTGGGTGAAGACATTTCTCCTCACCTCAGTTCTAAAAGGTTTATCCCTTTGCCCAAACTATGACCCCTAGTTCTGAACTCCCCCATGATTGGGAACATTCTTCCTGAATCTACGCTGTTTAACCCTGTCAGAATTTTCTGAATTTCTGAGATCCCCTCTCACTCTTCTGAACTCCAGTGAATATAATCCTAACTGACTTAGTCTCTCCTCATATGACAGTCCTGCTGTACCAGGAAACAGCTTGGTAAATCTTCGCTGTACTCCCTCTATAGCAAGGACATCTTTCTTCAGATAAGGACTCCAAAGCTGCACAAATACTCCAGGTGTGGCCTCACCAACTCCCTACACAATTTCAACAAAATATCCCCATCCTGAAACTCAAATGCTCTGGCTATGAAGGTCAACATGTCATTTGCCTTCTTTACTTGTCTGCTGTGCTTGCGTAATGATCACAGGTCTTTGATCTATTCTCAATATCATTTTCTGGGTCTTAGTCATAATTATGTTGAAGATCAGAGATAAAAACTTCCATGAAAAGTCTTGGGGCAGAATTCTTCTGTCCCACACCCCTCCGGAATTGTAACAGGTGGGACACAGACCATGTAAAGATTTGACAGCGTTTCCTAGCCTTAGGATTAATGTGGCCAGAAAATCACACCCTTGATGTCTTACTTGCATCAGCAGTACCTCTTGCACTCTATCACTCCCACCTCTCTCCACTTCTAATAGTGGCAGTTAGATTTCAACTCTCATATATGCCCTTTGGTCTAACATTTCAATACATCAGGTTTCCCTGAGATTAGCCCAAGAAACTCAGAAGTATTCACCAGCAGATAAACAGATAGACACATCATTTCAATACATTTTTTGGAGTGAATTTAAATCCCACCCCCTCTGCCCCCGCAGCTCTTCTGATTTGAACTCACATCTCCAGATCATTAATCCAGATTTCTGGATTACTAACTGAGCAACAATAGCACTCTGTCACTGTTCTCTACTTCTGCACTATACTCTCTATTCCATCTTCACACTCCATAGAACATCAATTCTGTTGATCTAATACCAGTTCTGTTCAGATGAGCTGCATACATTTACCATGGGAAATCCAAGCCTGAAATCAGTTTAACTGGCCTTTAGCAACAATAGGATTTATACATTGATTCAATCCCTGACAACACATTAAGCATTGGATGACTGGTGGGCGAAGTAGCAGAACTGATGAACATTGTGTTTGCACAAACTTTGCAAGTATGCAAATGTTGAATTTGCACTTGCAAACATGAAATAATTAGAGGGATTCCTCCCCTTGAAGAATGAAGAGGCAGATTTCCAGGAAATGGGATTAACAACTTCAGTTCTTTGCTGTTTCACAGCCCTTGCCAGAATTACAACTGACACATTAATCAAATCTTCTTCCAGCCAGCAGGCTTAAGCCAAGACAATTACTTTTCACTCTTCCTGTGCAACTATGGGAAACTCCAATTTAAAATGAGCCTTACTGATGCCATGTGGTACATCAAGAAGCATTACTGATGAATTTCACTTAAACAACCTACTTGCGTTACTTAGTGGTGTTCAAAATGAATATTTGCAAAATGTTTACAACTGTAATATTTAATAGATGGGTATATTTTAATTAACACAAACCAACATTATTCTCTACAAGAATAGATTAATGAAACCAAAAGCAACCTTATTAAAGAGCATTCCAAGTGACAGAATATCCCAGAAACAGCAAAAGCTTCAGCAAAGTGTATTCATGCAACGTGCTGGGAATGGGAAATATGGTGCGGCTGCAAGAGGAGACAAAAATAATAATTTAATCAAATAATCATTTTGAATACTAGCTTAGTCAAACATTGAGTATCTGAATGGCAAGTGAATATCAAGTACTTTTGAACTATAGTCACAAGTATAACATTGAAATTCTAGCATATTGTCTGTTCCAAACAACAATAAGATGGTCTTATTTTATCCAAGAATGTAATGGACTTGTAACAACACAACGGGGGTGCCGAAAAAATATTAAGTACTCAATGAATGGGAGCACAGGAATTTTTCCTGCCCAATTTTTGGGTGTACTGAATTGAATGAATTTCTGGCACTCTGTGTATCAGAGTGTCACAGGGGGATTCACACTGGCGAAGGTGGGGTAGGCCTGAACCCACTTCAGAGGCCAGCATCGGCACACTGAACAGGTTGCTGCGCATGCACTAATAGGTCAATGGGGAGATTGGCACGTGCACATTGGCCTCCTGAGCATTGGCTTTTCGATTGCTTCCCAGCCCCACCTCCTTGGGTGGCCTCCATGACCTCCCCACCTCTGTAGGGTGGGGAGCCACAATAGCATCTGGCCTCAGCTGCAGGATGATCATGTTTGGTCTCTCTTTCAGGGACCAGCTTTTATTCCCGTTGGGAATCTTCTCCCTGGGTTGCTTGGGGAGAGGGGAATGGGGAGGGAGGGGGGTGAAGGGGGGATGGGAGGCAGGGGGGCATGAGGATGGTGGCCTCTGGGCTCACTAATGATATCAACATATGGAAAGCCCTATATCTGATGTTTCACCAGGATCACCACCCTCACCTAGGTGTACACAGCAGAAGAGGATGGGGCAATAGTGCCGCAAGAAAATGAATGACCTTCTTTGCATAGTAGAGTTACTTTGCCTCCTTATGTTTCCTGATGCACTCCTTCACACACTGTTCATACCTCCATGGTTTGTGCCCTTCCATTGAGGAGATGCTGGTGTGTTAAGCCCATCTGGCATCCCCTGTCTGTGAATGACACAACTCTAGCTTCAAATGCAGAGGAGGGCAGTACTGCAACACCCATACAGCCTGAAAGCAGGCCCGATACTTCAAAGTCCAAGCCCCCCAGGGAATGCCCACCAAGATCATCTCAAACAATAGGGCAAGGAACGCAGCAGGCCACATCGACCTCAGCTGTGGATCCAGCTAAACGTAGCAGGAGGATGAGGAAGAATATTTCATGATAGGCACCTAGTGGGCACAGATGAATCTAGGCACCAATGGAGATAAGTCACCTTTTTAATATTACTCTTGCATTAAACATCACTTTGTTCACCTAGGGATTATCCATAGCAATTAATCGCGTTGTACTTTGTAAACCCTCAGGCCTCCCATGTCTGCCACTCTTCTCCAATGATGAGGAATGCCAACGGCCCACCCTTCTCTGGCATAAGATGCAAAAGAACAATACGATCCTAGACCTCAGCGGGGATAATAGTCTCTAAGCCCCATGATAAGCCTGTTCATTGGCCAGATGCATTCAGCTCTCTTTCAGGAAGGAGTCAGACATCTCACTGAGGATAAGAGAAGCTTCATTCTGCCCTCAATGCAAGTCATCATCACTGTCCTGCAGAGTTTGGCCAATGGCTTTAGGCTTCTGCCCATGAATGTAGGCACTATTGTGAGGACCTCCTATTGGCATCACATTAGTGTGACCTCTCTAATGTTTAAGTTGGTACGAGCATTGGAGTTTAATACTTGGGACCAATGCTTCCAAAAGGGTTTTGTACTTTGCTTCAATGCAATGGCACACCCATGTATTGCTATGCTGATTTAATTGGCGTAACTTACTTGTCAAAGAAGGGTCATGGACCTGATCAGGCAAAAACCTTCAACTTGTGGCAAGCGAAGCACAGCTGTTTTTTATGAAGGCTGCAATTAGTATGTGAACCTCATCCCCAGAGGGCATCCTCACTCCCCCAGCTCACAAAGGCTGTAGGTTAAATGAAGCATCCATCTGTAAGAGTCTTCTTACCCTGGCAGTAATCCTTGACAGTCAATGAGTGGGCTTTAATTTAAATGCAGCTTATCCCCTTTGTCCTCACACTGTTGCCTGAATGTGTGATTCAAATCTCACTGCAGTTGCCCTCCCCTGATTGAGAGGGTCCTCAGGCCTCCTGAGATAGGGAAGTATTACTTACCCTCCACTCTACCCATGCAGCCTGGCATCTCATGGGGCCCCAAACAGAACCTCACAGATGCCCCCACAGATGTTGACTCTGTATTCACCTCCTCTCACCCATTTCCAGCTCCCACTCCGAGAGAGCAACCCCTCAGCGGCAATATCAACACAAGGACGGCAAGGAGGATCCAGGGAAGTGCTGCCGGCATGCCAGCCACCAGATTCCTTTAAACCGAGGGGAACCCATACTTTTAAAACATTTCTGTACTGCCTCCTTAAAGTTACAAAGCCAGTGCTCAGGATGAAGCAGAAAAATTCAAATCCATTCCTTGCTTGTTCCCAAAATCAAATTTAAAATCCAATTGAATCCAATTCATTGTCTCCCCCAAG
Source organism: Sphyrna mokarran (assembly GCA_024679065.1). Lineage (NCBI taxonomy): Eukaryota > Metazoa > Chordata > Chondrichthyes > Carcharhiniformes > Carcharhinidae > Sphyrna > Sphyrna mokarran. The sequence goes on along the minus strand of JAGIQG010000010.1, from coordinate 40,505,564 downwards.
AGAAACAAACAAGATCCAAACTGAGAAGATAAAACATTGCATTAAAGGGGTGTCCAATCCTCCGGGATGGCAATTAATATCCCAGCCCGTGGCCCATGGCTTCTGGTCTCCAGCCCCCGCCCGTCCCCAAGTTGGACTGGCTCCAAGAAGTGCCAGAAAGGGAGAAGTGACTTGAGCATTCACCTCCAATATTCCCTTCAAAAGTAAGGCTGCCAGCTTCATGTTTTTATAAAACTGTTGTAAATGTTGGTGCCCAATGAATATTCAATATGAGCGAAGTTCTGGAGTGGGTGCTGGTTAATGACATGCTAATATATTAAAATGAGGTTCCCTGTCCTGTGCTGTTTTCCACATTATTCTGCCGGAGAGGGGATTGAAAAACAGAAACTGCAATACTGGTGAAATTCACGTTTTCAAATTCTCACCAGATCTTGCATCCACCTCTGAGATCCTGCCCTCCCCATTCCTGAGCGCATTCCTGCTGCGTAGCCATCAGGCATTAATGACATGGCTGGAACTTTCTGGCCATTTGCACCCTGCCACTGCTGCAAGTGAGAACAGGGAATTTGGCACTCAAGAAATCTCCATTTACTGCTTCAGGGCTAAAAAATCCCATAGGCTTGAACGTCCAGAAAACTCTGCCTTTTTATTTTTTTCTGTGTTCAAAATGAATGTACAAGCAATGGATATAATGTATAAAATTGAGATCCTAGCTCTTTGATCTTTAGGTGGCAAAACCATGACCAATTAATCAAGGAATATGTGAACTCCACTGGTGTGTTAAAAAGCTTTCCTTTGCTTCCAGAAGCAAAAGGTCGTACTTGCAATTTGCAATAATAAGGTAATGCATAATATTAGTTTTATCGCACCCATCGCTCTATGAACTACCTTAAGAAGACAAGATTGAAATACCTCAGTGTTGGCAATGGTACTTAGTACTTTTATTCTCAATAATTCATTCAGATTCTTTATCTTCAAAAGAAATCCGAACTTTTGTAGCAGGACTGTCATCTATATATCACATTTGGAATAATGGAATGAACCCTACTTTCTTTTATATCAATACTTAAATATTAAAAACCAAGGGGTTTATTTGCAGGCTTATAATGATATTATCATTTCATACTCATAACTGTAGCTGATTGAACTAGAATATAAAGTTACAATACTCTACATTGGCCAAGAAGATAATAACAATGGGTGGGATTTTACAACCCTTTTGCAGGATCTTTCTGTCCTGTCAAAGACAACCGTCCATCATGGAATGAGTGAGCCATGCAAACTGCTGTAGACTTCAACAGGACCATCGGCGGCCAATGAAGAACTGTCTCCACTGCTAGCAAGCACACTACTGGGGCGAGGAAAGTCCCACCCTTTATATTTTTCATCTGAGTTTTGATTGAGAAAATATTTTTAGTTATTAGTGTCACAAGTAGGCTTACATAAATACTGCAATAAAGTTACTGTGAAAATCCCACAGTTACCACATTCTAGGTCCTGTTCAGATACACGGCAGGAGAATTTAGCACGGCTGATGCATCTCAACAGCACAGCTTTCGAGCTGGAAGGAAACCAGAGCATCTGGAGGAAACTCATGCAGACATAGAGAGAACATGCAAACTCCACACAGACAGTGACCCAGGACGGGATCAAACCCTAATCCCAGATGCTGTGAGGCAGCAGTGCTAACCACTGTACCACCACCCCACCAAATAACTAAATCAAAAATGGTGCCATTTATCAGCTTCTGATTTGAAATTCTCATGGCATAAGAAATATATCTGCAGAGCCTCCAATTGCAATGAGAACAGTCCTTGAAATTGGGAAAACAAAATTGGTGAATTTACATTGTTTCCTCTTCAACATCCATTAAAGTTTGTCAATAGTATTCCTACGTTGTTTAATGCCCCACGTCCATAAAATTTTACCTTTCGTGCACATTGATGTTGCATGGATGTTAATTCTGAAGCAGTTAGTTTAATTCAGTGAAGATTCTGGAATATTCATGCTGTAACATTTATAAACATCATGCCTGATTGTAGGCATCTCTCCAAAGTAAAAAAAAACGATTGTAAGATATGTTCACATTAAGTCAAATGTAACTTCCTTAGCCTGTTCTCAGTGAACATGTATCAAAGGTCACCATATGCAAATTCCCAACTGTTCAAGTGTGAAGTCTACAAGTGCAACCCAATAAAAATAAAGCTGAACCCTTTCCCAAATGTTTGTCTTAAATACCCATCTGGCAATCTGTCTTGAATATCTGTATATTGTTTTGACCAAAGTCAATTTGAAAAATCATTTAAATAAATGAAGTTTATCAACTTAAATGAGTGCACCATCAACAAAGCAGATTTCTCAGGAGATCAATAGGATATGGAACCTTGTGCCGAAGTCATTGGCTCTCTTCCATCACATGATAGAGCTGAATCCATTTGACAGCATTTGCAATTTACTCGAATGAGAAATGCAAGCCAAGAAAACAGCACAAGAAAGTACCAAGTATGAAGATGCACAAAGGGAGTGTGGAAGATAGTCTGAATAATTTCACCCACTCCCCAAGCAGCTTCTACAGAATCTGGTCTTCCGGAAAGGTGAAAGTAGTTGCAAGTGAATCAAACAAGCTGATCTTGTGGAAGGGAAAAGTTCACTTTTGTCAAGGACAGAATGAGTCTTTAACATAAAGAATAGACCACTCTATGGTCTTATTATTAAGTGAGGGTAACAAATCCTGAAATAAAAGCAAAACACCACAAATGCAGAAATGTCCGTCAGGCAGGATTTGTGGAGGGACAAAAACAGAGTTAAAGTTTCTTATCAATAAATTGATCACAACTGGAAAAATTCAGGGGTATTACAGATTAAAGTGAACACACAGGCTGAGAAAGAAGGAAAAGGGTGAATAAACAAAAGGAAAGACCTATGATCAGGTGTAAAAGTGCACAGTTTAAATGGCAAAAGGGATGATGACAAAAGACAATAAGAGTGTGATAACAGGACAAGGCCAACTAAGCTGAACGTGGCCGGTGATTGACAAAGTAGCCACTGTGGTGTATTGCACAGAGGTAAGACTAACACATACTCAGGTGCAGGCTGCTGTTATTGAGCTAACTGTATATTCACTTCCCCAACACAGAGGGCATCGGAGTGATCTCATTGAAACCCACAAAATACTTTGAGGATTGTGAATCTTTGGAATTCTCTATATCAGAGGACTGTGGAAGCTCAGTCATCATGTATATTTAAAGCAGAGTATAAGATGCTATATCCTAAAAGCTTTCCTTCCTCATTCTGTCTTTGACCAAAGTGAACTTTTTCTTTCCACAAGATCCAGCATGCTTGATTCACTTACAAATTGGGGTGTGTGTGTGTGTGTGTGTGTGTGTGTGTGTGTGTGTTCTAGGGTGGAGGCTGCCGGGAGGGTGGTGATGGGAGGTGGGATGCTAGTGGGCCTGGAGTTTTCAGTCCCGGGTCCACTAATCAAATGTAAAGTAGATTGAAATGGAAATTATCATAGATTATGCAGCTCCGATTTGATTTCTAACTAGAGTCTTGCAGAGGCCAGGGCGCCCAGCAGGACGTCTGCGAAACAGTCTCCACTCGAGTCTCCCGGTCTGCTGCACTACAAAAGCAGTGCAGTGGGCTGGGAGAATCATCCCAACGGGTTTCCTTAGTTAAAACAAACCAGTTCGGTTTTATGATATTTTACGATATTCTTATAGCTCCATTATGACTTTTCTGTTTGTTGGATTATTAGTCCAAGTTTCTGGATTGCTAGTCCAGCAACATAGCCATTATGCTGTTGCAATTGGAAATATTGAAATGTTGTGGGGACAGCGTGGACACTTACTAAGAGTGAATTCAAAGCACACTGAGTGTACTTTATGTTTCGAATGGAGCCAGGATATTCCAAGCTGCATAACACTGATGCTGTTAACAGATGCCAATTGTAGAAAAGCATTTCATTAATCATACAGGTGTCTCAATTTAACACCAGGGCCAACATTTTACAGTGCTGTGCCATGTGCATGTTTGACCCAGGCATGTGTAAATTTGCATGAGATGAAGTCAGACATGCACCCTGATGTCATTGTGCACACATGCAATACTGAGGCTGGTGGGCAGAGGAGGGAACCAGAGGTGCACCTTCTATCAATTGAAGGGCAGTTGTGGCCATTAAAAAACTTACTGGGAGATGAAGCGGGAAGAAATGTAATCAACCCATGGAGCGGAGTCCTCTCTTATGCAGGAGACATGGAGGCTGCTGACTGCTGTACAGTTCTTCTTATTCATAAACTATTTTGTGATTCTAATAAAATCTGGGAAATTACAGTGTGTTTGAAATTACTAGGGATTACTTTGAGCCCTTTCTTGAACAAGGGTGTGTTGGTTGTAAATCTCGACTTATCTCTCCTGTACCTGATTGGGAAATTATGACCAACATCTTTGTAATTTCCCTTGCTGCTTTCTACAACATCCACAAGATACATCCCATCTAATTGCTTCCCCTTATCAATTTTTGCCCACTCAGTGTCTCAGCTAGCTTTTCTCTCATAATAATTTTGGCAGCATCTTCTTCTTTAGTAAAGGCACAGGCAAAGTATTCATTTAGTACCTCAGCCATGCCTACTCTATAGATCCCTTTTTCGGTCAGTAATTGGCTTCACACCTCTTTTCACCATCTTTTTAATAGACGACTTTTGGATTCTCTTTTATGGCGGCTGCTGGGCTCTTATTATCTTCTGTCTTTGCCAAAGTTAGTGTGCCTGTCTCAGATATCATCTGAGGAGCTAAAATGTTCAGGTATTTCTTATAACCTTAGCCTTAGGTTTCACTGTGACAGTTCAATTTCCTGTATGAAAATGATAATCCAGGAATTAGTGTTGAATTCTGAGCCCCCTCTCGCAGTTGCCAGGTCACCTAAATGGGAGGTCAATTTAAGTAGAATGGGCATTGCTTGTAGGTAAAGATGGTGAGCTTAAGACAGTTTCCTGAACTTTAGAACTTACTCCTTTATTGCATTACACAGATTCAGCCAATATAGCTGATCAGTTTAGCCATCAAATCCCTACTGTGCAGAAGGGGGCCATTTCGCCCCATTGAGTTTGCACCAAATCTTCAAATGAGGAGTCTATCTAGGCCCTCTCCCCCACCCTATCCCTGTAAATTGATCAAGGTGAATAAATCTGACTAACACATCTTTCAGACTGGGAGGAAACCAGAGCATCTGGAGGGAATGCACTCAGACACAGAGAGAGACCATGGAAACTCCACCTAGACAGCCACCCAAAGCTGGAATCAAACCTGGGTCCTTGGTGCTGTGAGGCAGTAGTGCTAACCACTATGCTATCGTGCCACCAGATTCAATCTAAGGCAGAGAACTGCACTACAAAGATAATAACTTACTTATATAAGGAAGAGAAGGAAAAGTTAAGGAAATACTTGCTTCATATATTTCAGCAATTGGCATTTTATGCCAAAATTTCAAGAAACCTTCATTAATAGTCAGCATTATTTAGGATGCTGAAGTAGGATCTGATCAAAACTCACCTCATTTTTATACACCTAATTCTTTGGGCATCACCCCAATAAGTTAAATCCTGCAAGTGCTGATGTTGATTTTCAAGTTAAGTTCCAAAGGACAGCAACAAATTGATCATACCCATCATATGTTTGAGTGGGATACTTGCAGGATAATTCCATTACATTTCTGTTCAAATTATATTAATGTCTGTGAAATAATAATATTCAAAGTTCTGTAAATTAACTCTTTGCTTACAAGGGTTTGTATCAATTTTCAGAATCCTATCAACCCCATCGATCTCGAATAACATATCCAGCTAGACTGAATCAAATCCTTCATTTCTTTAAAAACCTTCATCATATCTCCTCCATCTAAGGATATACTGCTAAGGCTTTAATAAAGCTTTGCTCAGGTTACATTTGGCATATTGTGAGCAATTTTCAGCCCCTTATCTAGGGAAGGATGTGCTGGTCATGGAGAGGGTCCAGAGTGTTCACAAGATTGAAAAGCTTAACATATGAGGACCATTTGTAGATTCTGGGTCTGCACTTGATGGAGTTTAGAAGGTGAGGGGGAGATCTCATTGAAACTTACAGAATACTGAAAGACCTGGATGGAGTGGACGAGGGGAAGATGCTTCCATTAGTAGGAGATACTAGGATCTGAGGAAACAACCTCAGAGTAAAGGGACGATCCTTTAGACCGAGATGAGCAATTTCTTCAGCAGAGCATGGTAAATTTTTAGAATTCATTGTTATAGAAGGCTATGGAGGCCAGGTCATTGAGTGTACTTAAGACAGAGATAGGTAGGTTCTTGATTGGTAAGAGGATCGAAGGTTACAGGGAAAAGCCAGGAGAATGGGGTTGGGAAACATATTAGCCCTAATTGAATGACAAAGCAGACTTGATGGGCTGAATGGCCTAATTCGGCTCCTATATCTTGCCGATGTCTTATGGTCTATCTCTTATTGCCCAGTTTCTGCAGTCAGTGACAAAACAATGACATTTGCTGCTGACCTCAAACAAAGCTCCCCAAGCTGATAGAGCAGCGTCCAAAGTTTGCTCTTTCCTATCTTGAAAGTAGTTTGAATCTGCTGCAAAGGACGGAATTTTACAGGCCCCTCTCAAAGGGCTTTCAGACAGGGTATTCCCCATGTTTTATCAGGTCACCCTCTTACCAGCTACCTGCCCATTCAAAAAGTGACTGAAATATTAGGGGAGGTGGGCATATCACAGGGGTTGACCACTTTTTTCCCAGTTGAAGCTTGAATTGGTCACTTAAGGGCCTCATTATGCCCAGTTGCACATTTTGAGGACAGTGGAGGAGACTCAGCCATAGTGGGATGCCCAGCAGATTTATGTGCTTGGGCCTCAGTTAGGAAAGGAGGAGGTGCCCCCTTCACTTGCCCCCGTCTCCCTGTTCTGATTAGGGTATTTCCCTGTCTTTTCCAACACAACATTCTCACACATTCCCCCCGAGAGCATTCCTTCCAGCCTATCCATCCTCTTACCTTTGTCTTGAACTCATCAGGCTAAGTACAGTCTGAACAGTGGTCACTGCTCCTGTGGCGCTGCTGGGATTCAACTACTGGTAGGCAGTCAAATTGACTGCCAATCCTCTGAGGTGAGACTTTCTCCTGTGTAAGGGCTAGTGAGGTGTTGAGCAGTAATCACAAAATTAGTACGTAATTGAAAACCCAGTTACACGTCATTCCATAACTTTTCTGCAAGTGTTTTTACTGCAAGACTAATTGCATCAAAGTGAATGTTCTTATTAATTTATAGTTTTTACATTGATTGCAGTCTGGAGGAGCCCTAATAACATGCTATCTGGAGAATCAGAGAATCATTAACAGCACCTCCACATGTGAACCCCTGATGTTACTGTCAGTTTTAATTGTATGATGACTACAGACTCTGACAATTTTGCCACCATTGCTATCACAAAATCCTGATCTGTTCTTCTGTAAAATGAGGAGCTGATTCTTGAAAGCTCGTTTGCTAACTAAAATCCCTTTGAATAAATGTCTATCAGTTAACCATCTTTTCCACAGGCCTTAATGTATTTCCTTTATCAGATGTGAGGACCTAAACTAGGCACATGACTCTAACTGCAGACATTGCAGGGAAAGTGTGTTTTTTAATAGCTAATTGTTACTCAGGATGTCTTGACTAAATCACCGTCATGTCTTGAGAGACTGAAGAAAATTGATGGGAAAACAATTGGCTCCTGTTAAAACTTGCTGAAATTTAGTATCCTGCAGTAATCATGTTTTCTCAGACAGTGCTATCAAATTGTACAAAATCACAATGTTCTGAGATGAAACGTCCATGCTTGAAATGAAAGAACAAACTGTGAAAATTAATGACTACTGACTATTTCAGATAAGATACAAACAATTATCAATAGCTGGTGGGCTAAAGACACAAACTTGTTTGGAAGAATGCTAATATAGCTTAGTGCAGCTGTATATCAGAGGATAAAAAACTGTCCCCAAGCATCCTGAGTTGATGGAAAGTTAACTGTATTAATGACAAGTTCAGGATAGTACTGGGCTGATGAATGACATCCCCACCAGAAAACAATACCACATGGAGCCCACATGCTCCACACCGAACAGCCCTGCAACCATAAAATACTGTGGGGCAGTTTTATGAGTCCTGAGTGTGAGTTCTGCCCCTCATTGCAGGAAATGAGTGGCAGGTCCATCAATCTCAACAGCATCACAAAGGTATCTCTGACTGTTGCCAGGACTGCAACAGAAGGAGAACTCCTGAAGCAATGGACGGCACAGTGATACAGTGGTTTGCACTGCTGCCTCACTACACCAGGGTCTCGGATTCGATTCCCGGCTTGGGTCACTGTTTGTGTGGAGTCTACACATTCTCCCTGTGTCTGCGTGGGTTTCCTCCAGGTGATGTTGCAAGTGTACAGAACGTTGGTTAGGCCAGTTCTGGTCGCCATACTACCAGAAGGATGTGGAGGCCCTGGAGACAGTGCAGAGGAGATTTACCAGGATGCTGCCTGGTATGGAAGGGCTGTCTTATGAGGAAAGGTTGAACGCACTGGGGTTGTTTTCCCTTGAAAGACGTCGGCTGAGAGGGGATCTATTAGAGGTATATACGATTATGAGGGGTATAGATAGAGTAAATGGTGGTAAGCTTTTTCCACCATTAGAATTGGATAGAACGAGGGGTCACGGCCTTAGGGTGAGGGGGGCTATGTATAAGACGAATATTAGAGGGCATTTTTTCACACAAAGGGTAGTGGGAGTGTGGAATGCACTACCGAGTAAGGTGGTGGGAGCAGGCACGCTAGGGTTGTTTAAGGGTCTCTTGGACAGCCACATGAGAGGTCTGCAGATAGAGAGATATAGGAGGACTGTTTAAATACTTTATTTGTTTCCACAGGCTAATCGGTCCACCTTGTTGACCAACAAGGCGCATGCATTCGGCAGGTCGTGCAAGGGCTGCTCTTGGATGTTACTTCAGGAGTGGCCTAGTGCTTCATGTCGTTAGTGTATGCTTAAACTGGACCATCAGATGTGCAACATGACAGCTCAGAGACTATCGTTGTTGCTGTGCAGACATGTGGATTTGGGCCTGTGTCTGCGGGAGTTTGCGCGTTCTCCCCGTGGTTGCGTGGGTTTTCTCCGGGTGCTCCGGTTTCCTCCCACATCCCAAAAATGTGCTCTTAGGCTGATTGGGTAACAAATTGTCCCTATATTGGTCTCTATATATCATTAAGACGTTAGGATGGCGGCGCGGGCTCGTTGGGCCGAAGGGCCTGTTTCCCATGCTGTGTTGTTCTTTGTGCTCTGGTTTCCTCCAGAGCGGATATGCAGATTGGGTTGATTGGCCATGCTAAATTACCCCATAGTGTCAGGAGGACTAGCTAGGCTAAATGCATGGGGTTATGGGGATGGAGTCTAGGTGGGATTTTGGTCGGTGTAGACTCATTGGTCTGAATGGCCTCCTTCTGCCCTGTAGAATTCTATGACTCTGTGATTGTAATTAAGTGCGGGACCTTGGGTCGGTTAGAGATAGAGGTGGGGTGGAAGGGGAGGGGCACTGAACACCCTGGTTACCTCCACACAGGCAACAATAGTAAGCTCAGGTAGTCTCCTGCACTTATCCCCGGAGGAGACGATGCCGCACTTCTCTTGCACTGCCTCCAGGAGTTTTTTGAGCATGTATTGCTGAATGGGGAGTTGTGACTTACCATTTTTTCCTGCCCATCCTTGTTTCTTCCAGTTATTGAAGGCCTGTCCAAACGCCTTTTAAACACGGCACCCAGACATCAGGGTGAGGTGCCCAGTTGCCTCCCATCCCACTAGGAGACTCGGTGTAAAACACGTGCATGCATAACGAATGAGGCAGGGAAGGAACAATGGTGTTTAAAACCACACCCCGCTCCTAATCACGTTGACTTTCTCATTCCATCAGGGGATCTATAACGGGAGGGGAAGATTCACCAATTTTCTTGTAAAATCTGGTTTAATTTAATTAATTCCTTTATATATTTCTCTAAACTATGTACGCCTTTTCAAATTCCACCTCGTACTATTTCTGTATGTTTAACAAATTCTGAACATTTCTCCCAGATTTTTCCCTCAATGTGTATTATTTAATGGTTACTGTTACTTTGTGTAACATTCTCAAAACTTTTTGGCACCCAGACAACTTTCTTACTTTGAAGAATTTTCTCACCTCACTCAAGTTGGCCCCCAACCTTTTAATTTGATCCAAACTAGATCCAAACTAGTCTTTTCTGAGTCATTTGGAAATCAACAAATTATTTTATTAATGCAATGATGAACTGTTAAGTTTCCAACACAAAACCTAAGGAACTTAGAAAGCTTCTAGAAACTGCTATCCCATTAGTCACACTCTTCCTCTGTTAGTCCAGAGACCCTGTTCTTTCCTCATGGAGCTGCAAATGTATCTTTCTCAAGTACATGTCCCATTCTCTTTCTAAAATTACAAATGAATCTGCATCTGGTATAATTTTAATCAATGTATTCTAGATCACAATAACTCTTTGTATAAAAATAATTTCCTTTCTAGTTCTTTTGCCAATTATCTCAGTCTTGTGGCTTATTTTGTTTTATTCATTCATGGGATGAGGGCATCAGTAGTTAGGCCAGAATTTATGGCCCATCCCTGATTGTCCTTGAACTGAGTTACTTGCCATGTCAGAGAGCATTCCCTGTTCCCCCCCCCACCCCTCCTCCTTTTACTAATTAACTTGTCATTTGTTATTCCATCAGAACCTCTCATAATTTTGAACATATTTACCCCTTAGCCTTCTCTGCACTAAAGTGAACAATCTTACTTTCTTTAGCCTCTCCACAAAACTGGAGTTCTTCATCCTTGATATAATTCTGTAAATCTCCTGCATCCCCTGCCAGGTATATGATATCTGTGTTGGAATCCAATACAATTTAGTCATTTCCAATAGCTTTCTCTGTCGAATGTTTTGTGGAAGTCTTTAGTGCATATAACTTGAACAGTGCTGCTATGATCTGCTGTTGTGGCCACTTCAACACAAAATTCCATTGCTTGCAAATATTCTTTTATTGAAAGAGCATCAGAAGATTGAATTTGAATATAATTTATTATTAATATGGTCACACTGCTACTCTTAGTTTGATGAATAGATAAACATTTCTCCAGCTCATTCTGCGCTTTTGTGGCTTGCTGTGGGCAAGGTGCTTTTCATGAATCAAGTTTATATTCTATTTCATGTGTACTTGCTTTGACAGAATGTTACCTTTGAGCAGGACTTTCAATGCAGATTCATTATTTAATATCTGGGATAAAAGCTGCCCCATTATTACATTCTAGTAACAATATTTTAAGCCAAAAATCTTCAACCTCATCCACAGCTGCAGTGAATGAAATTTTAGCTAAATGTCAAATTCTCCATTCTCGCTGGCAGTGGGGCGGATGTGGACGAGATCGGGCAATCCTGCCCAACATCACTAACTAAACTGAAAATTCTGGAAATACCCAGTGGAGACAGAAGCAGAAATCTTGCTGCCATTCAGGCTAGAGGGACCTGACGGTTCTGTTGAAGGCGCACTCCGGTTGTGGCTTTCCCAACGGCAAGGGGTGCATTCAATGGGAAATCCCCTTAGCAACAACAGGACCATAAGATCCTGCCACCAGCAAATGGGGCCACCACCTCCTGCTAGAGTGGAACATGGGGAGGGAGAAAAATCCCCTTCATTTCAGATTATTGACCTCTCATCAGAACTGCAAAGTGTTAGAGAAACAAAATTTACAAAAATTTACAAAATTTAAATAAGTACAGATGGAGGATTGGAGCTGGGGAAAGGAAACAAAAGAGAAAGTCTATGATACAGTGAAAGGCAAGAGAGATTATGTAACAAAATTGAAGATGACATAAACAAGGCAAGGTAATGGAACAAGCAAAGAAACAAATGATAAGTCTGGAGAAGGTATCAACTAGAAGTCAGAGTCAGCACTGAAAAATTGGAGCAGTAATTATGGCCTGAAATTGTGGAACTCAGTGTTTGCTTTGGAACAAAGCACCTAATCAGAGAGGAATGGCTTGAAATTGCCCTTGTGTAGGCCATTTGGAATGTTGGGTAAGAAGATATTGCACTGCTTTCGACTACAGCCTGCAATGCTGATCACTTTCTGGATGGTTTGATGTGATGTGAAAGATGCAGAAGAGCTGAAATGCTCACGTGCTGTACGTGTCCAGGAACAGATTGATCCAACGCCATTTTGCTGTTATACAGCTGAACCAAATGATGCAGCACCAGGCTTGGAAACTTCATTTACACTAATCCAGCCGACAGATTCATACGTCAAATACCAAAGGTCAAGCTTGCAGCTGCAATGGGACCTGAATGTCGATAAACTAAAGTATGATTCCACAAATTGATGGTGAACTGTTTTTTGCTCACAGAGTTGGTGGGAGCTCTATACTGGATTCCTGAAGTGTTTTATGCCATTTTAGCATAACTGCCAATGATAACAAACGACCACCTCTCACAGGAATTGGGGTAATTTGTTCATTGCCTCCTGGTCTGGAACAGCATCAGGGAATGGTAAAGAGATCAAGATCAACAAGACGGAAGGGAGGAGAAGAAACAGGAAGGAGATGTTTTGGACCCCAAATAATTTCATGGCAATTCTAGTAAGCTGATTGACCACAGGTTGTTGAATTGCTTTTAAAGACAGAAAGCCCTGGCGAGCACTGACATTTACATGTACAATTTCGGCAATCTGAATCTGCACTACAGCAAGCATGGATCACATGATCTCGCTCTGAGTTCCCACTGCATTGCAGAGGTGCCCCAAAGATCCCACTGTGCTGCAGTGGATGTTGAATCAGTGATCACTGGACACTGCATCATTATCGAGTCTGCTAGCGCTATCATGGAGTTGGTCAGCAATTCCGATCTAAAAAGGACATACTATGCTCTCTGCAAGCTCCTCCATGTTCCCAGACAGTGACAAGAAGCTCTTTGGCAGACATGCCATTATGCCAAGCCGCTTGGAACGCATGCTCAATAACAGCCTCCTGTAGTCTGCTCCACTGAAGTGCTCATCCGAGTCCCTGCAGTAGAACTTACCCACATTCTTGCCCTCTAGTAAGTGGCAATTGCTTCTTATCTACTTGCAGCCCTCTCATGTCTGGTGACTCACTATGTGAGAATCTCAACTCTACGCCACCCCCTAAGCTTCTCACAGAGCCAGTATCTGAACTGATGATTGTTAATGGAAGGTGAAGTGTTAGTGCATCCTTATTACTTTCTTGGGGCTGTTCTTGCCTCCAATGAGGTTTTTCAGGTGGAGATTCTCCTAGATCTGAAAGCACACAAGCAGAAAGAGATGATTAGTGAGGAAAGTGAAGGGGGTGGGTAGTGGAGTAAGGTGGAAAGCAGGCATTTCATGGTGAAAGCATCTTCAGCCTTTATTTGATATTATACTTGAAGATGAGATTGAGGAAAGAGTTGAAAAAGGCAGTAAGGCTGTCACTTACCATCCTCCTGGACAGCCTCTGCCATTTCAGATATCTTGGGCTATCTTGTCTTTAGTTCCTTGATGTGAAACACCATCTTCTGCAGGAATTTAATGAATCCAACTCCTGCCACTTGCTTCTCTATGTTGTTATGGACAACCTTCCCTTAAAATAGAGTGTCCATGATTATGTTGCAGTGTGATTATGTACCTAGCTGAAAAGCTAGAGATGTGTGGAGACTGGGAAAGATGGTTATGATGTTGGAGTATTGGTAAATGAGTATGAGTAAAGATTGAATATGTAAATATTAGCTATGTGGCCTGAGTGCATGTATTTGCTCTTGGATGAGTAATGGGTGTGTGGTGTACAGAACTGAGTGAGACATTATTGGTATGTTGGCCATGAGATGTATTGTGACAATGCGTTCACTTACCTCACAGGAAGAAGTCTCACAAAACCAAGTTAAAGTCTAACATCATTTCTATTTGGAATGATGAGCTTTCAGATCACTGCTGCTTCATCAGGTGAGTGGACGTAGGTTCGCAATCACAGCATATAAAGGCAAAAACACAGTTACACGATAATTACAGATTGAAATGTGAAGAATGGTTAGAATGCAAGTCTTTTCAGGTGCAAAAGTATGCATGGAGAGAGGGATAATCACAGATTAAAGAGGTTTGAATTGTCTCAAGCCAGGACAGTTACACCTCACATTCACTTATCTTGAGCACCCAGGTTAGTTCATTGTGCTTTTTCCAAAATTGCTACAATGTTTGTGGTGCCAGATTACAGCCTTTCAGTTCACAGGGGGTGCACTCCAATTCCCTCCTCTGGCTCAGCTTTGAGTATTTTCTTGCACTGCAGGGCAACGTTGCCTTTCTTGTGGACTTCATTCGGTCGACAAAATTTCAGATGTGCAACTTCCTTCTAACAGGCAGCGAATCTTGAAGAGGAGCAGGCTGCCAGCAGCACTACAGTGACCAGTAAACAGTCCAAAGTCATCTTCAAGGTGTGAGGAGCAGCTTGAGAGCAGCATGGCTGCTATTTGGTCCATTGCCACTTTCAGTAAATGAGATGCATAAACCAAAAATGTGGGTGGGAAAATCTCCTGCTTTCCCACATGTTGGGCACTTTGTTTTCTTTTGGGGCTGCTTTCTGGGGGCAGGTCCGATTGGGGGGCATCTACCGGGGGGGGAGGGGGGGTATCTACCTCCCAGGGATGGTCCGATCGTGGCTCATCCTCCCCACTATTCCCCTCCCCCTCCCCCACCCCACCCCAGCTCTCTCTATGTTTTGTTTTTCGCACCTGGGAGTGCTGTTTCAGGTTTTTTTTCGAACTGTGTTTGCGCAGTTCGGAGCTCCGATCGTTCTGGCAGAGCTAAACCCCGCCCCACAGTGCGAACTGGACCAGAGCTGGCAAAAAGCGTATGGGCGCACTGGAACAGGGATTCCGGGCTTGGACCCATTTTATGCCCGGATCTGGTATGTAGCCTCCAATTGGTAAAATCTGGCCCAGGTTATATATTTTCCTAACTAAAGTGATTGCATTTTTGCATAGTCTGTATTCCAGAATTGTTGAGAATCATAATGGAACCAGTCATAGTGAGGATTCAGCAGTCTCATACCTCAGCTCAATCATGGAAATGAAAACATCCTTCTCTTTTCAGGTGTCAATAATTTAATATCAAAATGGCAACTGTGGGGAAGTAGGCTATAGTTTTGTCGGCGTAAAAGTGAGATGCTGCCAGAGGGAATCCCAAAATTAGAAGATCAAGATGATTACCTGGTATAAAATGGACTGTGGAAAAACATTAAAATGTTGTGGGGAGGTAGGGAGGTGGGGGGTGGGAGGGGGACGGAGTCTGATTGGTGGGGGAGGGTGCTGTTGCCTCCTGGGGAGGGTGGTCTGATCGGGGGGGGGCCTGCTTCCCGGGATGGTTTGATCACAGGAGGGGGGAGAGGTGGGGGATAGGGAAGTGGCTCCTGGGAGAGGTGGATCACAGAGGGGTGTGTTCTGCCAAGGGCAGGGCTTGCCTCCTAGAGGGTTCTGAACACAGGGGTTCTGCGTGGTGGTGGTGGGATGGGGTGGGGGGGGGGGGGGGGGGGGGGGGGGGGGGGGGTCTGCCTCTCAGGGTGTTTGGATCTCTGAGGGGGAGTGTCTGCCAGAGCAGTTAGCCGGCAGTCTGCGAAAGATGTTCAAGGAGGATGGGCTTCAGATGTTTCCCTGCATAATAGGAATCCGCTTTGGATTTTTATTCTGCAGATGAATAGAGGCACAGATCCAAAATGGATCCACAGACAGTAAAGTGGAATGTGGTGATAGAGTTGGGTGCACGGTTCATTAAATCAACTTAAATGCATGCTAATGCACTTAAACTGTCGGGACGCTCGATTGAGGTGCGGACTGGATCTGCACCCAAATCAGGTGTCAGTAAAGGCACAATCTGCTTGGTTTCGGATGCAGATCGCATTACAGGCCCGACGTCCATATTTACCATGATTTCACACCTGATCGGGGGCAGTCAGATTGGCACGGGGGGGCCTGTCTCCCAGAGGCATGTGATCATGGGGTGGGGGGGGGGGGGGAAAACCTGCCTCCTGCAGTGTGGATCGCAGAGGGGAGTGTTCTGCATGGGTATGAACCCATGAATCATCCAAGCATCGCTACACAAATCAATTCTACTTCATTGTCTCTTCTCCAGTGAAGAATCGGTTTAGTTGAGTTAGCAGCAAACAAGGAAAGACATCAAGGGAATGATTTCCCCGGATATTTTTAGGTGCAAAAGAGTCTCTAAAATGGCCAAGATAGGGCCTTGAGCTGTAATGCTGGGTTAGTCCACATTTATAGCAAGATGCCACCTTGGTACAGAAGTTGAAATATGCACTATGAACACTTAAAAAATCGTTAAAGGACTGACTAACAATACATTAACCTGCTTGTGCTCATTAAAGAGGTTGCAAACCATTTTTGTGTCTAGCACTTTAATTAATGACCTCTCCAAACAGCGACAAGTTGAACAGGTGGAAACAGATCGTTGATGAGAATTTCGAACACTGCTTATTGGTATAGTCAGCTTTCATTGTCACTTCACAGAGTCAGAGAATCAAGGAATTGTAGAATTGTTACAGCACAGAAGGAGCAACTTACCAAATGCCACTCCTCATAACCCTGCACATTTTTCCTTTTTAGACAATTCCCTCTTGAATGCCTCAATTTCTCCACGAAGCTCAAAGGCAATACATTCCAGATTCTAACCATTTGCTGAGAAATTCCATTTTTCCTCATATCTCCAGTGCCTCTCTTGCCAATTACCTTAAACCTGTGGCTTCTTGTTCTCAATCTACTCTGTCCTGAATCCTCATGATTCAGATTACCGTTATCAAGTCTCCACTCAACCTTCTCCTCTCCAGTGAAAACAGTCCTAACTATCTACACAATCGAAAATTCTTTATTTCTGGTATCTTGAAATCTTTTCTGCACTCTCTCTAAGGCCTTCACTTCTTTCTGAATGTGTGATATTCAGAGCTGAATGCAATTCCTCAGTTGAAGCCAAACCAGTGTTCAATGTATGTTTGACATAACTTTCTTGCTTTCTTACATTGTGCCCCTATTAATAAAATCTTGGATGCTGCATGCTTTATTAATCACGCTCTCAATCTAAGCAGAAACTTTCAATGATTTATACACTTATAGACTCATATCCCTGTGCTCCTGAACCACCTTTAGAGCTGTACCTTTTTACTTTACATCCATTCTGTGTTCTTTCTACCAAAATGAATCACTTCACTTCTCTCTGCATTAAATTTAATCAGCCCACCCTTCCACCAACTTGACTTTATCCTTTTGAAGTTATAGTCCCCTTTGAGCTTTCATCAACAAGCAGCAATGTGGACACGTTGGCTGGAATTTTATCACCCCACCCGCCACGGTAATCGGAGCGATTGAGTGGCAGACAGTGGGAAGATTCATTGACCTCAGGTGGGGTTTTACGGTTTCAGAATGAGCAAGGCCACAAAATCCTACCTAATATTGGCAACGAGTCAGGACAGTAGTGGATAATAGGTGTCTTTTTCAGACTGGAGAAAGGCTTGTGGTAGAATTTTCTCGGGGTCAGTATTGACCTAGACCTAGGGTGCAATTTCAAAATTTGCGGATGCTGTGAAACTTGGAAGCATTGTGAACAGTGGGGAGGATAATGTGTAACTTTTTTTGAGAAGAAGTGAAAGTTCCAAAGTGAAGCATTGACACAATGACTAGGTGCTCTGTGATTATTGCCTCGTGTGTTGTTGGATTATTGGAATGCCATTACTGGAATGCACCTAATGACCATTGAATAACATAGGTTGTAAAATTAGCTTGAAATCTTGAAGTTTCATTCTACTACATTTAATGTGAGATTGTTAGGAAAAAATCTGGAGTTTTAACTTCTGGAATTCATGTTTCCATTGGTATTTGCATTTAAACAATCTAATAGTAGTGAAAGTTGTGTACGCTTCATTGCAGGTAATTACACAGAATAGGAAAAACTGTTTTAATTAATTCTACAATTCATGATGTTGATATTGCTTGTGTGCTTGCCATGATCCTGTCAGTGGATATTTTGCAATCTAATCTACACTACAGCAAAGCATGAAGCAAGATTATTTATATTTATATGTGGCTTTCGCTCAGCTCTCACTGTGGCTCTGCAATAAAATGGGTTGTTAGCAGCTGGACACAATTCGATTATTATTGTATTACTGCATATTATTTTGCATCCAAGTTTATGATTGCATTGCAAAGGTAATGATCAGGGCCAGTATTTTTAAATGAATTCAGTCTCAGACATCAACTTCCATAGTTTATCAAGCAGTCTTGAGAATACTTGCCCTGACTGAAATATTAAGTACTTTTGATGGAATAGCTTTTTGGCACTAACCCTACTTTGGGGCTGATTACCTCAGATTCGCAATTTGCACAGTTAGTTAATCACTTGTGTAACGTATTAGCACACAAATAATACATCAGTTAGACCAATTGTTAGGGGTATATCAGACTAAAAAATGGACAGTCGTAAATTTGGCACCAAGTATGATAGTGCTGTCATGGCTACCCTGTTTCCCGCATTACACTCATGAAGTACTGACAAATCAGGTGACCTTGCACAGCAATGCAAGGCCAGATCATTACCATTTCGTGGCTTTGAGTGCACAGTATTCTGGGAGTGCTCAAAGATTTGAAGGGCGGGACTACTGGAACCTGCAGTTTTTAAAATGATTGTTCATTTCTTTTAAAGATGCATTTGCACTGAGTCCTCACAAATGACTGGGTACAGAAAAGAACACTCAACAGCAGCTTGGCAATGGAGACCCTGTAATGAAGAAGTCATTTCACAGGAAAGAGAAAATCAAGCAGTGGGATGGACAAGTAGAGGAACCCCTGTATCAAGACAGAATGTAGTAATGCTGACATGCCTGTGGCTGAATCTGCTAAGATTTGGTTTGGTTTTTGCAAGGTGAACACACATTTGACACAATATGATTGTTCTGTAGCATCATAGAACAGTTACAGCGCAAAAAAAGGTTCTTTATTCCATTGAGCCTTGGCAATTTAGCTCATTATACATCCACCCCCAGACTACTGTCTTTTTTGAAGCTATGCATTCACTTTAGATACTTATCTAATTCCTTTTTAAAAGGCATGGTTGATCCTGCTTGCACTATCCTTTCAAACAGGACATTCCAAATTATAAGCACAATACTGCATTAAAATGTTTTTGTTTCCATGTCTTGCCTTTGTTCTTTTGTTTATCAACTTAACACTATTTCCTCAGGCTGTTACCCGATCCTCAAGTGGGAGCAGTTTCCCTCCATCTGTCAAGACATTTCGGAACATTAAACGCGCCTCAGACTTTCTTTTCACAAGGAGATAGACCCCAGTTTCTCCGATCTATCTGCGCAATGACACAGACTGACTCTAATCAGTAAATCATTTCTACACACTCTCTAAAACCTTCACGCCCCGTTCTAAAATACTTTGCACAGGATAGGTGGGACTTTACAGCTGCGCTCCCTCTTGGAAATTCCCAGATAAGGACTTACCTAGCAATTGTCCAGAAGGACTAACTTCACCATGTCAATTGCATTACTTTGGAACAATCCAACAAAGCAATTTAAATTGTTAACTTTGGACAGTTCTGCCAGTTTTACACTTGTAGTTACTCTGAAAGATCCCATGGGACTCACCACCTGCAAAGGATTCATCCTCCAACTCAACCAGATCTGGACACAATCCCCCCAACTGTCCTGACCATCAAGATCCGCACCGCCCAATGTCAAACAGCCTCCAGCACCCCCATCCCACTAGGACACCTCATTCACTTACCCCAAAAATTACCTACTCCATAATCCACAATATTCAATGAACTCTTTCAACTCATCTGCTTTATGGGAGCTCAGGCTATGAGAAAAAGGGAGTGTGTGTTCTTTTGCTTCATTTGTTTCACGCTTGACCACAGGAGCCAGGAACATGCTTCACTGCCTGAGTCTCACCCAGCCTGAGTCTCGCCTTGCCGTAGTCAGGAATATACATGAGGACCAATTGATCAGCCCATCAATCAGTGCCGTGCTAAGGGCAAAGACTGCAATTTGAAAACTGAGCTGCCTGAGCAGATAATGGAGATAATCATAGCTGCAATGCAATCAAAACCTCTCAAAAAGACCTTTTGGAAATAAAGAAAGATCATGACATAAAGTCATAGAGGTTTACAGCATGGAAACAGGCCCTTTGGACCAGCTTGTCCATGCAGCCCAGTTTTTAATCACTAAGCTAGTTCTAATTGCTCGCATTTCACCCCTGTCTCTCTACACTCATCATTCCCATGTAACTGTACAAATGCTTTTTAAAATTATACCCACTTTGATGTGCTTCTGGCAGCCTATTCCAGACACTCACTACCCTCTGAGTGAAAAAAATTATGTCTCTGGATCCTCTTGTATCTCTTCCCTCTCACCTTAAACTTATGCCCTCTAGTTTTAGACTCCTCTACCTTTGGAAGAAGATGTTGATTTTCTACCTTATCTATGCCCCTTTTATTTTACAGACCTTTATAAAATCACTCCTAAGCCTCCTACATTCCAGGGAATAAAGTCCCAGTCTATTACTGTTAAAAGATGGCAGAAAATATGAAACCGCTGTAGTTGGATGACAAAATCTGTGAGTACTAAGTGTGGCTGTAATAGCCAAGATGCAGAAACCAAACAAGTTGTGTGGGAAGTGTGATCTCTTGCACCCACCACTAAGCTGTCCTGAGTTCCAAAGCTTTTTAAGGTATGTGGTGTAAGAAGACATTAAGCTTGCCAGTGCAGGAAATCTGGTTCCAGAGGTATGATCAAAGGTTAGCATTTCTGCCTCACAGCATAGCAACATAGAGATTAAAAGCATTTGGCCAATATCACTCCAGTGAAATGTTTTCTCCTCCGCCTATTAAGTGTTTTTACCCTAAATTGTTTCTTGTCCTTATCCTTGGCTAAGCAAAATGTTATAGTGCTCTGATTGCTTACTCCTAAATGTATCCACTTCCTACCTGAAATTACATGAGAGTAATCAAAGTACCCATTAACATCACTCCGTAGTTTTTGTAGCTCTCTATAATTTCCCTGCACATTTGCTCCTTTATATCTATCCCACTGGTTGGCAGCCGACAAAACACACCATGAGAGGAATGACATTTCTATTGTTTCTTCAGCCTAACTAATATCATCTGTCTTCAAACTCTGTCAGTCTTCTTTCTCTTTCTCACTGTTCTGTTCTTCTTAATCCAGAATACCATCATTCCTGTCACTTTTTTCCTTCCCTATCATCCATGAACTTCCAGAAATATTAAGAGCACTGTTCTGTTCCTTTTCAGCCAAGTCTCATTATTGCCACTCTATCTTATTCCAGTGTGATGAGTTGTGCCTGCAGCTCACAACACTTTTGTATAAATCACATTTGTTGCCTTTACATAAATGCCCTATATCCCAAATGTACATATTATTGCATGCTCTAGGTATCCGATACCATCTGATACCCAGTTTTTATCACTCTAATGCAATCTCTCCAATCCTTTGTTAACTTTATTTCTTCTCTTTAATGCTATATATTGGTGTCTCCTACGTTACAAAATTAATTTAAGCCTCTCCCCTTCCACCGCCCCTCAAGGATCAAGGATATTGGCCCCAATATTAAGGAGCTGTGACATAAGCTTCAACAAGACCAAAAAGTACAGGAACAATGAATTATTAAGAGCTATAACACTGTGGCCTTAACAATACGGATTGAACTGAAGAGTACTTGGACAGTGATAGCCTTTTTCCTAGGATGGAGAAAGCTAGCACGAGGGGACACAGCTTTAAATTACGGGGTGATAGGTATAGGACGGATATCAGAGGTAGGTTCTTTACCCAAAGGGTGGTTCAGGAGTGGAATGCCCTGCCTGTGGCAGTTGTAGATGCGCCAAGTTTGGTGGCGTTTAAGAAGTTAGTTGATAAGTATATGGAAGAGACGGGAATGGTTTAGTTTGGAAGGGCATTGCTTTTTATATTGGTCGGCGCAACATTGAGGGCCGAAGGGCCTGTTCTGCGCTGTAATGTTCTATGTTCTATGTTCTATGAACTGGTGATGGCTGTTTTCAGCCTACTAAGCATTTGCTTCTGGCTGTTGATTGCATTACATACTTTTCCTTGTTGTAATAAACCCTGTGCACAAGCTCCAGCAATTAAAAATATATTCCTCCTGCACTTACCTGTCTAATACTACAAATTCATTGACATTTCTTTATCTGTTTCATATGTTCTCCAAAGTACATTTTAAAAAGAGGATGCTTCTATTCCACGAATGTTTCGTCAAAAACCTAACATGTACACTGCTTCATCTGAAAATATATTGATGTAATTCAGCAGAGGAAAAGCTTAAATTAGCTTAAAAAGTGACTAATCTGACAAGAAGCCCTCATTAAGATCTGTGTGCTATTGTAATTATTGGATTACTTAGGACAAGTCCAAGTTCTTTCTGAACCCCTTTCAGATTTCTTCCTGCCACTCAGCTCAGAGTTTATTGACCTGAATATCTATGAGAAACGTTGCAGAAGGAGCCTGCACTTCACCAGTTAGGTTGTCACTGATCAATGGCACAGAAGCTGCTTCCTGCTCACCCAGGTGGGCTTGCTTCGCCAGTGGCTGTCAGAAGTCACAGCTGCCCTTTTTGCCTCAGGTTCATTCCAGGCTGCCACTCGGGACAACAGTCACAGCTCACAATGCGCATTGCATAGCTGCGTCAAACATGTCCCCTCCAGAGCAAACCAGTACAGCACCTTAGTAGATGATGAAAAAATACCTAAGGCAGGTATCAAAATATCAGAAAGGCTAATGGCAATATATCTAAAGTACTGAAAGACAAAAGGGAGCAGTCCTGCTTCAGCTATATAAAGCTCTGGGTTGACCACATCTGAAGCACTGTGAACAGATCAAAACACCTTAGGCAGGATATGTTGGCCATGGAGACAGTGCAGCATAGGTTTACCAGAATGATGCCTTAGTGTCCCAAAATGTGCAAGTTAGGTGTATTGGTCAGGATAGATTGCCTCTGACTGTCTCAGACGTATAGGTTAGGTGGATTAGCCTTGCTAAATTCATCTTAACATGCCAGGATGTGTACGAAAGGTGAGTAGGCCACGCTAAATTGTCCTTAGTGTCCCAAGATGTTTACAAGAGCTGAATTGGCTGTGCTAAACTAAATTAGGGTTAAATTATGGCAAAAAATTATGTAATTTAGAATGTATTCCCTGGAATTTAGAAGACGAGGAGTGATTTTATCAACGTTTTAAACAGGGACAAACAGAGTAAAAAAAGGCTTGCATTTATAAGGCACTTTTCACAATCCCTAGATATCTCCAAGCACTTTGAATCCATTGGAAGTACCTTTGAAGTGTAGCTACTGTTGTGGTGTAGGAAACACAGCAGTCAACACATGCCTCGTCATCCTCCACAAACAGTAATTTGATAATGAGTAGATAATCTGTTTTTCTGATGTTGTATTGACCAATGCACAAAAATAGTTCCCCTGTTCTTTCAAATAGTGGCAAGGGATCTTTTACCCGATTCATGTAGGTAGATCGGGCTTCAGTTTCATATCTCATTGGAAAGACTGTTTCTGGGAATGCAGCACTCACTCACTACTGCGCTGTCAGCATTGATTTTTGTACCAGTGCCTAGAGTAGGACCTGAACACACTCAAAAGCAATGAGTGATACCAACTACACCAAAGGTGATATGCAAATTAATGGAAACTACTTTGGTTCATCTGAGGAAATAATCTAAGAATTAAATCCAGATATTTCGGGAGTCAAATCATGAAACAGTTCTCTGTACAATGGTGTCAAACATTTTGAGCATTTCTCTGCAAATGGCAATTGATGTAAGATCAATTGTAAATGTAAAATTTGAAATTGATGGATTTTTATTATCTATTTTTTAAAAATATTTTATCATGAGATGTGGGCTTTGCGAGCTAGGCTAACACCTATTGTCCTCCCCTAATTGCCCTTGAGAAGAACATGATGGTGACCTTCTTAAACTGCTGCAGCCCCTTTCTTGTCAGGACATGCACATTGCTATTAGAAAAGAACTTCTAGCACTTTGAACCAGGCACACTGAAGGAACAATGATTATATTCCAAGTTAGGATGCTGAGTGACATGGAGGGGAACTTCCATGCGATGGTTCCCCATTTATCTACTACTCTTGTCCTTTTAAGTAGTAAAAGTTGTCAGGGTCCATAGTCTTTGCTGTAGCCAGTACAATCAACCATTACTTAATATCATATGGAGTGAATCGAATTAGCTTAAAGCTGGCACTTGTGACTCTGAGACTCTCAGGAGGAGACCAATTGGATCATCCACTCATCAGTTTTGGCTGAAGATGGTGACACTTTCACCTTGTTTTTTGCACTGATGTACTGAGCTCCCCGTCAATGAGAATGGAAATATTTGTGGAGTCTCATCCTTAAGTAAATTTTTTATCTGTCTGCCACCAATTATGACTGGATATGGCACGACTGGAGATATTAGATCTATCCCTTGGTTGTGAATCACTCAGCTCTGTCTATCACATACTCCTTTGGTTGTTTGACATGCAGCTATTTCAGTGTTATAGCTTCATTGGCCCGACACCTCATTTTTAGATATGCCTCGTGCTGCTTCTGGCATACCCTCAAGTATGCCAAACATTTTGAGCATTTCTCTGCAAATGGCAATTGATGTAAGATCAATTGTAAATGTAAAATTTGAAATTGATGGATTTTTATTATCTATTTTTTAAAAATATTTTATCATGAGATGTGGGCTTTGCGAGCTAGGCTAACACCTATTGTCCTCCCCTAATTGCCCTTTAGAAGAACATGATGGTGACCTTCTTAAACTGCTGCAGCTCCTTTCTTGTCAGGACATGCACATCGCTATTAGAAAAGAGCTTCTAGCACTTTTCATTGAATCAGGCCATGATCCCCCAGCTTGGTGCTAGTGATAGAATATGGTATGTCCTGGGCCATGAGGTTACAAGCAATGGCTGTGTGCAAGTCTGCTGGTGATGATGGTCCACAGCATTTCATGGGTGCCCAGTTTCAAGTTGCTGGATCTATTGGAAATCAATCCCATTTCACATGACAGTAGTACCACAAAATATGATGGAGTGTATCCTCAAAATGAAGACTGGGCTTTATCTCCACAAGGACTGTGTTCTGGTCACTCCTATCCACATTGTCATGGACAGCTGCATCTGTGACAGGATAGTTTGGTGAAAACAAGTTCAGTAGGTTTTTCACTCTTATTGGTTCCTCTTACCAAACCAGAATCTAGCAGTTACGTCCTTTAGAACTCAGCCAGCTTGGTCAATACTGGCGCTACTGAGCCACCCATGATGATGAGGATTGACGTCTCCCACCCAGAGTTATTCTATATTCTTTCCATGCTCAGTGCTTCCTGCAAGTGGTGTTCAACAAAGAGGGATAGTGATTGATGAGCTGAAGAGGGATGATATATGGTAACCAGCATGAGGTTTCCTTGCTCATGTTTGCCCTGATGGCATGAGACATCCTGAGCTCTCGAGCTGAGATTCAGAACTCCCAGGAAATGGCCATCATTTTTAAAATTTTGACGCAAGGTGCAAGCGCCACTTACTAGGCCAGCATTTATTACTCATCCCAAATTTTCCTTGAGAAGGTGGTAGTGAGCTGCATTCTTGAACTGCTCAATCGTTGTGCTGTAGGTATACCCTCAATGTTATTTGGGAGGGAGTTCCAGAATTTTGAACCAGTGATGGTAAAGCAACTGCCATATAATTAATTCCAAGCCAGGATAGTATACGGTTTCGAGAGGAACGATCAGTAGTGGTATTCCCATGAATTTGTTGGTCTTGTCCATATAGGTGATAGGGATCATGGGCTTGGAATGTGCAGTCAAAGGACCCTTGGTGAATTGCTGCAATACATACATCATATAGATGGTACACACTGTTGCCACTGTGTGTTTGTGTGTGTGTGTGTGTTGTGTGTGTGTGTGTGTGTGTGTTGTGTGTGGTGTGTGTGTGTGTGTGTGTGTGTGTGGTGGAGGGAGTGAATGTTGAAGATGATAGAGGAGAGACAATCAAGTAGATTGCTTTGCCCTAAATGGTGTCGGACTTCTTAAGTGTTGTTGAAATTATGTCCATCCAGATAAGTGAAGTGTATTCTCTCACATTCCTCAATTAAATTTTGTAGATCATGGGCAGGATATGGGAGTCAGGAAGTCAGTTATTCTCTACAAAGTTCCCAACCTCTGACCTGTCTTTATAGTTATCGTATTTATATGGCTAGTCCAGTTCAGTTTCTAGTTGATAGTAACCTCAAGGATCTTGATTGAAGGGGAATGCAACGACAACAATGCATGTCAAGGGAAGGTGGTTAAAGTCTCTCTTATTGAAGAAGACAATGTATGGGACAAGTGTGGCACTAATGTTACTTGCCACTTATCAGCCCAAGATTGAATGCTGTCCAGATGCTGAACATTGTGTAGTCATCGGTGAACATCTCCACTTCTGATCTTATGATAGAAAGAAGATCATTGATGAAGCAGCTGAAGATAGCTGGGCCTCAAACATTACCCTGAGTGACGTCCTTGGACTGAGATGATTGCCATCCAATCACCGCAATGATCTTTCCAATCACCACAATGATCTTCCTTTGTACCAGGTGTGATTCCAACCAGCAGAGAATTTCCCCCCAATTCTCAGTGACTCTGGTTTTGCTCTGGTTCTTTTATGCCACGTTTAGTCAAATGTGGCCTTGATGTTGAGGGCAGTCATGTCATTTCATTGCATGCCACTATGTCCTCATTCCCAGTAGATCTGTCCTGTCGCTAGGACATGACACAGCTCAGGATGGTTGTATCTGGGATATTATCTATAAGTTATGATTATTTTAGGCTGTTCCTTGACTCATCTGTGGGTGAACTCTGCATATTTTGGCACAAGCCCCAAGAGATTAGCTAGGAGGACTTTGCAGGCTCAATAGGGTGGCCCATCCAATTTTGTTCCTTTTAGATTTTGTAGTGATGTGAGACAACTGAGCGATTGTTTGGTCATTTTAGAGGGAAGTCAAAAGTTGACTACATTTCTACGTGCCTGGAGTCATGTAGGTCAGATCAGTTGAGAAGAAATTCTTTTTTTGAAAAGGTGTTAGTGAATCAGGTGAGTTTTTATGACAATTGGTAGTTGCTATAGGGTTACCATTATATTAGTTTTTACTTTCAAATTTATATATTTACCTTAAATTCCATCAATTACCACTGTGAGATTTAAGTTAAGTTTACTTATTGGTGTCACATGTAGGCTTACATTAACATTGTAATGAAATTACTGTGAAAATCCCCTAGTCGCCACACTCAGGCACCTGTTCAGGTACACTGAGGGAGAATTTAACATGACCACCTAACCAGCACAACTTTCAAACAGTGGGACGAAACCATAGATCCAGGGAAAACTCACACAGACTTGGGGAAAACGTGCAAACTCCACTCAGACAGTGACCCAAGCTGGGAATCGAATCTGGGTCCCATGTCAAGGATGAAAAGAAGCTGGACCGATGACTGAAATGTGATAAAAAATGATTTCAATGTTTGTACCACCCACTCCTATGTGCGAAAAAATAGCTCTTCAGCAAACTTTCCATTAGGAGAGAATAAGTTCAAACAAAACATATAAAGAAAAAATCTATGTTATTCTCTGCAGTAAAATGAAGAATGAATTTAAAATTAAAACTCCTGTCAACTTTTAGATCTTCCAGGAGCATGTAAATGGTTCTCAATCAAATGATGAGCACAAGATCCCAATGGACGGGAAATGGCCCCCACAGCAGTGTTTCTGCAAACGTTCCTCTTGTTACAGTAATGAAAATAAGATTACAGATAGAGGCATAAATGTGAAGAGCACAGGAGACTATTCAAATTAATTTATCTGTGCCCGTCTTTGGCAGAGCAATCCACATTTTGTTCCACTGCTCTAGTCTCCCCAAAAAGCTCTGCATCTTCCTCTCATTCAATCATGGAATCCTTCAGTGCAGAAGGTCATTCAGCCCATTGAGTCTGCATTGACTGCAATCCCGCCCAAGCCCTATCCCTATAACCCCATGTGTTTACTCCAGCTAGTCTCCCTGACATTAGGGGGCAATTTAGCATGGCCAATTCATTTAATCTGCACATCTTTTGGACTGTGGGAAGAAACCAGAGCACCCAGAGAAAACACACACAAACATGGGGAGAATATGCAAATTGCATACAGACAGTGACCAAGCCGGGAATCAAACCTGCATCCCTGTCACTGTGAAGCAGCAGCACTAACCATAGTGCCACGCCAAGTGTTAATACACTTCTTTCATAAAATACAATGATCTCCATTTAACTATTTCTAGTGACAAAACATTTTATGCTCAAACAATTCAGTGCAACAACATTTGTCTAACTATTTTCTTCACTCTCAGTAATAATCTTAAACTGATGACTCTTAAAGCAGATGAAATGATCTTCCTCTATTCACTATACCAAAACACTTCATAATTTTAAAAAGAAATCTCTATTAAACCTCATCATAATGTTCCCTGCTCCAGGGAAAATACTTTCAGTACCTTTGTGTTTCGAGTTTCTCATCCTTGGATTCATCAGTGTATGCTGAACATATCTTTAATGGCCTTTTGATAATAGAAAGCAGCAGGTATAAATTCATCATTATCTCTTTCTGTTTGTACTCCATGGTCCGATTTATAAAACTCAAAATGCTATTAGCATTTTTATGGCTTTATCAACAGCATCTATGCTTATACTTTCAAGAGCTTAATATTTGCACACTGCAGACCAGGTTTGCCTGCCTCAGACTGGACATGAATGGAGACTGGCTGTGAAAATCAAAATGGCTGAACTGTCACACAGCTGGAAGTTCTGTCTCCATTTCTGCCCTCCCAATGTTACTCAGGGTAGGGTATCGCAAGGATCTCAGGAATCAACTGAATCTGTCATGAAGCCAATTAACGAATGATACCATCTTAGTCAGTTGGATCTCAAACAATGGTGAGATAAAGAATAGGGTGAATTGGAACAATGACAATGATCCCTTCCTCAATGTCAACAAAATGAAGGAGATAGTCATTGATTTCAGGAAGCAAACTGGAGTACATGTCTGCGTCCATATCAGTGGGGATGAAGTAGAAATTGTTGAGAGCTTCAGGTTTTTAGGTATCCAGATCACCAATAACCTGTCTTGGTCCCTCCACGCCAACATTATAATTAAGAAAGCCCTCCAATGCTTTTGCTTTCTCAGAAGACAAATGAAATTAGACATGTCTGCTATGACTCTCACCAAATTTTACAGATGCAGCATAGAAAGCATTCTTTCTTATTTGATGTGATTTGGAAACTATAGGGGCAGGATAAGAGAGATGACATTGATTTAAGAAAAATAAACGCATTCTTTCAGTGAAGCACTGCTCATTATTTGAAAGAAGTATTTTATAAATATTCCTTTGATTTAATTTATTATTGTCACATATATTAACATACAGTGAAAAATATTGTTTCTTGCGCGCTATACAGACAAAACATAGAGAAAGAAACAAGAGAGTGCAAAATGTACTGTTACAGTCATGGTTAAGGTGTAGAGAAAGATCAACTTAATGCAACGTAAGTGCATTCAAACGTCTGACTGTAGCAGGGATAAGTTGTTCTTGAGTCAGTTGCTACATGACCTCAGACTTTTGTATCACAGGTTTTCTGTTTGTATCACAGCTTGGGATCCTGCTCTGCCCAAGATTGTAAGAAACTACAAAGGCTTGTGAATGAAGCCCAGACGATCACTCAAACCAGCCTCCATTCATTAACTCTGTTTTTACTTTTTGTTGGCTTGGTCAAGCAGCCAGCATAATTAAGGATGCCACACACTCTGGACATACTCTCTTCCACTCTCTTCCATTGGGAAAAAGATACAAAAGTCTGAGGATATGTACTAATTGACTCAAAAATAGCTTCTTTCCTGCTCCCATCAAACTTTTGAATGATTCTACCTCTCATTAATTCGATCTTTCTCTACACACTAGCTATGACTGTCATACTACATTTTGCAGTCTTTCCTTTCCTTCTCAATGAACGGTATGCCTCGTCTGTATAGCGTGCAAGAAACAATACTTTTCATTGTATGTTACAATGTGACAATAATAAATCAAATCAAATCAACTTATTGGAAACCCAACTCCCACAAATTTTTGAATTTTCCCCAAGGGCACAAGATTTTCATAACTGTCAGGCCCTGGCATGGAGGCAAAGGCTATGTCTGGGTCAAGTCATGGAGGAAGAAGGAATTTTGAATGCAAGTAAAAATGCTTCTCAGCATTGAAATCGTTTATCCCATTGAAGTTAACATTGCTGCAATCCATCACAGGTTAGAGAAGGAGTCAAGATTAAGAGCTTTGTTAGTTCAGCAGCTTGTCATTCTCCTGGCGTTGTTGAAACATTGGAAGAATTTGGACTGCAGTGGAACACCAGGAATGCTACAGCTAGGAATAAGTGCTGTAGCTGGGAATGGATGCTGTATCCGGGAATGGCTTCTGCAGCTGGGAATGGGTGCTGCAACTGGGAATAGGTGCTGTAGCTGGGAGTAGGTGCTGCAGCTGGGAATGGGTGCTGTAGCTGGGAATGCGTGCTGTAGCTGGGAATGCGTGCTGTAGCTGGGAGTAGGTGCTGCAGCTGGGAGTAGGTGCTGCAGCTGGGAATGGCTGCTGTAGCTGGGAATGCGTGCTGTAGCTGGGAGTAGGTGCTGCAGCTGGGAGTAGGTGCTGCAGCTGGGAATGGCTGCTGTAGCTGGGAGTAGGTGCTGCAGCTGGGAGTAGATGCTGCAGCTGGGAATGGGTGCTGTAGCTGGGAATGGGTGCTGCAGCTGGGAGTAGATGCTGCAGCTGGAATGGGTGCTGTAGCTGGGAATGCGTGCTGTAGCTGGGAATAGGTGCTGCAGTTGGAATGGGTGCTGACTGGGAATGGGTGCTGTAGCTGGGAATAGGTGCTGCAGTTGGGAATGGGTGCTGTAGCTGGGAATGGGTGCTGTAGCTGGGAATGCGTGCTGTAGCTGGGAATAGGTGCTGCAGTTGGGAATGGGTGCTGTAGCTGGGAATGGGTGCTGCAGCTGGGAATGGATGCTGCAGCTGGGAATGGGTGCTGTAGCTGGGAATGGGTGCTGTAGCTGGGAATAGGTGCTGCAGTTGGGAATGGCTGCTGTAGCTGGGAATGGGTGCTGCAGCTGGGAATGGATGCTGTAGCTGGGAATGCTGCTGTAGCTGGGAATAGGTGCTGCAGTTGGGAATGGCTGCTGTAGCTGGGAATGGTGCTGCAGCTGGGAGTAGGTGCTGCAGCTGGGAAGGGTGCTGTAGCTGGGAATGGGTGCTGCGCTGGAATGGTGCTGTAGCTGGGAATGGGTGCTGCAGCTGGGAATAGGTGCTGCAGCTGGGAGTAGGTGCTGCAGCTGGGAATGGGTGCTGCAGCTGGGAATGGATGCTGTAGCTGGGAATGGGTGCTGTAGCTGGGAATGGATGCTGTAGCTGGGAATGGGTGCTGCAGCTGGGAATAGGTGCTGCAGCTGGGAATAGGTGCTGCAGCTGGGAATGGGTGCTGTAGCTGGGAATAGGTGCTGCAGCTGGGAATGGGTGCTTAATGCAGGCCATTAATGATGAGATTCAGGAGCCTGTTCTGGAAGGATTGAGCACCAGCCATCGGAAGGCCAGAAGAGAAGGGTGAGGTGACTCAATGGGCTCGATTTTATCATTTTAATTCTGAGTGCTGGGCGGACTTGAATCTGGAAGTGTTTCAGATCTGACTTTTAAATGCATTCTCAAACACCTCCAAAAAAAATCAGCAATTGTAAATTGTGCTGCAGAAGCCCATGGGCAGCGTTATCATGCCCAAAATGCTGCAAGTCTGATCAGAGCCTTCAATTGCACATGTGCAGTAAAAATAAAAACAGTAAAATGCTTCTCTGGCACATTGCTCCCAGGCTACATAATGCCATTCCCCACCTCCCTCCCCACCCCCCAAGATCTTGCTCCACTCCCACAACATAACTGACCCCCTTGGCTCCCAGCTCTCCTCCCCCCCATTGATTGCATGCAAAGTGGCAGCAGACCACCCCCCCCCCCCACTGCCTCTGCCCCCAGCCCCCCATCTGACACACCTCCCTCCGCCTTCCCTCCACCTGAGTCAAAGTGCCGCCGAAAGTTCTGAAATTACCTCCTCAGAAGCTGTAGTGTCTGAATCGGACCTGTGCCAAGCATTTCTGTTTCACATCAAATCTGGACAGGCGAGTGCAGTGGTAAAAGGAGAAGTGTTGGTAAGTTTGGGTGCACAGCCTATAACTCAATTTAAATACATACAAATGCATTTAAATTGACGTTGTACCCAGTTCAGGCGCGGTGCCGATGGCGGCTATTTTCGGCCCTGGGTAAAGGGGGAACTGCGGAGGCAGTCACGGATCACGCTACCGCCTCATGCCTGACTTTACCAAGTTTTCGCACTTGAAAACAGGCGCAACTTGATGGTAAAATCAGGCCTATCAGATTCATAACTAATAGGGCATCACAGACTCAGAGAACAGAGTCTGGTGCCTGAACTATTTCATCAATATCACAAAGTACAATCCTACACGGATCTCAGTAGTTGTTATTTCTGCTCCACTATCTCTGAGGGTTGAGGATTTTGGACCTGGAATGAGATAGCTTATCGAATCATCAAGTTGTAAAACGCAGAAAAGGCCTTTTGGCCTATCGAGTCTGCACTGATAATGACTACTACTAAAGACGTGCTAACTCCATTTTCCAGCACTTGTCCCATATCCTTGAATGTTATGATAGTTCAACTGCTCATCCAAATACTTTTTAAAGGTTGTAGGATTTCTGGTCTTTACTACTTTTTTCAGATAGCACATTTCAGATTTCTACTACCCTTTGAATTTAAAAAATGCTTTCTCAAATCCAGTCTGAATCTCCTGCCTGTTAGCCTAAAACTATACCCCCTTGTGATTGACCCATCAACCAAGGGAAACAGTTGTTTCCTATCCATCTATCCATCTCCCTCAGTTATGTTCCCCTTCAGCCTCCTCTGCTCTGGAGAAAACAATTCAAGCCTATCCCATCTCTCCTTATAGCTCCATCCCAGGCAAGATTCTGGTGAATCTTTGCTGTACTTTTTCCAGTGCAATCACATCCTTCCTATAGCGGGGTGACCAGAACGGTGCACAGTATTCCAACTGTGTCCTAACCAACATTCTGTACAGCTCCAACTTTACTTCTTTGGTCTTATACTCCATGCCACAACTGATAAAAGAAAATGCCCCATATCCTTCTTCACTACCTTATTCACCTGCTCTGCCATCTTTAGGATCTGTGAATAAGTACCCCAAGATCCATCTGGGCTTCTCATGTCCTGCCATTCATTAAATACTTCCTTGTCTTGTTACTTCTTACAAAGTGCATCTCCTCACACTTATCAGGGTTTAAAACCATCTGCACATCCAATTCTTTCTGTAACTATGATCTTCTTTATTACTAACTGTCCTTCGAATTTGGTGTCATCTGCTTATCATTCTCCCTACATTACATCTATATCATTTATGTATATAACAAACAATGAGGGACCTAGCAGTCAACCTTGTGGTATCTCACTAGACACTGGCTTCTGGTCATTACCACCATCCTTGATGCTCTATTATTAAGTCAGTTTCAGATCCATCTTGCAAAATGTTTGAATTCAACGCGCTTCAACCTTTTCAACCAGTTTTCCATGTGGGATTTGGTCAAAGGCTTTGCCAAATGCCAGATTGACTCCATCAACTGCACTTCCCTCATATGCATGCTCGATCACACTTCTAAAAAATTTGATCAAATTTATTAGACATAACCTCATCCTAACTGTCCCTCAGACAAAACCATGCCTACTATCCCGAATTAACCCACACCTTTCCAAGTCAAGATTAATTCTCTCCTTCAGAATTTTCTCCAATAGTTTCCCCCCATAGAATTGAGACTCACTGGTCTGTAATTTCCTGGTTCATCGCTACCATCCTTCTTGAAAAGTGGAACCATATTAGCCGTTCTCCAGTCTTCTGGTACTTCCCCCACAGCCAAAAAGGGATTAAAAATTTGTGTCAGAGCCCCTGCAATTACCTGCCTCACGTACCACAGCAGCCTGGGATCAGTTCACACAGGCCTGGGGATTTGTCCATTCCTAAGCCTGAGAGAGCCTCCAATACATCCTCATTTTCTCTATTAAACTTTCATCAAAATGCCATTGGAGGAAGGGTTGGAGATAAAGGAGGAGGAAGAATTGGAAGTGAAAGGAGATGGCAATGTTTCTTCCTACCAACTTCTAGCAAGAGAACCTCCCTCCTCCTCCTTCTCTGTTTCTGCCAGGCCCCCAGTTCCTTGTGACATCTTGCTTCACTGTGGTGAGGTGGGCAGGATGCTTTCCCTGGCTGGGAAATGTAGAACCGGGCGAACAGTCTCAGGATATCAGGGTAGCCCATTTAGAACTGAGATGAGGAAAACGTCCTTCATTTAAAGGGTAGGGACCCTACAGAATTCCCCACCACAGAAGGCCATGGAAGCCAAATCACTGAATGCCTTCAAGAACGAGGTACATAAGGCAGGATTTTATGGTCTTGCTCGACCCAAAACCCACCTGAGATTAACAAATCTTCACATTGTCTGCTCCTCGTCTGCTCTGATTCCCATGGCAGATGGGACAGTAGAATTCCAGCAATACTTTTTTTAGGTTTTAATGACATCGAGGTATTGGGAGAAAGGGGGCATATAGCATTGAGATTGAGGATCAGCCATGATCAAACTGAATGACTGAGCAATCTCAAAGTGCCTGCTCTTCTTTAGATCTCCAGCAACTTCTGTGATGGCTGCCTTCGATATGTGAAACAAAACAAGATTCCTGCCTCATTAGGATTAATTGGATAGGAAACCTGTGTCCACATTAATTAAGTGCTAATCCCCAGAAAATCCAAAACTGAGTCTATTTTCCACTGAAGTGGGTTTTTGGCACAAATATAGTCCTGGCTCTTATTTCTTGTCTCCAAGGAAAAAAATCCAGCCTCAGGTTTCTCTTTTCCTCTTGCATTCTTCAGCAGATATTCACTGATACTTTCCTGCCTGCATGTTCGCTTACCATTTTTTATTCATCTGCCATGGCTTAGCCACTTTGTCTAATCCAGCCATTTCTTTTTGAAGTAGTTTACAGATCACTTCACAATTTGTCAATACCCTATCTTCCATGTCATCAGCAAACTTTGAAGTTGTACTTCCTTTACCCAGCACATGATCATCCATTCGTAGAAACACACGAGCAACCTTGAGCCCCTATTCACCATCCAGGGGAATGGCAGAGGGGGCTCAGTATCTGGCAAGATCCAAAAGTTGTAGTATCACCGGCTCGATCGCAATTTCCTATTTTTGCCACCCTCACCTGCGACATAATCGGGGTTTATGCCCATGTGGGCATCAGCTTGATTTACATACATTACATTATACTTACATAT
Source organism: Sphyrna mokarran (assembly GCA_024679065.1). Classification (NCBI taxonomy): domain Eukaryota; kingdom Metazoa; phylum Chordata; class Chondrichthyes; order Carcharhiniformes; family Carcharhinidae; genus Sphyrna; species Sphyrna mokarran. The sequence goes on along the minus strand of JAGIQG010000010.1, from coordinate 40,469,923 downwards.
TCAGCAACCTTCCACCAGATAGTAAGCCCCCGCAGTATTTTCAAACCTTGGTTTACAACATGTTCTCCCTGACATCAATCTGTCATGGGAATCCACCTGGTTGCGTAAAGGTGAGTATAGTCCCTAGCAGGGGAGGGACATGGTCAGGCAGTGCCTTGGCATTGCCCCATCACAAGTTTGCACTGCCAGATTGGCATCATGCCCATGACAATCTGGCAGTGCCAACTTGGCAGTGCTAACGTCTGCCAGTGAGTAGTGCTAGGGGTAGTCCTCACTGAGAGCCTTATGGGGAAGAGGGGGATTCACTTCTTTATGGTGCCAGGTGGGAGTGGATGTGGAAATGAACATGTCTTCTAACGGTGGCGCTGTTATGACAACTGTCACATTATGAATGTCTGGTGGATTTCAAAAGTACCAGCTCTGTAGAAGTCTCATTGAACTAAGAGCTATTGAAACATTTACCAGCCTATAATAAGAGAATATATAAAGAACAAAGAACAAAACAGCACGGGAAACAGGCCTTTCAGCCCAACGAGCCAGCGCCACCACCTCGATGCTCCCACTTCTATCCATGATCCCTGTCTATGTTTATAGATCTGTGGATTGAAACCAAGTTTGAGACAATTTAGAGAGAATTTGTTCTGCCAATCAGCCGAAGAGATGTCAACAATGGCTGTTTGGAGAGTGTAGCATATTGCAGTCTTATCCTTCTGTGTGATGACATGAAACATCTGTTTTTTTTCTGACAGACTGCTGTAACATCTGAAGAGAAACCTGCTACGTTTTTGTATTGAGCTCATCAGAGAGCAGTGCGTTGAAGCCAGCGCTTGTACATGCCAACAGGTGAGCTGTTGACAATGGGAAGGTCTGTTAACCTCGGGCAGGATTTTCCAGTCTTGGTTGAGGGAGATTGTAAAATCCCACCTTCTATATCTCTTTCTTGAATATATTTAATAAATTGGCTTCCATGGCCTTCTAGGTAGAGAATTCCATAAGTTCCTACCTTTGAGTGGAGAAAGTTTTCCTCATCTCAGTTCAAAATGATCTACACCATATCCTAAGACTCTACATTCCCCAACTGGGGAAAACATCCTCCTTGCATCTAGACTGTTCAGCATTGTTACAGCTTTAGATGCTTCAATCAGATCTCCTCTAATCCTTCCAAATTCCGGTGAATACAGGTCCTGTGGAGCCAATCTCATAGGACAGTCCCATCAACCCCTGTATCAGCTTAGCAAACTTTCACTGCACTCCTTCTGTGTCAAGTACATCGTTTCTTAGGTGGGGAGATCAAAACTGCATGCAGTACTCCTGGTGGGTCTCACCAAGTCCCTGTTTAACTGCAGTAAGACATCTCTACTTCTGAACTCAAATCTTCAAACTATTTGCCTTCCTAATTGCCTGCTTCACCTGCCTTTCCACATTCATTAACTAAGTACAGGGAGGAACACCTAGATCCCTTTGTACACTTCCCAATATATTACCAGTTAAATAATATTCTTCCTTTTTGGTTTGCATGCCTAAGTGTATAACTTCACATTTAGCCACGTTGTACTGCATCTGCCATGAGTTTGGCCATTCATTCAACTTGTCAAAATCATCTTGAAGCCTCTTTGAATCCTCCTCACAACTCACAATTCTGTCCATTTTTGTGTCATTAGACAGCTTCAAAAAGTTATATTTGGTTCCCTCATCCAGGTCATTTAAAAATCTTATTAACCGCTGGGACCTAAGTACTGATCACTGCGGTACGCTACTAGTCACTGCCTGCCACTCAGACAAAAATCCATTTATTCCCATTCTCTTTCCCTGACTGTCAACCAATTATTAATCCATGCCAATATATTCCCATTTATCTCTTGTGCTTTAATTTCATTCATTAACTTCTTATGAGGGACCTTGTAAAAAGCCTTCTGAAAGTCCAAGTAATTCTTCCACCAGTTCTCTCTTATCTATTATATTAGTTACATATTCAAAAAACTTCAGTTCATTTGTCAAGCATGATATACCTTTCATAAACCAATGCTGGCTTTCCAAATTTTTTGGTTCTGTTATCATATCTTTTATAATAGACTTTCGCATCCTCCTCAGTACTGATGTTGTGCTAACTGCTATATAATTCTCCCTGTTTTTCTCTCCCTCCTTTATCAAATTGCAGAGTTACACCCTTCAATTGGTGCCAGACAGGAATGAATAATTGTTGTAATTCATGCACATGCTCTTTAAATATGAACGATTGTCTATCCATCGGCAATCCCTTTAGTAAAGTTCCCCAATCTATCTTTCCCATTCTCATCATATATCCTCATAGTTCCCTTTATTTAGATTCAGAATCATTGTTTCAAATTTGATAGTTCACTCTTCATCTTAATGAAGAATTTTATTGTAGTATGGTCAGTCTTCGCCCAGGAACCCCACATTGCAAGATTATTATTAAAAGCAGAATAAAAACAAAATACTGTGGATGCTGGAATCTGAAACAAAAACAGAAAAGGCTGGGAAACTCCAGCAGATCTGACAACATCTGTGGAAAGAGAATAGAGCCAACATTTTAAATTTGGATGACTGTCTGTCAGAGCTAAGGGCAAAGAAAATCAGAAAAGATTCATACTATGAGGGTGGCAGGGACATGGAACATATTGTAATAGGACAAGAGCACTGTACATGAGGATAAAGATGGGTGAATTATGCTAAAAGTGTCCACTAAGAGATCAGAATGTGTGAATGGCAGAACAGAGGTACAGGTTGTTAAGGCAATAGGTAGTAGGGGGACCAAGAAGATGAGCAGGAATGGAGAAGAGGGAAAATGGAAGAGAGAAAGAAGGATCATAAAATGGATGAATGACATGAAGAAAAGAGACAGAATGAAATAAAATAAATGGAAATGGGATGAAGGTGGAGGGGAGAATTCATGCTCTGAAGTTGTTGAAGTCAATAGTCGATCCAGAAGGCTGTAAAGTGCCTAATCGGAAGGTAAAGTCTATTCCTCCAGTTTGTGTTGGGTTTCACTGGAACGTTGCAAAAGGTCAAGGATGAATTTGTGGATAGGATGGTGTGTTGAAGTGACAGGTGACAGGAAGGTCTGGGTCCTGCTTGCGGATGGACCGAAGATGTTCTGCAAAGTGGTATCCAGTCTGTGTTTGTACTCTCCGATGTAGAGTAGACTGCATTGAATGCAATGGACCAGATTGAAGAGGTACATGTGAAGTGCTGCATCACCTAAAAGTAATGTTTGGGCCCTGGGTTGGTGAGCAGGGAGGAAATAAACAGGCACGTGTTGCACCTTCTACAATTGCATGGGAAGGTGACGTAGACAGGGAGTGAGGTACTGGGTGTGATAGAGGAGTGGACTATGGTGTCCCAGAATAAACGGTTCCTGCGGAATGCTGATAGGGGGAGTGAGGGGAAGATGTTGTGAGTGGTGGCATTAAACTGAAATTAGCAGAAATGGTAGAAGATGATCCTTTGACTGCGGAGGCTTGTGGGGTGAAAAGCGAGGACAATGGGGGAACCATGTCCTGGTTCTGAGAGGGAGGGACGGAAATCTTTTCTGAGGTTCTTTGCCCTTAGCTCTGACCTAACAGTATTAATTAATCCTTTCTCTTTGCACAGTACTCTGTTTAGAATAGCCAGTTCTCTGATTGGTTCTTCGATGTATTTGTCTAAAACAAATCCCATGCATACTCCAACATTCTTCCTCCATTATATTATTGTTTGTTTGGTTTGTCTATCCATGTGTGAATTAAAGTCACCCATGATTACAGTCATAGTTGACTCTCAAATGCCCTCTGAAATCGAAGGCAGGTAGGCATAGGCAATAATTGCTGGCCCCGTCAGCAATGCTCACGTCCCATAAATAGAAAAATGATCCAGCAGCTCCTTCAGAACCATCAGAATCTGGTTCTCAGCCAGTCTGAGAACCAAATTCCAGCAGCAAGTCACGAAGCAGGGAATGTAGCTTAACTTGCTCTGGTTTCAAAGTTCACCTGAGAACCAACTTCCTAGATATTCAACCACAAGAAACCTCACAACCTGCTGTGAACTCTTTACAACACTATCACCTCAATTTCAATCATCAAATTCAACAATAAATTAAAGTGCAACAATGTGGAAGAAAAGAGACTGCATTAACTGCAATCTGTAACAATGCAATCTTTATCTGCATCCAATCTTTTTATATTTGTTTATGTGAGAAATGAAATGTGTGTAATATCATATTAATTCAAGGTAAATGTGTGAGAATAAATTACCTTCTTTATCTTAAACTTGTGAAAGCCTGATGCTGAATTATTTAATTGAAATACACACCCCAAAGGTAAGAAAAGACTCTTTGTAAAAAAAAAACAGACTGATTATGGGCAGTAAGAAAGCAAATTATTTCCAGGACACAGACCAACCATCAGCCTCAGTACTTTATGGTAGACTGGACTATTGGTGTGAAATTTCTAGTTCAATTGCCTTCATTTGAGTTGTCACAGCATCAATCTCCATTCGTGTTAGCTTACCAGTAACAGTAGCACTCAAATTACCAAATATTAACAACTTGGATACCAGAAAAAACCCAACTGACAAATTCCTCTACTGCTGTTGAGAGGAATTGACGAATAAAGGATTAATTACCGTGTTCTCTATAAGTAGTATAATACCACTATTAAACTGACTTAAGAAGACTATTCCTTATATTCTCAAATTGTTTGGAAAAGATTAAGGGAAGCCTCTGACCATTGAGACTGATCTGTCCAGATACACTCTCCTTCTCTTCAATGTAAATGTACCAATCACATGTAAGGTTTGATAAAATTTTTTATTTGAAGGTAAGACTGTACACAGATAGTTTGAACTCTATCACCTTTTATTCACTATCAATAGGTCAAAATCCAGAAATGCTTTCTGTAACAGCATTGTGGGTGGACCCACACCAAATGGACTACAGCGATTCAAGAAGGTGGCTCATGACTACTTTCTCAAGAACAGTTAAGGATGGGCTGACCTAGCCAGTGATGCCCACATCCTGCAAGTGAATAAAGATAATTGACTGAGAGATGTGAGGTACATGCCTGACCTCCAGCACTGCTGTTAGCTGGCTGCCTACAAATTCATGTGACTAATACATCACATCCTGCAAAGGTAGGTAACAGTTGACAGTTTTGAATACTCTCCCTAGAGGGTATATGCAAATAACAACATTCTCTTATTTCCCTAACAAAAGGTTTAGTTTTAAAGAATCAAACTATTTACATGACAGCAAAGCAAAATAACATTGTGCCTGAATGTATTTTTAGGCAGAGCAATACATTTACAAGTCTCTGAAATGTATCAGCAGTTTGCTGGAGGCTATTTTACGCTTTCAGAATGCTGGTTAGGGTTGTTTTGTTTCTGTTGCATTTTTGACTATTTTTCCTTTGCAATGCTCTAGTGGAAGCCCAACGTAAACTGGGGGAGCAGTATCTCATCCTTCTCTTAGACATATTTCAGCTCAACATTGAGTTCAACAACTGTAGACTGTGACTTTTCTCCTCCATTTTAACTGTTATTTGGAGGCTACTGGGGAAGTAGCTCCAAAAACTCACACGGAGGCAAAGCACATGAACAAAACAGGGGTTCATGTTTTCTCCTCATGGTCTCCTCACCCTCCTCAACTGCTTGTAGGGATAGATTCTTGGGCCGGTCACCCCTTGCCCCTGGTCATCTGACCCAGCCTCTTAAACATCCACATACGTAACATTCACCTTTTTTCTAAATTCCCAAATATTTTTTGTTCTAACACAAAAATTTCAGTGTTTAAGCTCTCCCAGATTTGAACAATTTTACCAGGACTTGATGCCCAGACCGAGATGCAATCACAGAATGAAAGTTCTTTGTGTTGAATTCCTGCATAATCCTTACACATGGTGAATCTTGATGACTGTCTCACTTTCCCATTGACTCTTCTCCTGTGAAGGGGTTCCAGCTTGTATTCTGCTCAGTCAGGTCTTTGAAACTATCCTGCCACTTTGACACCAAAATATATTTTACTTTACTTTCAGGCAGGGCTGCAAATCATAAACAGGGATTGATGAAAGAATAATGTGTTTTTCTTTCAGCTAAGACGATCTATAGATAGTATTCGCAGGGAGGCTGAAGGTACAGGCCTGACCTCGACAACTGTTATTTGTTGACTGCCTTCAAGTGCTGAATCTTGGTGTGATTCAGATCCGACATGGAAACCTGTTCTCAGGCGCCCTGATACACACAGCCTGAAAAAAAATCACGAGTCTGAATTGTGCTGTAGACGTGGCTTGTTGCACTTGAAATGCTGCTGCTCCAATCGGAACTTTGAACCGTGCAAATACAGTGAAAAAAGTTTGAAAAATGCACCTCTGTCACATCACTCCTGGACTGCAAAAAACGGCCCGGGAGCAAAAAAAGCGGGAGTAATGACCCCCATAGATATTACCCCAACCCCACACATAACTATTCCCCTTATCCATTCACTCCCTCCCATTAGCCAAACCGAACGTGACTCCCTGCCCCCCACTGATCGACCGCAGAATGGCAATGGTCTCCCCTGACATCCCTCCCACCAATAATCCATCTAGTCTTCCTTCCCCCAACCCCACCAGGCTTCTGGTCAAGCTTCTCCCCTCCCCCAGCAAGGAGTGATCTGGCCTCCCTCCTCTCCCCCCTCACCAGAGAATGATCTGACTCACCTCCCTCCTCCCACCCCACCAGAAATACATCTGACCAGCCTCCCTACTCCCTTCCCTCTCCACCAGATAAAAATCTGGCCTTCCTCGTCCTTCCCCCCCACCACCAGAGAATGATCGATCCTCCCCATCTTCCCCATACCCCGTCTCACCAAAGAATGATCTGGTCCGCTTCCTCCATTACCCCCCCCCACCCACCCCACCCCCCCCCCCCCACCCCCTCCCCCCCCCCAACCCCCACCACAGATCTGAGTCAGAGAGATGTTGGAGGTTCTGAATGCTCTCATCAGAAGCTGGAGTGCCCAAAGCAAACCTTTGTTGAGCATGTCTCTTTTGTGTCAAATCTGAATGCGCGAACACGATGGTAAAAAGAGAAATGCTGGTAAAGTCAGGTGGGCAGGCCACTAATTCAATTTAAATGCCATTGTTTCGGGTGCAGTTCAGATTGCGGCCATTTTTGGGCTTTGGTAAAACAGGCATCCGCGAGGACGCAGACACAGATCACTCTAATCACCTCACGTCCAACTTTACCATGTTTCCGTGCCCAAAACCAGGCGTGAGACAATGGTAAAATTGACCCTTAGAGATGGCAGGCATGGTTCCCTGCCAGCTTATACTATCTCTTAATAGAACTCTCCACCTATCTAATGAAGGATACCAAAAATCTGAAAGAGCTTAGTGAGTGGAACCAACAGAAGAACTCCAAAGGTCTTCTAAAGCCAAAATGCTTTGTTGTATATTTTTTGAGAGCGCCTAAATTATTATTATTATTTTGTTTTTGCTGATGAATGGTTCTTGTATTTATTTGAACAGTATTCAAGTGAAACTTTACTGTAATTGATGTATTACTTGTTTAGTTAAAGTTCCCAGTTGGTTAAATAAATTAATTATTCATTTAAAGTGAATTTCAGATCTTTCTGTTAATGAAGGTCTAAATGTTAATGAAGAACAGTTAACATCCTCCCAAACATTTCTTTAATAGATTACGAAGCGAGATTGTCCTTCTTGGGGGATTCAAAGTGTCTTTTCAAAAGGGGATCAACTTCTGTGCTGTAACAGTACATGAACATCCTATTGCAACGTGTCCCAACTGAAGATACAATTGATCCCCTCATTTTAAGGCAACATTCCAGATGATCTTGACAGTGAAAAATTGTAAGTGGCTTCAAGCTTCCCAGCTGTTGTTATTCAGTGAATCTGTCATTGCCACTTTGTCACTTATTTCCTTTTCTTGCACCTTGCATACAATTATAGTTTCATACCTTGACTTGGCTAAGATCTTTTTGCATGTGTGTAGATATAAAGATGGAATTAGGTAGCTGGCATCCTCTCCAATTATTGATATTTATAGATTTTATTATATTAACTTTTCACTAAAGAATTCAGGATATAACTTATTAGCAGATGTGACTGGTTGTTAGGTTATTTAAAATCTAGATGAAAGGAATTTTGTCAGGGTATAAATAATGAATTAGCTGAAAGACAGACCTGTTTTATAATTAAAATAGTGTTTTGATGTACATGTACAATTATTTGCCCAGTTAAAGGCTCATTGATTTTTATAATGCTTATTTCTCAGCATTCGGACTTTTGACAGTATTCCTTATGGCCCTGAGTTTCCCTTTTGAGTTTGTAGCTATGTCTAGAAGCATAACCATTCTTGGATTCTATTTCAATTCAGTTTATCTGGCCTGTAAGAATTCTTTATTGACTTACTTCCCAGAGCTCAGTATTCCTTCTCCAATCTTATTTCCTTACCCTCAGCATTCTTTATTGTCTGAGATCCCCATCAGCCTGCATCCAATCTCTAACCCTCAGCACTTCTTATTGAGTCCATTTCACCAAATGTCAACACTCCTTTCCATCGCTGGTGCTTTGTTTACTTTTGAGATGATTTGTACATGAGCCTTACAATATTCAGCTGATGTGAGTGCACATAATTACCCCTTTTAATTTCAAATTCTTGATTAAAATGTCAAGTTCAGACTCACTGAAATGTACTTTCTTTCTTAAGGGAGTTTTCTCCAACATTATCCATGCTTTACTGATGGTGGGTTATAACATCTGAGTCACTGACAAAGGTCAAGTGGTTCATTTCTAGCTGTTAAGCTGATTAAATTGGATGATTTCATTTTACATCTGACTGGATGATCTAACTGACGGTAGGCAGGATATCTATATCACAGAAGTGGAAGTCTGTTTCTTATGGTCGGGTAGTAAAAGGGTGGCAGTATTGCTACTGTTTTAATATTCAAATACCTAAATATCACACTTTGCAATAGTTTTGCCTGGCAGCTTGTATTAAGCTAATAAATGTACAATCACAAATTTGACATATCCTGCTCCCTTCCATTCTTTAAACAAACCCTTCCCGTATTTTCATCATATGCGTGCGCATATTTATGTAGAGGGGAAATTTTCAGACATCCCATACCTGACTCAAAAGTTTGCCCAATGAGACTGCAGATCGATGAAGGCAATTTCAACCCTTTCTGATTTTTGAGTTACTGGTTTTAATCTCATATCGTGTATGAAAAACTCTACCACTTATCCCATTCTGAGAAACAAGCTTTGTGATAAGTAGCTTCGAAATTTTGATTCCCAGTTTAGAAGCATCAAATGTGGGCTACGAATCATGTATTTGTTTATTTGATAGAGATATCCTGTATGGTTTTTGCTTGCTTCTCACGTTGAATCCCAATGGGATTAATATTCCTTTCTGCCACACCTCAGATTGATTGTGGACGAGGACACCTGCTGTGTCAACCACCTGATGGTGGACCAATCAGTTTTCATGGCAGGGTCTCCATTAGTTGAATATGTGAGCTGCCAGTAGTAATCACAGCTGTTCATTGGCGGATCATTATTTTAGAAGGTGTGAAATGCAGGGAGCAGAGACTAAAGTGTGGGTTCAGTATTATTTGAAAGGAATAAAATGAGGGAAGGGAAAAGGTGTCAATGGAACAGCAGATTGAAGAGGCAAGAGAATGCAAATACTGCAGTAGGCAAGGAGTTCAACATAATGGAAACTTTAGAACTTAGAAACCCCATATAATGAAGAAAAAGTCATGCTTCTCACTTTACCCAATCATAACATGATTCCCTCAGATAGTTGTGTAGATGACTGCCTTGTGCCCTGTGCCATCCATCATTTGCAGGTGGATTGATGATGAAGTAGTGGCAGTGTTGATTTACAGAAAAGTGCCATTTGGATGCAAGCATTACACGGCCTTATTTGACTACATTTATTAAACCATCTAAATCAGCCCTATTTGACAATCAGAGCCAGGAATCTTCAGCAGTAAATCAGTGACTTTATTTTTCAATCTTTGTTCCACTGTCACTGAGCAATGAGGCTATAGGCAAAAGAATGTATGAATATTATTGTGTCTGGAACAGATTAACCACAGGCCTTGTCATGATAAAAGGTTGATATAGCAAGTAGATTGGAGTGCATCATCATAAAAGCTGATTGTCAATGCTTGACGCTGACAATGACATGGAGCCCAGTCCTGCTGCTTGTTCACAGTAAACACTACCAGAGCTGGCTCTCAATGCTGCTCATTTCCCTTAATAGGAATGCTCAAACTTCTGCATCATATAGGTGGAAATTCCCAATGTAGAACATAAAAACTTCAATCATTTTAAAAAATGTAAGATGATAATGGCAAGCGACATTCAGATGATGCAAGTGCCAGGCGATTATCACTTCCAAGAGAAGAGAATCAAACCATCATCCTTGAAGTTTAATGGCATTGCCATCACTGAGTCCCTCATAATCAACATCTTGGGTGTTACTGACCAGAAACTGAACTGGGTCAACTCTACAAATACTGTGGCTCCCAGAGCAGGTCAGAAGCTGAGAATTCTGAAGCAAGTAATTTACTTCCAGATTCACCAAAGGTTGTCCACTGCTGCAAGGCACAAGTCAGGATTTGGACGAAATACTCTCCATGTGTCTAGATGGGTGCAGCTACAACAACACTCATGAAGTTTGACACTATCAGACCAAATTGACTAGCAAGATCACAAATTTGAACATTCACTTGCTCCTCCACTGATACACCGTCTACAAGGTGCACTGCAGCAACTCACCATGGATCTTTGGTCGACACTTCCCGAACTTGTGACCTCTACCATTTAGGAGGACAGGGCAGCAAAAGCATGGGAATGCCATCACCTGCAGGCTTTCCTCCAATCCACACATCTTCCTGACTTTAAACTGTATTCTTATTCCTTCATTGGAGCTGGTTCAAAATCCTGGAAAACCCTCTCTGTAGGGACACCTACACCACATGAATTGTAGTGGTTCAAGAAATCAGCTCACCACCATCTTCTCCAGGCCAATTAAGGATGCACAAGAAATGCTGGCTTAGCCAAAGGTGTGCACGCTGCATGAAAGAATAAAATACCTCCAAGGACGCATCAATGAACCAGAGGAACACTTTCAATGCCTCCCCCTTCTTGCTTCATTCACCAATGCCATTGTGAGTGCTGCCTTGGCCCCTTCAAATAGAGATCCTTCACTGCTGCATCAATATGTTATTCCACCTGCTGTCCCTAGTTGGTCAGCGAATCTGGCAGTATCCACTCGTGACCTGGATATTAACCATAATTATTCCAGGGACAAAATCGATTAGATTTTGATCTATAATTTTTGATGTTTCCTTTTTAAATTTCTCTGCCAGTTTCTGATACTCTCTAAAATATACCTCTTGCCCATTCTTCCTTAAATTCTTGATCTCAACATGGATTGCTATTACCGGATCTCCCATTCCTTCCCCAACATCGTTTTAAGCTAAAATATCCCTCACCATGGAACCAGACAAGCAATATGCATTTGTTTTATTATTTATTCATGGAATTAGGACTTTTCTACGGGCCCGATTTATTGTCCATTCCTAATTGCACTTGAGAAGGAGACAGTGAATTAACCTCAGTTGTCCCTGTGGTGTTGGTATACATGTTGTTGGGGATATAGTTCAAGGATTTTGACTGGCAACAGTGAAAAACAGTGATATAGCTTTTTAGGATGATGTGTGACTTGGAGGGGAACTTTGTGATTTCCCCACATGTCTACTGTCCTTGTTCCTGTAGCTGGTAGAAATCAAGGGTTTGGAAGATGGTCACAGTTTTGGAAGATGCTGTTGATGTACCCTGATATTATTTTACATATGGTACACATTGCTGCCAGAGTTCGCCAATGGTCACAGGATTTAATGTTTTTGGAGCTGGATGGAGAACAAATCATGTATGCTGCTTTATCCGGTAAAGTTTCTTGGTCAATGATCAGATATAGAGGATGATGATTGTGGAGCTTTGAGGGATGATAATGCCATTGAATGTCAAGAAGAGACAGATCCTTTCATTTTGCTGGATATGGTCATTGCTAGGCACTTGAGTAATTATTTGTCACTTATCAGTTTAAGCTTGGATGTTGCCCAGATCTTGGGCAGAAAGTGCTTAATTATTTGAGGAGCTCTCAATCCGGCTTCTATGGTTGCTATCTGTCCTTAATTTATTCGATCTCCTCTAACTTCCAGATTAGACTTTTTCTCCCCCGCCTCATCTCAGGACAGCCGTCTGTTCCAAAGTTCTTGCACATATTCTCATCATCCTATCAATAGTCTTTATCTTTATCTCACTGGCAATAAAGGCATTGTATCTGTGGAATAGAATCAATTTTTGTGGATCCTTGTTTGCTATCTCACCTAGCTGGGACTCTATGAAGTGTGGCTGAAGTCTGAGTCAATTGTCCTGATACTGCTTCCAATCCCTTATATGTCAGAATATCTTTAAATCATATTCCACCTGAATGATTCGGAGCTAGAGAGATTTGAGACAAAGGTCTCCACTGCAGAATTATGGGATCATTTAGATGTTCAAAGGCTCCCACATATTGTAGTCGAAACTTGTATCTTGTTCTGCCATATCTTAACCTAGATTATTCAAATTATTTCAATTTACATGATATTAATTGTAAGTTTATTTTCTATTCTTTCACTTAAATATTTTGGAAGACTTGTCAGTTTATTCACTCTCACTGCTGCTCACTGATTTTTCTCTTTTTTGATGGTTACTGGGTGCAACTTTTCTGTCCAATTAAACAGAGGTTGGAGAGATCCGTGCCCTCTGATCTTTCCTCCACTGTCCTCATCACCACCATCTGTTTGTGCTCACTTGTGAAGTGCGAATTGCCAGATTTAAAACACAACTACCTGTTTTGCTAATTCAATCAAAATGTGGGTAATTAAAATGATGCATGATATGCGTGCATCTTGTCAAAAAGCTTCAGCATTATTGAACATTCACTGTCTGCAATCTCAATCAATTCCTGCTGCATGCGTGAAGGCCTGTGGGATTAAAATCCATGAATTTTGCTATTTCTCATTATGAACATCATTATGTTTCACTTGCTCTTGACATTAGGTCAACATGACTGAATGCCACATGATTGTCTGACAGTGAATTGTGTCATCAGGTAGTTGGAAGCTCTGCATCTCTAATGGCTAAGCATATCAAAGCTTAACTGACCTCCTGTGTCTCGTCTGCTTTTGTGAGTTTTGAGATGACTGAAGGTCACCACGTTTTTCTGTGGTCTCCTTACAAGGAAGGAAAACACGGACCTATGCATAAGTGTATCGGCATTTGCTTATTTGGTGGTTGGAGAGTGTTTTGTGAGGGTTAATATTAGACAGTGTCATAACGTTGCATAAAGGAAAAAGTGAGGATGACAGTTGTGAGTGGTTTGGAAATACAAAGTCTGGGAAGGATGGCAAGGTGAGTGGGTGGTAGGATGGACCAACTTGACAAGGCAGAGTGAGGGTATGGAGTAATGCACACAGCATGTGAGTGCATCACTGTCTTAATGTTTCCAGATGCTGTTAGGTTATTAAAACACTTATTGCACTGCATATAGAAGGATGGTACCATGCATCAGCTGGTGATCTCCTTGGCAACTGGGAACCACACCTTTTTGATCTCTGCAGCAAACTATTTTTATTTCCATTCTTGGGTGTTATGGAGTGTCATTTTGAACACAGTTTTTATCAGCCTTTTCTCCTGTGTAATTGTTTTACTGACATCTATTGAGAATTCTGAGCATGTGCCATTCTTTTTCACATCCTTTTGGCTAAGATCAAGCGTCAGATCAGAGCCAAGATCAAGTGCAATGTCTGTTTTTGTCAGCTTGGATCTTGTATGTCTCTCTTGGAATCAATGTGAATTTGAGTTGTTTTTTTGGAGCAAACAAGGCAGTGGATTAAAGGCTTGCCCCATCCACTCTGCGCATTGGCTTTGTAACTTTAAAAAAAGAATTTTAAAATAAGTTTTGGAGGGATTTTTGGTCACCAAAGGAGTGTGCTGCAAACAAGAACTGTGTGCTCATTGCTCCTGTGTTCCTAGCTATTACTGTTATTACTGTTCTGCTAAGCTTTTGTTACTAGTAAACTTTGTTATTTACTTATGAAGAAAATCACTCTTGAAACAACACATTCTATCTTATTTGTGGTCTCAGGTTACCATGCCATTTTGATGCTGAAGAGAAATTGGCAAGTGAAGAGAAAAATAAGTTCTTTGATGTTCAGTGCTTGCGTACAGTAAGTAGCTAGTTTATATCATGAATTTATTTGACAGAATTTCAAGTTAGCAGCACCATGGCTATGTTTGGAGTAGTCAGATTATTTGATGAGAGAACTGAAGATTGAGCTGAATATGTGAAGTGGGTGCAGCATTACCTTTCAGCAAGTAGAATGGAAGATGAGGCAAATCAGCACTGAATTCTCCTGAGTGTATGTGTGATGAAGACTTATAAGTTGAAGAGGAATCTGGCCATGCCACATAAACCAAGGGAAATTTCATTTGCAGATTTATTTGCTCTGGTTCAGAATCATCATAACCCAAAGTCTCCAGTGAATGTTCAAACACTCAGATTTTTTAGCCAATTTCTAAAAGATGGTCAGTTAGTAGCTAACTTTGTGGCAGAATTATGCCAGCTTTCAGAAAACTGTGATTTTGGAGTAGTTTTAGAAGAAATACTAACAGGCAGGCTGGTCTGTGGCTTTAACGAGGATAATATTCAGCATCAGTTGTTGGGGGAAGCCACACTCAGTTATAAGAAGGTTCTACAAATTTCTCAAGGCATAGAAATGATTTCCAGTAATATTAGAGATATTCAGCAGGCAAATGGTAGTGTCCAGGCAGGGGCACAGCACCAAGTATACAAGAAGTTGCAAGGTGAAAGCAGTGGAGTGTTTTAAGAGTGGAAAGAAACATCATGCTATTCATTGCAAATTTATGAATTCTGTTTGTCACTGATGACAAGAAAGAAAAAACATTTGGAAAAGACAGGCTAAAAAGGATGCGAAGAGTAAGGCAAGATCTAAGCAAGAAAATTTTAATTCAAAGAGGCCGTAATCAGTTACATATCACATAGAAAGCTCAGAACAGGCAGATGTGTAAGAACATCTTCAACATATTTAATATCAATGGAGTGGAAGCAGGTCTATTTTTGCCAAAGATGTTGTTGATGGGAAGTGAAAATGTTCATAATCACACAAGTTTAAAACTCACATAAGGTGTTAGGAGAAAAAAACAGATATTTTTAAAAGTCAACACACAAAACTGTCAAGGCCCTTAGTCTGAGGGAATTAATTAAATCAGCTATTTGGACATGGGAGGAGGGAGCAATATCCACAAATATTGGCACAGACTGAGATATCAATGTTAACTTGCAACAATGATGAATTATGTCAGCTAATATGATTATGTCTTTACGCTGATTGGATATTATAATTAAGCAGGCAAGCAATGATTGTAATTAGTTAGAATATCTATATCTTATGCATGATGTAACATTAATCAGTAGTTGTGAATAGATAGAGATAACCTCTAGACCTTGATTAATATATGTTAATTACTTGTAATGGAATCTGGAACAATAACTGCTTGTGTATTATTGAATTCCATAATCTGACTGGCCTTGATGATTTTTCAGAGTACGACAGCCTGAGGATGAACATTTTGAACCACTCCATGACTTCGTTTGGCTACTTCAAAGGAACAAAGTAGCAGATAAACTAAAAGGCAAAACATTAAAGAAGCTTCACCACAGTAAAAAAAAAAATCAAAATGGAGGTGGACACAGGAACCTCTGTAGCTATAATTAGTGAAAAGATCTACTAGTCGATGTGCGATTTTAACTGAGTGCCAATCCTTAATCCAGCAGAGATTAATCTTCAAATGTACACCATAGTGTGCATACCTATATTCAGTTCATTGGAAATCCATATGGCATATAATAGTCAAGAAGCAAGATCGCATCATCTTGTGGTCAAAAGGAAGTGACCAAATTTGCTTGGGCATATCTGACTCAGGAAAATTCCATTGATGTGGGTTGAGATCCAGCACACGAAAGTGACCGAGGATATTTTTAAGAAGTATCAAGATATATTCAAGGATGGACTGGGTACATTGCATGGTACCAATTGAGAGTGAGTCTGTGAGTCAAACTGCATATGGGCTTGTGGGATTTTCCATGAGCCTGATGTTTTTGGCTGATATCGATGTGCATTCAAAATGGTTGGAAGCACATATCAGGCCCTATTTTACATTTTGATTTTAAGTGCTGGGTGGACTTGAAACTGGCTGTGTTTCAGATCTGACTTTTAGACCCATTCCCCCTTTACCACTGCTTTTGCCGATCTAGAATTGGCACAAAACAGACATGCTCCACAGAAAGTCTGATTTCTGTCTGATTCAGGCGGTCCAGTTAGTGAGGAGATAAATGCCGAGTGTCCAACAGTTCTCGACTTGAGATCAGTTGAAGAGGACTGGGAAGGGGGGTTCTGCTGCCATCCTGCCTGAAATCAGTGAGGGGAAAGGGGGGAAGAACCTGTAATCAGTTTGCATGGGGGGATAAGGGGGGGGGGTCAGTAAAGTTGTGGGTGTGGGGCAATGGCTGTGGGGGTCACCGGAAGACATTATCCAGCCCAGGAGTGATGTGACAGGGGAGCCATATTCTATCATTCTTTTTCTGTACATGCGCAGTTGGAGGTGCCGATCAGCCCTGCCGGATTTTGGGTATGTTAAACCTCATCCACAGTCTTCTACAGTGTGCTTCAGAATAGCTGATATTTTTTTCAGGGAGAGTGCATATGGGTCACCTCAGAAAAGCTCTAAAAGTCGGATTTGAAACACTCCCAATTTCAAGTTTGCCCAGCACTTGGAACCAAAATGGTAAAATGGCCAAAGAGTCTGTCTAGTGAGGAAAGATTAAACCAGTTAAGGTTATATTCATCAATGTTTCTAATAATGAGTTGATTTTATTCAAACATATAGAATCTTGATAGGATGGTAAATGCTGGGAGAATATTTCTGCCAAAGGCAGCTGAGAATTGGGGAGCACTTTTTAAAAATAGGAAATTTTTAAAACAGAAATGAGAATTTTTATCTCTAAAAGGATCATTAAACTTTGGAATTCTCTTCATAAGTGAGTAATGAATTCAGTGTCATTAAATATATTCATGGCTGTGTGAGACAGATTTCTGATTGACAAGGAAGTCAAGGATTATTGGGGAGAGGGCAGAAAATTTGAGTGAAGGCCTCAATCAGATCAGCTATGGTCTTATTAAATGGAAACGCAGACCCAAGGGGCTGAGTGGTCTGATCCTGCTCCTATTTCTTATGCTGTCATGATCTTCCTCTTATTAAACGTTGCCTTGATATGTGACCTCCATCAACCTCCAGAAACTTATCTAACTTGGGGAGGTAAAAATTTGAATGCTAATAGTGAAATCAATGAATAACTTTTGATCATCGTATATACTTTACTAAGAAAGCTAAGGATGTTTCATGTATATGATGTAATTACAAGGCAAAAGGCCAGGCCAAAGCTCTTCTTAGCTTCTCAAAAATGTTATTGGATTTTAATGCTGCTGTAGTTGGTATTATCAGAATCATGGGATTTTTAGTATTGTGAGGAGTAATCTTGTCACTGGAATTGTTAATGTTGGCATGGACATTATTACCGTTGCTATTATTACGGTTGGCATTATTAAAGTTGCTATTGTTAGGGTTGACGTAATTGAAGACAGAAGAACGCAAATTACTAAAACTCGCAAAAATTAAAATCACTCTGGTAGGACTACTTAAAATATCGCCAACCAATCCGTCTTCTCAGGTGGATGTAAAATATCCCATGGTATTATCTGAAGAAAATTAGTGGGGAGTGCATAGAGTATGTTGGTCTACATTACGATAGGATTGGAGTAACAATAAAGAAGACTGACTGTAACTATATGGAACATTGATCAGTGCACATCAATGCTCACTATATAAGCATTGGTCTCCTCACCTAAGGAAGAATATGGTTGACTTGGGATTTACTGAAAAATAGGTTTACTGGACTGCTTCTTGAGAATTGCTCAATTTCTCCTCAGAACACAATGAGGAGAAATTCAGCAAAGCAAGTAGTTGCTAAAATTTAAAATGAAAGGTAATATCATTGAAACATAAAATTCTTAAGGGTTTTGATAAGATGAATGCTGTGAGTGTATTGGCTCTTTGTGGGCTAGTTAGAACTTTTTTTTTCCCACAGGTAATTCGGTCCAACTTGACCAACAAGGAGCATGCGTTCGGCAGGTGGTGCGAGGACAGCTCTTGGATGTTGATTCATGGGTTGCCTGGTGCTTCATGTCGTAAATGAATGCTTTATCTGGACCATCTGAAGGGCACCATGACAGCTCAGTGACTATCGCTGTAGCTGTGCAGACACTTGGAATTGGGCCGGTGTCTGCTGGAGTTTGCGCGTTCTCCCCGTGGTTGCGTGGGTTTTCTCCGGGCACTCCGGTTTCCTCCCACAACCCAAAAATTCGCTCTTAGGCTGATTGGGAAACAAATTGTCCCTACATTGAGATTCTTCCATATTAGGAATAACCTAAAATTAGAATAGGAAAATGGAATTGTTACTATATAGTTATGACGGCAGCGCAGGCTCGTTGGGCCGAAGGGCCTGTTTCCCGTGCTGTGTTGCTCTAAAAAAAACAAAACATCATATTCTCAGGCTACTGAAGATTCAGATGAGGACATGTTTCTTCACTCAAATCATTTTGATTCTCTGGAATCTTCTATCCTTGAGAGTTGTGGATCTTTAATCACTGAGGATAGTCAAGACTGAGATGATAGATTTTTGGATACTAAGGGAATCCTTGGTTAAAAAAAAACACCAGCATTCTCACATCATCCTTGTGTGGACATGCATTACAGGGGTAATGCAGATTAGGTGAGAAAGTGGAATTGAGGTAGAAAATCAGACATGAATACATTGAATGGCAGAGCAGGTTGCAAGGGCAGAATATTCTACACCTGCTCTTATTTGTCACACTCTTTTGTACTGGTCAATATTGATCTTCAACTGACATCACTTAAATAGAGTAACTGGGCATTTATCTAATTGTTGTTTGTGGGATCTTGTTGTGTGCCAGTTAGTTGCTGCACATAAGAATATAAGGGGTAACAAATAAATGCAGTGGGCAATTTAATCCATTGAGTCTGTTCTACCAGTCAATAAGTCATGGCTGATTTGATATGGTCTTAACTCAAGGGGGTGAGAAGTTATTGGGAGTATGCAGAAATGTGAAGTTGATGTTAAAAATAGATCAGCCATGATCCTGTTGAATGATGGAGTAGCCTCAAAGAGCTAAGTAACTTACTCTTATTCCTAATCGTATACTTGCATGTATGTAACCTGCTCAGTTTTTTTCTTATAGGACAATAGTTTCATTCAAGGAGTCAGCCTAGTAAATCATCTCTAAATTGCCTCCACTGCAAATATATCCCTACTTTAAGTGATCAAAACTGTGCACAGTCCTCATGTTGTGATCTCACCATTGTCCTATATAGTTATGGTAAAACTTACATACATTTATACTCAATCCCCTTGCAGTAAAGGCCAATTTGATTTCAGAATTACTTGCTGTACCTTGCAAGCTGGTTACTTATGATTCAGAAGAACATTTATGTCCCTCTGTACTGTAGCATTCATTGTGTCTCAGTCTATTTGAATAATGGGAAATTCTCCTGTTTGCATTCTTAGTTCTGCCACCAGTGGAAAAACCAGAGAGTTTCCTGCTGGTGTTAGAAGCACGTCAGATTGGATTCTCCCATTATAATCATTTATATTTACGTATCCCAGGAATTGTGCTGACTAGAAAGATTTTACAGAGTTTGGGGCACTGTTTTACAGGCTATACTGATCTCTGTGCTGACAGATAGACCCCCTTCCACATCGCCACCCCCCCACCCCACAATGGACATGATGACCCCTGTTAGCAAATGGAACACTCCTAATCCCACAGGACAGAAGAGCATCCCCATACCACTGAAAGAACAAGTCAATTTTCCCATCATATCACACAGGCATGCGGTGACCTGACCTCTACCCCCAGCCAAAACAGCCAGTCTAACCATAATGTTTATAAACATTCAACCTTTGATTTTCACATTCTATATCTTACGAGCTTTAATTAGAAAATACATTTTCTAACCACAATTTTTACAAAGCACTTGAGTTGCATTCAAGCATGAAGGGATAGAAAAACAAATAAGGCTGTTTACTAATGTGTAGATAATCAATAACTGTCAATCAAATCAATATAACAGCAGTTTTTATACTATAGCAATACTAAATTGTGAAGAAGGACTTGGGAAAGTCACTTGGCCATGAAAGGCATTATATAAATACAATTGTTTTCCTTTCTTAACTTCTGGTAGCCATAATATAAATTTTAAAAGATCATACAGCATCTATGGAGAATTACTCTTTCTGAAATGATTCATTTGGCTTCTCTTACCCGTTTAATAATTGACCTGAATATCGATTTGCCCGAGATCAGCTCACACTCAAAAAATCTTTTTAGTGTGACCGTGTGACGTGAACAACTCGAATTTGTACTTAGTATCTGATGATAGTGGATGATTTGTTTTCCCAAGTTGCCATGCAGTACTGTTCTGCAAAACCTAATGTAGTTATTATTATTGAAGGAATTGAGAGAATGTTCAAAATACTGTTGTAGAACTAAAGGCAAGGGTACAGATTGTTCACATAAATCAGATTGTTCTGATAATAGAAGGTTTCAGTTCATTGTCCAGAAGTGAGGCCATTTTTACATTTTACTTGTTTGGGAGAATGAAATCATACTTACAAATGATCCTTCACAGGTATAAGCTGTCAGTGGCTTGTGATGATAGGTTACTTAATGCAGTGGGGCATGGGCATATCAGATATTAAGGAGAGTAAGTAAATCAATGAAACATGTTTGGGAAATGTCAATGAAATACTAAACAACAATTGAAACTTGCATGATATTTTATGAAGCAAGGTTGGGTTTCACGGTCCCACCCATAGTGGGATTCACCACGGGTAGGACAGAAAATTAATGGATTATCTGAAGATCTGTTGACTTTTGGGCAAGAATTTTTAGTCCTGCAGCAACTGGTACTGGAAAATCATGACGATCGAACACAGTTCTAGGGTGCAGGAAATATCAGTCTTTTCTGATTTATGTTGTATATATTTTTATAGAATCCCTACAGTGAAGAAAGAGCCACTTGGTCCATTAAGTCAGCACCAATTCTCTGACAGTGTTATACCCAGGCCCCCCCATCCCGCCTGATCCCCATATCCTCACACAATCATCATGGCTACCCCATTTAACTACACATATTGGGACACCAAGGAACAATTCAGTATGGCCAATCCACCTAATATATGGACATCTTTGGAGTATAGGAGGGAACAGGAGCACCCGGAGGAAACTCACGAAGACATAAGGGGAATGTGCAAATTCCACACAATCACCCAAGACCAGGTCCATGGCACTGTGAGACACATTTTGAAAATATTAGATCCAGGCTTTCCAATCTATTCCCAAGACGGATTTTCAACTGATTGGAAAAAGAAAATAGGAGGACAATACTTTAGTAGAAACAATCAGCAACTAATGCAGAGCACTGAATTGGTATTGATATAAACAGATAATCATAGGAATAAAGGCGAATTGCTCCGTCAATCCATATCTTTGGAGACCTCTCTGAATTTATAATATATGTATTTGATTAATGAAATGAAGAACAACCTTGCTTTCATTTTCACTTCACTATGTTATGCTTTATGCTTTATTTACCAGGGGTTTGGTTTTCTGGAGTTAGAAACTTTTCAGTCTCGTTTTGAAGGTATTTGTTGTGCAACCAACTGTGGCATCAATGGATGCACTCTCACTCAGCAGGAGGGATAGTATTAGAGTTAAGGTTGTTTCATTAGAAGTTTAGAAATTTATAAATTAGAAATAGTTACAATTTTTCGACATTGTACATTGGAATTTACCTCCCTGGTTGCTTTGGGAGGCTGGTGTTGGCTGTGAGTCACATTCATGCCCCTCTCTTAGGACATTAGGTTCAGTGACCCACTCCAGACACTTGAATACAAAACCTAAATTGACACTCAAATGCAGTGCAAGAGTGTTGCACTGCTCGAGGTGTCCTGGATAAAATGACAAACGAAGGTTCTGACTGCCATCTCAGGGAGATGTCAAAAAATTATATGGCACACTTCAAAGAATATCAAGGGAATTCACCCCAGTTTTTTAACATTTGACCGACATTATGAAATCAGATTATCTGGGCATTATCACATTGCTGTTCATAGGATCCTGCTGTTCACCAGCTGGTTATTTTACCTCCTATAAGGAGTTGTCACCTTACAACAGTGACTTTACTTCAAAAATTACTTCATTCGTGTTAAGATGGTGGGCGGTACGATAGCACAGTGGTTAGCCCTGGTGCTTCACAGCTCCAGGATCCTGGATCAGATTGTCGGCTGGGGTCACTGTCTGTGTGGAGATTGCACATTCTCCTCCTGTCTGCGTGGGTTTCCTCCAGGTACTCCGGTTTCTTCCCATGGTCCAAAGATGCGCGGGTGAGGTTGATTGGCAATGGTAAGAAATTGCCCTATAGTGTCCAGGGTAGCGGAGGTTAGAGGGATTAGTGGGTATAATATACAGAGATATGGGCGTAGGGCCTGGGTGAGATTGTGTTCGGTACAGACTCAATGGGCCAAAGGGCCTCATTCTGCACTGTTGGGTTCTATGATCTATATACTGGAAACAACTTGAGGTCTTGAAAGGCATGATTTCAAGACTTGTTTTTCTTTTCAGACATCTTCATATTATTCTATCTAAGCAGAGAGGAAAATAACTATTTAAAACATTTGAAAGAAATAATAATGAAAAATTTTAACAAGTATACCAACACCAATATTACAAAAATCAATAAGCAGAATTCTCCAGCCGCACTGGTCTAACATCCTGAAATTCTCGCCCGACCTTCAGTGGTGTCTCACATTCTCCGTAACCCACCCACTAAAATTCCAGTGACAAATGGGATGGGAGAATTCCAGCCAACGTGTCTTTTTATGGAAAATTGAAACTGATTCAATAAATATCCTTTCTTGGGAAAATAAAACCTGTGGAAGTAAAGGTTTTGCCTCGATTCTTGAACTGTTCTTATTGTAACATAATAACAGAGAATTTGAAGGCAGAAAAGGACTACCATCCAAACTTATCATTAACCATTTATTGTGCTCCTAGGCCTGCATCTTATTCAGAACGTATCTAACCCTTACTGTAATACTGTGCTGTATTATCCCATAAATGGGTTGGAGTTTTAACTGTAGCCAAGCTTTCAGTGAGTAAGCAATGATGTGAGTCAGGCTCTATGTCTAGTGTTATTCTCACCCCAGGCCTTTTCCTACAGCGCAGAAAGAGGCCATTTGGCCCATCGAGCCTGCACCAACCACAATCCCACTCAGACCCTATCCCCATAATCTCATGTATTTACTCAGCTAGTCCCCCTGACACTAAATGGCAATTTAACATGGCCAATCTCCCTAACCTGCACACCTTTGGACTGTGGGAGGAAACCGGAGCTCATGGAGGAAACCCAGGCAGACACAGGGGGAGCATGCAAAGTCCACCAGACAATGACCTAAGGTCTCTGGTACTGTGAGGCAGCAATGCTAACCACTACGCCACCTCAGTCAATCTGGTCAGCCGATTCCCCACATTTGCAGAAACACAGCAGGAAAATCCTAGGGAACAGAGACTGCCTGCTGATTGCAGCTCAGTCATTCTGTCAGCAGCCCAACTATCAGGAAGAGAAGTGAGGGATGATAGGGAAAGTCAAAACTTTCACTAAAAGCTTCATATGTTTAATTCTTTTCCAGTTTCTCAAAATCCTCCTAGGTTGAAGTTACTCTTTGGCAAAAAGTGCCAAACAGTAGAAAGTGAGGTTGCAGTTTGTTTTAGATATTGTCCAATTGATTCAATGGCTGCTGATTCATTATCACCCATTTTGCCCTGCCTCTTAATGTGTATTACTTGGAACAAAGAGATAATAGGTAGTCAGAAGCCTTTTATTACATAACGTCTATCTAAGTTCGCTAAGAGAAAGAAGAATCTCCATAGATCGTGGGCTTTTCCTTTCAAATTTGATTTTGATGCTCAAATTATTCACCGTGATTGACAAATTAGACACTCCCATGACAAGGAAATCACTACTTAAACAGGTTTTAGATGCTAAAGCTTGTCAAACCTTTGCACCTTATTCTTTGGTAATGTATCCTCGTGCTTCAAGCTAGTAAATGCCCAAAGGAAGATTAACATCTTTTATACTGCATCGACAATAGTGGAGCCCAAAAATAAATTGGTATTGTTTGCGGTATTTGTCTTGGTTTTGCTAAGTATGTAATTCCTCTGTAGTATAAAGAATAGAGCAGATGTTTTCATGCATTTAAGCCATATAATATTCTCATTGCATGCATTGTCTTCCTTAACACCTGGAAGCATATTCAGAAGAACACATCTGTTCATGAAGGTTTTTTTAAACCTGAAAATCAGTCAGAAACATTGAGAAGTTTAGTCACTCCAGACATAGATATTTAATCTTTACAGGGTCATGTTGCCATATTAGTTATTTTCAAGCAATCATATGGAAAAGTTTCCCTCAGATCAGGCATTATTTCAAAGGAAAACACAAATTTAGCATGAGTGAACTGTGTGATTTTATAAACACTGGACAAGTAAGCAGCTGACTGATTTTGTTTACAGACACCATTTGGCTGAAATCTATATCTGATTTCTGCCTCACTCCAGAGACTTCAGCACATATTCTAAGCTGGTGCTTCAGTGCATTACTGGGGTGGTGGTGAAGGTGTTATCTTTCAAAATTTATATCAGGGCCCTATATGCCCTCTTTAAAATGAAAGATCCTGTGGTACTGCCTGAAGGAGAACAGAGGGGTTCTCTAGATACGCCAGCCAGGAAAGTTGAGATTGTTATGATGTCCCTTTAACTTTCAGAGATGGCAATTAGTCTCAGAATGAGTGTTATATGTTGAATTGTCTGGAAGCAGAGTCTTTCTACGCTTTTTAGCTTTGACAAATGTTCGTCAGGACTTAAAATGTCAGCTCTTTTCTCTCCTTAAAGATGCTGCCAGACCTGCTGAGATTTCCCAGTATTTTCTCTTTTGATTTCAGATTCCAACATCTGCAGTAATTTGCTTTTATCAAGGTGTCCCATTGATGCGGAGAGACCCCCTGCAGCCATTCCTGTCAGTAGTTAATAGTGCAATCATCTGACATCTTTGTCTATGCCCACTTAAAAAGATATACAACCCTGGTCTTTTTAAAGTCTAACATTTCCATATATGACTCCAAGTTTTTTCTCTATTATCGTAACACGAGAAAGAATCTAACCAACCCCTTTTGACATTCAGTGGCAATACCATTGCTGAAACCATCATGATCCTGAGTGGCCCCATTGACCAGGAACTGAATTTGAAACCAAAGGGAGCACCAGAAAGTACAGCAAAGACGGGTGGCACCTGAATCCCAGGGGGACTAATATCTTGGTGGGAAGACTGGCTAGGGCTACTGGGGGGACTTTAAACTAGAAAGAGTAGGGGGAGGGAATAGTGATGTGGAGACTGTGAGCAAGGAAGTTAGCTCCCAGGTGGGGAAGGACTCTAGGCAGGATGAGAGGCAGGTTAGACGAGTGGGGGAGAAGGGAAATGTCCAGTCTGAGGGACTGAGCTGTGTCTATTTTAATGCCAGGAGTGTAGTAAATAAGGTGGATGAAATTAGGGCGTGGATTGCTGCTTGGGATTGTGATGTGGTGGCCATTACAGAGACTTGGATGTCTCAGGGACAGGACTGGGTACTACAGGTCCCGGGATTCAGATCCTTCAGGAAGGACAGGAAGGGAGGCAAAAGAGGTGGTGGAGTGGCACTGTTGATGAAGGACAGTGTCATGGCTGCAGAGAAGGTGGATACCGAGGAGAGAATGTCTACGGAGTCTCTGTGGGTGGAAGTTAGGAATAGCAAAGGGTCGGTGACGTTGCTGGGTGTATTCTATAGGCTGCCCAATAGTGACAGGGAAGTTGAGATGCAGATAGGGAAACAGATAATGGAGAGATGTAGAAATAACAGAGTTGTTGTGATGGGAGACTTCAATTTCCCAAACATTGACTGGAATATCCCAAGGGTAAGGGATTTGGATGGGGAGGAGTTTATTGGATGTGTTCAGGAGGGTTTCCTGACACAGCACGTGGACAAGCCTACGAGAGGAGAGGCTGTACTGGACCTGGTACTAGCTAATGAACCAGGACAGGTGATGGATCTCTCCGTAGGAGAGCATCTTGGGGATGGAGATCATAATTCTATCTCCTTCACCCTTGCATTGGAAAAGGATAGGATCAGGCAGGCTAGGAAGGTGTTTGTCTGTAATAAGGGGAAATATGAAGACATCAGGCAGATGTTGGGGCGAATAAACTGGAAGGAGGTGTTCTTGGGGAAAAGCACAGAAGGAAGGTGGCAGAGATTCAAGGAATGCTTGTCTGGAGCTCTGCACGACAACGTTCCGGTGAGACAAGGAGGTTTTGGTAGGACGCGGGAACCGTGGTGCACGAAGGCTGTGGTAAACATAGTCAGGAAGAAAAGAAAGGTGTATAAAAGGTTCAAAGAGCTAGGAGATGTTGGGGATCTAGAGAAGTATAAGGCTTATAGAAGAGAGCTTAAAAAGGGAATTAGGAGAGCCAGAAGGGGTCATGAGAAGGCCTTGGCTGGTAGGATTAAGGAGAATCCCAAGGCCTTCTACAAATATGTGAAAAGTAAAAGGATGAGAAGAGAAGGGATAGGACCTATAAAAGGTGAAGGGGGAAAAGTCTGTATGGAAGCGGAAGAAATGGCAGAGGTGCTTAATGAGTACTTTGCCTCAGTATTCACGGTGGAAAGTGATCTGGGAGGATGCACTACAAGTTGGCGGCAGACTGAAAAGATTGAGTATGTAGATATTAAGGAAGCGGATGTGTTAGAACTTTTAAATGCTATCAAGATAGACAAGTCTCCGGGACCAGATGGGATGTACCCCAGGTTATTGTGGGAGGTGAGCGATGTCATTGCAGAGCCCCTGGCGATGATCTTTGTGTCGTCGATGGAGACAGGAGAGGTTCCGGAGGATTGGAGGATTGCGGATGTGGTCCCTATTTTCAAGAAAGGGAACAGGGATAGTCCTGGAAATTACCGACCGGTTAGTCTGACCTCAGTGGTTGGTAAGCTGATGGAGAGGCTTCTGAGGGACAAGATTTACGAGCATTTGGAGAAGTTTAGGTTGATTAGAAATAGTCAGCATTGTTTTGTAAAAGGCAGGTCGTGCCTTACAAGCTTAATTGAGTTCTTCGAAAATGTGACTGAACACATTGACGAAGGAAGAGCAGTGACGTGGTGTACATGGACTTCAGCAAGGCATTTGACAAGGTCCCCCATGCAAGACTTCTTGAGAAGGTGAGAGGCCATGGGATCCAAGGGGCTTTGGCCTTGTGGATCCAGAACTGGCTTGCCTGCAGAAGGCAGAGGGTGGTTGTGGATGGCTCTTTTTCTGCAATGAGGTCGGTCACCAGTGGAGTGCCCCAGGGATCTGTTCTAGGACCCTTGCTGTTTGTCATTTTCATAAATGACCTGGATGAGGAGGTAGAGGGATGGGTGAGTAAGTTCACCGATGACACGAAGGTCGGTGGTGTTGTGGATGGTCTGGAGGGATGTCAGAAGTTGCAGCATGACATCGACAGGATGCAAGACTGGGCAGAGAAGTGGCAGATGGACGTCAACGCGGATAAATGTGTTGTGGTCCATTTTGGCAGATCCAATGGGATGAATGAGTACACTATCAAAGGTAGGAGTCTTAGCTGTGTGGAAGAGCAGAGGGATCTTGGGGTCCGGGTCCATAAAACTCTCAAATCGGCCTCCCAGGTGGAGGATGTGGTTAAGAAAGCTTACGGTGTACTGGCCTTCATTCATCGAGGGATTGAGTTCAGGAGTCAGGAGGTAATGCTCCAGCTTTATAGGACCCTTGTCAGACCACACTTGGAGTACTGTGCGCAGTTCTGGTCGCCTCACTATAGGAAGGATGTGGAAGCTATTGAAAGGGTGCAGAGGAGATTTACAAGGATGTTGCCTGGATTGGCAGGCATGCCTTATGAAGACAGGTTGAGGGAGCTGGGACTGTTCTCCCTGGAGAGACGAAGGTTGAGAGGCGACCTGATAGAGGTTTACAAAGATGTTGAGAGGAATAGATAGGGTGGACTGTCAGAGACTATTTTCCAGGGCTGAAATGGTCGCGACGAGAGGGCACAGATTTAAGGTGCAGGGAAGCAAGTACAGAGGGGATGCTAGGGGAAAGTTTTTTCACTCAGAGGGTGGTGAGTGAATGGAATCGGCTGCCGTCGGTGGTGGTCGAGGCGAACTCGCTGAGGTCTTTTAAAAGACTTCTGGATGAGTATATGGGATCCAATGGGATTGGGGGTTATAGATAGGTCTATGGCTGGGTAGGTTTTGATGTGTTCGGCACAACTTGTGGGCCGAAGGGCCTGTTTGTGCTGTAGTGTTCTATGTTCTATGTTCTAAAGTTCCGTGTAGACATTCACAAGGGTTACTTTTGCCACTGCTTGACTTCAGAGCATCACTGTCACATAATGCATTTGTGCCACTTACGATCTATCAAAAGATCAACTACCTCAACATGAAGATCACAATTAAAAAGGCTACTGATTAAATCACTATCCAATTAGAGTTCCTACAGTGCAGAAGGAGGCCATTTGGACCATCGAGCCTGTTCTGATAACAAACCCGCCCAGGTCCTATTCTCATAACTCCTGAAACTAAGAGACAATTTAGCATGGTCAATCCACCTAACCTGCACATCTTGGACTGTGGGAGGAAAACCGCAGCACAAACACAGGGAGAAAGTACAAACTCCACATAGTCAGGCTGGAATTGAACCTGGATCCCTGGTGCTATGAGGCAGCAGTGCTAACCACTATGCCACTGTGCCGTAATTATTTTCATTACACATAAAATGTAATGGAAATATAATCAACAGAATTTACAATTCTTAAACTGCTGTTTTCCCTGAGTGGCTTTTGTACAAGAGCTTTTGCTTACTCTGGTTCTTTTTTGAAGTACAACTCAAATCTGAAGTGGACAGTTTAGATGCCCCTCTGGGGAGCCCTTGAGCTGTGGACTACATTGTTAGCTACCAGGATTACACAAAAACAGAGGGAAGAGGAGGAGAAAACATGAATGTTGTCATTCCTGCCTTTGAAAGATGGTGCTTAATACATATAGCTGTTGATTAGGTGCTGCATGGCAGAAAGCTCACCCAAGATTTTGTGGATGGTATTGGTGGGCTGTGTGCCAAATAGATGTGGAGATGCTGGCATTGGACTAGGGTAAACACAGTAAGAAGTCTCACAACACCATGTGTTCTGAGGACGATTTCAACTGGGATCTTGGGTTCATATTGCACTATTTGTAACACCCCATGACTTGCCTGGGCTTGTAAAATCTCACTTATTGTCCTGTCTGGAGATAGTACACATTTCTTTAACCTAATGCTCTCTGCACTCACATTGTCTGCATCTTTAAAACTTGAATAGCAGGTTAGCTGTAAAGACTCACATTCTAATCTGTACTCTGTAAACTGTGTGTGCTGTTATATGCTCTATTAGACACCAGAACTCTGCACTCACCTGACAAAACAGCAAACTCCGAAAGCTTGTGGGTTTACTATCAAATAAACCTGTTGGACTTTAACCTGATATTGTGAGACTTCTTACTGTGCCAAATAAATCACAGAGTTGGCCATCCAGAAGGAATTCACAGCCATTCATTTAAAGGGGCCTATGGCATGGGACTGTGTCAGCTACATCAGTAATGATCTTTGGGAGACATTCATAAACTCCCATTGCTAAATCAGATTTGTTTTGAATCATTGCTATAGATGAGTGAAGAGTTTCAAAATGTATGACTGTCATTACTGATGGGACCTGTGATAGAGACAACATTGCACCACAATGCGGCTGAGCCATTAATCTGATGAATATCAAGTGTTTTGGGTGATATTGTACATTGGGTTGTTAACTCTGCATCTTTCTACAGATGGCCAAGAGAAGACAACTCGGAAAAGTGGAGGGAAAAGGTCAAGGGCGGACTTTGGATTACTAGATTAAGAAATATTCTGAGATCAGACCATCTACTTTGGGAGAAAGTGTCCATAAAGGCACAATATTCCTTGCTAGAGCTGGAAGTGGGTCAGCTGAAAGAAGTTGGAGGCATCCACAGGGGCTGCCGGGTGATCATTTAATGAAATCTTTCCCTGACAGGATCGTGAGTCTCTGGAAATCTCTTTCTCAAAAGACACAGTGGAAGCAGAATCTGTGAACATTTTTAAGGCAGAGTTAGATGATTCTTAATGAATAAGTGGAGATAAGGTATTAGGGTTAGGCAAGAACATGGGATTGAGGTTTCAATCGGATCAACCCTGATCCTATTGAATGATGGAGCAAGTTCAATGGGCCAGGTGGCCTACTTCTGCTTTTTTTTTCAATTTATTCACTCAGAGGGTGGTGAGTGAATGGAATCGGTTACCGTCAGTGGTGGTAGAGGCGAACTCGCTGGGGTCGTTTAAGAGACTTCTGGATGAGCACATGGGATTTAATGGGATTGGGAGTTACAGATAGTTCTATGGCCCGGTAAGTATAGATATGATCGGCACAACCTTTGGGCCGAAGGGCCTGTTTGTGCTGTAGTGTTCTATGTTCTATGTTCTATGTTATCATAATGTTAAAAATTCACTTAGAATTGAAAGTGTGAGCCCTAACTGTCAATGATATGTCCGTTGAATAACTAATGGGAAAGTGCCATAACTTCTGTTCTGACGTGGACGGTATGAAGAAGACACCAGCAAACCCCTGAAATGGCAATGGCGAAAACACAAGCTGAGACTTGGGCCAGTGATTTAGGAAAAAAAAGAAATATTTGATAGACCAATCTCTTGAAGAGCTGAAAAGCTATTTACATGCAATAACAAAGCTAACAGCGACCCCAGAAAAACTGTGAGATATTTCAGGAACATTTCAGGGATCAGAAAATTGCAAATATGTTAAGTGAATTCTCCTCATCTTTCTTCTTGATTGAAGACTATGGCTGAATTCCAGGTTCCGCCAAACTGTCCTTGAAATGCATATCATTTATAAAGATTAGCTTTTAACTTGTTGTTAAAATTAAAGTGGGTGATTTCCTCACAAGTAGCAATTTTTGTGTCAAATTACTTTGTGTCAAAAGCTGTCAAAGAGGCTTTCTCAGCTATTTTCCTTTATTTTCTTCCCACACTATTTTTAACTTTAATATTCCTTTCTCACCAAATTCAACTTACCTGATTTTTAAATCCTTTCATAACCTTTGAAGTAACATTGCAACCTTTACTTGCTGTCTTTCTCATATGAAGAAAAAATGCCAACCAGCTGGGCCAAATAGCCTGTTGACATTTTGTAGCATCGATTGTATTTCCATTTTGCAGACAAAAACAAGTTTCAAAACTGAAAAAAGAAAGTTCCCCACAAAAGCTGATTTTACATCCAATTGGAGACACAACTATTGAAGATTGACATGACTGCAGATTGCTGAATCTCTACAGGAGTATATAGCCTCCCTCGTGAACTACCTGGAACTGCTTAGGAATCATAATCGCAAGTCAAGTGAGCTTTTTTCAGTGCCTCAGGGCCTCTGTGGTGTGTCTGCGTTGCACTTTTCTTTATTCTGTTTGCTTCCTTGCCACCTCTTTGAGGTTATTTCAATCCTATAGATCAGTGGTGCTCAGAGAATGATCTTTTATTGACCATGTAGTCCATTGCATGAACTCAGTAAATAATTACATCAGCTTTTTGTCAGTATAGGCACCATTATTATTCACGGCCTGCAATTTCTTTCAGGTACTGAAGTTGCAAGCTAAATTGTGCGTATTGTTTCAATGTCCACTTATAACCAGATTATTTGCAAAACTCTTCAGCAAAGTTGAAACACGAAAAATGGCAAAACTCATTTGGTTCCAAGGAAAACGCTAAACTGTCTCCATCATATTCTTTCTTAGGGTATGAAAATTAAAGTTTCAACTCATTTAACCTATATTTGTACACACCAGGTAACAGCATATTTAAGAATTTGAAATTGGAGATGCTTTTCAATTTTAAATGTGTCTTTGTATTGATGCCATAAACATTCAACAAAACAGCAAATACAGGTCAACAGGTCTAGAACAAAGAACAAAGAACAAAACAGCACGGGAAACAGGCCTTTCGGCCCAATGAGCCTGCGCCGCTACCTCGATGTTCCCACTTCTACCCGTGATCCCTGTCTATGTTTATAGATTTATGCATTGAAACCAAATTTGAGATAATTTAGGGAGAATTTGTTTTGCCAATTAGCCTAAGAGCACATCTTTGGGATGTGGGAGGAAACCAGAATACCCAGAGAAAAACCCACACAAGCACGGGGAGAATGTGCAAACTTCCACAGACACAGACCATGTATCTGCACAGCACAGCGATAGTCACTGAGCTGTCGTATTGCCCATCAAATGGTCCAGGTCAAGCATACATTAATGACGTGAAACACTAGGATACTCTCGAAAAAAAATCCAAGAGCAGCCCTCTCACGACCCATCACGTGTATGCCCCTTATTAGACAACAAGGCAGACCAAAGTATCTGTAGGATAAAACAAATACATCAATATCATCGAAAATTTACACACTTCCCAGGAACTCCCAAGGCTCATGATCCCTATTTTAAATCAGTTTTCTATATCCCTCCATTCCTATTCTGTTCATGTGCCCATCTAAGTATCTCTTAAATAACTTCAGAGTGCCTGCCTCCATCACTTTACTTGGCAGCGCATTCCATACCCCCACCATCCTCTGTGTGAAAAAACTCCCTCTAGCATCCAAATTATACCTTACCCCCCTCACTCTAAGCCCGTGACCCCTCGTGCTATTTGAGTCCATCCTAGGAAAAAGCTTAACCTTGTTTACTCTATCTATACCCCTCATAATCTTGTACACCTCTATTAGATCTCCTCTAAGTCTACGTCTTTCTAAGGAAAACTGCCCCAATTTGCCTAACCTCTCCTCGTAACTCAGACCTTTCATATTCAGCAGCATCCTGGTAAACCTCCTCTGCACTCTTTCAGAGTCTCCACGTCCTTCCGGTAGTAAGGCGACCAGAACTGGACACAGTATTCCAAATGAGGCCTAACCAACGTTTTATACAACTGCAACATTAAAGGCCAGCTCTTGTACTCTATACCTCTTTCTATAAAGGCTAGCATACCATATGCTTTCTTCACGACATTCTCCACCTGCTCTGTCACTTTCAGAGACTTGTGCACCTGCACCCCCAGGTCCCTCTGCGTTTCTATACTCTTAATAGGTCTACCCTTTATCATATACCTCCTCCTACATTATTTCTTCCGAAACGTATCACCTAGCATTTATCAGAATTGAATTCCATCTGCCATCTATCTGCCCAAGCTACCAACCAGCCTATGTCCTGCTGTATCGCATGACAATGTTCCTCACCATCCGCAAGTCCAGCCATCTTCGTCCTCCCTCTGCACCGCTGTGATGCTCTCCGTAACTAACCATGCCACTTCCCCACTTCTTCTGGTCCCTCCTCTGTCACGCCTGAAACACTTATACCAAGGAATAATCAGCTGCCACTGCTCCCCTTCCTTTAACCACGTCTCTGGCACTGCAACCACATCCAAGTTCCTCGCAAACATTAAGGCTGTAAGTTCATCCGTTTTTCCTGTTATGCTCCTCGCATTGAAACAGACTCACTCCAGTCCTCCAAGCCCACTCGCAACCTCCTTCTCCCTGGTATATTTCTTTTCATCCAAACTTACTCTATTTCCCATCTTGCTTTCTACCAAGCTATTGGTCTCAGCCCCTCCCCCCACAGTGAGATTAGATCTAGAACTGAACAAAAAAAAGAACTCTAGAATATTGGAATTATTAAAAGAGAAAAACAGTTTACACTTATTATTGTTAGGTACATAACTTACAACATTTTAGATCTGACTTTTGTTTAGTGAGAGTCTGGCAACACCAATTTTAAATCCAACTGATTTATTTGATAGTAAATCTGCTAGCTTTCGGCGTTTGTGCCTTCGTCAGGTGAAATTTTGCCCATTTTGTTTAGTGGCCAGATTGCAACTACCTGTAATCACAAATATGCAGGAAACTTTAGTTTCAAGTACTGGTCTTATTTCAGTAAGATGGAAAATTCATTATCTTTGCAGTTTCATCTTAATCACTGTCTTCTGCACTTTACTGTCACAGTTATTGACAATTATTTAACAGACATTAGTTACTGTAAAAGGCTGTAATTTTACTTCTTGACCATCTTGTTATTGAATGTGATGTGAAACAGGGTTTTTATTAGCAAATCCTTTTCATATTCATCTTAATACTTGAGATGATAATTAACATGGTTTAGAAGCAAAAAGTCAAACTTCTTCACTGGAAAAGTCAATGATCTGAACCTGCGTGTCCGTGTTATGTGATAGGGGCTTAATCCACACCTGCTGCTTCCAATGCAGGGAGCGTGCAAATAATATCCTGCCTTCTCACTTAAATGATTGTGGCATGTAACTATTGTTAATCATGTTGTAGAGAGACTGCTCCATTGAAAAGAATGCACAAAATTAAGTACAAACAAATCATGAGTTCAAGCCAACAGACATTATTTAAAGGCAGCCTACATTGCTTGAAGTGAAGTGCAGCAGTAGGGGCTGGAAGTCATTACGACAATGAATTTGACCTAGAAAAGACACAGGCATGGCACAACACAACATAAAGTTGGCTCCAAGTTTACCCAAAGTTGTACTGGAGACCGTGATGCAGAGGCCAAGTGTCAGTTATCACCAGGACACCCTCCATACAAACTTCCTGAAGGCAGTAAAGCCAAAGAACTGTGAAGGTCAATGCCAGTCGCTTACCCTGAGGATCTAGAAGAAGTGCCACAAGAAGTTCAAAGATCTCACACGAGTGATCAAGGTTAGTAAATGCATCCTTAAATGTTGCATCTCATCATCTCTGCCACTAGCCGCTCAAAGGCATTTCACTTCTCTTCCTATAAACAATCTCTATCCAGAATAACTGATAGCGAACAATAAATTCAACAGCAAAATATTGTGGAGACTGGAATGAAAATCTGAAATGAAAACAGAAAGTGCTGGAAATTCTCAGCATCTGCACAGAGAGAAACATGTTCAATGTTTCACATTGCTGACTTTCATCAGAACTATTCTGTGAAATGTTAGGCCAAATCTTTCTATCCAATTGGCAACGTATTGGGAGTTGGGAAGGCTGGTAAAATGATGAAAGGAGGCATCAAAAGGGGAGTCTAATGACTTCGTGTAACAATACCATATTGCTAGCATTGGGAAACTTCATGGCACAGCTGACCAAGAAGTGGTCAATTGTACCACTGAACTAGCCGAAAAGTGGCCACCCTCCGCTCCTGGGGACATGTTGTCTATATCATGAAGGTTTGTCATTACTTGAAGAGTCTGCCAGATAAACTCTGGTGAGTTCCTGGCATTTAGGGTTGTGGGATGGGATGCTCTTTGAGGGATGCTCCAAGGCCCAGAAAAGGCTTCCCCCAGTTTCCCTCTATTACACTGCCTTACTGAGAGTACCTCATTAGCCACCTGGTCACCATGATGTATCCTCAGCAATGGTCACTGCTAGCAATAGCTCTGAATAGCCATCTGATTGGGCCGACAGCTTTTGAAGTGCAACTAATTTGGTGACAAGAGATCTCTTAATCAGTTGCTGAGGGTATTATGTTGTCCCAGGCCCCATTTTCTGCTGAAACAGAATCACCTCCAGGTATGTGGAAAAATTCAGCCCACAAACTCTGCTTTACTGGCTTTCACCTGCACTTGAGTATTTTCAGCATATTCTGATTTTCATTCACATCAAAAATTGGAGGTTCACCACATCCTCACACATTTAGCATGATTGCATTCACAGCTTTCACAGACTGCCAGCTTTTCAACCATGGCAGCCACACCAGCTGAACACATTGCACCAAATTGACTGGTATACTGCCCTTCCTCTTACAGCACAAGATGGCATGCAACTAAAAGCATGAGAATTTGACCAGCGGGGCACTAGCATGGCTGATTGTCTTCATGGAGGAGATAGTTTGATCAATAAACTGTGCAAGGGCCATGAATGAAGTCATGGCATTGGCAGGACTAAAGCCAGCAATATCTTTCTCCATTACCCTATAATCTCTTTTGGTTTACAAGTTTTAGATTGTGTATTCCTTTACCCCGACCCCTCAAACACACACGTACACACATGCACACACACACACAAATCCACACACCCCCAAACCCACCCATTACCCCCATCTCTCAATGAAAAAACCTGTGCCCTATCTCCTTACAGACACCCAAGAACTGCAACCTGACTAGTAAAGATGATAGAAGAACAGTGATGAAGATGAAGCACCCACACTCACTCTTACACCTACAGCCACCAGCTCAGATACCGACACTGTTCATACTTGAGAGAATAGCTTAGAGGTATGATCTGTATACCTTGGGACACTGGACATGAATATTCAGAAACCAGCATAAGGCTTGAAGCTGCATAGTTGCCTGGTGTGCTGGAAGGAAAGTTCACACTCAAGTTTAGCTGCTGAGGATAAGGATTTTGATGGATGGTGCGCAAATGGGTAAACAGACTGAAATGCTTAATGCATTGGCAGACAGACCAAAAGGCCTGTAGTGAATGTCAAGGAGCATAGAGGAATCCAGTACCAACTTGGCACAGGGCTTTGCACAATGCTTGGAACTCTTTATCTCCAGTGTGCGAATGGTAGCCAACCTAAAAAGAGTTATTTGGGCCCATGTCAGATGGTCACTTTAGCTTCATTTGCCTCACAGACAGAAGCCATTCAAATATCAGAGCGCTGCCATAGAAGCTCAGAATGTGTATACCAAATTAGCTGAAGCAGGGTCAAAGCACTGTCATCGTAGTTGCCAATAGTAATGTACAAAGCAGTTTGCAGGGTATCATAGCAACCTAACTCTGCCCTCCAAAAATTTGTAGCATTGCTGAGATGCTTCCCTAAGGAAGTGACAATGGGCACATAGAGTGCAAATATAGTGTCTCTCTCAGGATGACCATAGTTGACAGGATGGGGGTGGCAAGTGAGGCGGAAAGTGTTGGCAGTACTAGCGAAGGGGTGACTCTCAGCAGCTCCCCCTTCTTGATGCCTGATCCCTCATTTATATGCTGAGTGTTTGACATTGTTTTATAGGTTTTCTGTTTGGCAAATTTCTATGTAAATATTGGTGGTAGTGGGATGAGGCCTTTTACTGGACATTAATTGCCCACTTAGGGGCCTCAA
Organism: Sphyrna mokarran; assembly: GCA_024679065.1. Taxonomy (NCBI): domain Eukaryota; kingdom Metazoa; phylum Chordata; class Chondrichthyes; order Carcharhiniformes; family Carcharhinidae; genus Sphyrna; species Sphyrna mokarran. Next base: position 40,432,368 of record JAGIQG010000010.1, on the reverse strand, counting down.
TAGTGGGACAAGAAGGCTATCTATAGGCAATTTATTAGTGCCAGAGTCCCCATCAGCTACACTCCTGTCTGATCAAATGCAACCTGGCTAGCACATCAGAGACAGTGGGGGGCATTATGTTTTGTCCAATATTACTGCTGCCAGGATACTCTACATTGACTTGTATGGTACATTGTGTGTGGTCATACATCAACTGGATGCTTCCATTGTGGTGCATCTCAGAATTAACATACAGTGCCTGAAAAATTATGCACAATGGCACCCAGCATGGGATAATCTGTAATCCTTGTGAAGCTATGTGCTCACTCTGCTTTCTTCTCTCTAGTAAGAAAGAATGAGATGTATACGGTTCTCTTTGAAGGCTGACCACACAACAATGGATGGGGACTGGGAGATGCTGCAGATATTGGCTGCTCCAGTCAAATTGCGACCAAGTATAACAATAACATGGAAAGAAGATGCATTTATGTAGTGCCTTCCATTCAATCTAACTAAACAATGATCATGGGACGTGAGCATAAAATGCTGGCACCAAGATTAAAATAAAGACTAGAACAGTCTTTTGCTTCCAAGAGCTTAGGATATGTGAAAGAATGTGTGTTACAATTACGTGTGAAAAAAGTTGGATGCATTGTAACTTCAATGGAGTGGCAATCATGGTCTTAGTTACTTATTTGGAAATGGAGTTGTATCCTTCTTGTCTGATCTTCTGGCTCAGACCAGGTGAGAACCATATGAACCCAATTCCCTTCAATTTTTTACCCATTTCTCTTTTTGAATCTCACAGTTGAATTTGGAACAAGATGGTGGTAAACTGAGCTTGTAATAATGCTTTGAGTCATGGGTTCATATCCCACGACAGCGGTTGGTGGGTTTTATATTTAATGAAGAAATCTGACCATGAAATTATCATTGATTATTGTAAAAACCCAAGTGGTTCACTGATGTCCTTTAGGGAAGGGAATCTGCCGCCCTTACCCATTTTGGCCTGTATGTGACTTCAAATCCACATCAATGCTGTTGATCCCTAACTGTTCTCTGAAGTACTCTAGCCAGCCATCCAGTTCAAGGGAATTTAGGATGGGTTAGAAATACTGGCCATGTCAATGATGCATTCATCCCATGAAAACACATTAAAACCTTGCCCCCCCCCTACTTTTTCCATTCCAAATCTAAATTGCTCTGTAAAAAAAACCAAATCTGTGCCCACTAGATCATTCTGCCACTGCAACCACTGAAACAATGGGAAGCATGTTGGCACAGTGGTTAGCATTGCTGCCTCACAAAGCCAAAGATTTAGGTTTGACTCCTGGCTTAGGTCACTGTCCGTGTGGAGTCTGCATGTTGTCCCCATGTCTGTATGGGTTTCCTCCAGATGCTCCAGTTTCCTCTACAGTTTGAAAAATGTGCTGGTTAAGTGCATTGGCCGTGCCAAATTCTTCCTCCGTGTACCCAAACAGGTGCTGGGGATTTTCACAGTAACTTCATTGCAACATTAATGCAAGTGTACTTGTCATACTAATAAATAAACTTTAAGACAATTTTTCCCTATTCAATCTTTCAACATTATTCACAATTTTGAAAATCCTTGTCAAATCACTTTGTTTACTCTAAGTAAACAACCCAAATTGTCCACTTCACATAACTGAAGTTCCTCATCCTTGGTGACATTTTTGTAAATCTCTTTTTTTTAAAAATCATGGAATATGGGCATTGCTAAGTGGCTTTCAGAGGTTAGTTAAGAGTGAACAACATTGTTGTGGGTTTGGAGTCACATGTAAGTCAGACAAGTAAGGGTGGCAGGTTTTCTTCCTTTTTTTAACAAATAAATGCTAGTCTTAGTAATAGTGACCATGAAACTATCTTAATATTTCAGATTTATTAATTGAGTTTAAATTCCACCGGCTGCTGTGGTCTGATTTGAACCCATATCTCAGAAGCATTAGCCTGGGCCTCTGGTTACTAATTCAGCAAAATTACCAAAATATCACAATTCCTCTTCTTCTGCACCCTTTCTAAGGTCTTGACATTTTTTCTGAAAATATGATGCCTGGAATTGAAGGTAAACCTCCAGTTGGGGTTTATAAAACCAATGTTTTATAAAGTTTAGCATTATTTCCTTGCTTTAGTACTATATCTTCCTTAAAGACAAGAATCTGATATGCTTTTTAACATCCTTCTCAACTTGCCCTGCCACCTTTAGGAAAGGTTTGTGCATGTACCCTCAGTTAGAATCAAATCAAATGGAATCCCTACAGTACAGAAGGAGGTCATTCGACCCATTGAGTATGTATCGACCACAATCCCACCCAGGCCCTATCCCCATAAGCGTTTACTTAGCTAGTCTCCCTGACATTAAGAAGCAATTTAACATGGCCAATTCATCTACCCGCGTATCTTTGGACTGTGGGAGGAAACTGGCGTATCCAGAGGGAACCCAAGCAAACATGGGGAGAATATGCAAACTCCACACAAGCCAGGAATCAAACCCTGGTCCCTGGCGCTGTGAGGCAGCAGTGCTGACCACTGTACCACTGTGACACCCCTCTCAGTTCTGAATTCCCCTTTAATATTGTCCAATGAATTTATATTGCCTCCTTCATTTGTCTTACCCAGATTTTCTGTACCCTTTCACTATCCTCCTCATTGTAATCACATTTCTGAGTCTCTGTGAATTTTGCAATTGTGTCATGTAAACCAAGTCCACGTGATCAATATATATGATAAAGAGCAGTGTTTCTAATGCTGATATCTGGTGAACACTACTGTATATTTCCTTCTAGTGTAAAGAACAACAATTCACCACAACCCTCTGCTTTGTGTCACTTAGCCAATTTTCCATCCACGTTATCAATGCCCCTTTAATCTTTTAGACTTTAATTGTGCTAGCAATTATATTATGTATTACTTTGTCAAATACATTTTGAAAGCCCATATGCATAACATTGCCCCCGCTATTCTCACCAACCCTCTCCTCATCAAAGAACACAATCAGATTAGTTAAACATGATTTTCCTTTAACAACTCTGTGCTGGATTTCATTTGTTATTAGCCCATATATGTCAACATTGCACTTAATTTTTATGTGTCTATTTTGAGAACATTTTAAGTATCCCTTATCTATATTTAAATCCAGTAATCAGTACATAGCCAGATTGATACATTCATTCACAATAAATTACTTATTAAAAAAGTTCTGGATTTGAAAGTTTGCTGACCACTGCCATTAAGTGACATGACTTAGTTTCCAGGTTTATCTACTTCCTTTTTTGAAACAGAATGCAGCATTTGCAATCCTCTTCCAAGAACAACTGCAATGTTATAGCCAGAGCCTCTGTAATTTCCACCCCTTACTTCCCTCAGTAACATAAATGTGTCTATCAGGACTGGGGACTTTACTAATTTAAAGATTCACAACATTTTAAGAATATTGTTTCCATTTTAATCCTATTCAGCATGAGTATTTTGGGCAGCCTGTGGCATTTTTAGTTTATTCTGTGAGTAATATTTTCTTAACTCTCAGTTCTATATAACACCTTCTCTTTCGATGTAATGCAAATGCATAGATTATTAATTTGTCATGTGCCTAGGAAGGACATCTTTACATTTAAATATTGAGGAGGAACAAAGTGTTCCTCTGGGATAGCTTCAGTCACTTTCAAGGTTGATAAGTAATTTCCCACCTACATGACTCGGGTTTTAGGATATTCCTACTCTTTTCATGAATATATGAATAAGTAATAAACAGGGAACAAAAATTCACTGTTCCACACCATCTGGCATGTCCAATTGAGATGTTTTGTTCATTACAACATATAGAACTTACCAATGTGTCATGTGACCTCCTGGGAGAGGTGAGAAAACAGATTAAGAATGCAGACAAGTTAATGAAACAGTCTAGAAAATTCTACCCTGTATTACTCAATCAAAATAAGACCACTCTTTTCATGATTAGTATTGTGCCTCCTTCTTTTTGTATGAGAAGGCTATTCTGGCCAAAGACTAAAGATGCAAAACTGTTGGACATATTAGGGAGAACTTTACCGGCACATCTGCCCAAGTTTTGCATGAACGTGCTCAAGGCCAACAGAAAATGCTGTTTTCCGAGACAAGCCTGCCCCGGAACCAGGGCTGGCATGCTGATAAAATTCCACCCATAGTCAAGCATTGAAGTTATTGTACAATTCAAGTGTTTAGGGCTGCAAGGGTTAATGTGGAACTGGGAAGGTAGTACCACCTACATAAACAGTCACGTGGGATCAGTAGAATGTTGTATTAAATCTGGGAGAAGTCAGCATGAAGGTAGCACTTAGTCAGGACTATATCCTGTTAGTTATGTGTTATTAATAAAACTATTGTTCATTCATAAATGCCTCTGGACTTCTTCATAAGGTAACATACAACCTTATATAATGATGGCAGCAGGTGAAGGACTCCTATATCCAAAGGAATAAAGAAGCAAAGAAACTGTAGTGTGACCTGAGAGATGTGTGTCTAACTTGAAGACCTTGAATATACAGCTGAAGATTGCCTAAGAAACTCCACAAAAGGCATGGAGGCTAAAGGGCAGAAGATCCACTGTGCAGCATAAAAGTACTCTTTTGATAACTTGAAATCATGAAGCTCTTTGACACCTACATTAAGCTAAGTAACAGTCGCATTTTCAAATGGAGAAAATTTAACAAGAGAGTGCACAAACTCAGGGATCCTGCCGACTCTTTCATAAATGAGTGACACAGATTGGCTGAAGGCAATGACTATGATGATGATAAGGGATTGAATAGTAGTGGGAGTGACTGATGATGTTCTTAATGGTGTATTTCAATCTAAAGATCCGAGTTTTGAAAAAGCCCTCCAAATCTTCAGACAATTGAAGGTTCACCAGCACAACCAATACATTCTCTGTGCTGAAGTTAAACTCTGATACAGAGCAACCCCAATAGTTCAGCTCATAAAGAAACACAAGGGGAAGGAGACTCCTGGGCAAAGAAAGCAATATCCAAGCAAAGGACGGGATGGTGCAAACTATGTCAGCCTTGTAGCACCAAAAAACTTCACGGGTGAGAGCAGTATCCAGCAATCGGAGTGTAGCGTTTTCACTGCAACTTTCCGGGATACTTTGGAAAGATGTGTGAGCTCAAAACCTTGAGACAGTCAGAGAATCTCAAACAAGTCCATAAGCTGGATGAATTACACCAAGAAGAAGTACAACAATGCTTCTTGGAAGAAATTAAGGATCCTTCACATTTTGGAATGCTGATATATCTATAAATAGTCAGCTCATGAACTTCCAAGTTAGACACAGGAGTCAGTGTAACAGTCCTGTTGGATCAGGAACTGTGGCTAATAGAGCTCTGGCTGCAAGTGTCAAATAGAGGAATCTAAATACAGGTCATGGGCATGATTCTACAGCCAATCTGATTGACAAGAAAATAATCAAAATCCTGTATGTTGTTGCACTATAAACTCTTTTCTCTCCTATGTTCCTCTCAACCTTGTCAAAACGGCAAAACACATCAAAATAACCACTACAGTCAATTATGAACGTGAGATTCTCAAGAGGTCCAGCAGTATTAATACTCTCAACTGAGACTTCAGTTCAGGATTAGCCTCACTCTGTGCAGAGACAGTTATTCCGGCTCATTTCCAGATGGCAGAAAATACTCTTCAGTCAGATCAGCCAAACTTCCTAATGAGCACCAACATACTTAAAACCGAAGATACAGAGGAGAATGAAAAGTAGCAGAAGGTTGAGCTTGAACTTCAGAGTCAAAAAGTTGCTGTCACAGATCCAGGACAAACTATAGCAATGAAGCTGGAGCTGCGAGATCACACAGACAACATAAAGTCAATTTTGGAGAGGAAAGAAACTGGCATCTCTCTGAGAGCTGATTCACGGGGATGTCTCTGCCTCTGTGTGCTGTGGATCTTTAGCTGTATGTTACTCATCAGTAAGTGACGCAGAAGCTAGTCTACTAGTCAATCCCTCCGAGATGTGAGTATCTATGTTTGTGGATGTTGTAGGTGACAGCAGTGATACTTCCTCGATGCGTGTCTCCAACATACTTCCCTTGGAGCTGCTCAAGTTTGTGGTGTCCAAAGGGCACGAGAATGACTATCCGTGTGGAGTTTGCACATTGTCCACACTTCTGTGTGCATTTCTTTTGGGTGCTCCAGTTTCCTCCCACACTCAAAAGATGCACAGATTAGTTGCTTAATTGCCTTAGTGTCAGGGGGAATAACAGGATAAATTTGTGGGGTTATGGGGAATTTTTGTCAGTGCAGGTTTGATGGACCAAGTAGTTTCCTTCTGCAGGATAGGAATCCTATGATCCTACGATTCTACGATTGGTGTTGGGTGAGAGATTGTGGAGAGTGTGAAAGGGTGCCATGGGAGACATGAAGATGCAGACTATCCCTGACAGTGCAAAGTGAGTTATTCATCTTCTTGAGGCACTGTTGCCTCATCCTTTTCTACAGCAAGCTGTTTTCAATAAGACTGCTGCTGCTTCCCAGGGTAGTGACTTTGGTGGAAGGGTATCTGTGGCAACATGGGTGCAGGATGCCTCTGCTCCACACCATCCAAGAGTTTGGACAGGGCTTCCTTGGTGAATCCTGACACTGGCTTTGTGGCAGCCACTCCCCTGACTGGATCTGGAATATAGACTGGGAATGTTGGGGTGGTGTTTGTATGGAGCGCCCCACTGATTACTGAGATTCATTTGTTTGGGAGAGGCATGCGAGCAAATCAGTGGCAAGCCATCACCAGCATGGCGTGATTCACATGGTTAAAAACATTTTGTGTAAGAAGTTCAATATTCCATGCGATTTCCCCCCACTGGCAGGGTTCATGTTGGTTTTCTCGCTAGAATCAATACTTTGCCAAAATTGAGTAAGATTCAGCCTGCGGAAGGAGAAGGGGTTACGTGTAAGTATTATTGTAAATACATGTGGGTAAAGACTTGGAGGGAAGTGTAGTATTAGGATGTCCGAGACCGTAAAGGTTAATGTAGGATTAGTGAAACAGTAGCATCCCCATTATGATGTAAAAAGTCACATAGGAGTAGCAGAACTTGGCAGTGAGCCTGATTGTCATATGTATTGGGATACAATGAAAAGTATTGTTTCTTGATTGCTATAAAGATAAATCATAACATTCATAGAGTACATAGAGCAGAAGGAAAGGAGAATATAGTGTTACAAAGAAACACCTAGCCAAGCTGATAGTTATGTATTATAAATAAATGTTTTTGTTCAGCCATACATGCCTCTTGGCCTCTTCATGGGACAACATACAGTCTTACAACCGATACTGCTGGCATATAGGCTTCAACTACATCTATACTCATCAAATCAAAGCCTCCTCTTTGATATCTGTTAAAGTTCTTCAGTGAAATGAGCTTAGGCAGTCTTGACATAGCTTTCAACGGACATAAATTCATAATATAACGCCGCCTGTAATTTTGCACAACTTGACATTGAGTAGACTTCGTCACTCAAGAAGGTTATAAGGATATATGACATGGGGAAGAAACAAGTCACACGAGTGCATTAGCGAGTGCTCTTCTGAGGACTGCTACTCTGACATATTACAAGGGTAATGTAAAGGGAGTACTACATCACATCTGGTCGATGTCACTTATGATTTAAGAGTGGGAAAATATTCTATGCTCACATCACTGCTGTCAGTTGTGTTCGTGAACAGATTTCAAAACAAAAATGGGGAGAAAGTTTCAGAAAATGAGAAAGTAGCAAAACAATTATGGTCGTGATTAATCATCAAATTTTAGCAGTTTCAACATTTTAATCAAAAGACCGTGTAATCTGTATTGGTAGACTATCAGCATATGCAAACAACAGTTTCACTTCACCTAGTGTTTGACCTTTCTGGGTTTAAATTAATGTGCAGTGCAGCTTGTGTTAGCTAACTGCCAGTTGTAGAAAGCTTGCCAACATTCTGAAGCAGAGCACAATGCATCAGGCACTCCAGGGGTGGTGGTGGTGGTGGTGGGGGGGGGGGGGGGGGGGGGGGGGGGGGGAGGTTATAGGTGCCTGTGCACAATGACAGCACGGCTGAGCATAAAAAGGACAGATTTGTGTGCGTGTGTGTGCCAGGAATTAGTGCCAAAAAAACTGACATTGCAATTGGGAGTGCTGTTTCTCATTTTGGTTCTTAATAAGCACTGGGCCAATAGAAAAAGGCACATGGTGTTCCCCTCACAGATTCTGCAGAAAATTATTATCTTTATGGAATCTGTTTCATTTCAGGCTTTAATATTTTGAAGCAAAGGAAGTCAAATGTGCCGTTTGAATTCTGTTGGTGCATTGACTCATCCACCTCACTAAAAATAGCCAGGTGAGTAAAATGAAGGCACAATTATCTAGTTTGTTTTGTCTTGTACAAATCAAAAGAACAGATACAAGTTCAATGTTTTGGCAGTGATCTGTTTCTTGATCTAGTCAATGTGTCTGTTAATGCCAATTGGCATCACTTACAGCCCATTCCACCTCCAGCTCAGTGCTTATCAAAGGAAGTTGGAACATATTGAAACTGGGAACAAAAACTCAGCATTGGATTTCAATGGCTATATTGATACTTTATGAAAGAGTAAAATATCTGTTATTGTCTCCTTACTAATGATATATATATGTTGAGGATTTGGGATGTGAACTGCCCCTTTAAGAGTGTGGGACGTTGGACCCCTGAGGTAGGGTTAGCTCCTGCCAGGATGGAAGCTGGTTATGCAGTGTAGGATCCGACTGTCAGATAGCTCACACCTCTAAGAAAGAGTTCCCCAGTGTTTAAGGTACATAGCCTTTGTGGTTCTTCTAACACCATATTCAATAAGTACATACATAATGCTTATGCTTTCATATCTAAGCCTCATTATGAACTTCAATGCCTTAATGTTTCACTGCAAAATTCCCTCCCTATGTTAACAAAACTTGATTTCAATTTGATTGCCCAAGTTGCATCTCTGGCTATTTGTAATATATTAATACTTTAGAAGGGAATGTCATTTGCAACACTTCCAAGTTTGCAAATGACACCAAAATTGGAGGCAAAGAATAAAGTAGGCCTTCAGAAACTGATCATTTAAGCTATTGCATAAATATGCAACAGACACAGCTGTAATTGATAACAATGGGAAAAAGGAATAAAATGAGGAGGTTCCTCATAAAGAAAAAAACGGCACAATATGTTGATGAGAGAAGAAAGTGGACAATCATTCCAGATAATCCTTTAACACTTCTCCCTTTCTCCATCAACTGGGATCACTGTTACTTTAAAACCATCCGCATTTAGATAAATGTAGGTGTTCTCCATTATAGCTGGGTCAAAATCCTGGAACTATTTAAGTAACAGCATTATGGAGAATATCTTTGTCACATGGAGTACAACTATCCAAGAAAAAAAAACACTACCATTTTCTGAAAGACAACTATGGATGGATAGTCAATCTTGGTTTTGCCAGGAGACTTCCCAAAAAATGAACAAATGAAAAGTTTTAAAATCTAAAGAAGGTACTGGATTGCTTTAGTGGAAAGATAGAATATGAAACTAAAGAAGTCGTCTAATTGCTGTATAAGGTGCTGATGTACCACAGGAGTGCTATGCAACAGTTACAGTCATGAAGAGAAAGGCTAGAGATGCAAGAGACTTGTTCAGAGCACGTCCCTTATGAGAACAGTTTAGGAAATTTGTTTTGATCTTTTTGTGGATCAGGAGACTTCCAGCTGAGCTTATTAAGTACTTGACATTATGAAGCGAAATGTTAAAACCTTTGCACTGAATTGTTCATTACAGCGAATAGTCAAATGCCCAGTTGTACAAGTTAATAATTGAGAAGGTAGAATTAAGAAGGAAAGTTGAGAAAAATTCTTTACACCTGCTGGATATTAGGCCACCTCTGAAGATATCAGTTGGAACTCAATACTATTTTGGTATTGAACTGCACTACTCATGCTGTGGCCAGTACTTACTGGCAGCCTGGCTGAGGAGGAGATGACAGAAATGTTTCAGATTATTCTTGTGAGGCTCGGCACGTTTCTCTGGAATCCAAAACAAATAGCTGCTGCCACTCTGATTCCTCCATCTTCGAGACCATGAGTACTTATTTTATAAAGCCATCTTGGCCTCTTGACTTTGCAGCAAACTGAAGCCAGAAGATGTTGAGCTTCTGCTTTCAGCTTACAGTGATGTTAGGCAGCAAAATGACATGTCCCACTGGCCAGCTGCCAGAGAATGTAAGGGAAAAAAATCTAATCCGTACAGCAATGTGAACATTAGGCTAGTACTTGATACAGATTATGTTAATGTGTTCAAGTGGCTGCATTGAGAAATATTCAGGTGCCCAATATGGCTGAGTGGCAACACCGTCACTTCTGAATCAGAAGATCGATGGTTTGGCACAAACCTGGACTGACACTCTAATGCATCACTGGAGGAGGGCTGCACCGCTGTGGATGCTGCCTGCTGCATCATGAAACTCATCGAATGATAGAATCCTACAGTGCCAAAGGAGGCCATTTGGCTGATCGAGTTTGCACCGATCACAATTCCATGCAGGCCGTATCCCCACAGCCCCATGCATTTACCTTAACTCATCCCCAGACATGAGGGAGCAATTTAGCATGGCCAAACCACCTAACCCACACATCTTTGGACTGTGGGAGGAAACTAGAACAGTCAGAGAAAAGCCACACAGACACAGGGAGAAAGTGCAAACTCCATACAGGCGGTGGCCCAAGTCGAGAATCGAACCCGGGTCCCCTGTGCTGCCCCCTAAGTGAAGTTCTATTTGCCCTCATAGATGAATGCAAAAAAAATCCACACCATTATTTGAAAAAAGAGTATGCAATTTTTCCACAGAACAATTTATCCCTCGTCCATTACCAAAAAACAAATGATCTGGTCATAGGCTTAATGATTGTTTGCCTGACATAACCGACACAAATTGGAGACTGTCTTTCCAGAATTACAATAGCATTTCATAGGCTATAGAGTGCTTTATGGTGTTCCAATTTTATGAAGGCATCATTCTAATTTTTCTGAAGGAGATCTACAATTTACCACCTGGCTACTTTACAAGCACTTTTGCAATTGCCCATTTCACAAATTGAATTATTTTCAGTCTTGCACTCAGGGAGGAAAGCTGCTTCATAGTGTTGTGAGTAAATTCAGTTAAAAAGCAGCTGGCTTATTTGGCATAATGGTCTGTACCTCTCCTGGGGGATTTTTAAGTTCTTCTACCTTGGCACAAAGTTTAAATTGTGCTTCGTTTTCCAATGCACGTTATGTAGGGTGATTGTGATGACTTGTCACCGATGCACTTACTTTACAAGTATTGGTTTCCTGATGCTAAATATAATGTCTAACAAAAATACAAAGTACTTAATTATGTCTTCTACACTTTTGAGAACATTGTTGTGTCTTGCCCTACATATTCATCTTTGTTGGTCTGTTGCTACAGCAGCCCAGACGATATGATTAATTGTGCATGCTTTCTATCCATATTTCATTTCATGGAGCAGCAATGAATTAAATCTTGGCCTGCAAAACTTGAATGTGTAACCCCAAGATTAAGAGTGCTTAGAAGTCCAAAATAGCATCCATGTTGTAGGCATTCTCTTCTGATGAGGGCCAGGCAGGGCTCATGCTATTTTGGTGACAATGTCAGCATGGGAACTGGGTAAGTGTGCTGCAAGTATGAAGTCGTAGTCATAGAGTCATAGAGATTTACAGCATAGAAACAAGTCCTTTGGCCCAACTTGTCCATGCTGCCATTTTTCTTTTAAAACCCTGAAGCTAATCCCAATTGCTCATGTTTGGCCCATATTCTTTTATACCCATCGTACCCATGTAACTATCTAAATGCTTTTTAAAAGATAAAATTGTACCTGCCTCTACTACTCCCTCCGGCAGCTTGTTCCAGATACTCAACACCCTCTATGTGAAAAAAAAATGCCCCATTGGACACTTTTGTATCTCTCCCCTCTCACCTTAAACAAATGGCCTCAATTTTTAGACTTCCCGACCTTTGGAAAAAGATACTGACTACCTAGGTGATCTGGGCCCCTCATTATTTTATAGACCTCTATAAGATCACCTCTCAGCCTTTTATGCTCCAGAAAAAAAAGTCTCAGCCTTTTCTTATGACTCAATCCAAAAAATCCCGGTATCATTCGGGATGGATTGAGTCGAGCGATGTCAGTCACTGTGTGATGGTGATTTGAGGTAAGCATTGATATTTCCAACCTCAATGTTGCATCCAGTGTCTGGTCTCAACCTCACACAGCTGAATATGCACTCAGCACCAGGAAAGATCATTATTTAAAGGGATCATCAATTACTTTCAGGTTTGTTACTGAATGGCTTCTGCAGGCTGCTGTTGAGTTAGTTGAAGTGTTTGGGATTATTTAAAGTTGGTGAAGACAACTTTAAGATGTTGGTGTGGCACATGTCTTGATTTTCACTTCAAAGGTTTTGTTCACAGATCACTTGGTTTCAGTCATAGGTGCAGTATTTTCTGCTACAGAATGCACTAGGCTGACATTGCTGTTCAAAATGGCACAGGACTGTGGTGACTTATTGCGAGCTGTCTCCTTAATTCTAACTTTTCTGTGATTGTAACACTACAATTCTGCACCTTCTTCCTTTTTACTTTATGAATGGTAAGCATTGTCAATTAGGGAGAAATTGTTCCCGTTTGTAAAAAGACTGAGAAAGAGAGGGCACAGATATAAAGGGCACAGTCAGATGTCGGTGCTCAAAGAGGTATGCAAGGTTATTGAACATTCCAACAATCTATGGTCCATCTGGTTGCAAGGGTTGCTGAGGTTCTACTTGGGCACCATGGTGCCCAAATCTGCTGACCCCCTGCAGAAGGGTAGCACCGTGTTCCTACCACTGCCAATGCCTCTGCTGATGCTTGTCAGACAGCCAGCCTGGATTAGTGCCATCCATGCCCATGTGGTCCAGTCCAAAGTCAGGCCATTAAGAATGGCTTGAGAGTGTTCTGCAAAGCTTGTGTACAGAGGTAGCAGGAGCAAATATCCCCATGATAATCATGTAATGTCAATATGGCTGTTTGCATTAATAAAATTAAATCATACCTGCCAATCTTGTCAAAGTTGAATAAATTTGGCACTTTTCCAAACAAAGAATTAATAGAGTAATGGCTCAAAATTCAATAGATGCTGGAAATGGACAAGGAATCACAAAGCGAGATTAACTCATGCCTGCTCCTTCCAATGTTGGGAGCACACAAACCTGATGTCGTCATTAATTGAATATTGCAAGTAATCCAGTTTGACATGCTGTTAGATGGCTGCATGACTCATATAGTGTTCAGGATTGAGAATGGCGAGTACCACTTAAAGTTAGATGCAGTACTTCAGGAAGACACTTCCTGAAGGTAAGATGTGTTCTGGCTGTAGAAGGTGCTGGAAGGGCAGGGGAAGTGTCTCACCAGCAGCAACAGGCGACATAATTCAAAACAGCTGAAGAGAATGCTCCGTGGTTACACCCCTCGCACAATCTCACAGTAGTCACTCACTGCTGGCTATCCAACTATGATAACTGCACCATCCAGGCAAATTTAACCACTCTCACTAGCTTTTCCCATACAGAACAAGGTAGTATATAAACTGTAGTCAGCAGGGGCATGAGATATCCCTTGCTTCACTCTGAGAGTGGTCACATGTGAAGTGATTCATCGCCATGGCCACTTTTTGTCTTTCATTTTGTAGAAATCACAGAATTCCTACAATGCAGAAGGAGTCCATTTGACCCATTGAGCCTGCAGTAACTATAATCCCACCCAGGCCCTATCCCTGGAGCCCCAATATTTGTCATGCTATTTCCACTGACAATAAGAAGCAACTTAGCATGGCCAATGAACTTAACCCACACATCTTTGGAGTGTGGGAGGAAACCGGAGCACCCGGAGGAAACCCACTTAGAAACAGGGAGAACATGCAAACTCTGTACCAGACAGTGACTCAAGCCAGAATCGAACACAGGCCTCTGGCGCTATGAAGCATCAGTGTTTGCCATTGTGCCACTGTGCTGTCCTTCTGAAAGTCATTGGCAATATTGTCCTCATTCTACTCTGAAGATGCACATCTAATTGCAAGAGGTGAACTCTTTTTTTGTAAAATAAAGATGACAAGCACACACTGTTCTACACTCAGTTTGAAGATAAGAAAATGACACCATGGAGATGCTGGGTGGAATTCTCCCAAAAAAATTTCAAAGTGCCACAATGGTGAGAATAATGGAGTGATCCAGGTCAGTCTCTCAGATGTGCTCCGCACCAGAATCCTCCCACACACAATTCACCTTTTCGTCTGCAACAACTTGAGATCCCATGACTTTAGTCAGGCTGAGATTCCACCACAACACTCAGAAACTAATACATTGGCCACCATGAGATGGAGCATGGCTTGTTCTGTGAGTGATGCCTCAGAATTGACCAGTCTCATGCAGGAAAGGATGGGTGCAAGTTCTACAGGAAATACTGTGTTAAGTTGCAGTTAGGTCCTCCATCCTCATTTACAGTGATACCAATCTCTTTGACAAGTCTATTAATGTGCTACACATTTCTTTGTGCATGCCATCAAACTTTTATCCTGTACATTGTCTCATCAAAGTCCTTGGAGGTGTCCTTGCCTACAACCTCACCGTCCAGAGAACTGCCACATGCATTTTCCTTTTTCCATCTTCTTTGTTTCAGTGCATTTGTGACACTGACTCACCATGTGCCCCTTTACTTCCCTCCAAGTGAAGTTTGGTGCCAGCATCTAAGTGATGGTGATTCTATCTCAAAGGTTTTCTCTTCTTATGGACCTCATCGTCAGGCTCTGCAGGCTGGCCAAATAACAGTTCACGGTGTCTGAAAGCATAGTTGTAGAAAGGGTGATTAGTGTGAGGGAAGGGAGGTGAGAGGAAAGAAAGCAGTGCCTGGTTACAGCATCTGTAAGTTGGATCATATACTATGCTATGGAATGAGGTTGAAGTAAGATTTGGAAAGGTGAATAAGTCAAAGGCACACAGGAAGGAATTTTCCAGCCACACTCTCCCCAAAACTGGAAAATCCCCACTCAAGGTCAATGGACCTTTGATGGACCTTTGTCGAGATCTGACCCCCACCTGCTATGAGCCCAATAGTAGGTGGGACAGGAAAAATCCTCCCCCACCCCCCTGCCACTGTGTTTCTCAGTCGTCTCAGGGATTCCAGCTATCACGTCTCCTCGACTGAGTGCTGAGGACCAGTTCCTTGAATGGCCTGGGAAAATGCAGCCAGGCCCATCCTTGGCCAAATCTTGATTGCCCTCAGCAGTTATATTCAGCGTTATTCTATAGGAGAGAAAGAAGATTGTCAGTGAGTGTGCTGCAATGTGCCTGCCATAGTTGGATTTTTTTATGGAAGATGTGATAGTGAGGTTTGCAGCAGTGGTAGATGTGTGAGGGTCTGGTGCATTATATCAATGTTAGGCATGAATCCTGACTGCTAAAGATTGTTGACAGATGAGTGATTGGGATGTTGTGCATTGAGCAGTGTGGTATAGTTGGCAGGAGATGGCATTTGAAACTTCATTTACCTTAACCATTCACGTGAGGCTATAGTACATGTTCAAGCACTGCATCAAGGTGATGGGGCCAGATTCCTGGCCTGGGTCTCTGTAGCTATCTGCTCCCATTATTTTTGCAGTGCCTCTGTAGTAGACCTCCTTTGAAAAAATGAGCCCACTCCTCAGTTTTATTCCTTCTATCGATCCTCCGGAGATGCATCTGAGTAACTTGGAACTCTCTCGCTTGTCTGCCTTGGGATGCTTAATTATGTTAAAGGGAAGGTTGTTGTTGCTTCATTGTTCTGGTTTCATTGTGCTCAGAAAGCCATTCTCAGCCACTTCCAGCAGCTGCTGTAGTTTTTTTAAAATGTGCAGTGTGATTTTTAAAATCTGCAGGTCCAGGTTAGCTTTAATTGGGTGCTAACCTTGCACAGACCTGAGCCCTGTGCTGAGAGTGCAGCTACTCGGAGTAGCATCAGCTCCAAGCTGCATGCCATAAGCATGGAGATGAGCAGACAGCACTAATTCCCTGCACTGTGTGCATCACTGTGAAACTTCAATGACGTTGGAAAAGCTTTGTTGAACTTTTCCCTCTTTGATGGGGTCACTTGTATTCAGCAAAAGTAAATACGAGTGAATGTTTGTGTACAATCTGTGAAATAGTGCTAGCAGTTGTAACATTGAATTCAAATGTATCTTGGAGCACATGGACATGATAAACCCAATTTAATTGAAAAAGAGAGTGTATGCTATGGGTATTATTATGAAAGGCTAGAGACAAACACTGGCTGGAACCTTACAGCCGTTCATGCCTGTAGGATTTTTCTATCCTGCTGCAGTGAACAGAGATTTGGCTGTACGCCAAGCCTTCCAACCTCGCTGCAGTCAGAATGTTGCATGAACTCACTGTGTGGATGCATAGCAGTAAAACACATCTGTTAGGTAATCTAGTTTTAGTCTGAAATTTTTGAGCTAATTGATCATTATAATGATTTACATTTGCCTCAGGGTGCTATGATATCTGTCAGTTTGACACTCAAGCACCGATCAGAAGTCACTTTCGCGGAGTATTGTGGGTTACCTCCTCTCACCCAATACAGCTGAAGGTGTGGAATGTACTGGCTGACATGTAATTTTAAGAAGGTTCAGGAATTGAGGGAAAGGACTCAGGTTCCAGGATGCGGCACTTCAGATCCTAATATAGAAGTCCAGAGGAAGAGATTTTTGTATTTTGGTACATCTAACGCAGGGGGGAAGCTATACAATAAATGGCAGAACCATCAGGAGTGTAGACACCAAGAGGGATCTGGGTGTGCAAGTCCACAGATCCTTAAAGGTGGCAACACAGGTGGTGAAGAAGGCATACGGCATGCTTGCCTTTATTGGACAGGGCACAGAGTATAAAAGTTAGTACATGATGTTGCAGTTATTTAGAATGTTGGTTAGGCCACATTTAGAATACTGCATCCTGTTCTGGTTGCCATGCTACCAAACAGACATGGAGGCTTTGGAGAGAGTGCTGAAAAGGTTTACCAGGATGTTGCCTAGTTATGGAAGATCTTAGCTATGAGTGAGATTAAGTAAACTCTGGTTGTTCTCCCTGGAAAGATGGAGGTTGAGGGGTGACCTAATAGAAGTTTATAAAATTATGAGGGCATCGATTGGGTGAACGGTTGGAAGCTCAGAAATGACAAACACAAGAGGTCAAGTTCAAGATAAGGAGGGGCAAAATTCAATACTGACATGCAGGAGATGTATTTTACACAGAGGGTTGGGGGGGCTTGGAATGCACTACCAATAAAGGTGGTTGAGGCAGACATGCTAGGCTCATTTAAGACTTAGCTAGATAGCCACATGAGCAGACTGGGAATAGCGGGATACAAACACAGAGTTAATTAGGAACACATGATCAGTGCATGTTTGGAGGCCAAAGGGCCTATTCTGGTACTGCATTGTTCTTTGATCTTTGTTCTTTGAGCTATATCCTATACCCTGAAGGGAAGGGGGGGGGGGGGGGGGTGGTGTGTAATCCTATCCTTCTGTCCCTCTCCCTCTACAGTAACAAATACTGCTGTTCCCATCTTCCTCTCAATCCTCATCCACACCAATCAGAGCCTAAAGAACATTCTATTATAAGCATTCCCTTCTTCCTGGTGTCTCCTATAAGGTCTCCAAACATAGAGGAGCAGAATATTGAGTCTCTTCCAGTATAGTCCTCAGAGAATTGTCAGGACCAAAATGTTGGTGAAATCTTGACAAGATATCCCAGGAAGAGTTTTGTGCATCTAAAAGTCCCCTTCCAACACAGGAGTAAACTGAGCAAGTGTTTAAATAAGGCTAAAGCTCCTCAGCAACAACTTATTTACTGCTCATCAGCCGGTTATTGTCGGATAAGGTCATTAATTGAAGTTCTAATCACCAAAGTTACTTGCAGCCTCTTTAATGGGCACTAACAGTCAGGTTAATTAGCAATCAGAATCTTGGCCATTCTTGGAGTAGTCAATTCTAGTGCAAACTTCAACTCTGTTCCCAAAATGAGGCAGAGTAAATTGTTTTTTTTGTAGCTCAGGACCTCCATTGTGGCCACCTTGGTGGCTCTTTAGCACCTAAAGTACATGAACAAAGTTCTCTCTTAAGTTCAATATGAGGAAGTCTAATCAATCCAATCATCCAGATACAGTATATACATCAAAAAGACTCTTTTACAAAAAGTATTCAACAACATAAACTATTCGAGCATTTGAACTTCTATCTCCCTCTCCTAAACAATGTATTCTGATGGGAGCTGAAAATCCTGGCCAATGTTTTGTTACAGTAACAAGAGCCCAATATCATAATAACACAGAAGCAACTGCAGTGGCAGCTACAATTAGATCCAGATGGGTCGTAATAAATAAGTTTGGATACGTTTCAATGTGGGATTAGAATACATCTTTGGTCCTTAACAAGGGAGTTTAGTATTCCCATGCCCAGGCTTCATATCGTCTCATTACCTGTCACTGGCATTTCATTGTTTCGGCATGGACTTCACTGGGTCTGGGCAAGCAAATACTGACATCCCTGAGATGTGTATCTCTGTCTCTGCTTGAGGAATCTTCACTTATAAATGCTGGGAAGGGGAGAGGGGATTTCTGATTTGTCGCTGTCTGTCAATCAGTCTCTGTGTTCAGTCTCTGACAGTCTGGGGAAGTTTTTACTTGCCCGTTATAATAAGAGTGAATATGGTGCAGGAGAGAAAGAGAGAGGCTGTGCAGCAGGGGTTAGGAGGGTTCCACAGAGTGTGACCTGTACTTTGTAGGTTCCTCTCTTGAAAGCCATCTTGATTCATAGGTTTACCCCCTACATAGCTAGGGATGATCTGGAGGAGGTCGCAGGACCAGGTAGGTGGAACTCCAGTCCCTGGGTTGGAGGCTGGATGAGGGTCTGGAAGATCTGATAGACAATTAAAGCTGCAAACAGATTTGTATAGTATTATTTGTGCAATTCAGTTAAAGAGTCAGCATAAATGTTGGATTTGGTGTTTTATTAGGAGATTGTTCTTACATGTGATCATAGCAAGATGTCACAGTGACACCACAAGGGTCGTTACACCATCTCCTGTCATAAAAAATAGGATAAATAGGTATTCAATTTACTTTGCTTACCTCCACCATCACAATATATTCAGTTTCCTTGAATACAGAGGATCAGTACAGTTTAAATCTACATAAATAGGAATTTCTTATATGGGAGAGGAAAATGGTATCAAGGTTAGATACTTTTAGTGTAGGGTTACAGTACATATTATTTGCAAATTCATCAAACAACACCTCTTACTTTAACACATTCTCCTACATTAGTAGCACTTAAGGTCTATAGCTATCTCTGTAACAAGTCTGTACTTTAAGAAACTTTTAACACTATTTAACATGAAATGTTACAACCTATTACAGCAGAATTTAAAAGGATGATTCTCCAAGGTGCAAAATACATTTTGTATTTGTTAACATGCTCTGGCTGCTAACAGATGTGGTAATAGCTATCTGTATCTGTGGTTTTGAGCTATCTGTTTCTTTGGCCTGAATTTTGGTTTAGAATGTCTGTCTTTGGGCCTTAATGTCCTCTGCTTGCCAATGAAAGGATAAGTACCAGAATGCATATGTTTGCACATGGACAATGCTGTTGAATTGTCTGGTGTATGGCCAAAGGAGATTTCTCTGAGGTGAGGCCTATTTCTTTTTATTTTAATTCACATTTTAGAATAATGGTTAACTGCAAACATTTGGCATTTCAGTCATGGTCCTCATTTCTTCCTGTGTGTGCAAGACACTCATGCAGTAGACGTAGTTCTACACCAGCATGTTTATCATGAGTTTATCTTCCTCTGTGTACTTGGAGTGGCTCCTTCTATTGTTTGGTTTGATGTTCTTGGCTGTTACAAGCTGGTTACAAACTGGCCAACAACATTATTAATTCCAGACCAGAAAACTGATTTATGATCACAGCATCTCACGTTCTCAATTGTTATATGGCCCTGATGAAGCTGTGTGAAGCATTGCCGGAATCAATATGTTAATCTCGAACCAAACTATGTCCTTAGGTCCATGTATAGTTTTTTGATGGTTTCTGACCATTCACTGACAATGGTCAGCCACAAGGTTCTGATTACCAGGCCTTGAGAAGTGTCTCTCATGAGTTCTTTACATTTGCAACAAAACATCTTATGTGAATATTCTAGACAGCAGCTACATCTATGTCAGCCTGGAAGTCCAATGACATCTCTCGTGTCTGTCAAGGGTTAGTCAGTTTGCTCAGAGCAACTGACAAAACCATTTGTTTGCCAGGTTCATACTTCACTTTGGAACTGTAACCTTTGATTTTTATTCACATTCTCTGGAGGGAAAATGATACACTGATAAGCAGCTTCCTCCAAATTATTTCTAGAAGCTTGTAGCCCGTAGCGATTGTGAATTCCATACCCAACAGATAGTTTAAGTTTATTAAGTTTATTTATTAATGTCACAAGTGGGTTTACATTAGTAAACTTATTAGTTACCACACTCCAGCACTTCCTCGAGTACACTGAGGGAGATGCATAGCAATGCACCTAACCGGCATATCTCTGGAAGGAAACTGGAGCATCCAGAGAAAACTCATGCAGACAGTGGGGAGAGTGTACAGGCTCCACACAGACAGTGGCCCAAGTCAGAAATCAAACCCAAGTGCCTGGCACTATGAGATAGCAGTGTGAACCATTGTGCCACCGTAGGTGAGGAATCGGTTGATTCCGAAAACACGTGCCAGGTCTAATGTTTAAATGCTGTTGGTTTGTCGTCCTGCAGAAACCACACTTCAAGACTTTCTGTGAGGTAAATACCTTCAACATCATTATTTTCTGTGGGTCACAGTACTGTAGGCACAGTTTTGTTGACAGTAGCCAGTTTAGTGCATTAAATGCACGCTGATACTTATCTTGCCAGATGCTTTCTTCAAAACTTTAGATGTCCTGCCTAACAAATTTGAGATGTATGTTACCAGGAAATTGAAGAATCCTAAACATCTCTGTGG